>CM038115.1:22264619-22512529 GCA_001642375.2 Mentha longifolia
CACTCTCACTACCATCACAGTTGATATTTAGTGTAGTTGATTGAGTTGTGTATTCCTAACGACGATAGCTATTCACAGCTTTCTAGTTTGGATATTAGCGCTAGTTGCTTAGCGTTGGTAAGATTGTATGATAGATTGTATGTAAAGTAAGAAGAGACACGACTCAAGAATCGTGCTAGATTCAGTCTAAAGAAAGACTTGAATTTGGATTGGACCTCCTCCAGTGTTAAAAGGAGCGAAAATCTCAAGTTAAGGGATTACAGATTCGACGGGATCTGGCGTGGACATAGGAGCTGTTTACTCCGAACCACGATAAAAACTCCTCGTGTTTCTCTCTCTTGCTATTTACTTTTACATCTTTATTTACACAGTTTGCATGTTCACAACCTGCACTACTGTAACCTGTCTTGCATGAGCAGTTATCTGAACTGAAACCTTTTGAAAACTGTGTTCAAAACGGTTAGCCAACCTTTCCACCAAACTTCCGCACGCATGTTAGTTTTGCAAGCTCACCAGTTTACTGATTGAGCTGGAAAAACTAAGCTGCTCTGATAAATTGAAGTAACGACTCAGTAAGATCAAATTGTTTTGAAAAATCAAAATTGTTGGCTAATTGGTGTATCCCCCCCTTACACCAATAACTACTTATCGGGGCCTACACTTCCCTACTCCTCCATTTTTTATTTTGATCGTGTCATTTTGTTTGTAAACATTTCAAAGTATCACGAACCTCGATTGAATCATCAATCTTCAAAATATTATATTCATTATATCACTTCGCTTTCAGATCGTATCATTTCTTTACCACGTACAACCCATATATTTATGATTACCAAATTATAAAGACATACGATTTTCTTGCTCTCTAGAAAACAATTTTCAATGTATTATTGTTTCGTGCGTGAAATAGAATTTAGTTTCTACTATCTACTCCCTCCGTTTCATTGAAGATGTCTCATTTCTTTTGGACACAAAAACCAATAGGGGTGAAGAGGAAAGGGGAAAGGGGAAGGAGAGTTATTATGTAGGTTAATTGTTGCCAAAAAAAGAAATGTGACATGTTATATGAAACATACCAAAAAGGAAAACGAGACATCTTCAATGGGACGGAAGGCGTATTTACTAATTAGTGCATATAATAATGCAACATATACTTCTGAATTAGTGCGACAAAAAGGGGTCGCTTTATGCCGAGTCGGGTGCAAATTTCACTCACCACATGGAGTTGACACGTGGCATTTTTACATAAAATAATGTTTCACCAAGTTTGACTGAAGTGAACCGGTTTGCTTGCTCCCGGTTGATGAAAACCGCTGTGAAGTTATTTAACTCCGTCAAGTACTATATAGGTCCTAGCCTAGCAGTAGGTTTTTTTTATTTATTAATTATTATAATTTCTTGCTTTTTAATTCATGGAGTAGTGCTATTTTCTTCCATTAACCATTCTTTTCATTTGGAGTACGATATAGTAGTATATATATCTATAGGATCAATCATATGTAAATAAGTTTTGATGTGAGAAATATGAACAGATTTAGACTATTTATTTTAGTTAGATATATGGTTGATATTGATTTAAGCATGATTACAAGGTACAATAAGCATAATTATATTTAAGCATTATTTGTATATTAAAAAACACAATTATATATTAATCATAACTGTATGCAGATTTAAGCATGAATTTGTTACCTTTAAGCATTATTCTCATTTTCTCACGCCATGATTTATTTACACACGAACGCTTCCATATATACATATATATTCTTTGTACAATTATGATAGTATAATTAATATCAAAGTCAATTTATAATAAGAATCGCATATGATATGATAGTTAAATAATATATTAAGGTTCAAACATTAATAAGCTAGAATAATGAAATTATAATACCACTGATACCAGATTATAATGCGATTAGTGAATTTGTAGTGATAAGATTTTTGCTAAGCCTTGGCTAGCACACTATAAACTATTAGCGATACTTGTATTTACACTAAGAATCAATCATGATAAGACTAGTGATATTTTAATAATGATATTCATTAAAAGATTTTTCTATAATAGTAGTAATATATATCCGTGAACTTATAATTGCAAAAGAAGTTCAATTCAATCGTAAATTAAATTTATATAATTCAGGAGTAAATAATACCCGTATATAAGTAGCAAACAACTTTTAGATTCAATCATAGTAAGACTTAGCGAAATAAATAAATAAAAAGTTTCAATCATGAAAATATACGCGAAATTACAATTACAAAATTTGTACTAAATTCAATTAAAATTAACTAAATGATGATTATAATATCAATACTATAATACTTGATTATAGTCGCCACAAGATTCAATCATGAGCTATACATAAATTTATAAGAATTTATGTGAATCCAAGTATCCAAGTGATCTTGGTCAATAGTATTGGATTAATCACTTCTGATTTAATTTGTGTTATAATTTAACTCGACTTCACTCTTAAAAAATATCGGTCACAAGTAAAAAATATCATTTTTTGTCGATATAGGCAACAAAGTATCCTAAAATCGTTAAAAGTTGAAGAATATCAAAAAATGTACTCAAATATCCGAGGATATAGAGCAATTTAACTTGATTAGTGAGTAATTAAGCTAAAAATCCCTTTTCTATTTTAACAATTCACTAATCAAGAATTGACTCTTTAAATAGTGTACATCAACCTCACCAAGTCCTTACTTTATGAATTTATTGCAGTGACAAAACCTTCACCAACCTCCTTCCAACCGGCAACATTACTTTCCCGTCCTCCCCCAATTATTCTTCTTCCCCAAATTCAAGCAACGACTGAACATCATAACAAAAATTAAAAATTTTCGCAAGCAGCAACCGAAATCTGTGATGAGGATTTACTGAAATTACTGAGCAAGATAGCAATTTGAAGGCAAGAAACTCATTTTCCGACCGAGTGAGTTCAGAATTTTATTGTTCATCTTTTTTGTTGCTTGTACGATGGGAATGTGCTCAGAACCGGTTGTTTTTGCAGGTTGCCGAAAGGAATAACGTGATAAGGGCTGCGAGTTTTCATTTCTAAAGCTTGTTGCGGTTGTACTTTCAGATCTGTAGCCAAAATGTCTTCCTCGTGAGAGAATGAGCACGTAAAAAGGCTTTTATGTTGTTGTGAATAACGTAAATTCTCGTAGAAATTCCGATCGATGAAATATGTTTTTCCTTTGCTGTATTTGGAATTTTACTGTCAGGAAATGCTAATTTATGAGAAATATAATACTTGGTTTGACAAAATAGGTACAAATCTATAGTTATTAAGTACAACAATATTAGTGATATGAAAACGACATAAAAATATATAAAAGGTTATTTTTTTTTTTTTGAGGGATTTTGCCTTACATAAGAAACATTATGTAAATATTTTGCCTTATACATGAGGGATTTTATAATTTTTCCGTTGTATGAAAATTACAATCGTCCAAACTACATTTTCCCTTCACTGTCTTTCCAATTTTGCTTTTGGCTGCTAATTTAAGTGGAATAATTTTTTCCTTTTGCAATATTATGATGAATATCGACTTATTAACTATGTGACTACTTTGATTGTAATTATTATATTAATACGCAAGACATGACCTTAATCGATGTCTTTAAAATTATAATTTTTTTTTAGAATTGTATAAAAGATGATGAAATGCAGCTGAATTAGGCATGGCTACTGAGGAACATTCTTCTGAAGTAATTGAGATTGATAAGTCAGAATTCTTGTCATCAACTAAGAGATCAGGAGAAAACATAGATTCTAAGCCAACAACAAAAATAATAGATGAGAAGTTATCAAAACAAAGTGATAATAGTAGCCATGTAACTCATAAAAAAATGGAGCATACAAAGTTTCTTCTCTCGAGTGTAATTTAATGTGATTTTTTCACTTCTGTTTCATTCTTTCAAAAAGTGGCCAAGTATTTGATACTTATCGAAAGGTGTTTCATACCAAAACAATGATTGGATTCTAACATATTTTTCACTTAAAATAATATCAACATTTAATACAAAATGTTAGTAAAAACTAACTATATCGATACAAATACAATAAATACCTACACAAGAACTAAACTTGGAATACAGAATGTAGTACAGCTGAAAATATGAATGTATATTAACATGTGAAGTACAACTGACCCGCCCTCACTTTAGGGTGAGGGTAGAGAGCAATAATAATCGATTAAGTAATCGAGTCGAACCACAAGGAATGCAAGGACGCTCAAGTCTCAAGTAGTAACCTAGCTACTAAACCTACTATTCAAGCTACCGACAAGCATATTTTTGTGTTTTTGATTAACTAATGACACCAAAAAGTAATTATCAACTTCAAACTTAACTAAACAAGCAACAAATAAGCAAAGGATATAAAATCAATAGGAAATAAACGTGATTCCAATTATACTTCGATTAGGCTCAAGTGATGGGTGATTAGAACTCTAACTAGAATTAACCAATTTAATCCAATTTCATGTGGGAAACCTCCTAACTATGGTTCACTCAATTCTCATTGCAATGAAGACAAGTAGATTAATGAAAGGCCTAATTCCGACTAAGACATCAAGCAATTCATTAACTCCCAATAGCTCATGGAGTTCCTTAACCCTACTATACTCTAGCATGCAAATCTCTTGATCCTAGCATCTAATCTAAGCCTCCTAAGCATTAGATCAAACACTTGATATGCAACTATGGTGATCAATCACAATTACATAATAAAACATAGCCCCAAGAGAAATGAACATGAGATTAGAATGTAAATTCAAAATTAAAGCCTAAACCCAATCACTTAATCCTAATCTACATATAATTGAAATTACAAAGAGAACTAGCTAGACATAATTAAAGAAAATAAACCATAAAAAATAATTGAAATCATGCTTAAAAGAAAGAGAATTTAATAAGGAAGAAGAAGATGGTCTCCAATTGCAAATCGAACCAATGTAGCTTCAACAATCTTCAAAATACTAAAAAGGAAAGAAGGAAATGTTTCTAGGGTTCTTGAGAGAATAAAATATGTTCTAGATCCACAAAATAGGAAGATTTTAGGTTTAAATACATAATAGGTGAGTTTTGGGTCGAGTTGGACCGAGTTAGACGAACTAACTCGGTCAAAACACCAAGAAAAGGGGCGACGGCGCCCTAGCCGGCGGGCTGGCCGGCCGCCGCCTGGGTTGCAGCCTAGGTCGCCGAAAACACTGTTCCTCAGCCGGCCAGCCGGCGGCCTGGCCGGCGGTCCAGCCGGTCGCCATCCGGGTCGCCGTCGGTTCGGCCATTTTGCGCAGCTCCACCGTTTTTGCTCGTTCTCCCTCGTCCGAACTCCGATTCTCGATCCGCTTTTTGCTATGGACTCCTAACGAACCCCTCTTCGACATGGAATGATCAAATTGGCCAAATGAGTTTTCCATTGTTCCTGAAAAAAGCATAAAGAGACTCGAGAGAACGAGGAAAATATAATTGAAATCAAACTAGTGAAACCCTAACTCTATAGATTTAAATTCCACATTTCAAACCTAGGTTTCACCCTAATTAAGCTTGATTCTTCCTCGTTTCTGGCCTTCGATCCTTAGCCACATGAATACTATTCCAATTCTTACCAAAATGGATCGAAAACCAAGAAAAATGAGAAAAGTCTAAAATGTACTAAGAGTTAAGAAACCATAATATTTTTAACATATAAGCAAATAAATCGAGACTTAAACACATTCTAAAACACTCAACATGCACATAAAATACGTGTTAATCACTCCCCCAAACTTAAGTCATTGTTCGTCCCGAACAATGAAACAAATAATCAGAGCACTTAACATGTATGGAGTGTGCATTTTGAGTTCCTTGATGCCTCATATCATCTCAAAAACCCATTTTAGTTCAAGGAAATTCTCAAGTCAAACCAAACATTCATAAGATCAACCACTATCCTAACTTAGAATTCAATCACTCAAACATCTTAACCCTAGACCTCACAAGAAGTGTGTATCACTCAATCACTCAATATATGGAAAAGGTAAGTACTCATTGAAATCATGCAAAACACATCTTTAACCATAAGCTTGCCTATCAACTCAAGTTCCCAATACTACAATGCATGCACAAATTAGGATCAAAAAGGTCTTTATTAAGCTTGTAATGTAGGGACATTGGTTAAGGTAGGGAATTTGAGGTTAAGTGACTTCAATTTTCATTCAAGTACCCTTACCTCCTTTCTTCACCTTTCTAAGTATGAATTTCTTCATCTTCCACCTTGTCCAACCCATTTTTATCAAATGAATCCAAGCTTCTACCAAACATATAAAGAAACACTCCTTTATGCTCTTATTCTTCTCTTTTTCTTGTAAGAATTTCGTTCTTACGTTTTTTTTTTTTTCAATAAGAACTTTGTTCTTATTCTTTTCTATTCTCACTTTGAGCTTATAAGAGTGTTCGTTCAAATCTAATCAAATCTTAAGACCCTTCACCATCACCCATTATTTTTCATGAATTTTCAACTTTCACCAAGGTTCCCTTAACCATCCTTCACCCCCTATCATCCGGTTCAAGAAGAAAATGCTCTATTCAAGGCTCAACATAGGACGACAATGGTAATGAAAGATAGGTTAGTGTTTAGGAAAAATGGGTTATTCAATGATGGCCTAAAATCATCTCCTAATCATGCAAATATGTAGTACTTCTAACAAGAGTATCAAGACAAGTTCTAGTAAAGAAAATGCAATACAAGATCAAGCTCTCAAGAAAGGATATTCACTATGTAAAATGCATAGTTTAAGGCTCAAAATCCTCTCAAGCTTTTTGTCTAGAGCCTAAGTGCCTAAGATCAATCCTTCCAAGCTATTTAAGTGAAATAACCCTAATCATGCTTGACTCAAACTTGAGAAATTTCAAAAATGTCACCATTTTAGCATAGATCATTGGCATCTCACTCTAATGCACTTGAGCAATTCAACACGTGCTTTCGCACTCAAGCATGCAAGCATTCATTTATCCTTTCAACTCAAAAACTTTTTAATTTTCCAAGAATTTCGCACTCAAGCTCCAATCAACAACAAAATCATCCACACCAAAGATTCTCCATTACAAGCTCACATCCAAACCAATAAACCAAAGAAAGAATTTTCATCAATTAAGCTCATCAATTCCAAACTCGACACCAAACAACTTAAACAAACACAAATCATGCATTTACCCCAATCAACCACAATCATCAAGCAAAATTAAGCATACAATCAACAAACACATCAAATAGAAGCTTGAAAAATACCAAAAGTAAAGTAATTTAAATTCCTTATCCTACCCCCCTCCCCCAAACTTATTTTAGAAAATAAATTCTAAAATGAGTTTGGAGGGAAGAATAATAAGAAATTTAAATTACACTTACAAAGGTCCATAGCTATGTTGAATGTGGTTTTGAAAGCCATTCAATCTTTTGCTTGCTTGATTGATTTGATTCTCTTCCTTCACTCGTTCCCTTCATGATTCGACCTCATGCATTGACAATGAAGCACATGAAACTTGTGAAGTAGAAATGAACTTAAAAATAGGAAGTATTAGCATAGAAATAAGGAAAAGTAGAAAGAACGATTAAATCAAAAATAAGAAACAAAAACCAAAATCAAACTAAAGAAACTAACTAAAATGAAAAAGAAAAGGATAGTTGTTGGGGTGCCTCCCAACGAGCGCTTTGTTTAACGTCGTTAGCTCAACGATATCTCATTGCCCTTTCAAGGGACTTGAAACGACTTCCAACCTCTATCAAACACTAACTCTTCATCAAGCTCATCACACTTTGGTTCATTCATTCTTAACCCCTCCGGTTCATCCACAACTCTTGACATATGGAATGTTTCCTTTTCACCATTCATTCGAAGAGTGATAATTCCTTCAAAAAGAATCAATGAGGGCTCTACTTGTGGCCAAAAAGGGTCTCCCAAGAATTAAAGGGATGTCTCGATCCTCCGGTATATCAAGGACAATGAAATCTACGGGGTAAACGAGTTTCCCAACCCTTATGAGCACATCTTCCACAATGCCTCTTGGATATGAAATTGAACGATCCGCCATTAGAATAGTGAATGAAGTAGGCTTAAGAGTTCCAATCTTCAAACGATTGAAGATGGAAAAAGGCATCAAATTCACACCGGAGCCCAAATCACACAAAACATTCCTAAAATCACAACCCCCAATCTCACAAGTGATATTAAAACCTCCCGGATCCTTTTCCTTGTTCAGGATCTTCTTTTTCAAACGAGCACTACTCTCCTCCGTAAGCACAATGGTTTTCAAATCATCCCATTTCACCTTCTTATGAAGCACAACCTCCAAAAATTTCTCATGATCCGGGATTTCACTCAACAAACCAATCAAAGAAGCATTTATCTCCAATTTCTTGAATGCTTCTAACAAATCACCTTTCCTCTCATTCAAATTCTCATCAATAGGCTTAATGGAAGATGCTAAGTTATCCAAGCAATTCGGTTCCATATGCTCATGAGAAACTTTAGAATATGAAGTAGAAGGAGTACCTTTTTGATTCTTCTTGTGAACATTCTCCTTCTCTATAGGTTCTTGAGCACCAAGTTTACTCCTCAACTTTGAAGCTTCATAAGTATCCTTCCTTCTTTGTAGATCTTTTAGTGTATCAAGACGCTCATCAAAGGGAATTGCCTTGGACATCCTCATTCTTGAATAATAATCATGAATATCCCAATTTGTCCAACCTTCTATAGATGGGATAATTGGACAAAGGTCTATGATTCTTGGATCATTTTCATCAAGCATAACTACCTCCGGAGATGGAAGCTTATATGATTGTCTTGGCTCCACAAGATTGCTCTTAGCAAGATTTGGAGATTTCTCATAAGGTATATGTGAAAAGGTCGAAGAAACTTCACTCACTACATGAATAGCATTGCATTGTTGCTTCAAGTTTTCTTGAGCCTTGCTAGAGGATTCTCCGAACTTATGTTGAGTGATAGCTTGGTTAGCCATTTGACTAATTTGACCCTCCATCATCTTCACTTGCTTTGTCAAGGAGGTGAGTGAATTTTCCAACGCATTAACCTTTTGCCCGGTTTGTGTGATAAACGAGCTTTGTTGAGAGGACATTTGAGTTTGATTTGCCAACAATTGTTGCATCATTTGCTCCATCGATGGAGAATTCTTCTTTGGCTCTTCAATGACTCCTTGATAAATGGAGAATCCGGGAGGTGGGAATTGAGCATTGTTGGGATTTCCGTAAGAGAGGTTGGGATGAGTCCGGTTGTTAGGATTATAGGCTTGATAACCTCCTTGATGCCCATAGGAATTACCTCCTTGTGACCTCCCTTGGAATCCCCCTTGCTAATTCCCTTGAAAACCATTTTGAGCTCCTTGGAATCCTCCTTGATTGTTATAATTGCCATAAACCCCTTGATTAACATAGCTCACATCTTCACTTCCTTCAAACTCCAACTTTCCTTGAGAATAAACACCTTGAACTTGAGTTTTCCTCTCATTGTTATACATCTTCTTCATGTTAGCAAGCTCCAATGCTAATGCCTCATATCTCTCATCATCAATAGAAGCAACTCTCCTAGAAGGGGCCCTCTCCATTGGCCATTGATAGCTATTGACGGCCATTTCTTCAATAATCCTCAAGGCTTCTTTAGCATTTCGATTGACAAGACATCCTCCGGAGGTAGCATCCACAATACTTCTTGTATGTGGTGTGAGACCACTATAGAAAGTGGTAATTTGTTGACCCTCCGTAAAGCCATGTTGAGGACCTTTTCTTAAAAGCTCTCTATACCTTTCCCATGCTTCAAACAAGGTCTCGTCACCTTATTGAGAGAAGTGTGAGATTTCGGAGATGAATCTTTCAGCTTTAGAGGGTGGAAAGTACTTGGAAAGAAAGGCCTTGCATAGATTATCCCATGTGTGAATGTTGGTTTTGTTTAGTCCTTTATACCAATCCTTGGCCCGGTCCCGTAGAGAAAACCCGAACATTCGCATGCGAATTGCATCATTAGGAACTCCATTTAGCTTGACGGTGTCACAAATATCGAGAAACATGCTAAGATGGGCGTTTGGATCCTCCATAGGCCCTCCTCCAAATTGTTCATCTTTAACCATTTGGATGAGACCGGATTTGAGCTCAAAATTATTAGCATTGATCGTCCCCCATTCTCCCCATTGAAATTGTTCCGTTGGAGATTGGAACATATGGTTGAGAGGAGGTGGTGGATCCTCATTTGCTCTCCTTTCTTGCTCTTCTTTCGAAGCTCTAAACTCTTCCATCTCTTTCATAAGATTCTCCATAGCTTGATGATTAGCTCCCATAGCTTGATCTTCACTAGAATTCCGTCTTCTATGTCTTCTTTCAAAATTCAAGATTAAAGGTTGAACAAGTCTTCCTTTAGACCTTGTGCGCATACACCTACAAAACAAAAATCAAAAGAGAAAAATACTTGAATTAGTAATTCAATAACCAAATCAACTATTAAAGCTCAAACTATGCATTCCCCGGCAACGGCGCCAAAAATTGACCCGCCCTCACTTTAGGGTGAGGGAAGAGAGCAATAATAATCGATTAAGTAATCGAGTCGAACCACAAGGAATGGAAGGACGCTCAAGTCTCAAGTAGTAACCTAGCTACTAAACCTACTATTCAAGCTACTGACAAGCATGTTTTTGTGTTTTTGATTAACTAATGACACCAAAAAGTAATTATCAACTTCAAACTTAACTAAACAAGCAACAAATAAGCAAAGGACATAAAATCAATAGGAAATAAACGTGATTCCAATTATACTTCGATTAGGCTCAAGTGATGGGTGATTAGAACTCTAACTAGAATTAACCAATTTAATCCAATTTCATGTGGGAAACCTCCTAACTATGGTTCACTCAATTCTCATTGCAATGAAGACAAGTAGATTAATGAAAGACCTAATTCCGACTAAGACATCAAGCAATTCATTAACTCCCAATAGCTCATGGAGTTCCTTAACCCTACTATACTCTAGCATGTAAATCTCTTGATCCTAGCATCTAATCTAAGCCTCCTAAGCATTAGATCAAATACTTGGTATGCAACTATGGTGATCAATCACAATTACATAATAAAACATAGCCCCAAGAGAAATGAACATGAGATTAGAAGGTAAATTCAAAATTAAAGCCTAAACCCAATCACTTAATCCTAATCTACATATAATTGAAATCACAAAGAGAACTAGCTAGACATAATTAAAGAAAATAAACCATAAAAAATAATTGAAATCATGCTTAAAAGAAAGAGAATTTAATAAGGAAGAAGAAAATGGTCTCCAATTGCAAATTCAACCAATGTAGCTTCAACAATCTTTAAAATACTAAAAAGGAAAGAAGGAAATGTTTCTAGGGTTCATGAGAGAATAAAATATGTTCTAGATCCACAAAATAAGAAAATTTTGGGTTTAAATACATAATAGGTGAGTTTTGGGTCGAGTTGGACCGAGTTAGACGAACTAACTCGGTCAAAACACCAAGAAAAGGGGCGACCGCGCCCTAGCCGGCGGGCTGGCCGGCCGCCGCCTGGGTTGCAGCCTAGGTCGCCGAAAACACTGTTCCTCAGCCGGCCAGCCGGCAGCCTGGCCGGCGGTCCAGCCGGTCGCCGTCCGGGTCGCCGTCGGTTCGGCCATTTTGCGCAGCTCCACCGTTTTCACTCGTTCTCCCTCGTCCGAACTCCGATTCTCGATCCGCTTTTTGCTATGGACTCCTAACGAACCCCTCTTCGACATGGAATGATCAAATTGGCCAAATAAATTTTTCATTATTCCTGCAAAAAGCATAAAGAGACTCGAGAGAACGAGGAAAACATAATTGAAATCAAACTAGTGAAACCCTAACTCTATAGATTTAAATTCCACATTTCAAACCTAAGTTTCACCCTAATTAAGCTTGATTCTTCCTCGTTTCCGGCCTTCGATCCTTAGCCACATGAATACTATTCCAATTCTTACAAAAATGGATCGAAAACCAAGAAAAATGAGAAAAGTCTAAAATGTACTAAGAGTTAAGAAACCATAGTATTTTTAACATATAAGCACATAAATCGAGACTTAAACACATTCCAAAACACTCAACATGCACATAAAATACGTGTTAATCAACAACTAAAAAAGCGGATGTTTTTGCAGCAATTCTTCAAGAACTCAAGTCTAATTGTGAAGTTAGGGAGATAACAAGTGCTACTATCTCAACAGATGCCTTTGTTTTTGCAGCTCGGAAAGCTCTTTCAGACATCGCTTCCATCAGATAATCGTCATCTGCCAAAAATCGCACAAATTACAAGAGCTCCCACAAGCAAAAGGATTACAATAGTTATGAAGAACTGTTACTAGCAACAATTTCGAATCGCAATCGAAAAAAGAAAAAAGAAAAAGAAAAAGGGTTATGATCAAGTTTGGTAGCTTTTGCCCAATACCAGATTCATCAACTCGGAAGCATCATTTGCATGTTCCACAACATATCATTGCACTACGATTGGTTTAGTATAATTGGTTTGACCAAAATAACTATATCGTTCAGTAGTTGAAGCCTAAAGTTTGCTATTTTCAAATGCTTGGAAGGAGAGGAGCAATAAGATCATATATGAGTACATTTCAATGAGCAACATAGATCGATTATAGCAGAAGCAATTCTCTTACCAATAATTTCTAATGGTTGCTTGAGTCAAGTTCATCTTCTGTTATAACCTTCAAACCAGCTACATCAGCCATGAGTTGAGCATTTTTCAATTGGTGTCCCTCAGCAGCATGTGGTGATGGTATCTAAAGCATCCAAAAAAGGTAATTATCATAAAAAAAAGCTAAAAACAAACAGCAACTTTCAGATTTCTCCAAAATCACCAAACCAAGATTCTACACTATGAAGGAAAAGATAAAGAAAAAGTATTTCTTCTATAGAAACTTGGTACCAGTCACTCAACATTATTTTCTCTCAATTTCATAAAAAACTTTACTTGCATTATGGAATACATGATCAATGGAATTCCCTTATCAAAGATCAAAACTTCATCCATCAATATAAAGTAAGAAAAATGTTGCTACTACAATTGTTTCATACATAAAGCTCGATAAACCGATACCAAGTTACAAGGTTTCCCAGTAGCTAGGTAGGATCTCATAGTAGGTCATTGCCCCAGCTCTTGAAACAACAAGATCTGCAGTGGCATATGCCAAATCCACAGAGTGCAAGATCGACATAGTTCTATCTAGATTTGCAAATCATAATCATACAAATAGACTGCACATACAGCTACTTAGATAAGTAAAAGGATAAAGAACAACTTGAACCAATTTGATACCCATTGCAAATCATAGTCTATCATTAGCGGGGGAAGAGGTGGAGCAATTTGAATCAATTTAATGCATTTTCCTTGTTGACATGTCATCATCTATGGAAGAAGAATCAAGGAATAGAAATGAGAAAAAAGCATCCGAAATACTCTATCTAGGAATCAATGCACTAGCAGATTGGAAGATATCTATCAAAGCAGAAAGAAAAAAAAAAAAACACACACACACACACACACACGCACACACAAAGAAATTCAAACACAATCTAAAGGCACAACATTCATGAATCAAACACTAGAGCTATAAGCGGAATTTTTTTTTTTTTGCCATTTAGCATTTACCAGCTCCAACTCAAAGCCAACACCCATTATTTCATCAAAATAAGGGACAAGCTTTTGCTAAGGAAAAAAATTTGCCAAAAGATGAGAAACTTACTGCTTTTGTAGGGGGCACGCCGGTGTCTCCGCCGAGTCTTTCCAAGAGAATAGAATACTTTTAAGTTGCAGAGCATCTATCTCGATGACGGCCGGGGAGAGGCCGAATGGCTGTTCAGATTGCAGAATGGTGTCGATTATTAAGCGATAGAAATGGACATGGAAGAAGAAGAAGAAGAAAAAGAAGGGGATAACGATGATGATGTAGCAGGAGAAGAAGTTGGAGATGATAAGATAGCATGAATAAAATGAAGAGGAAGATCGAGACAAAATTGAATTGGAGTCTTCGAAAATATGGATGTGGATGCCAGCTTTGCAATCTCATGGTGTTAACAAATGTTAAGTCAGGACCGGGCTTTGAGCAAAACAAACAAATTCATATGGTCAAAAACCGGGTTTCAGATTGCCGATAAATATGCTAACGTGTCACTCAGTTATGGTGAGTGAATTATGCGCCAACATGGCTAGTAATTTTCCGACAAAAAGAGGTATCGAATTCATGAGGTTGAAGGCCCATTCCAATTCCGATTCCTTTGGATGGATAATCCAAAATCTAGTCCAGAATCTAAGCCCATTATATACATGAAGTATTGTTGGCCCATCACTCATGTAATAAAACTTGATTTAAAAAAATAGATTCTGATTATAAAAATAAAATAAAATAAAATAAAATAAAGGGGAAAAGACATAAATAACCAAAATAGATAAGTGAGATTCTTTTCTAACCAATGATATAGTTTGGTATCTTTTATAACCAAAATTCAATGAAAAGACTATAATACCCTTACTTTTTAGTCAAAAGTGAATGTTGACTTATCTATTAAATTAAAGATTTTTTTATACTTATTTTCCTTTTTCTTTTCTAAGGGTATGATGAATGAAGAAGATGAATGACAGAAATTGAAGAAAAGAACAACACTCATTTATTGTGATTCTGGAGGTGTTGGTGAAGAAACTATTAAGTCCATTTATTTTATTGTAATAGAGGTTGTTAGTAAACAATAAAAGCCCATAACAAAAATGAGATTCAATTTGTGAAAAATAAAACAAAATTTGGATGGAAAACTAATCGGCTGAGATTTTCGAAGCATCTTGCATACGAATCGAAGTGGGTCGTATTTGAATTTTCATCTGAAAATGCACAAAAGTAGAAGGTAATATCGAAGTAAGTCGTATTTGAATTATTTGCAAATAATTTGATGATATTTGAGATTTGATGGTGATGTTAGTTAGGTATAATGATGTTATATCATGTTTATTCATGTTTATTCATGCTTTAGACTATACTAGAACAACAAATTTCCATTAAACGGCGCATATATGAGCTAATTAGGGCACACAATTAAAAAAAGTAGAATTTCTGAATTTTACGTATTTGTTGTTCTTGATGACACGGTTGGACTAGTAAAGACACAGTCGAACAGTACTAACACGGTTGAAAACACACTAACACAGTTGAAATATACACTAACACGGTTGAAAACACACTAACACAGTTGAAAATACATTAACACAGTTGAACGATAATAGCACGGTTGAACATATTTTTTTATTTTTCTTTACGTGATTTTCTAATTTTTTGAATTTAATTATTTTTCCTTACGTGATTTTATAGGTATGTTGTTGCAACGCTTGATTATACGCCACAGTGGTCATTGGGAGAGATCTGAGTACATAGACGGAGATGATATTCTTGTGCACATGTCTATTGTGGAATTGACTCGTGATAGATGTTTAGTGTATTTTTGTGTGGTTTATATGGTTTGATATGAGTTTGTTTTCATATATTTTGTTTGTTTCGTGTGTTTTAGTCAAAGTTGAGTTGGTGAGGACTTTCGGACATACTTATACTACCCGAGGAACGAATACGCGTGTGTACAAGGTTGATGGAAGAAATGGTACATACCATGTTGACCTTGAAAACAAAATATGCGACTATCGTGAGTTTGATTTGGATTTGATACCGTGTCGATACGCATGTGCATTGATTAACACGTATTTTATGTGCATGTTGAGTGTGTTTTGCATGTGTTTAAGTCTCGATTTGGATGCTTAAGTGTTAAAAATGCTAGGGTTTCTTAACTTGTAGCATACATTCTACTTTTCTCATTTTTTTTCGGTTTTCGATCCATTTTTGTAAGAATTGGAAAGAGCATTCATGTGACTAAGGATTGAAGGCTAGAAATGAGGAAGAGTTGAGTTTGATTAGAGTGAAACCCCGGGTTAAGAATGAGGAATTTGAATTTATAAAGTTAGGGTTTCACTCGTTCAAGTTTGTTTATGTTTTCCTTATGCTCACGAGTCTCTTTGTGTCTTTTTGCAGGTTGATGGAGAACTTATTTGACCAAATTGATCATTCCATGTCGAAGATGAGTTCGTTAGGAAGCTGTAGCAAAAATAAGTTCGTAAATCAGAGTTTGTACGAGAGAGAACGGGCGAAAATAGGAAAGGCGCGCAAAAGAGAAGACGGAGTTGACCGATCAAAGAAGGAGGGCCGGCGGCCTGACCGGCGGTCTGCCAGACCGCCGGTCAAGCTGCCAAACCGCTGTGAGCTGGATAGAGATTTTGGCGGTCTGCCAGACCGCCGGCGAGCCACCAGACCGCCGGTTGGCCGGAATTCCTCAACTTAAGGGGCGAGTTCGATTCACTCAAACTCGCCCCGGTTCGTCCCGTTTTACCCCGATTCGACTCAAACTCGATTATCAATGTATTTAATCCTAGAATTCACCCCATTTGTACATCTTTGATATATTTTATTTCCCCAAGAACCCTAGAATATTTTCTCTTTTTCTTTTTTAGTATTTTGAACATTGTTGAAGCTATACTTTGTGGATTTGCAATTGAAGACCATCTTCTTCTTCCTTATTAAATTCTCTTTCTTTTAAGCATGATTTCATTTACTTTCTATGGTTTATTTCCTTTAATTATGTCTAGCTAAGTTCCTTTTGGTTTCAAATAAATGAAGACATGATCTAGATTAATAGGTTTTTGGATATTGTAGTTGGATTTGCCTTCTAATTCATATGTCTTGTGGTTTGGGACTTGATTTTATTGCATGAGTGATTGGCCATCATAGAGTGCATACAAGGTGTTTGGTTAAATGCTTAGTAGGCTTTAGTTCATAACACTTAGCATCAAACCACAACAAATTAGTAATTCTTGCTAATAGGAGATTCTAGATAATTAATTGAGCTATTTAGAGTTGATTTATGCATCTTGAGACCTAGCGGAGATAGATGTCATAGGTTAATCCACTTACATTGATTGCTTTGAGAAAAGAGTTGATGTATATCCTATAAAGAATTCCTGTATGAATTGGATTAAATCGGTTTATCCTTGCAAATTCCAAAACCTATGTTTCTAGTGAATGTTGGATTATATTTGGAACCATAATTTCTTCTATTGATAGTTATCATTCGATACTTGTTTGCTAGTTGATTTTGTTATTTGCATTTGTCATTAATCTTTGGAAAAATACAAAAACATGATAGATTGTAGCTTGGATAGTGATATAGATAGCTAGGTTACTAGTTGAATCTCTTACGCCCTTGCATTCCCTGTGGATTTGACTCGAATATACTATTCGATTATCATTGCATCCTCCTACCCTCAAAAGTAGGGTGGATCAATTTTTGGCGCCGTTGCCGGGGAATGCTTTGTTTGAGTTTCAATGGTCGATTTGGCTATTGAGTTACTAATTCAAGCATTGTTTCTTTTAATTTTTGTTTTGTAGGTTTATGCACACAAGGTCCAACGGAAGGCTCGTTCAACCTTTGATCTTGAATTTTGAAAGAAGGCATAGAAGAAGGAATTCTATTGAAGATCAAGAAATGACTAACAATCAAGCAATGGAAGCTCTTATGAAAGAAATGGAAGAGTTTAGAGCATGGAAGGATGAGCAAGAAAGAAGGGCAAATGAGGCTCAACCACCTCCTCTCAACCATATGTTCCAATCTCCAACGGAACAATTTTAAGGAGGAGAATGGGGGATGATCAATGCCAATGATTTTGAGCTCAAATCTGGACTCATCCAAATGGTGAAGAGTGAGCAATTCGGTGGAAGTCCTATAGAGGATCCGAACGCCCGCCTTGGTATGTTCCTTGATATTTGCGATACTATCAAGCTTAATGGAGTTTCAAATGATGCTATCCGGATGAGGATGTTCGGGTTTTCTCTACGGGACCGGGCCAAGGATTGGTATAAAGGACTAAACAAAGCTAACATTCACACATGGGATGATCTATGCAAGACCTTCTTCTCTAAATATTTCCCACCATCCAAAGCTCAAAGGCTTATCTCCGATATTTCACACTTCTCTCAACAAGGTGATGAGACTTTGTTTGAAGCATGGGAGAGGTATCAAGAGCTTTTGAGAAAATGTCCTCAACATGGTTTCACGTAAGGTCAACAAATTACCACTTTCTATAGTGGTCTCACACCACACACAAGAAGCATCGTGGATGCTACTTCCGGAGGATGTCTAGTGAATCGAAATGCCAAGGAAGCCTTGAGGATTATTGAAGAGATGGCCGCCAATAGCTATCAATGGCCAATGGAGAGGGCCCCTTCTAGGAAGGTTGCTTCTATCGATGATGAGAAGTTTGATGCATTGGCAATGGAGGTTGCTAATATGAAGAAGCAATATGAAGAAAAGAGGAAATCTCAAGCTCAAGTTCAAAGTGTTCATCAATATCAAGAGGAGTCTAGTGGAAGTGAAGACTTGAATGTTGTAAACCAAAGGCAATATGGAAATTTCAACAAAGGGGGTTTCCAAGGACAACAAGGAGGATTCCAAGGAAGGCCACAAGGAGGGAATTCTTATGGTTATCAAGGAGGCTATCAAGCCTATAATCTAAACAACCGGAACCATCCTAACCTCTCCTACGGAAATCCTAACAATGCTCAATTGCCACCTCCTGGATTTTCCGTTTCTCAAGGAGTTATTGAAGAACCAAAGAAAACATCTCCTTCTATTGAGCAACTTGTCCAACAAATGGCAAATCAACAAAGCTCGTTTATCACACAAACCGGAAAAAAGGTGAGTGCATTGGAGAATTCTCTCACTTCTTTGACAAAGCAAGTGAAGATGATGGAGGGCCAAATAAGTCAAATGGCTAACCAAGCCACCACCCAACATACTCCGGGAAAGTTTCCAAGTAATACGGAGGTCAATCTAAAGAACCAATGCAATGCTATCACATTGAGGAGTGGAAGAGTCTATGAGAATCATGCTACATCCGGAAGTGAAAAAGATGAAGTTCTTGTTGAAGACATACCATATGAGGAGTCTCCTACCAATGAAGGTAATTCAAGGAAAGAAGCTCAAGGAGAAGCTCCTAAGGCGGTGCTAGTAGAGACTTCCCTCCCTACCAAGGATGTTATTACGAAGGCTCCATTCCCTCATCGTCTAGCTAAGCATAAGGTTGACGAAAAGTTGATGAGATTCTTGGAGATATTCAACAAAGTACAAATCAACATTCCCTTGCTTGATGCACTTCGAGATATGCCCGAATATGTGAAGTTCTTGAAGGATGCCGTTGCTAACAAGAGAAAGTTTGGTTCATTTGAAACAATTAGCCTAACGGAGGAGGTTAGTGCGGTGATTCAAAGGAAAATGCCTTTGAAAAAGAAGGATCCCGAAAGCTTCACAATAGCATGTGTAATTGGAGGGAAAAAGTTTGGAAATGTTCTATGTGACCTTGGAGCTAGCATCAATTTGATGCCATTGTCTATTTTTAGGAGATTGGATATTGGAGAGATCAAACGTACTTCTATTTGTCTCCAAATGGCCGATCGTTCCATATCTTATGCTCAAGGAGTGGTTGAAGATGTGTTAGTGAAAGTTGAGGAGTTCATCTTCCCCGCGGACTTCGTTATCTTGGATATGCCAGAGGATAAGGATATGCCCCTCATTCTTGGGTGTCCTTTTCTAGCAACCGGAAGAGCTCTTATTGATGTTCAAGATGGGAATCTTACGTTTAGAGTTAATGAAGAGACCCTCACTCTTTCCATCTTTGATGCTATGAAGCGAGGAGATGACTTAACCTATGAGGAATGCAATTCAATTACTACCTTGCCTACATCTATGGCAAAGGATCTCACGGAAGAAATCATCGCTAATTCTTTCTATTCTTATTCCGATTTGGATGATGCTTGTGATGATTTGTTGGAATCTATTGCTTATTTAGAAGCAAATCAAGGATCATTGAAGGACAACGTTCATTACCTTGATATCAACCAACCGGGGGAGAGTGGGAGTTCAACTAAAGTGGAATCTTCTTCAAACACTTCTCAAGAGTTGAAACCTCTTCCCGATCACCTAAGGTACGCTTTCCTTGGTGATAATGACTCTTTTCCCGTAATTGTGTCACAACACTTGTCAGAGTCCGAATTGGACAAGTTGTTGCATGTCCTTAGGGAGTTTAAAGATGTTATTGGTTGGTCTATTGATGATATTAAGGGTATTTGTCCATCTATATGTATGCATCGTATTCTATTGAAAGATGATTGTCGTCCCAAGGTTCAACCTCAAAGGAGGTTGAATCCGGTCTTGCAAGAGGTGGTGAGAAAAGAGGTGTTGAAGTTACTAGATGCGGGAATGATTTACGCCATCTCGGATAGTGAATGGGTGAGTCCTACCCAAGTTGTTCCGAAGAAAGGAGGGATGACAATGGTCAAGAATGAGAATGATGAGACTATTGCTACAAGGGTTGCCACCAGATATCGAGTGCGTATCGACTATAGGGCTTTGAATTCGGCTACATGGAAAGATCACTTTCCTTTGCCCTTTATAGATCAAATGTTGGATCGTTTGGCGGGCTATGAGTACTATTGTTTTCTTGATGGGTATTCGGGATATAATCAAATTGCCATAGCCCCGGAGGATCAACACAAGATGGCCTTTACATGCCCTTATGGAGTATTTGCATATAGGAGGATGCCTTTCGGGTTATGTAATGCTCCGGCCACTTTCCAAAGGTGCATGATGTCTATCTTTGGAGGCTTGATCGAAAATATTATGGAGGTATTCATGGATGATTTCTCGGTTTTTGGGAAGACCTTTGATTCTTGTTTGGATAATCTCACAAAGGTGTTGCAAAGGTGTAAGGACACTTTGCTTGTTTTGAATTGGGAGAAGTGTCACTTCATGGTTAGAGATGGAATTGTGCTTGGGCATAAAGTTTCTAGAGATGGTTTGGAAGTTGATAGAGCCAAGATTGTTGCTATAGAGAAGCTTCCACCCCCTACAAATGTGAAATCAATCCAAAGTTTCCTTGGTCACGCGGGGTTCTATAGAAGATTCATTAAGGATTTTTCAAAGATCACAAAGCCACTTTGTGATCTCTTGCAAAAAGATGTGAAGTTTATCTTTGATGAAGAATGTTTGAAAGCTTTTGAGACATTGAAGAAAGCCCTCATCTCTACTCCTATTCTCATCAAGCCCAATTGGAGTGAATCTTTCATATTGAAGTGTGATGCAAGTGATTATGCTTTAGGAGTGGTTTTGGAGCAAATGAGAGATAAAGTTTTTTGGGTCATTCATTATGCTATTAGAACCTTGGATGGTGCTCAAAGGAACTACACAACAACGGAAAGGGAATTCTTGGCCATTGTCTTTGCTTTTGATAAATTCCGGTCATATATTGTTGGGAATCACACTATTGTCTATTCGGATCATATGGCTATACGACATCTCATGGCCAAGAAGGATGCAAAACCTCGATTGATTCGTTGGATTCTTCTTCTACAAGAATTCAACATGGAGATTCGTGATAGAAGAGGAGTGGATAATGTGTTAGCCAATCACATGTCAAGACTTGAAAATCCGGTTGAAGGTGAAGCTTTGAGATTGAATATCAATGAGTGCTTCCCGGATGAGAGAATCATGGTCTTGAAATGCAAGGATTCTTGGTTTGCCGATTTTGCTAATTATCTTGTGCTTCGAGAGTTGCCACCAAATCTCTCGGATTATCAAAGGCCAAGTTCCTTAGAGATGTGAAGTTCTACTATTGGCAAGATCCATATTTATGGAAAAGATATGCCGATGGTCTTATTAGAAGATGTGTTATGGATGGTGAATGGCTCAAGATTATTGAAGATTGTCATGAGGGACCAAATGGGGGTCATTTTGGGGCAAATCGTACGGCTTGGAAGGTTTTTCAAAGTGGATTCTATTGGCCTTTGATTTTTAGGGATTGTCAATCATTTGTGAAGAATTGTGATAGGTGTCAAAGGATGGGGAATATCACAAAAAGGGATGAAATGCCTCAAAACATCATGGTCGAGGTTATATTCTATGATATTTGGGGGATAGACTTCATGGGACCATTCCCTAATTCTTGTGGTTTTTCAAGATGGGTCGAAGCCATTCCAACTTCGACTAGTGATTCCAAGGTTGTGATCAAGTTTTTGAAGAAGAACATATTAACTCGGTTTGGAACTCCAAGGGCATTGCTTAGTGATGGGGGGTCTCACTTTAATAATAAGTGGTTGGGAAGTGTTCTTGCTAAATATGGAGTGAAGCACAAGATTACCTCGCCTTATCATCCTCAAGCTAATGGTCAAGTGGAGCTTACAAATCGGGGGATCAAGCAAATCTTGGAGAAGACAATCACTACTCGAAAAGATTGGGCAAAGAAACTTGATGATGCTTTGTGGGCCTATCGAACCGCCTATAAAACCCCCATTGGTATGTCTCCGTATCAACTTGTGTTCGGAAAGTCTTGTCACTTACCTTTGGAGATTGAACATAAGGCATTTTGGGCTTTAAAGAAGATTAATCTTGAGTTTAAGGAGGCCGGAGTGAATAGGAAGAATCATCTTGTGGAGTTAGAGGAATGGAGAAACGAGGCTTATGAAAATTCTTGGATTTACAAGGAAAGAGCCAAGAAGTTTCATGATTTGGAGATTCGAAGCAAGGTGATCATTCCGGGTGATGAGGTTCTTTTCTTTAACTCTCGTCTTCGTCTTTTCCCCGGAAAACTCAAATCAAGGTGGACCGGTCCTTACATTATGAGTAGGAGTTTCAAGAATGGCTCATTTGAACTTCTAAAGAATGATGGTTCTACCTTCGTTGTTAATGGACATCGACTCAAGCTCTATTTCAATTCAAAGAAGTTTAAGGAGGAGTCGACCATTCTTCTTAATGATGCTTGATTCGGAGGCTATGTCGAGCTAACGACGTAAAACAAAGCGCTGGTTGAGAGGCACCTCAACACGTATCCTTTTCTTTTTCATTTCCTTTAGTTTTTATTTTATTTTCGATTTTTTTAGTCGTTTGTTACGTTTTTCGTTTCATTTTGAAAAAACCACTAATAAAAATAAAAATAAATAAATAAATAGAAACTTAAAAAAAAAATTAATTAATTAAAAAATCAAAACATGTTTAGGGGGTCTCGATAGAGGGTCGGGAGTCGGCCCCTCTTGTTGGAAGGGCCGAAAAACGGCCCAAAATTGAGCTGGAAGAGGACGGCGGTCTGGCCGGCGGTTTGCCAAACCGCCGAAAATTGTGCACAACCCGCTGTGAACCACAGAGATTTCGGCGGTCTGGGCGGCGGTCTGCCAGACCGCCGGCGACCTCCCAGACCGCCGCCACCCCTCTTTTCCCCCTTCACCTTATTTCTTTGCTTGAACCACCTCTTTCTTCATTTATTCCACTTTTTGTTTTAAACATTGAAGAACATAACCCATTTTCTCTCCAAATCCTAAATTTTCATCCACCAATTACTCTCAATTCACTTTGAATCAAGTTTAGTCCTTCCATAGGTCCATTACCCATCCCAAAACTTGCATTTTGAACCAAGAAAATCACATTTTCACCCACATCTCCATAAAAAACGAAAATTCATTTTTCTTTTGAAAGAAGTGAAGTTCTTCAATTTCATTCAAGACAATGAGGTAATGAGTTCTATATTCTCTCTTTTATGAATTTCTACTTGTTTTATATGAATTGGTATGGATGTCTTGCTTATCAAATTCATGAAAATGGGTAGAAATTCTTGCTAGGGTTTTTCTTGAATCATGAGACTTCTTGAATGGAAAATGTGGATTTGGTCATGAATTGGATAGCATTAATTCTTTTCTTTAAGATTTATGCTACACCAAGTCTTGAAATGTGCATTCCTTGATGGACCATTTCTCTTTTGCACTTGAGCATACTTAGAATGAATTTTGAATATATTTAACCTCTTGATGAATAAATGAATGTTTACGCTTGATTTTTGAATAGGATATTCATCTCTTGAATGTTTCATTGCTTGAAGAGGGTATGTTTTCATGGATTCTTGAGCTTGAAATATGACGATTCATGGTTTAAGTCTCTTGATTTTAATTTCCATATGCATTTGAATTTATTTTCACTTGGATATGCATGAATGGAGTGAGATGAATTTTTCTTGAACTTAGGGGAGTTTTGTTAATGATTTTCTTGGTGTTTGCTTGAAATTCACTTCTTGGATGCTTAAAGGAAAAATGGGGGGTTGTTGGATATGAACAAATGTGATTGTTTAAGTGAAAATTCATTGCTTCATTTCTTGAATCTTATTTTGAATTTTTCACTTGGTGTAGGAATAAAGGAGCCAAAGAAAAAGGGCCTTCTAAGGCACCCACTAAAGCATTGGTAACCTACTCTAATAAGAGGAGAAAAGATGGCTCCTCTTCATCTCACCCTTCGGAAACCACTTCACGCACAATGGATCCGAAAGTCCCGGAAACTCATAACCTACACTTGAACACTCATGAAGAAAGGGCCGCATTTGCTAGTATAGTCACCAAAGGCATTGAAGAGACAAGATTTCCATCTTGTGAGGTATTGAAGGAATTGGGGCTTTATGAAAATGTGAAAGCCCTTTTTGATAATATTGGATGGGGAAATTTCCTTAATGAGCACATTCAAGACCGGAGGACATACTCGAAGGTTGTACTTGAGATGTTAAGTGCATTGGATACCTCCCATATGCACGTCATGAGGAGCATTAAATTCCAATTATTTGGAAGCAAGCATATGATGACATATGAGGAAATCGATAATGCCTTTGGTGTGCCACATGGAGGGGATAAACTCATTGATAGAGTGTTCGATGTAAAGGCCATTTGGAAGACGCTCGTGCCAAATTCGGAAGAGGGGTATAAATCCGGGTATTCCAAGTCAAATGAAGTGAGGAATCCGGTACTTAGGATGGTGTTGAAGATCATATCACATACTATCATTGCTAGAAGAGAGAACACACTTCGGTGAGGAATGGTGATTTGTTTATCCTTCATGCTATGCTCACCGGGAGGAAAATAAGTTTTTGTGATTTATTTCTTCCCCAATTGAAAAAGCACTAATAAAATAGTGAAAATTGGGTTCTAGGGTTCCCCAATTGAAGAAGCACTCTCGAGGTGAAGTAGGAAAGATCAATATTGGAGGTATGCTCACTCCAATTGCAAGAAAGATAAAAGGAAACCTCGGTGGCTATCCTCCAATGGGAGGTGCTTTTCTCCTTGATTTTATCAAGCTCCGGTACTAACGTTTCCTCAATTCTAGTACTCTTCCCTACTACTTCCAAATCAATGGCAAGGAGTTGTACCCTCTTCCAAACCCTATGAGCATACTAGTTACCAATTTCAATGAAAGGGTAAATTGGTATTTGCACACTCCCTTACATAAGATGATCATGAGGGTTCGAATGTTCAAGCAAGGTGAAGGAGATGAGCATGCTCTTGGTGAAAGAGGCCGGGATGAGTTTGAAAGAGAGCACTGGGGGGTGGAAGATGAGGAAGGCATGGAAGATAATGATGATGAGTCTAGAAGGGACAATCAAGGTCCGAGTGATGTTTGCTACGATGAGAGGTTTGAGGCCCTCGAGGGTAGAATGGAAGGCATGGAGAATAACTTCAAAGCTTTGGATGCTCAAGTAACGGTGATGAGAAGGGAAGTGACTTCGATGAGAGTCACACAACTTGAAGAATTGGAAAGGAGTACAAGGATGGAGAAGCAAGCAACATCGATGATGGAGCTCTTGGAAAGCTTCCGGGATTACCAAATTGCTCACGGGGCGACTTCGCCCCGACCACCACCATCATCATAGCTTGGAATGTTGTAAGTGTAATTTAAATCCATTATATATCTTTCCCTCCAAACTAATTTTAGAATTTATTTTCTAAAATAAGTTTGGGGGAGGGGGTAGGATAATGAATTTAAATTACTTTAAATTACTGTCATTTCATGTCTTGCTATTTTTCCATGTTTTGCTCTCTTGCTTTACACTCTTGTCTTAGTCTCTTAGTCTTTGCCTCTCATGTTTGATGTTGCTTGGCTTTAAAATTGTGGTTTGAGGTATTCTTGTGGCTTGATGGTGTCTATGTGATTGAGATTTGTTTGCTTGGATTGTGGATGAGAACTGTGGGTTGTTGATGTTGGAAAATGAATTCCTTTGTTGATGAGTTTGATTTGTGGGATGTTTTGAAGGATTTTGTGTTATTTGTTGAGTTTGTTAGATGTTTTTGAATTTATGTGGAAGTTTGTGTTTTGTTTTGTGCAATTGGGGATGAATTAGGGTTAAATGATTACTTTTCATGAGTTTAGAGATGAGTTTGGAGCTTGAATGTGAAATTTTTGAAAAATTAAAAATTTTGAATGGAAAAAGGAATGAATGCATTCATGCTTGAGTGCGAAAGCACGTGTTGAATTGCTCATGTGCATTAGAGTGAGATGCCAATGATTAATGCTAAATGGTGATATTTTTGAAATTTCTCAAGTTTAAGTCAAGCATGATTAGGGTTATTTCACTTGAATGGCTTGGAATGATTGAACTTAAGTGCTTAGACTCTAGATAAAAAGCTTGATAGGATTTTGAGCTTTAAATTATGCATTTTACAGAGTAATATCCTTTCTTGAGAGCTTGATCTTGCATTGGATACTCTTTACTAGAACTTGCCTTGATACTCTTGTTAGAATTACTACATGTTTGCATGATTAGGAGATGATCTTAGGCCATCATTGCATAGCTCAATTTCCCTAAACACTAACCTAGCTTTCATTACGATTGTCGTTCCATTTTGAGCCTTAAATAGAGCCTTTTCTTCTTGAACCGGATGATAGGGGGTGAAGGATGGTTAAGGGAACCTTGGTGAAAGTTGAAAATTCATGAAAAATGATGGGTGATGGTAAAGAGTCTTGAGTTTTGTTTTGAGTTGAAAGAACACTCCTATAAGCTTGAATGTTAGAAAAGAAAAGAATAAGAACAAAGTTCTTATTAAAAAAAAAAAAAGAATAAAGAAAAAGAGAAGAGAGAAATGAATAAGAGCATAAAGGAGTGTTTCTTTAAATGTTGGTAAAAGCTTGGTTTCATTTGATAAAAAGGGGTTGGATAAGGTGGAAGATGAAGAAATTCATACTTAGAAAGGTGAAGAAAAGAAGTGAATGAGCTTAGATGAAGATTTGAGCCACTTAGCCTAAAAAAATTCCCTACCTTAACCAATGTCCCTACATTACAAGCTTAATAAAGACCTTTTTGATCCTAATTTATGCATTCATTGTGGTATTGGAAACTTGAGTTGATAGGCAAGCTTATGGCTAAAGTTATGCTTTGCATGATTTCGATGAGTGCTTACCTTTTCCATATGTAGAGGGATCGAGTGATACACATATTCCTTGTGAGGTCTAGAGTCGAAGGTGTTTGAGTGATTGAGTTCTAAGTTAGGAGAGTGAATGATTCTATGAATGTTTGGCTTGACTTGAGAATTTCCTTGAACTAAAATAGTTTTTGAGATGATATGAGGCATCGAGGAACTCAAAATGCACACCCCATACGTGTTAAGTGTTTTGATTGTTCGTTTCATTGTTCGGGACGAACAATGGCTTAAGTTTGGGGGAGTGATTAACATGTATTTTATGTGCATGTTGAGTGTGTTTTGCATGTGTTTAATTCTCGATTTGGATGCTTAAGTGTTAGAAATGCTAAAGTTTCTTAACTTGTAGCATACATTCTACTTTTCTTGTTTCTTTTTGGTTTTCGATCCATTTTTGTAAGAATTAGAAAGAGCATTCATGTGACTAAGGATCGAAGGCTAGAAATGAGGAAGAGTCGAGTTTGATTAGGGTGAAACCCCGGGTTAAGAATGAGGAATTTGAATTTATAAAGTTAGGGTTTCACTCGTTCAAGTTTGTTTATGTTTTTCTCATTCTCTCGAGTCTCTTTTTGTCTTTTTGCAGGTTGATGGAGAACTTATTTGGCCAAATTGATCATTCCATGTCGAAGATGAGTTCGTTAGGAAGCCATAGCAAAAAGCGGTTCGTAAATCGGAGTTCGTACGAGAGAGAACGGGCGAAAACGGGAAAGGCCGCAAAAGAGAAGACGGAGTTGACCGGTCAAAGAAGGAGGGTCGGCGGTCTGCCAGACCGCTGGCCAAGCTGCCAAACCGCCCTGAGCTGGACAGAGATTTCGGCGGTCTGGACCGGCGGTCCGCCAGACCGCCGGCGAGCCACCAGACCGCCGGTTGGCCGGAATTCCTCAACTTAAGGGGCAGTTCGATTCGCCCAAACTCGCCCTGGTTTGTCCCGTTTCGCCCCGATTCGACTCAAACTCAATTTTCAATGTATTTAATCCTAGAATTCACCCTATTTGTACATCTTTGATATATTTTATTTCCCCAAGAACCCTAGAATATTTTCTCTTTTTCTTTTTTAGTATTTTGAAGATTGTTGAAGCTATACTTTGTGGATTTGCAATTGAAGACCATCCTCTTCTTCCTTATTAAATTCTCTTTCTTTTAAGCATGATTTCATTTACTTTGTATGGTTTATTTCCTTTAATTATGTCTAGCTAAGTTCATTTTGGTTTCAAATATATGAAGACATGATCTAGATTAATAGGTTTTTGGATATTGTAGTTGGATTTGCCTTCTAATTCATATGTCTTGTGGTTTGGGACTTGATTTTATTGCATGAGTGATTGGCCATCATAGAGTGCATACAAGGTGTTTGGTTAAATGCTTAGTAGGCTTTAGTTCATAACACTTGGCATCAAACCACAACATATTAGTAATTCTTGCTAATAGGAGATTCTAGATAATTAATTGAGCTATTTGGAGTTGATTTATGCATCTTGAGACCTAGCAGAGATAGATGTCATAGGTTAATCCACTTACATTGATAGCTTTGAGAAAAGAGTTGATGTATATCCTATAAAGAATTCCTGTATGAATTGGATTAAATCGGTTTATCCTTGCAAATTCCAAAACCTATGTTTCTCGTGAATGTTGGATTATATTTGGAACCATAATTTCTTCTATTGATAGTTATCATTCTATACTTGTTTGCTAGTTGATTTTGTTATTTGCATTTGTCATTAATCTTTGGAAAAATACAAAAACATGATAGATTGTAGCTTGGATAGTGATATAGATAGCTAGGTTACTAGTTCAATCTCTTACGCCCTTGCATTCCCTGTGGATTTGACTCGAATATACTATTCGATTATCATTGCATCCTCCTACCCTCAAAAGTAGGGTGGATCATGCATCTATCAAGTATTATAACTTTGTTACTCATCCAGTTCAATTATGAAAGTCCACTTATTTTAGTATTTTTATCTAATAACTATTTCATGTTAGGTTATGTGGACTGTTAATATATGACTTTACTAGTCATTACTACAAACAGTCCACACTTCTCACTACTTATGTTCCTCGCATCACGCCTGTACCACATCCAAATGTTTGGGATGTCCCAGATAAGATTAAGGCGTACATTGTCTGACCAACAGTCATTGTTCCCCAAGCCGGGTGCCCAAGGATGAGCAGGGCTCGATCTGCAGTAGAAGGTTCTTCTTCCAGGTCTAAAACTTGCACTAGATGCCATGAAGTGGGCTATAACCGAAAAACATGCAGGTCTGATGTGCCAATTGGAGGTGTTGATATCAATGTGGAGCCACGCAGGCATAAGAACAAAACATACAGCTTATGCGGGAACGTTGAGCATACGAAACGTAGATGTCCGTTATACAATGAAGAGTAGAGACTCATGGTTTATAATTTCATGTTTTTAATTAGTGATGTAAAAAAGATCATGGTCAAAAACGAGGTTAAATTAATTTCTAAAAGTATCTCTTTTTTATATGATCAGAACCGAGGTGCAATTAGGGCGTGCCCATGCAACTCATTTTTTTATTTCCATGTGTGATAATCTGTTGTAGCACGGTTGACAAATTTTACAGAGACACCATTGCTCGTGAATGTTGGATTATATTTGGAACCATAATTTCTTCTATTGATAGTTATCATTCGATACTTGTTTGCTAGTTGATTTTGTTATTTGCATTTGTCATTAATCTTTGGAAAAATACAAAAACATGATAGATTGTAGTTTGGATAGTGATATAGATAGCTAGGTTACTAGTTCAATCTCTTACGCCCTTGCATTCCCTGTGGATTCGACTCGAATATACTATTCGATTATCATTGCATCCTCCTACCCTCAAAAGTAGGGTGGATCATGCATCTATCAAGTATTATAACTTTGTTACTCATCCAGTTCAATTATGAAAGTCCACTTATTTTAGTATTTTTATCTAATAACTATTTCATGTTAGGTTATGTGGACTGTTAATATATGACTTTACTAGTCATTACTACAAACAGTCCACACTTCTCACTACTTATGTTCCTCGCATCACGCCTGTACCACATCCAAATGTTTGGGATGTCCCAGATAAGATTAAGGCGTACATTGTCTGACCAACAGTCATTGTTCCCCAAGCCGGGTGCCCAAGGATGAGCAGGGCTCGATCTGCAGTAGAAGGTTCTTCTTCCAGGTCTAAAACTTGCACTAGATGCCATGAAGTGGGCTATAACCGAAAAACATGCATGTCTGATGTGCCAATTGGAGGTGTTGATATCAATGTGGAGCCACGCAGGCATAAGAACAAAACATACAGCTTATGCGGGAACGTTGAGCATACGAAACGTAGATGTCCGTTATACAATGAAGAGTAGAGACTCATGGTTTATAATTTCATGTTTTTAATTAGTGATGTAAAAAAGATCATGGTCAAAAACGAGGTTAAATTAATTTCTAAAAGTATCTCTTTTTTATATGATCAGAACCGAGGTGCAATTAGGGCGTGCCCATGCAACTCATTTTTTTATTTCCATGTGTGATAATCTGTTGTAGCACGGTTGACAAATTTTACAGAGACACCATTGCTCGTGAATGTTGGATTATATTTGGAACCATAATTTCTTCTATTGATAGTTATCATTCGATACTTGTTTGCTAGTTGATTTTGTTATTTGCATTTGTCATTAATCTTTGGAAAAATACAAAAACATGATAGATTGTAGTTTGGATAGTGATATAGATAGCTAGGTTACTAGTTCAATCTCTTACGCCCTTGCATTCCCTGTGGATTCGACTCGAATATACTATTCGATTATCATTGCATCCTCCTACCCTCAAAAGTAGGGTGGATCATGCATCTATCAAGTATTATAACTTTGTTACTCATCCAGTTCAATTATGAAAGTCCACTTATTTTAGTATTTTTATCTAATAACTATTTCATGTTAGGTTATGTGGACTGTTAATATATGACTTTACTAGTCATTACTACAAACAGTCCACACTTCTCACTACTTATGTTCCTCGCATCACGCCTGTACCACATCCAAATGTTTGGGATGTCCCAGATAAGATTAAGGCGTACATTGTCTGACCAACAATCATTGTTCCCCAAGCCGGGTGCCCAAGGATGAGCAGGGCTCGATCTGCAGTAGAAGGTTCTTCTTCCAGGTCTAAAACTTGCACTAGATGCCATGAAGTGGGCTATAACCGAAAAACATGCATGTCTGATGTGCCAATTGGAGGTGGTGATATCAATGTGGAGCCACGCAGGCATAAGAACAAAACATACAGCTTATGCGGGAACGTTGAGCATACGAAACGTAGATGTCCGTTATACAATGAAGAGTAGAGACTCATGGTTTATAATTTCATGTTTTTAATTAGTGATGTAAAAAAGATCATGGTCAAAAACGAGGTTAAATTAATTTCTAAAAGTATCTCTTTTTTATATGATCAGAACCGAGGTGCAATTAGGGCGTGCCCATGCAACTCATTTTTTTATTTCCATGTGTGATAATCTGTTGTAGCACGGTTGACAAATTTTACAGAGACACCATTGCTCGTGAATGTTGGATTATATTTGGAACCATAATTTCTTCTATTGATAGTTATCATTCGATACTTGTTTGCTAGTTGATTTTGTTATTTGCATTTGTCATTAATCTTTGGAAAAATACAAAAACATGATAGATTGTAGTTTGGATAATGATATAGATAGCTAGGTTACTAGTTCAATCTCTTACGCCCTTGCATTCCCTGTGGATTCGACTCGAATATACTATTCGATTATCATTGCATCCTCCTACCCTCAAAAGTAGGGTGGATCATGCATCTATCAAGTATTATAACTTTGTTACTCATCCAGTTCAATTATGAAAGTCCACTTATTTTAGTATTTTTATCTAATAACTATTTCATGTTAGGTTATGTGGACTGTTAATATATGACTTTACTAGTCATTACTACAAACAGTCCACACTTCTCACTACTTATGTTCCTCGCATCACGCCTGTACCACATCCAAATGTTTGGGATGTCCCAGATAAGATTAAGGCGTACATTGTCTGACCAACAGTCATTGTTCCCCAAGCCGGGTGCCCAAGGATGAGCAGGGCTCGATCTGCAGTAGAAGGTTCTTCTTCCAGGTCTAAAACTTGCACTAGATGCCATGAAGTGGGCTATAACCGAAAAACATGCATGTCTGATGTGCCAATTGGAGGTGTTGATATCAATGTGGAGCCACGCAGGCATAAGAACAAAACATACAGCTTATGCGGGAACGTTGAGCATACAAAACGTAGATGTCCGTTATACAATGAAGAGTAGAGACTCATGGTTTATAATTTCATGTTTTTAATTAGTGATGTAAAAAAGATCATGGTCAAAAACGAGGTTAAATTAATTTCTAAAAGTATCTCTTTTTATATGATCAGAACCGAGGTGCAATTAGGGCGTGCCCATGCAACTCATTTTTTTATTTCCATGTGTGATAATCTGTTGTAACACGGTTGACAAATTTTACAGAGACACCATTGCTGATAATTCTAACCGTGCAACCCTAACCGTGCCATGGCCAAAAAAATTGAAATAGAATTACTTACTATAAGAACTCGTAATTAAATAAAATTAATCTGAAATCAACAAAACACACAATAGCAATAGCAATCACACTTCTCTTTTGATTTTCGTAATATTAAATCCTTGTTCTTGGGGGCACGGTTGACCAATTTTACAGAGACACAGTTGATAAAAATCCATCTCAAATTACTTCTATATAACCATGAAATGAATTAAATTACATAAAATTCATCTCAAATCAACAACATACACAAATAAAATAGCAATCATGCATACTTCTCGATTGATCATTTCTCTATAGTATGATATAAGAGTAAAGACTTTCATTGGGGAAGTTGGTGTGATCCTATTAGTAGTAGTTCATTACATGATATTGTTTTCGATCGAATGCAAATTCACTTAGTAATTTCGCTAGTAAGTCTAAAATGAGGGTAATGAACGCAATATTCTTGGTGTATGCATGCACGTAAGATTTTTTCGTACTATTCAATCCTTGTTCTTGGGGGCACGGTTGACCAATTTTATAGAGACACAGTTATGGCTGCAAACGAGCCGAGCCGATTATTGGCAGGCTCGGGTTCAGCTCGTTTAATATTATATATGTTTCGGCTCGGGTTCGAGTTCAATTTGAGCTTTAAATTTGTGCTCGAGTTCGGCTCGTGGTAAAAATTTTGAGTTCGAATTCAGCTCGAGTTCGGCTCGCTAAATATTCGATAAATGGTTCGGCTCGAGTTCGGTTCGGATTTGAGCTCGAATCCGGCTCATGAAAAGCTCGAGTTTTAATTCGAGCTCGAGCTCGATCTCGATTTTAAGCTCATTTAAAAGACATGATTTAAAATATTGTCTTTTAACATTCCAAATGAACATAAATTAAAATAAAATTCATTAAACAAAAATTAAAATTATTTATTACTATAAAATAATAAATAAATAAATATACAATATAATAAATGAATTGATGATAATTGGCGATATATATTAATGTTATAAGTTAATATTTTCTAATAATAATTGTGGTGTAGTGCCTAATTAGCTTTGGTTGTGATTTGAAATTAATTTTACACCTAAATGCTAAAGCTCGTTTACATGCTCGATTAGAGGTTCGATTAAGAGTTCGCGAACATGCTCGTGAACGGGCTCGATTAACATACGAGCCGAACATGTTCACGAGCAAAATGAGTCAAACACCCTAGAGCTCGAGCTCGGCTCGTTAAATTAACGAGCTCGGATTTGGGCTCAAGCTCGGCTCGTTTATTAACAAATTCGAGTTCGAACGAGCTTTTACCGAATCGACCACCGAGTATGTTCTGAGTAGCTCTACTCGTTTGCAGCCCTAGACACAGTTGTTGGAGTTCATGTAGGCACAGTTGCAGTTTTTTTAGAGGCACAGTTCTCGCTTTCTTCTTTATTTCATCACTTCTTTTCTTTCATAAAATTATAGAAAATGAATAAACACCTACTTCAATTTAAAACCAACAAGAAGAAACAAACTAACTCAAAAGCACGGTTCATAATAACATAATTTGTCAAAAAACAGACTCCCCTAAATTAAAATTAATCTCGGTTCATAGAGGCATAGTCAATGCAGCATAGTTGCAAAATAAAGAGACACAGTTGCAAAATAAAGAGTCACTGAACCATGCCATAGTCCTAAAAATTCATCAACACAACATGCATCATCTACATCGGGGGTGCACCTAAACTAAAGATTCTCATTGCTATGCAGTGTCAATAATGTGCCAAATAAGTCTCTTCCGCTCATTTGAATGGCAATGGGCCCACGACAAAATTCGATTGAGGTGCATACAACTGTACACTCCACAACTGATTTCGTCATCCTGCATTAAATGATTTTCTTGTGGCATAAAAATCAACTCGAGCTCATTGACACGCTTTTTCTGGCTTGGATTCTTTGTCCACCAGTCAGCTTTATCTAAGAGGCGAGCCATTAGCCGGGTAATGGGCTTCAACTGATTCCGTACATACCTCTTTCCGATGACAGTTTGCTTCAGAAAACCGTACACCTCAATTTTCTATTCACCAAGGCAAATTTGAATCAAAAGCCAATGATTCCCCCCGACATTGCAAATGGACAGGAACTACAGATAATCAATAGAGAAAAATAAATAAATAAATAATAATTACAGTCGCTTATTTTCATGTATAAGTAATTATGAAAGTAAATCACTTACGTGCTTAGCGTTGTACCATGGTGTTCCAGTTGTGTCCTCAGCACCGTTACACTAGTCTAACATCTGAGGCGGAGGGTTCCAGTCACAGGTCTTGGCCTTTGGATGTAGAGCTTTCGATTCAGCTAGCATGTTCACCTACGACGGTTAAAAGAAGATGTTAATATTTAAGAAAAATAATCTAATTTACAAAAAATTAAATTTAAAAATGCGTAAAAAGTATGTGCCAATGAGTATTGTGACTTCTCTTCCACTTCCACGAGCTATTCCACCATCGTGAATAAGTCTCATTCTCCAGTATACCAAGTACAGATCAAGCATCTAAAATAAATAGGTACATAAATGAATAATGCAAAAGATTAAGAACTTTATATTTACAAAGAATAAATAAATAAATCAATGAGTGATTTAATGGATTCCAATAAGAAACAAATAAATTATAAAATATATTACCTCTGCAGTTAATCGAATGTCCCTCCCACCGATGTGAAAAACTCTCTTGTACTTCGAGAAAGATTTATCTTGGAGCTCACATGCAACTAGCTCGTGCAAGGCTTTGTTAGCACTATCACGCCTCCTAACCTCAAGTTATTAGCCAAATGGACCCTTCTTAAATCTATCAAGTGTCTCTTTTCCGCCACGGGCCTCCAATACCGAGGATATTTCTTCTATTATCTCATTTTTAACGTATAGGTAAACTTTAAAGTTTACACCTTGCAAATTAGGCCACATCCATTGGTACCTAGGTTGCAAACGAATCATGAACAAAATTAATAAGAATATAGATAAATAAAGGAAAAAGAAAAAAAATCATAAATACTGGTGCTCTAACACAGTTGAAATTTCTCAACTGTGCTCTAACACAGTTGGAACAATTTCTCAACTATGCCCTAACACAGTTGAAACAATTTCTCAATTGTGCTCTAACACAGTTGATTTTCAAACTTGAAAATCCTAAATCAACTGCAATCTAGATTTCAAATCTTCAATTTAAATACCTAAAATTCAAAAGCTCCTACTACCATAACCATCTTCAGTTGTTTTGACACAAAAGCTCCTACTAAATTACTTAATAGACAACACAAGCAGATGATCTTAGCAAATTCAACAAAAGTTAGCACAACTTAAATTCAAACTCAGCTTAAATTCAAGGCTGCAAACATCCCATAGCAACAACATTATGAGAAGAAATTCATGAAATCCTCTAGAAATGAATTGTAGAAGACAAGGGGCGCAAGAGGGGAAAATTAAGAATGAAAAAAAAAAACTTGCAAAAATCTTCACCAAAAATCAATAGCATAATCAACAACATTATTAACAGTATAATCACAATTATCACCCACCATTTCACCAAATATCTAGCAAAAATTTGCATTTAGTTCCAAAATTAAAAAGAATTAAAAAAATCCACTCACCTGAGGAGGCACGGCTATTGTAAATTGAGGACGATGTCTCACCGAGTTGTCGTCGGACTCAGTGCTGCTCTCCCCACGAGTCATAGCGAGAAAAAATCGGATTTAGGACACGGTGCTCATCGTCGCCGAACTCAAACTCGTCACCGCTAGTCACGTCGCCGTCGGACTTGCTACTCGTCGGCGCCGGAGTCACTGCTCGTTGTCGGCGACGGGTGAAGGGTTGTCGTGCGTTGCAGCCGTGCGTTGATTTTTTTTTTAATTGTGAAAATGACGGCTGAAGGAGATGAAGAATTACGTATTTTTTTTGTTTTTTTTCCTTTTCTTTGAATTGGGTTTCTTTGTTTTTTTCCTTTTCTTATTTCTTGTGTTGATCCATTATCATTAAGGGTATTCTAGTCATTTAATTGGATTTTGGTTAGAAAAGAACCCAAACTATATGTTTGGTTAAAAAAGAATCTCACTTATCCTATTTGGTTATTTATGACCATTGTCACTAAAATAAATATCATTGCATAAATGATTAAACTCCTGCCTGAAAGGTATGGATCAATGTTTTAAAACCCGACGCGGAAGTCAACCCGACGAGACTTCCGAGTCGCAGTTCAACCAATTGAACCGAAGTTGAAACGTTTACAAATATATATAATAAAGATAAAAAATTAAAGTAACTTCAAAATTTATAAATACTGATATTTATAACGTAAACATTCCTCCGATTCATAAGAAAATATATTTCTTCTTATTATAATTTCAAACAACACATCTTAATTCTAATTTTGAACAATTATATTTTTATCATATGTTTTTATTTTTAAAAATTATTCAAAATATATTATATTATTTATATTAATTCATTAAAATTAAATTTTCAAAGACTATTATATATATATATATATAGAGAGAGAGAGAGAGAGATGAGAGATCATGTACAAAATGCCACTTTCCGTAATAAATAGGAAACAATCTCATCCATGATCCATCCATCTTTTAAGATGTAAGGCTATTATTTATTTTAATATTATATTTTTTTAGTTATGTAGGTGGAGGGTAATTTTGTACTTTCTTTCTTTTGTTATGGGCGTTTTTCTCGTAAATAAGGGGATATTGATGATTTGTTTCCTTAATTTACGTATCACTATCTTTGTTTTATTTGTTTATATTATTCCAGCAACATGGTTTACTTTTTATTGTAATTAACTTGTGTTATTGAATCATTTTAACTACTATTGTAAATTTTGAAATATGCAAAGTCAGTACGTGTTTGTGTTTGTGAGATTTGGAAAATGCATTACCCTAAAAAATAAAATGCATTATAGAAAAGCTCGCAGTACATTATTAGATATATTTTGTGATTTTTATTTTATTTTATTCGTTGATATATTAGATTTACATTTTCAATTTGATAAAAGTTTACTAATTAAGATATTAATTTAATGTATAGTTTTAACAAAAATACGAAGAATGTCTCAATTCATTTTTTAGTAATAGGCATAATGTATTATAACATTTTCGTTAATGCATTATCTAATTTGGTCAATAATTTCAATGATTGTGATTCTCAAAATGATGCGTAAAATACTTGCTATAGAAATTAGCATAAGGAATGAAGTGGACAAAGTGTAATGCACTAAAGGAAGTATCATAATGCATTTTACTACTTAATGCATTAGAGGCACACTCCTATTCAGCCGGCGGCACGGTGTTACCCAACTGCAAAGCCCACAATCTAACAAGCCTACAACTAAAAATAATACATGTAATAAATTGGGCCAAGTAATTTATTAGTTTTTAAGGTTTGATCACATTATGCGGCCGGCCTCATGCAAGTCTTTGTCAATGCATTATACTACTATAATAGATAATTGTGCATTATAGAATAAATACATTTGCATTATATAATAGAGAATTATGTATTATATAATATTACAATGAATACATTACCAATACATCAAATACAAAATTCATATATTTATAAAAAAAATAAGTGCATTATAATACAACGCCAAATGCATTACAAATCAATATGAGGTGCATTACCACTTCATTTATAATTTCACCTAATTACACATATCATTCATATTTTCATACATGATAAATGCATTATAATATTAATTGAAATTCATTAAAGTTCTCCAACAATATTGATCGTTCTAAAAGAACATGCACTGTAACAGAACTACCTTTATACGGAGTATTATATTTTACAATGCAAAAAATATTATGCATTGCAATGATACAAGCAATGCATTATAGTAGTACAACATAAAAATGCATTATAAGTCGACCTAATCGACATTGATTCGTAAAAAATTGAAAATAAAATTTTACATACATATCTTCACTAATTAATTTTTCCTTAGGATTATAACATTTCTACAATAAATTGTGCATATTTACGTGGGAATTAATTTGGAGCATTTCATTTTTAAATCCCGTTTTTTTAGCCGAATTATTATATAGTAGTAGATGGAAAGATTTTTAATTTTACAAATTTACCTAGAGGTGGCCAAAATAATCATACCTGCCGACCCGTACACTCATTCATACACGTACTTGGAGGGTTTGTACTCGTACAAGTACTCGCCGGTTCGGGTTCGGAACTGTACCCGTCGAAGGCGGCGGTTCGGGTACAGGTACTAAAAGTTGGAATCATAACCCGCCGGTTTCTATACCCGCCGACCCACTGACCCGCCATTTTATATATATTTCATCATACATATATTTTTTTATTTCTTAGTTTTAATTATATCTGCATTCTTTTTCCTACTATAGTGTTTTTTTTCATTAGATTTTCACCAAATATGTTTTAACAGTACTCGACACTTGGAGATTAAAGTTAAATAACTAAGTTTATAATAACTTGATCTCCAATCATTTAGTATTTGGAGGTCTAATTTAGATTTAAGTTGTTAGAATCTTTACAATAAAATAATATTTTTCAATTGCAAATAATTCGAATTACAACTAATCGAATTTAAAAAGAATTTTTAACATTGAAAATAATAATTATGAAACCCGTTGGAACCATCAGGTTGTACTTGTACTCGTACCCGCATACATCGTATTCGAAATCGTACCGATATCCTCCTATACCGCAGGTAGGGTATGAGTCCTATTTGGTGGAACCGTACCCGCTGGGTACAGATACGGTTCTGTACCCAAACCCGCATTTGGCCACCTCTAAATTTACCCTCTCTTTACTAAGAAGTCAACCCCCGTATTAAATTCCTAATCTATCTACGGTTATTTCTCTTAAATCAAGGCCATCCATTGTGGTCTCATCAAGGGTCTATAATAATTCTTATTTCTTACACTAGAAGACATTTTTACAATATTTCATCCATATATATATATATATAGATTATATGAAAATTAATTATTACGTGAAAACTGCAACTCATGCATTTTATGCATAAAATGATGCATTTTTATGCATAAAATGTTGCATAATTAAATATATTATTTTATATTATTTTTCATGACAATGCAACTTTTTATGCATAAAAATGCAACACTTTTTTGTGCATAAAATGCAATATTTTATGATGGGTTGCAATTTTTACGTAATAATTAATTTTCACCATAACGCATCCCTATAGATATAAGAAAAATAGATTTAAATCAAAAGAAGAGAGAACAAAATTGAGTGGTTATGCTTTTATTATATTGCAAACTGTCTATAATAATAAAAGTTAAATTTGTTAGAAAGAAGTTTGCTAGATGAATTGGCTAAACTATTTGGCCCAGTTCGACAGGTCGATCTATGACATCCCATATTAATTGTTAATACAGTATAAATATGAGTTTAATTAACTCCATGACAATTTGGGTTAACCATTTTGGCAAAACGATGACGAACACCGAATAGTTGCTAGCAGACCCATTGTACCAGTATGGCGAAACATGCTTGCACTCCCGTGGGTCCCGGGGCGTTACACGACCGGTTCCTAACCAGTCCACTTACAGGTGAACTCAAAAATGGGTCAAAATAAAAATAGGTCGGACCGGTCGAACCTATGAGGTCTACAACATTGGTATGCATGGATACACCCAAATACATTTAGAAAGATAGAGGAAAATAGTTTAATGTGGTATAAATTTATAACGAACAAAATTATTTTGAATAATAATAAATGTATACAATTATTTATATTATATATATATATTTATTTTGTAAAAAATATAATAAATTAAACATAAATATCTAAATTGTCCAAACACCTTTTGTTTGGAAATGGTAGTCGGAAAGAGAAAGTTTAAAGATTATTTATGTGGTTGTTCATAAAAAGGAAAAAACAGACAATAAAGTTCAATACCCCTTATATCAACAAATCATCATATTGTACTATTGTGTGTGTGTTTAACTTTTCTGACTATTATAGATCAATAATGGTCCTAATCTACTTTGTATAATATGCTCAGAATTTGCTCACCTCCAATATGGTTCTCCAACTTCACTTTTCTCATTTTCTGTAACCAATTTCCTCTAGAAAATGAAATCATTATTATCTCTCGCTGTCATGACGAGTAAATAACACACCCAAAAAAAAAAACCTTGCGCTTTATAGAAACTACACAAAATATTCTCACCTTTCTTAAATTGCATAAAAATGAGAAAGGAGATCTGAAATCATTAGCATCATTAAAATATATATATATTACTATAGACGGTAAATCTACGATTATGGGTATGACCGACTCGACTGGTTCGTCCGGTAGACGGAATGGGCACTAGCAGCCTGTCAATACAAGTAACACACGTAAGAGCCCTTTGAGGAACACCAGAGGGGGTGTCAGCCGAAGGACCTATGACGCTCAAGTCAGTAATCGGAATAAATAGACGGGATAATAAATGTAAATAGACAGAAAATAATAAATAACAAATAGTAAAAGTTCTAGTCGGAGGCGGATTGGCGGAGAGTGCAGATGATGAAGAGATGGTGGTGACGAGAGTCCGTCTGATGAGATCCGCTTGCCGCCTACTAGAAGAGAGCGTGGGAGTGTTCGGAAAGTCAAAGAGCCGACTGCTAGAGAGTGAGTGGTAATAGTCAGAGCGTGGAAAAGCCGATTGCCAGAGTGAGAGTGCTAGTAGTCGGAGCGTGAAAGAGCCGACTGCCAGAGAGTGCTAGTAGTCAGAGCGTGGAAGAGCCGACTGCCAGAGTGAGAGTGCTAGTAGTCAGAGCGTGTCCGTCTACTTGACTAGTAGGCGGAATATATAGGACGGTCGGGTCATCTAGGGTTTTCCTGTTAAACCCTAGTCCTTATCGGTTTGTTGAGATCGTGGGAAGCCTATCCCGATTGACACGCTCCATCTGTTACGTTGAAATCATTTGAAGTTAGACTGTTCGGCTGACTACGTGGACCCCTAGGCGGATATCGGTCTGACTAGCCCAACAGACAGAAAGTTGGGCTGACAGTATTTTGATGGGCCGATTAAGTAGGCCGTTTGGCTTGGGCTGGTTGCCAACTGCCGATTGTGGTTATGGATAAGTGGGCTCGGACTGAATGGACAGATTTTGCCCACTACAGTTTGTCCCCCACTCTCTAATTAGAATTTTCTAATTAGAGAGTAGATAGTCTTAAATTATCTAGCACGACTGTTATTGATGTTTATTTGCCGGCACGTACGTGAGGACGACGTGAGACCCTATGCGGAGCTGGTAGGCCCGTAGCATATGTTTGACTTGATTGTGCCGTGCCCGACTGTAGCAGAGCAGACTGTTATTTCAGCCAACTGCTTTATTTCAAATTTCCAAGCTGGTACCGACTACTTTCTATTGAAGCCGACTACTTTTAATTTCAGCCAATTTTGTGTGTAGACAGTAATGTCCGAGTACTCCCATCTTGATAGGTGGCTAATTTTTATTTTATATATATATTTTTTTATGCAGACTACATTCCATTTCTCCAAGTAGGTAGCCAACTACTTTCAATTGGATTTGAACCAGACAGCTTAATTCCCTGCACCCAAACAGAATAGCTGGGGTCTCTCTGGTTTTTTTTTGTGTACAGCTTATTTATATTGGGCGGCGCACGCGACTACTTGGATTTAACAAGGTCCGACTGCTATGTTGGAGCTGTATCTAGTCGGTAAACCAACTTGCAGCCTGTACCTTCGATTCTTTAATGCTCCTATTCACATGTTAGAATTCTTTAATTTCAAATAAGATAGCATCCACCTGTAGCTTCCTTACTGGTTGCTATCTTGGAGGCAGCTTCCAGTCGGGAAACCCCTTCGCATAAATAAGTTTGCAAGCTTTTCGAGTGAACGATACCCAGTCAAGGCACACGACATCATACTCGAGCTCGCCCAGTTAGGAGCGAGAGAGCCCAGCCATAGCCGATAGGGGCTACGTTCAGATCCGATTAGTTTTGAGCTGATTCGGCAAGAGTTAAGCTGTTGCGGAGCATCATTCCATCGGTTCCTGTTCCAGAAAAGGTTGGTGCTTCTAGCTGTAGTCGACTGGTTCGATATGATTCCACTCTTATCAACCGTTATCGATCTAACTGTAGATTGGGCTTTTTGGTTGGTGTCGACTGATTCAAACACAGGAGCAAGCTACGGTGGGCCTATACCGACTGAGGTTTGCGGCTATTTCCAGCTCAATCAATTTGGGTCTGACGAGCTCACGTTTAGACTAATGAAGTCGGGCCTTGGCCGACCAGCAACGACATTTGCGAGAACTTAAAATTAGGAAGGTAGGTTTCCTTAAAGTCGGTTACCTTTCAGCTGTTTGCAACTAATTCTTTTGTATTTCTAAGTAGGTAGATATTGATTAGCCTTGTTAGGAGCCGGTGAACTCATTTAATCTATAGAGGTTCATTTCGGCCAACAATAGGTAGTGAGCACATGCTCATATTTTGTAGAAATATTGTTTCGTTTGAGACAACAAGAATTTCATTTATTTGTAGTACTTAGTGGAACCGTCTGTACATACTTGAATGGTGAATCAATTTGTGGGAAATTGACAAAGCTTCATCACTTAAAAGCAATAATAGTAGCCATGTTGGGAAGCCTCAAGCATATTTCTTGGAATTTTTCCTTCTTATAGCCATGGCTCTTGAATTACACGAGCTTCAAGAAATCTTACACATTAATGTGGAGCTTCTAGATGCTCGACACTTTTCGCATATCCATGTCCTCTTTTCTCCTATATAAGAGTGGTAAGTTTATTTTCACTTCTCACCTCACTTTTCATTTTTCACTTAGAGAGTTTTGGAGAGCTTGGGAGCATTTTAGAGTTAAGGAAGTGGTGGAGAGGAGCAAAGGAGTTGAAGGAAGGAGTCTTCGGAGAGGTTAGTTTCCTTTTCTATCCTTTTTTCCCTACTTGTTCTTCGTGTGTTCTTCGTAGAATTTTGGAGAAATATAGTCGTAGTTGCTCTAGATTTACCAAATTATGTGATTGTGTTTGATCCAGTGATGAATTAAAAATGTGATAATTTACTATTTTTCCAAGCATGCTCGATTATCTCTAGTTGCTCTTGTTGGTAGACGGAATGGTATAATGGATATGTCTGACCGTGTATAGGTGAATTTGGTTTAGGCAGATCGAGTCCGATTGCTTTGTGTGATAACTTGTCGGGTGTCCGACTACTTCCGTTTGCTTTGTGTATGTGGGTTTGTAGTCAGTGTCTGACTAAATCCGTCTACTTCTTTATGCTTGGTATGTTGATCTTTGTAGTCGGTGTCTGACTAGTTCCAGTTACTTCCATGCGCTATGTGTGTTGAATTTATATTTGGTATCTGATTGGATCTGACTACTTCTCCACGCTTAACATGTTGATTTGTAGTCGGTATCCGATTTGGTCCGACTACTTCTGCGTGCTAAGTTCGTAGTTTAGTAGTCGGTGTCTTATTAGATCCAACTACTTTATGTGAGCCTTATGTTCAACTTTGTAGTCGATATCCGACTATTTCTTCATGCTTTCCGAAATGATTGTCATTAGCATCCAATTGAGTCTGACTAATCGCTTATTTTTTAGGTATCCGACTGCTATGTCGCTATCTAGTGGAGCAAACTCTAGTGAGGAAGTCACCTTGTGCGAATATGAATATGGTAGTAGCACCGAGTTGCCGTTTAGTCATCAAGTAGAAGTTTCACAAGTTAGTAAAGGTAGTCGGGCTCAACCGGTTGTCCAAGTGGTTAATTTTGGAGGCCCAGTTGTCGGTTCTAAACCTCAACAAGGCTTCAAGTTTGAGGGGAATCCTTAGTCAATGCTTTCGTTAGACAAGTTACAAACCGTACGTGACGATTATGGCATATCTGACCAAAGGCCACCCAATTCATATAAGCAGTGGGCACGCCACTATTTTCTCGACCTTACTGGCCTTTCAGATCAAACCACTTTGACATTTCCTTTGTCGGCTTGTGCGCATCCGGACTTTGGCCCGATTTCTTTGGAGGCCAAGAAGTTGTTGTTTAAGGAGGACCAGCTCGTTATCCAGCTGATGGGAGCTCGATTTGTAGCCATTGCCCATTACCAGGCTTCTTTCACTGTGAGTTTGACTAGTTTTGCTTGTCAATTTCCTTATCTTTATTGCTTAGTTCGCATTTCTTATCATCATTTTGCTAACAGGAAATGTAGAAGGCTGCCTACATACTGAAAGAAGTTGAGGAGTCGAGCAAGCGGGACAAGGATCACAAGGCTGATAGGAGCCGATGGATGACCGAAAGAAATGCTCTCATTACTAACGTGGAGTCGTCCAGTCGAACAATTGCAAGGTTGGAGGCTGAGATCTGTGCTAAGGATCAGGCTGTTACAGAGGTAGCCAAGAGGCATGAGAAGGAGCTTCTTGAGTAGATTATGGGCGTCCGCTTCGAGACGCAGGTCAAGACTTATGCTGCTGCTGCCGTGTACGAGGCTTGTTACCCCGAGCCTTGGGATGTTAGCGAGGACAAGGCTAACTATGAGTTAGTTTTTGGAAGGACGGACGAGGGGGAAGACGCTCCGACCGATGATGCGGCTGACAGCCATGCCGGTGGGGATGATCCCAGCCCTCCTGTTGATGATTGATTATGTGTTATCCGGCTGATGATTCATTCCAGCCTCCTTGTTGTTGTCTCTTTGGACTTGTAGGATTCATACTTTGCACTGCCTGATTGTTTTTCCGATTATTTGCTAACTCTTTGTATGGATGATCGACTATTTGTATGGATGTGTGCATCCCGTTTCTTTTAAAAAATTCTATGTATGTCATGTGTGTATCCTTTCTTCCCCCCTAGTGCAAGTTTAAGTAATTTGACTTGGACTTGGACTGTTTGTCGTGGTACGTACCTCGTATTTTCGAGATGACTTGTTCTCGTTGGTTGGTTGCCTGATTGTGATATTTTGCACAGTTGGTCACCAATTTTGATTAGACCGACTAGGTTGGTGGGAGGGGGGGCTACGCTCCGTGGAGCTGCCTACATACCCTTGAAGGGGATCAAGCCCGATGTAGTTCTGACCTGTTTCATAAAACGGTCAGAATTATGGGAGGAGATAATGAAAATGTCTTGGCTGCACTCCGTAGAGCTGCCTACATACCCTCGTGAGGGATCAAGCCTAGATGTAGTTCCGGATTGGCCGGCATGAAAGTGCTAGCAACAATGTAGAAAAAATTATTGGTCTCGTAAGACCGACCATATAATATATAAGAGACGTAGATAGAGTTAGGCGTGATACTATTTGAGATGTATCGCGTTTCAACTGTTGGATATGTCACGACCATCTTTAGCTCGTAGCTTGTAGGCTCCTTTTCCAACCACCTTGGTGATCAAGTAGGGACCTTCCCATGTTGGGGCCAGCCTGCACCAGCCTCTTTAGTGTTCTGGAACACTCGTCTCAACACCCAATCTCCAGGCTGGAATGTTCGAGTGCGAGTGTGCTTGTTGTAGTACTTAGCCACATTTTGTTGGTATGAGGCCAATTGGATCATAGCTTGCTTTCTTTTTTCGTCCAGCATGTCCAGCTCATGACACATATTGGTACAATTTTCATCATCCGATGTCAACTCGTACCTAGCAGTCGGTACTTCACTTTCAGTCGGAATAATTGCTTCCATCCCAAAAGCCAAGGAGAATGGCGTTTCTCCTGTTGATGTTCTGGCTGTAGTTCGATATGACCACAACACTCCGGGTAGCTCGTCTGCCCATTTCCCTTTGGCTTTCTCCAGTCGTTTCTTCAGAGTGTTCATGATGGTCTTGTTGCTTGATTTTGCCTGGCCATTTGCTTGTGGGTATCTTGGTGTGGAGAAGCTCAACTTGATGTTCCAGAATTTGCAAAAGTTTTGGAAGTCGATACTTATGAATTAGGAGCCATTGTCCGTGACAATCTCCTTTGGTATTCCGAATCTGCAAATTACGTTCTTCCAAATAAAGTTCTTAACTTCTTGATCTCTAACTTGGTGGAAGGCCTCCGCTTCTATCCACTTGCTGAAGTAGTCGGTTACTGCTAGCATGAACACTTTCTGTCCTGGTGCAGTTGGTAGCTTGCCGACGATGTCCATTCCCCATTTCATGAATGGCCAAGGTGACATGATTACAGTCATTGGCTCTGGTTGTTGGTGTGGAACTTGGGCAAACCATTGACATTTGTCACATTTCCTCGCATAATCCGTCGAGTCTGCTTTCATAGTCGGCCAATAGTATCCGCTAGTTAGTGCCCTATGAGCCAGACTCCTTCCACCAGAGTGGTTACCGCATTCTCCTTCGTGTAGCTCGGCTAATATGTACTTTGCTTCTGCAGGGTTAACACATTTCAAGTATGGACCAGAAAAAGAACGCTTATATAGTTTACCTCGAATGATCGTGAAACGGGCTGCTTTAGATTTGATCTTTCGTGCCTCATTTTTGTCATTGGGTAGTATGTCTTGTTCTAAGTACTCCATAATCGGAGTCATCCAAGTTCGCTCATTAGAAATTTCAGCCACCTGGTCCTCCCATTCTTTCCAAGTGGCTGGCCATTTGAGATAGATAATCGGTATGGATTTGGGCTTCGTCGCCTAAATGGAGGATCCAAGGTTTGCTAGCACATCTGCATGGCTATTTTCTCCTCGAGGAACTTGGCTGACCGTGAATTCGTCAAAGTGGGCCGTAATTCTTTGGTCTTGTCGAGGTACGCGGTCATCTTATTGTCTCTAGCTTGGTAGTTCCCTTGCATCTGGTTCACTACCAATTGAAAATCACTTAAGATATTGATCCTCATGACTCCCATCTCTTTGGCTAATGCGAGACCAGGTATCATCGCCTCGTATTCTGCCTCGTTATTTGTAGCTTTGAATCCGCATCTGATTGCTTGTTCGATCGTATCTCCTTGGGGCAATGTGAGGACAAGGCCTAGACCACTTCCTCGTGTGTTGCTGGAGCCGTCCACACACAACTTCCAGATGCTGTTTGATTATCCCTCAATCATGTAGACTAACTCTTTTTCCGTCTGCACATGAATGTTAGGTGTAAAATCAGTAATAAAATCAGCCAGTACCTAAGACTTCAGTGAAGTCCGTGGTTTGTAGGTGATGTCGTATTCGCTGAGTTCCACCGTCCACTTGGTCAGTCGGCCTGACAGTTCCGGCTTGTGGAGTATGGTCTTTAACAGGAATGTAGTGATGACTACGATTGGATGACACTGGAAGTAAGGGCGAAGCTTTCTGGCTGTGTGGATCAAGGTCAATGCAAGCTTTTCCAGCTGGCTATATCTGGTTTCAGCGTCCAACAATGATTTCCTCACATAGTATATTGGAGATTGCCTTCTTTCATCCTCGCAAACTAGTACTGCGCTAACTGCGGTTTTCGGAGACCGCTAAGTATACGTGCAAGGTTTCCTTGTCTTTGGGCTTGGAGAGGAGTGGTGGATTGGCCAGGTTTTGGATTTTTTCAGAATGTTGAAGAACGGTTGGCATCGCTCTGAAGACATTGATATGAACTGGCTGAGCACTGCAATCCATCCGGTCAGTTTCTGTACGTCCTTTATGCAAGTTGGGGAGGGAATTCTCTGGATGGAATCTATTTGAGTCAGATTGGCTTCAATTCTTCTCTGCGTTACCATGTAACCTAAAAACTTTCCTGCAATCACACCAAATGAACATTTAGTAGGATTTAATTTCATATTATACTCCCGTAGGATACCGAATGCTTGTCTCAGGTGCTCGATGTGGTCGATGGCTTGAAGGGACTTCACAAGCATGTCGTCGATGTAGACTTCCATTGTCTTTCCCAACAACTCGGCGAACATCTTGTTAACTAGGCGTTGGTAGGTTACTCCCGCATTCTTCAAGCCAAACGACATCGCCTTGTAGCAGAAGATGCCAATGTTTGTCATGAAAGCCGTCTTTTCTTGGTCGTCTGGATGCATGAGGATTTGGTTGTAGCCAGAATAGGCATCCATGAAACTCAATAACTCATGGCCAGCTGTGGTGTCCACCAACATGTCAATATGAGGTAGGGGAAATGAATCCTTCAGGCACGCCTTGTTCAAATCAGTGAAATCAATGCACACTCGCCATTTGCCATTCTTTTTCTTCACGACGACAACATTGGCTAGCCATTCGGGATAGTGGACCTCTCTTACTAGGCCGCTGTCTAGTAGCCTTTGAACTTCTTCATTGATCACTTTGTTCCTTTCTGGAGCAAATTTCCTCCTCTTTTGCTTTCGAGACGGATAGTTTGGATCAACCTGCAACCTATGAACAATAACATTGGGATCAATTCCGGTCATGTCTGCATGAGACCAAGCGAAATAATCATAATTGGAAGAAAGGAATTCGATAAGCTTCTCTCTGAGGTCGGGTGCCAGGTGGGCCCCGATTCGAATTTTGTGATCAGGGAATTCCACATGAATCTGGACTTCATCCAACTCCACCACATCCTGTTGATCTGGCTACATCGATTTGGATTGTTGACTGTCTGCGAAGTCGGATTGTCCTTTTTGTAATTGCTATAAGGGGCATTGTTTGGCCTTCATAGTTGTTTGGTAGCATGCTCTGGAATCTTCCTGATCTCCTCGTATCTCCTTCACCCCCCATTTGGTTAGAAATCGTAGGACCTGATGGTAGGTTGACGGAATTGCTTCCATCTCGTGTATCTATGGCCGTCCCATGATGACGTTGTAACCGGTCCATCACCAAGAATCTGGTAACCAGGTTGACTCCTTCAGCATATACTGGCAGGTCTATTTCACCGACTGTGCTTTTGTGCTCTCCGCTAAAGCTGATTAGGACCGTCATTCTCCTGACGATCTTAGATTCATTCAACCTCATTTCCCTGAAATCATTCATGAATAAAATATTGGCAGAACTGTCATTATCAATCAACACACGTTTAGTAAGGCAATTGGCAATAAAGAGTGAAATAACAAGAGCATCATGATGAGGGTTGAGAAGCCTGGTTGATTCTGAGGCATTAAAACTTATTATTTGAGCAGGCAGGGCGGTGTGATTCGGGTTGGTTATGTCTGGCCTGTCTGGTATGTCTATTGGCTGCCGAATGGGTCACTCCACTTACTTCCGACCCTCCTGTGATGACGGTGACTGTCCGTTCATGAACCGGTGGTCTTGGAGGGGAAATATCTTCATTGCGATCACGTATGTCACGTCCTTGTTGATATATCTGTCTGCCCTTGTCTGTTAGTAGATCGGTTAGATGGCCTTGTTTCAGTAGGTGCGACACCTCCAACTTTAGGGCGATGCAATCGTCTGTCCGATGGCCATGGTCTGCATGGAAGTCGCACCATTTCAATCGGTCTCTCTGCTCAGTTGGAGTTCTCATTTGCTCGGGCCATTTAACTCAATTTCCCAGTCCTTTGAGGGTGACAACAACTTCAGCCGGTGAGATAGAGAGGTTGTATTCGGGTATTTTTGCCCTTTCTCGTAGTCGGTTGTCCGAAGAGGGGGCATAATCTCTCCTCCTGCCCTCCTGTCTGCAAGGAGTTGGATAAGGTTCGGACCGTCTGTCGCTTGTCCTTCTGTCTACTCTGGAGCCCTTCCTAGAGCTTCTTTGTGGCGAAAATCTATGATGGTTGTACTGATCTTCCTCCCACTTGATCTGTGCCTAGGCTTTGGCGAGAACATCCTCCATTGTTTTGTAAGGATATTTGGTGAAATCCTTGTAGAGGTCTGAATCAGGAAGCAATCCTTTTCGGAAGGCGGTGACTGCTGTCTGGGTGTTGCAGTTGGTAATCGACACCTTTTCTTTGTTGAAGCGCCCGATGTAGTCGCGGAGAGACTCCCCGCGCCGTTGGACTATGGTGTACAAATCTTCCGATTTTTTTTCAAGTTTCCTGCTACTAGCATATTGCTGCACAAAAGTATCAGTCAGTTGAGCAAAAGATGATATAGAATTATTAGGGAGATTCGTATACCACTGGAGGGCCGGTCCTATCAGACTAGAACCGAATCCCTTACACATCCAAGCCTCCCTCATCTCACGAAGGATGGCAACGGTGAACATTCTTTGACGGTATTGGGCGATATGGTTGTCTGGATTAGTGGTGCCATCAAACGGCTTAATGTTAGGGAAGCTGAATTTGCTGGGCATCTCCACCAACGCAATGTCATCGACGAAGGGTGAGTTAGCATAGCAGCTGGTTGCACTCTTCTTGATAGGAGCCGGAACGCCTGGGATCCACTGGATCATCGCCTCCATTTCAGCCAGCTTGAGGGCCAGCTCCACATCTAAATTTAGGAAAGAACCACCAGCTACCGACTGGACATGAGTGATCGGTTGCTCCAAATGGTTAGCGATATGGGCTAGTCCATGTTCAGTCTGAGTGGAACCCATTAGTGTTGTTGTGCCTACTCCAGGATGGGTTGGTTGACGGGTGCCATCGTGTGGTGTCTGGCTTGTCCATCCAACGGTTGCATGGCTCAGCCCGGCTCCAGGTGTCATATGTATTGGCTTAGGAATCATAGTCGGCACACCTAGAGGTAGACCGTTGGATTCGGTCCCGGTACTAGTCTGTCCAGTTGTCAGAGTATCATGCCCGGTTCCGATAGATCTGGTGGCACGTATCGCCGTTCGCGGAGGATTGAGGTCTAATGACACCTGATTACCTGTAAGAAAGGAAACACAAGTCCAATCAGTACCAGTATGATGGGAATTATGGTTCCTTACCAAACCGGATTGATCTGTCTATTTCGGATCGTCAGATCCATCGTCATCCTCAATGTGAACGTAGTCGTCTAGAGATTGCATTGGGTTCACGGGAACCCTAAATCGAGATGGCAGAGCCGTCAGGGTCAGGATCTAGGAAGATGAGGCCGCTTGGAGACGGGCAAGCAGATCAACATTCTCCTTTTCCAGCCTCTCCCGACTTTCACGTTCTCGATCTATCTGTTCGGTCAGAGCTGCGATCTGGGCAGCGAGATCGGCCGCGGGGGTGATATCGTTCACGTTGTTTTCGTCAACCATGATGGTGCTCAAAGGCTCTTTTGATCGGATGGTGGTGATTCGCTAGATTGCTAGGGCCCCACGGTCGGCACCAAATTGTAGACGGTAAATCTACGATTATGGGTATGACCGGCTCGACTAGTTCGTCCGGTAGATGGAACGGGCACTAGCAGCCTGTCAATACAAGTAACACACGTAAGAGCCCTTTGAGGAACACCGGAGGGGGTGTCAGCCGAAGGACCTCCGACGCTCAAGTCAGTAATCGGAATAAATAGACGGGATAATAAATGTAAATAGACGGAAAATAATAAATAACGAATAGTAAAAGTTCTAGTCGGAGGCGGATTGGCAGAGAGTGCAGATGATGAAGAGATGGTGGTGACGGGAGTCTGTTTGATGAGATCCGCTTGCCGCCTACTAGAAGAGAGCGTGGGACTGTTCGGAAAGTCGAAGAGCCGACTGCTAGAGAGTGAGTGGTAATAGTCGGAGTGTGGAAGAGCCGACTGCCAGAGTGAGAATGCTAGTAGTCGGAGCGTGGAAGAGCCGACTGCCAGAGTGAGAGTGTTGGTAGTCAGAGCGTGTCCGTCTACTTAACTAGTAGGTGGAATATATAGGACGGTCGGGTCGTCTAGGGTTTTCCCGTTAAACCCTAGTCCTTATCGGTTTGTTGAGATCGTGGGAAGCCTATCCCGATTGACACGCTCCCTCTGTTACGTTGAAATCGTTTGAAGTTAGACCGTTCGGCTGACTACGTGGACCCCTAGGCGGATATCGGTCTGACTAGCCCAACAGACAGAAAGTTGGGCTGACAGTATTTTGATGGGCCCATTAAGTAGGCCGTTTGGCTTGGGCTGGCTGCCAACTACCGATTGGTTAAGGATAAGTGGGCTCGGACTGAATGAACAGATTTTGCCCACTGCAATTACTAAGACGCAAGTTCATGCCAAATCCACTGCACATTCAAAAAAAAAAAAATCAGAAGAAATTTGATCTAAAATAATACTAGCTCCGTGGAGTATCCTAATATTTTAATTTTTTTTAATTTTTAATTTTTTTTTTTGGGTTAAACATGAAATTATCAAAATACCACTAGAGTTTTTGTGGACTCCGATGTTCCCCTGTCCCATCGCCGGCTTCGAACTCGATTTTTCATCCATATTAATTACCAAAATGTATGAGTGTTACATTAAAAAAAAATGTATGAGTGTTTCTGACAATTTTGAAAATTTATGGGTGTCTCGTGCAATTTAGATAAATCATAGAAGATATGATGCATGCATATTTTCAAAAAAAAAAAAAAATCTATAGAAGTGGAAAATGAATGATCGAAATTGTTAGTACATCATGTAGTTATTTTATCTTGGATTAATAATATTGTCAACTCGGAGAGTTGGGTTCTCCTGACTAAGCATCTCGTGAATTTGGATTAGTAAATGATTAGAACTCCTGACTTATTGATTGGATATGAAGTGTTTTCGCTTCGTCGTTGACCAGAAGAATCCTTTAAATTCCGGTCTATTGCTAGCTTCCTATGTTGTATGTGTGCGGGAGTGCGGGTGCGGGGGCGATACGATTCGGATACGCGGATACGGATTTTTAAAAATTTTAGGATGCGATTCGTCGAGAATACGTCTATATATTTATATTTTATTATATATATCACCCATTTTATAAAAATAAAAATCATAAATTAAATACTACTCGATTAAAATGAAAATTTCAATTAAACCACATAAATTAAATACTATATTGATGTTGTAGTGAATTTAAATTTTAGGACAATACATATACAAAAAATAAAAAAAAACCCAAAATATAAAATTATTTTAAAAAAAAACCCAAAGATTCTTGCCGGATTCTTACCGGATATGCGTATCCTACCCACCGGATACGCATATCCTAATTTTTTTTTCTTTTTTTTTTTTGTAGGATTCACCAGGTGGCGAATCCCGTGCGTATCCCACGCGAATCGCACCCGCACTCGTATCCCCACGTATCCGATACTGCATTGTATTTTTCGAAGAATCCGTGCATTCTAGCTAGCTTCTTATAATTAAGTCGTATATTTTCAATTACTAAATTTATACATTCTTTTATTTGAGCAGAAGCGAAGAGGCTCGTACGAAGCTGTACTTGTAGTTCAGCGGATATCCAAATACCTTGTTCAATAGTATATCTTAATTAAATCGTACAATCTTTAATCATTTTTTTATATATGTTCTACATGCATAATATAAAAAATGAAAAATGCGCCATCACATACACTGTACGGAACACAACATATATAGTGTAGATCATATAGTTCAGAAATTGTCTTCTTCATATACATATATGTACCAATTAATTGAATAGAGGTGTCATTAATGGAGTAGAATAGGATGAATCTTGTTCCTCTCTAAGCATAAGTACATTTTAAATAAAAGTTAATGAGGTAAAGGTGAATGAACAAAATGGACAAGAAAATCGAAAATTCTGATTCTCAGACACACCCAAATCCGAGGAGGATTTTATCATTAATCTCATCAAGTGAACTTGGCTAATCATTATTAAATCCCTTAATTAATAAACCAGTCCACAATCACCCCCATTTTGTTCACTCACATGACATGCATTCATTTAATTGTGGATTTCGAAGCTGTTTTGGAGTAGAAATCAAAACAAAGATCCTCCAATAATATACTATGGACTTAATTAATTTTTTCTTAAGTGTAGAATTAGTGCCCTAAGAATCAAATAATTCATACCAAATTGACATTACTAAACCCTTATCTATGCATCCTAAATAATAATAATAATAATAATAATAATAATAATAATAACCCATTACTATATGATACTCAATTTAATTGTTTGTTTCAACGGGTTCTTAAAAGCTTCACCAACTTTAAGAAGAGAAGAAAAAAGGTCAAGTCGATAAAGCTCCAAGAAACCTTAAGGGACTTAAAGAGAGACTCTTAAATTTAAAATTTAAGGTATATAAAACTTTTTTTACGATTACTTAAACATTAAAAAAGTGTTGAGCCTATCTTATTTAATTGATCATTTTTCATGTCAAATTTACAAACCATTATTAAATTTCTTAAACGGAACAAACGAGGAAGGATCATTCTGCCTGATCATATATTTAATTAATCGAAAATTAGACACGAACCCATAAAATTAGATTTAAAAAAAAAAAAAAAAATCTTTCGTTCCTCGTTATTTCTAGAGATAATAAATTCCAATTTTAATGTCTTATTTTTTTTTTCTCAATCTCCCTTAGAATCTTTTGTGTGTGTGTTTTTTTGTTTTGTTTTTTGAAAGTAGTACTATTAGCTTACAAATTTAGTGGGTTGTTTTTTTTGTTTTTTGTTTTGGTTTTTTTGGGGGGGGGGGCTAATTAAAGAGGATAAGGGGCAATGTCCATCACGTGGTAATCACGTGCAGTATGGCCTCCTTGTATCGCGCAACCTTGTCTCTCGTAGTTTGAATAACTAATTAATTTTTGTTACACATTAATTATTAAAGTATGAACATCTTCTAAACACTTGGACCAAAAACCTGGCCCACTGTTTGAAATTCCAGGTATTTTTGAGTGTATTTTAGTCCTCACTTGTCCCCCTCACTTTCACTTATCAACCTAAATTTTCTTTATATATATCAGTATCATCAATATCAATATTTACCTGCAAATAAAAATATATATTACTTTTATTCAATTTATATTTAGTGTTAATGGTTAAATATACCCAAAAAGGATAACTATATAAGTTTTATACCTAAACAAATAAAACTATAAGTTTTATACCCAAAAGTCATTGAAAAGACAAAAATAACCTCCACTTTATCTCACTCAAAACAAAACAACAAAGAATGTGGGCCCCACATTTTAATTTATTCAAAGAAATAAAAAACAAACTCTACCCCACCACATTCTCTCTCTCTCGGCCGTCACTCTCCATCCTCACGATTTCTTTACCTCTCTCTCCCAAAGAAACCGTGAGCCCTAACCCCCCAATTTTGAACCGTGATTTTTTTTTAATTGCCGGCGCCGGAGAGGAGAAACCATGGCCGACGATTCGAACCATGACCACGATTCTGGTGCCGATCCGAAGGAGTTCCACAACGTCACCCAATTCCGACGAGGGCCGAACGGGAGAATATTCCAGAGCCGCCGGCGCCGGTGAGTTTTCTAACCTTCATTATTTTTTAAAATAAAATTATTCAATTTACGGTTTAAATTGTAAGCATATTTTTCAGTTTTTTGGATGGAATAGTTTGGATTTGTATGCGATTTATATGAAAATGACACAAATATGTGTGTGCTTGAATTGCGATTTATGTGTGTGTGTTGGGTTTGAACTTGAAGTTGAATCTGTACAGTGTAGGTTTGGGCATAATTCACGGTTTAAAAGCAAAGAAACCGTGAGCTCACGGTTAAACTAAGCTTAAACCGTGAGAAAAGGAATCCTCACGGTTTGACTTAAGCAAACCGTGAGCTCACGGTTTGAATTAAGTTCAAACCGTGAGGAAGCCAGTTTCTCACGGTTTAAGCTTAGTAAAACCGTGAGATCACGGTTTCTTTGCTTGTAAACCATGAATTATGCAGCATACAGATTATATACACTATATTCGATATATTTAATTTAATTAATTAATTCACTTCATTTGCATTTTTTGGGTGATTACAGCCTAGGTACCAATGGTACAGGCCTCTCATGCAAGGATTTCCGGGTGAAATCAATGCCTACTATAGAGACTCCGCAGCTGTGTCTATCGTAAACCATTTACTACGCATTGGCGGACGTGATCTGTTGGCCCGATTGAGCGACGAATCTCCATTCGCAGTCATCTGCACAATTAAGAAGATTGGGAACGCGAAGCGTGCCTTGCACGAGCTTTTGTCCCGGGAGTTATGGAGGGGCAATGACCATGATTTTGAGAGGTTGTTTCACGTGAATGGCCAGGATATTCGGTTTGGGCCGCAAGAATTTTGCCTCGTGACCGGATTGAGATTCGGTTCCTCGACCTTTAATCCTCACGGCAAGAACCACGTCATCCCAAGGACGAGCCTCTTCTATACTTACTATGAGGGGCGTAAGGTGTTAGTGAAACAGTTGTTTAACGATTTCATGAATGCCGACGTAGTTTTAAGGACGGAGGATCAATACATGGCTGCCGCTAACCTCCTCGCCTACTACTACTTGCTATTGTTTCGGGACTACAATAGAAGCATTGATGATTGGGCATGGACTTTAGTAGAGGATCCGGAACGATGGGCTACATTTCCGTGGGGCTCATGGTCGTTCCAAATACTGTGCCACCAGCTAGGAGTGGCAAAGAAGGACATGAGAGAAATTGAAGGCTCTGACACTAATGCTGCCTACCATCTGTATGGGCCCGTCTGGGCATTGTATTTTTGGGCCTTCGAGGCCCTTCCGGATTTAGGAGAGCAGTTTGCCAACAAGCTGAACCCGCACGCGTTCCCTCAACTAAGGAGATGGGAAATGGGACACAACTATAGAGATTTCCATGATTTTTTTAACGATCCAACGGTATGTCATCATTCTCTTAATCTGCAATTATATATCATTTGAATTATTAATTAAATTCAATTAATATTGGCTTAGTTTATAGTTTATAGTATATGGTGATTGAAATTGAATTAATTGGAGCGTTTTATGTAGATTATCAGTTAATTGTTTGAACTGAATTATAATTAATTTAGTTAAATTTATTTATTTATTATGATTATTTAAGCATGACCACGGTTTGATATTACATAAAACCATAAGCCACGCTTTCATTTAGAATTAAACCGTGAAAGCTGTTGTCTCACGCTTTGGGACTACATCAAACCGTCAGCTCACGGTTTAATTTAAGTTAAAACCGTGAAAGATCATTCTCACGGTTTGAACTTAAATTAAACCGTGAGCTGACGGTTGATTTAAGTTCAAACCGTGAAAGATCATTCTCACGGTTTGAACTTAAATAAAACCGTGAGCTAATGGTTGATTTAAGTTCAAACCATGAAAGATCATTCTCACGGTTTGAACTTAAATCAAACCATGAACTAACGGTTTGATGTAGTCACAAACCGTGAGGCATCAGCTTTCACGGTTTCATTTCACGATTTGAATACTGATTTTTATTTGATTTTGATTTTTGATTTTTTGTGCCTTTGTCTTTTGCAGCTCCAAGTAAACCCGACGCTCGAACCTTCGACGGAAGAAATGGCTCAGTTATACTATCTTAGCCTCTTCGAAGAGCAAGACCCCTTGATGGTTCGATTTAATCTGAATACGCGTCATGCTTGGAAGAAAGCGCCTATACCGCAGAGACAGACGAAGGAAGTGAGAACTATAGTGAAAGTTCTCGACAAATTGAGGTGTCGGGATGCCGGGACTGTAGCCCAGCCCCGTGGTCGCCAGCCACGTGCCACCAGGGCAAATTCTGAGGGTCGAGGGCCTCTCCCAATCCCCAGAGCTCATGCGAGTACATCGAAGAGGCCGAGGGTGGAGAGTTCACATCCCGAGAGGTCCCCAGGCCTTGTTTGATGCGTGCATAGGCATCCATGCCCCTGAGGATATGATAACGATGCGTGGGCCGACAAGATCATGGAGAGAATGGCCCAAGACGAGTCGGACACCGGGGTGATGGCTCGTATCGCCAAGTTCATGGTAGGGCACCTGAAGGGGATCTTCAGGAGGTCAGGGAGTTCCTCGGGTCATGACGTTCATTCTCATCGTCGAGCACCGTCACATGCCAGCCATGTGGGCTCTGCTGGACGACAATCGCACGTTGTGTTCTGCATGTCCACTAGGTAAGTCCTATTATCACCCTCGACCCTGTACACGTGGGGAATTGTTGTCCCACGAGTTCTGTAGTGACGGGCCCATTCAGAAGATACGGCCATCTTCTGGTACGTTGTCTCAGTCACCTCGTGGGTCCCACGTTGAGCGGCATTCCGATGCTCCTCGAACCATCTGTCGACAATAATCCTGTACGCCTCAATCATGGCGCAGATAGGCAATCGACGTGCCCATAGGAGCTTGGCGTTCATCGTCTCAGCGGCATTCGAAGTCATGAAACTCGTGCGCGGAACAAGGCACTTGTTACGCGACCACCGATGCATGCCGATCTCACACAGCCTTTGATATATTCCAGAACCCATCAAGTTTTCCATGTATTCTTCGAATTTAGAATCCGAATATGAGTAGGCCGCAGCTTTGAATATGCCGACTGCGTGCTTCCCAAATGTGACCATATTCTTAGCCAGATGATGCCAGCAAAGACCGTGATGCGCACCGGGGAAGACATCCCTCACTGCATTTCCAATGCTGATATGGCCATCGGAGACTATCAACAGGTCCTGAGGATGTCCTAAGCAGTTATGCAAATTCATCAGAAACCAAGTCCAGGAATCATCGTCCTCGATCGGGCCAAATCCAATGGCAAGTGGAAACACTTGCTCGTTCCCATCCTTCGTGCAAGTGACGAATAACATCCCCTTGTTCTTGCCCTTGAGGTGTGCCCCGTCGACTACGATAATGGAACATAGTAAATTGTTCTAAAATGCATGCAAGGACTGTCCTAGAGCGAGGAACATATAACGCAGTCGATCGTCGAGGGGGGATGTCGAGATACTATACACGGTACCTGGATTCTTCTGCTGCAGTAAGTATAGATAAGATGGGAGCCTCTTGTACGACTCCATAAATCCTCCATACATCATCTCGATAGCGATGTTCCTCACTCGCAGGGCGAAGCTGTAATCGATCTTAATGCCGTACTCAGCTCGCATTTCGTCAACCATCTCTTTTGCCTTGAGCACGACACCATCAGTGATCAACCTCTTTGAGTAGAATGCTCCAAGAACATTCACGGGGTACTGCCGCGGTGTAGTCCCGTCTAAATCGACGGAGCACGTATGGCTGCCATTGTATGTTCTGATGCGCCACATAGTCCCCATGTTCTTTGCCCGCACAAGGTACTCGCACCCCTCCGTCCTGCATTTGAACCCGACATGGCCCTTGTCCGAATTCTCAACTTTATACTGCTGCCGGTTCTCCATTTGATGTAATCCAACTGCTACCGACACATCTAACTTCCTCTTGAACAGGCCGCCCTCTCGCAATGCACCAGCTACAGGCGTGTAATAATCTGGATCCAAAACCCCCAAAGGCAACGCAGTGTCTAGGTGAACGTGAGGAATCAACTAATCTCGGATAGCCTCAAGATCGGCCCTGGCATCGTCGTCTTGGGTAGGTTGGGACACTGAATGAATGTTGCGATGCCCAACGATCCTATCAAGCCGTCTCGGCTCTCGGATCCATGCATCGAACTCCTTCGTAAGTGACTCAAATAAGTCGGTGCGATCCGCTGCGTCCATTGCTTCCTCAGCCATATCTTCCGCGACCTCTTCATCCTCATCCCTCTCCTCGTCGTATTCCTCGCTCCTTTCTTCTTCAGAATATGGAGCCTCCAAGCTCGGCTCCTCAATATTCACACTCGTAAAAATCCTAGAACCTTGTGTCGTCGGAGTGCTACGGGCGATTCCCTTATCTTTGCTGACAACGTAAACAGTTGCCTTCTTCATCTGCTCCACAATCAATCGCAACAAATCAATGTCGCTCCTCAAAGCGACCTTATCTTGGCCACCATCGGCATTACTCACGTAGTAGAGCAAAAAATTGGATTTTTCGCCCACTTGATCACGAATCTCTTGTAGTAGATTTGCATATGTAACTTGGGTCATAGCCAAATGCACCAAAACACGATCGCCCCCTACGTAACGAGTTTCCTCCTCAAAATACCCACCGTGACGAATATATACTTTGACCGTAGACATATCTGCATAAAAACGATCAAGAAATTCAAAATCAGAAGAAAATACACTAAAAATGTAATAAATCGTGTTTACACGGTTTAAATATATAGCTCACGGTTCTTTAATTGAAGTTAACGGTTTAAACTTTGATTAAACCGTGAAAGATGGACATTTCACGGTTTAATCACAGTTTAAACCGTGAAAATATTATAGATCGTGAGCTTAATATTTTAATTGAAAAAGGATATCTCACGGTTTTCCCTATAAATAACCGTGACATGTCAAATATAAACCGTGAATTTTAATTAAACCGTTAAAAATAAAAAATCATTTTTTTCAAGCTTAATATCGAATCTAACAGTTTAAACCTATTACATGGAAGTAATTACTTTAATTCTCGATAAATAGGTTACCAAACATGTAATCTAATCACTCTTCGTATCAAAAAGTAAATAAACCATGATTTTCTAGAAAAAAAATCAATAATTACTAAATTTCAAATTCATATGATTTTCCCCAAATTTACACAATAATAACAACTAAATATGAAAAAATAAACGGTGCGTACCTTCAATATGATCAAAATATCTTCGACAGCGGACCAAATGCGGTGAATATCTTCGAGAATCAACCAAATTCGAGGGGAAATTTCAACAAAATTGAGAGAGCTTAACTCAATTTGCGTTCACGATTTCAATTTTTTGTTGTAGTTGAAGTGTTTTGTTCAATTTCACTGTTAATTCAATTAATGAAATTTACCTTCATCTGATTTGGTTGTTGGTCAATAAATGAATTTTCGAATTTTACATTTTTTTCACTCAAAATCAAATTAAAAAGTGAATTGAGAGAGGCAAAACCGTGAGCTCACGGTTTTATACTTTACTCACGTTTTTTAGCCCTTATAAACCGTGATGATACATGCAAAACTGTGAGCTCACGGTTTAGCAATGATATTACGGTTTGGTATGTTGTAACCGTGAAAAACAGTAACTTTTTAAGGGTAAGTTTGTCTTTTCATTTAATTTTGGGTATAAAACTTATACTTTTATATGCTTGGGTATAAAACTTACATACTTATCGGTTTTGAGAATATATAAAGTTCACCCTTATATTTAGACCCCACCCCCACTACTAATAACAGGACCTTGACTATCATAGCCTGACCTAATTCAATTCATACACTTATTTATTAATTTCTTGTCCTACACTTAGATATTTTCTTCAGTGAAAACACTCGCGTACAATCTCATTGCATGACTTTTTTTTTTTCCTGTCAGAATTTCTAATTAATTCGTTACGTGCGGAATTTGTTCACTCGTGTCGTGTTTTCAAACTTATTATTATTATTATTATTATTATTATTATAATAGAGATAAAAAAATTTGAGTAGTTGCACGAAAACAATTATATATGGCGGAGCACTAAGCAAAACATGTTTAGCGCTGCCTCTAATTCCAAGAACAGTGGTTGTAAAGAATTAAACCGTGGTTGGAATTAAAGATGCCAATTTCTTGTAGAGGAATTAATATTTGGGTTTATGGATTAAACTTTTATTTTAGTATAATTTAGTTTGGATTTTCGTAAATGTCGCTTTACGGTCCCTCTTAAGGAATCTGACACTTAAAAAAATGCATTAATATATCCACTTCACAACTTCAGCTGTGTGAAGTATCACTTCTGCTGTAATGTTTGACTGCCTCTACTTGAATTGAACTACCTCCTTTATTGCAAGAAAATTCCTACCACAACTTTTAAACAACACCACAAAAACAAAAAAACAAAGAAAAAAAAGAAGAGAAAGAGTGATGAACAATTTTTATAGTGGTGGTGATAAATCATGTAGATTACATTTAGAAGAATGTAAGAATGCAGAAATTGTAGTATTGAAACATATGAGGATAATGTTACAAAAATAACACAAAATAGTTCATGAATATAGAGGATAAAATACACGAAATTGGTTATTCAGTTCGTCAGGTAACTATTCGAGGACACTGCCAAGCTAATTATAAACATGAATATTCTACCACACAATGAGTCAAAAATAAAACCTGCACAAAAGATAAAGAACTGCAAAGAACAACAAAAAAGGAGAGAGAAAAAAAAAGAAAAAAAATGCAGTGTCCTCGAAAAACGTGAACTAACAAATCTAATAACTTAAAAAAAAAATGTGATACCTTTTAAAATAAATTAAATGCAGCTGAAAAATGAGGTGGCACACAGAGTCTGGGCCATTATAAGAACCCCTTTCTGCCTCTTCATTTCGAACTCAACCAAATACACTCTTCCCTCATCATTCTTCAATCTTGAGAGAGAAACACAGCTGCTACCTAGCAAAAACAAACAACAGAGAGAAAATCCCAGAATTTTCTTCCTTATTTTTATTTTTTTTATTTTTTTCTTGAATTGAAATTAATCAAGTTTTTCTTCTAGCATTAATTAATGGAGATGAAAATGGGAGAGGGTTCATCGAAGAGGAGGATATCGAACAGGAAATTGGGAAGGTTTCTCAAAGAACAGAGAGGAAGGCTTTACATTGTGAGAAGATGTGTAGTTATGCTTCTTTGCTGGCATGACTGAATTTCATTTTATTCTTAGTTTAAATAATTTATTAGATTTAGTGAATTCATGAAGAGATTATTATTGTGTATCCCATGTAAAGATTTTTCTCGGTCTCACTTAGTTTCTTGCTTGGGATTTTTTAATTTCCACTGTAATTTTATCTTCTTTTTTTAAATGTAAATACTTGTGAATTATGATCATTTCTACCACTGAGATTTGTGCATGGAGGAAATCAGATTTACTGTGTTTTAATTAATTATTGAACTTACATTTTGTTAGAGATTTTTTTATTTCCACTTAGCACAATATGCATTTTCGATCGGCCTACTGATTCTTTTGCAGTTGGCATTATACAATAAATATTAATATAGTGTAAAATCGAAAGAAAAAAAATTGTACTCGTACTAGAATTTTTATCATATTCTGTTGGTTAAAAATAGTATGCATGATGAAGGAAGTTGGATTATTAATGAATAAAAATTACAAAATAGTATTAATTATGCATCTTGGATGTATTGTATGCATGTAAAATGTGATTGGAAAATTTGCTCTGTTCCCTAAGTTCTCGAATTATTAATTTTCTTTAGATAATTTTACTAAATTGCATTTTGTTTTATCAACTAATGTTTCCAATCTAATAATTCATTTCCAATTATATTGCGGTTATGATAAAATAAGATATCTCATCCAAGTTAGTTTATATCACACCAAACAGTCAAACCTATACTATTATTTTGTCACCCAGCACGTGCATATTTAAAGTAAGATAACTATGCAATAAATTTTTGAATGTAAAAGTAATGTCCATTTTATTAAGATTTGATATTAAGAAAAAAAAGAAAATTGGATTTAATTTTATGATAAATAAAATAATCTTGTTATTATTTTTTAAATTATCTTACTGCAAATTAATTAGTCCTGCTCTTAATGAATATCACGTAGCAATTGTTTAATGTTGATCTTATAAAAATTAAACAATTTGAAAATCATCCTTGAGAAAACGATAAAAGTCCTCTTCTCTATTAAAAACCAAAATATGTGTAGCAGTGAGTGAGAATTAAATAAGTGATGCAGTTTTCGCCTAAAAAAGGGGAAGACAGTTCAAAAGGAAATATGATTGACAACGAAAATTAATCAAAAACAAATTTCTGCAAACGCAGAATTAAATGACAAAATTAATGAAGCTAGGAAAAGGGTAGTAAGAGGTAGAGAAACTGCAGCGACCTCAGTTCAGAATTTCAGATCCTTTTTTTCGTAATTTTCGACTATATAACCTACTAAAATTTATTTTTTTTACCCAAAAAAAAAAAAAAATTCATAATCCGATATACACAACATTAAATTTTGATACCAATAATTTTACTAACAAACAAAATTTACTGGTTACTGTAACATCTAGAGAAAGATCAACGGGAAGAGAAACATTTTGAGTTATTAGAAATTAATTAATTTAATTCTTATATTTTAAAGGTCGTGTGAATCACTACTAAGCCCTGTTGAATTTAGGATTTTAATTTGTGAAATTAACGCTTAATTAAAATTAAAATTTCTGAAATTTGTAGATTATAGCGATACTAATAATTGTCGCATCTCTGAAGTGTCAGTATTTTGTGTCTCCTCAGATACAAGTGGACAATAATAAATCAACGGCATAAGATATTAAATCACCACACCTTAACTTTCTATTTAAACTTTTATAGGTGATAGATCCGGGTTAGAGATCATCAACAAATATGGAACTGATGGATGAATAAGAGTCAACCTCTTAATAGCAAGGAATGAAATAGAGTCAAGGAAGAGTCAAGCTCTTCAAATCCTTCTTAAGCTACCTTGGATTTTCGCCTTGCCTTGCCGTGAATAACCAAATTCCTACAAAACAAGACCGGAGGAACAGGTGGGGGTCCTCCGGGAAGAACCTCCGACGCTCAAGTCAGTATCAAGTACTAGAAAGAATGCGAGGTTTCTTGGAGAAGAAACCTCTGAGTGTGGTGTAGTGTGTGGGCTTGTGCAAAATGCGTGTAGCCAAGTGAATATTGAAGAATGAATGTACCTTTGTTGAGAGTGAAGTCACCTATTTATAGTTGATGATGCGGTGGCATGAGAAGTAATTTTGTTTTGTTGGAGAGGGTATTTTAGTCTTTTCGAAGGGGACAATATCGCGCATGAAGATTTGGGTAACCGTCATTATTGGTGAAGTGGTCCATACAGAGGATCTGTGGATCACGCGTTCGGCGTGACTTAGCTTCTGTAATGGTAGGCTTCTGTAAAGTAGAAGTTCTTTTTCCTTGAAGGTTATGTAGTGAGGGTTCTGGTAAAATTCCAGATGCCTTTATATTGATCCATTCTTTGGGACCTTTTTGCCACGAGGCTGACAGAAGAAGGTTTTATCCCTATCACCTACTCCCCACCAGGCCCAGAAGCGGGTAATTGGCTTATGGCAATTATTTTTATATTTATTATTCTCATCTTTACGTCTTGTCAACTTTTTCGAAGCTTAAGCAAGGTGTAATGATGTCTTTCACTCTGCGCGAGGTGGGGAGAGGAAGAGTCGTCGATCCCCATCTGTAGATCTCAACTTGATGCCCATATTTTAGGGCCATTGATCTATTCATATTTATATGAGCCTTCATCTTGGATCATTTTCACCATTTTCTTGATCAGGCCGATGAAGTTTCTTTGCTATAGGCAAAGGAAAAATTGTCATCATTTTGAGTGCTTTTTCTTATAGCACGATTATAGTATTTTTTGCGTTTGGCTGAGGCATGCATCATATTCAGTTCATCAATGATGAGTTTTCGAGACTTTATTTTCCTTAATGAAAGATTTCTCTCCAATTCTGAGATGAATATTAACTCAAATTGATGAGTTTTTTTTTTATTTTTTATTTTATTTTATTTTATTTTATTTTATATTTTATATTTTATATTTTATATTTTATATTTTATATTTTATATTTTATATTTTATTTTTATTTTTATTTTTATTTTTATTTTTATTTTTATTTTTATTTTTATTTTTATTTACTTTTAAGCGAAATATTGTAGTGATATACAATATCTTTTTCCTTCATAAATTAAGCGAAATACATTGTAGTGACATACAATGTTTTTCTCTCTTTTCTCACTACATCTGGTGCTGCTAATTATGCCATTTGGGGATCTTTCCTTAGCCAAATCCCTTTTCTGGGTGATAGTGTAACTTTTCAGATCCCTTTCTATAAGGGTTTTGCTTCTTCAGATCTTTTAGGAATGGCTTCTGATTCTTTCAGATCCCTTTCGCGGATGTGAAAGTTTTGTTTTTATTGGATATTAAATACCCACTTTCCCTGTTTCTCGGGACACGAACCGCCGCTGTTTTTTGCCATCATTGCTTGCTATAACTTCTCTAGGAAGGGCAAAACTTTTCAACTACTCATAAAATTTTACTAAAAAGAATTTTTTGTGGAAGAAGTATTTCTTCAAGAAATTTCTTAAGTTCTTCGTCGTCTCCGCTCTTTTCCGGCATCGTCTTTGACTCATTCCTATATTTTGTCGCAGGTATCTTACCCCACCTTTTTCTAATTTTGCCTTTCCAGTCTTCATTTTGAAAACTATGAGGCCGTCTTCTTCTAAGAATCCTTCTTCTCGACCAGAAGAGCAGGGAAAGACTAGGAAAACCCCAGATCCGTCTGTTCCTTTAGTGCTTTATGATCGTTCCTCAGTCAATGCCGACGCTTTCGATCATTTTAAGAAACAACTGGGTGATACTCGGGGCTATTATGTAAAAATTCCTACTAAAAATGAGCGACCCCTCACTCCTAGGCCGAATGGGAAAACTTTTTGGTTTTTCCAATTGAAACCGGGTCTCCAGTTTCCCATCCCTCCCTTTTTTGTAAAATTGTCTCAATTGTATAGGATCCCTTTAAATCAAGTGAATCATGCTTCTATTCGCAAAGCTATTTTCTTTCATATGATTCTAACCTTAGAGGGGGTAAAGGATACAACCACCCTGTAATATAGGTCACATGAGTTAAAGCATAGGGGTTTTTATTTGTATTTTTCCCCCATAGAGTGGTTTGCTGATTTTTATGGGCAATATGAGTTTTTAGACAGAGGCTGGCATGCTCAGTACTTAGTGTTCACCCCTCCACCCGGTGGTTCCTGGGAAATAGTCAATGTCCCTTTGTATAGTATCTCTGGCCGGGACAAACCCTCTCATAAACTACCTGAGTTGGAGGATTGGGAAGATACTCTATTGCAGAGTCTCCGTTCAGATTATCTCGAAAACCACACTATGTTGAAACCCCTGATAGGGAGTGAAGAAGCCCTTTCTTTTTTAGATCTGAAACCAGGAGCCCCCTGGACCCTAGCCATGGGTAATTCTTCATTTGAGCTTCTATATATATATATATATTTATTTTTTTTTATTTTTTAATATTGCAGATGCCTTAAGGCATCTGTATCGATGGCTTCTTAAGGTACATTCCACTGAGATTTTTATGTTACTTGGATATTTTTGCAGGTATGGTGACTGCAAAACAGAACCTGGCAGAGAGATCTCGGGCCAAGCTCCTGCAATGGATGGTAGCTGCGGCACAGGTTCAGCAAGGAGCGGTGCTTCCTTCCTTTGCAGATCCATCATCCATCCTAGCACCAGAACCTAGGACAGCTTCTGCTCAAGGGCAGTTGCCTTCGGTGTCCCAGGAGCATGTCCCTGGTTCTTCACCTGCTTTTGAAAGACCACATCATTCTCTCGCTGACAGTGTTGACAGGAGTCTGGCGGCTCCTATTTAGGAGCATTGTCCTAGCCCGGCAGATGACCCCCATCATTCTAAGGCTTCTGCAGTTTTTACAAAGGATCTGGCTGATGTAACTGAGGATCCGATACCTCCTCATTCGGTCAAAGACTCCTCTTCTCGCAAGAGAATCAACACACAGTCTTCTTCTCAAGATCACAAGAAGAGCAAGATAAGCTCCACCAGTACCCAGGAGCCGAAGTCTTGGGAGATAAGCCAGCCCCCTTCTGGGGGATCTGTGTCTTCTAATGTTGTTACTAGATCATCTTCTGTTCCTGCGAAAACTATTTCAGGACCTCCACCTTTTTTTAGTAGCCTTACTTTACGCAACTGCTAACCCTTATCTACCTATGGTAGAGCCTCAACCTATTGTTATGAAGGGGGCTGCGTCGAATGCCACTTTAGCTATGCTCCATTCCCTTCGTCAGAAAGGTTTAGATGTTCCTTCTGTTGGGATTTTGTATACCTAAAGCAAAACAGTGTTGTAGTGTATACAAAGATTATTCCACTATTTACAATCACCTATTTGAAAGTATATAGTTGAGACTGAATAAGTCCATTATCTCATGTTTTAGTTAATGTGCCAGCTACGTCTGGAGGGGATCACATATTTTGATGACTCATGAGATATAAACCATTATCACAGTCGAGATAACTTGGGCAAAGTTATCGGTTTAGACTGCAGCATTAACAGTAGTGGTGGGTCTCAATCACTAGTTATGCTGATACCGTGGAACGTATTGATAGGATCGCAGAGAGATAATGTTCTTCTAGACTGACCCTTATAATAAGGTAAATAGCTAAAGATCTCAGGTCTTAGTAGTTTGATCTTAATCCTGATAAGTTATTAGGCATATATGCATTCTTCACTGTTGCTTTGACTTATTCAATACAGGCCTTGTGTACGGCACCTTAATCCCTTATATCTTGGGTAACATGAAGGCACATATGATGTCTAGTTAGTTGTATCGAGACACCGTGTCCGTAAAGGTTGAGATATCTCCTTAGGGAGTTTACAATGTTTACTATACCAAGTCTTACAAGCTTGATTAATATCAAGGTATAATAATAAGGTTGAGCGGGTACTACCTAAAAATGTATTAAAGGTTAATTAATTATGAGCAGTCAGACACAGGGATCGCACTAAGCAAAATACCAGCCCCGATCCACGTAATCGGGACAGAGCGGTAAATCAGTTATAACTCTTTAGTGGAATGCGTTATAGCTCTAATTAAGATAAATGCTCTAGGGGAGAACATAGTAATTATCTTATTAGGTAAGGCCCAACTCTGTCTGGTATCTAGGTCCCTGGAGTGGCCCAAACACCTCAGGATGGATCAGAAGTTAAATATTGAGCCCAATAGCTGGTTTGGACCAAGAGAGCTGGCTTGTGGGTCATGGGCCCACAAGTGGTGCTAATTAGGGAGAGAAACCCTAATGTGGCACCTCCTCCTCTCAGTTGGACCAAGTTGGGCCCAAGGCTTGCACTTAAGCCCAATGTGTGTGAATTAATTAATTAATTAATTAAGCACACACACGCAATCTCTCGGGTATAATTATTATTAATTATAAATAGAGAATCATAACTTATGCACTTAAGAGAAAAAGAATCTCTGAGAGAGAGAGAGAGAGGGGCGGCGGTGTGTTCTTCAAGAGAAGAACAGAAGTTGATCTTTGTCAACTCAAGTGCAAGGCGTGATCCAAGATCTGATCTCGATTCAATGCCCACTCTATTGTTCGAGCATGAGGAATGGGATAACACTCCAGTAATCTAGACCTGTAGATTACTATCTCAGAGCTCGAAGGTATATCTCGATCTACTACATGTTGTAAATGCATTTCATTATCACAACCAATTCAGATCCGAGGGCAAAATCGGATTGCCTTCGATCGGCGTTTCCATCACTTTCTGCTTCTTACACAGTGAATGGAGTTGATGTTAGCTTCCTTGGTGTGGTGGCAGGCATTGACGGGGCATTAGCAGCTAAGATCATAGATAGTATCCCTCGCGTGGAGGATTGGAGGCTTTTAAATCAACTCTTCTCTGAAGATCTGGCCAAGAGGGCAGCCACCTTTGAGCTTCAAGTAAGATTTTACACTTTTTCCCTGATCGTCTTCTTTTTGTTATGGTTGGATCATTAATGATGGTGGTCTTATTACAGGCTTCAGCTTGTAGATCCATGCAGGGTCTTCGTTCGCTTACTTACGATCCCTTAAAGAAACGCGTCTCTGAATTAGAAGCTTCCAATGGTCGTCTGCAAGCAGAAGTTCATCAACTTCAATAGACTATTTAGGAACATTATGCTTCTAAGATGAAGGCTTTGTGGAAGAAAATGGCGGCCATGGAGAAAGTCATGGCTGATCTTAAGCAACGGGATCATGCACTAGAGACATATCTCCGAGAAAGGGAGAATTATATCAATGGGTTAGAGAAGGATTTGACCAGTTACAAGGCGCAGGTAGAAGATCTGTAGCGAGCTCATGAGAATTCTTCAGCTAGATTGGCTCATTTCAAAGAGGAGCGCCAGCTGGAGGTGGATCGTGTAACACAAGCTTCTTTAGAAAATGGGAAGGCCCTCGGGTTGAAGGAGGGCTTAGAGTTAGGTTCCATGGTAGGTGCTCACAGATGCCAGTCCTATGTGCTTATGACTCCCCATGGGCAGGCATTTATAGATGCTCTAGTAAAAGGTCTCCCAGAAGCCTACCTCCACTCTCCCGACTTTTGGGAGTGCATAGAAGAACCTCTAACTGACTGGATTGCAGCCATAGTGCACAACTGTTGTGTCCAATCTTAGAGATCTTGAAGCAGGAGACTCCTACTCTTGACTTAGACTCTCGTGTGAGTGATCAGAATCCATGGTTTGTGGAGTTCTTGAAAAGCGCGGCCCAGATCCTTTATAAACCAAAAGAGTTTAAAGGGGATCTGCTAGAGTGGGAAAAATTTTCTTACGGGATCCTTCCTGCGGAGGCAGGGATGTATGAGCTCTTGCGAAAGGTTTTCACCGCGGTATGTCTGGTTTTTCTGAGTTCTTGCTTCCTTTATCTTACTGGATTTATCGTCATCATTTTCTTATTATTAATATTCTTGTGGCAGGCGGCATGTAGACGTCCTACCCTTTTCCTTGCCATATATTTTTTTTTTTCTGAGATAATTTTGGGTTCTAACAAAGTCTTTATCTTTGTCTTTCAGACCGGCGATTCCTTGCAAAAGATCAAGTTTACCTTGAAGCTGGATGAAACGCCTTTTCTTCAATCCCTACAGAAGAGCATGTGGGACGTGCTCAAGAAGAGCAATGGAGATGGAGACTTCACACCGCTCTTGCCAACATCCCAGTCAGACCCCAGCCAGGATCTGGCTCAAGTACAGGTCCTAAGCTCGGAGTAGATCCCTCCATCTGATATGTTGGCAGATCCCAAGACTCCTCCCATTTTCAATCAAGAGGACGTGGCTTCTACTAAAGAGGTGATTCATGGAGGCGAGGTAGAAGATATCCCTCTCAACACAGAAACTACCCAAATAGGCACTCCAAATGATACTTCAGGTCCTGGAGAGGGCGCAGATGAGACGGGATCTTACATTTAGTATTCCTCTTTAGCTGTGTGTGGGTTTGGCTCCACTTAGTTTTTTAGGTCGGACAAACATTTCTGCATTTGTTTTTATCTGTATTGATGGTTAATTGCATTTTATCCTTCTTTTATAAAGGTTTTTTAATTTTGATTATGGTATTCTTTCTTTGCGGATTTCAGTTTGGTGTTTTTGCTTTTCTGAATTATTTGTTATTTATTTATTTAGGAAAAGTTTGTTCTTTAAAAAAGAATAAATTTTCCCAAATAGATATTTATCCCGAATGGTGAGGTGGGCCGTGGGAGGTATACCCCTACTCTCCCCCCCACAAGTGAGTTATAAGGAATTGAAGGAACTGTAACTCATTAATGAGGAAAAGAAAAACATGAACTTTATTCCATGAAAATGAAAACAAGAGTAAGGTAGAGCATCACAAAGCCTCAAGTGCTTGTGGAAATATGAAAAGGAAATTCAAACATAATACTTCTTTAGATTATTAACATTCCAGGGCCCTGGCAAGACATTTCCTTCCATATCTTTCAACTGGTAGGCTCCTCCTTTAAGCGCTTCTTCTATTATATAGGGGCCCTCCCAATTGGAATCAAGTTTGCCAGTAGGCTTAAGGACATCTGCCCTTTTAAACACCAGATCGCCTTTGATGAACCTACGAGTTTGCACTTTTTTATTGTAAGCATTTCGTATTTGTTGTTTATACCAATCAGATCAGTTATTAGCATCTGTCCTTAACTCCTCTATCAGATCCAGATTCTCTCTAATCAATCCTGGGTTCTGGTTCTCATTGTAAGTTAGTATGCGATAGGAATCCATACTGACTTATGCAGGAGTCACTGCAGTGGACCCATACACCAAATTGAAAGGTGCTTCCCAGTCGCTGTTTTAGGACTAGTTCTATAAGCCCAAAGGATTGAGTCCAGCTCATCAGCCCAATTCCCCTTAGGTTTACTAAGCCTAGCCTTGATACCATCCATAATGGTTCGATTGGTTACCTCTACCTGCCCATTGGCCTGAGGGTGTGCTACAGACACGAAACGCTGTTCTATCTTCATCTCTTGGCACCATGCATGGATTAAAGATCCAGTGAATTGGGTGCCATTGTCAGATACTAGGATTCGTGGGATCCCATACTTGCAGCATATATTTTTCTAGAGGAACTTTCTTATCACTTTTTCAGTGATCTTAACAACGGCTTCTGCCTTAACCCATTTAGTGAAATAGTCTACCACTACAATCAGGAAAATTCTTCCTCCAGATGCCGTGGGAAATTTCCCTACGATGTCAATTCCTCACTTGTCAAACTGGCATGGTGACAACATGGCTCCCAGCTCCTCCGCTGGCCTGTGAATTAAACGCCCGTGCTTTTAGCAGTTATTACATTTTTTAACGAGATTTTTCGTATCTTTTTCCATGGTTGGCCAGAAAAATCCAGTTCTCAAAGCTTTACGGGTTAAGTCTTTAAATCTAGTATGAGCACCTGTGCACCCTTCGTGAATTTCTCTGAGTACGTATTCCCCTTCCTGTTTAGATAAACATCTGAGATAAGGGTGGGTGAAAGATCTTTTATAAAGAAGATCCCCTATCATGAAAAATTTTGCCTTCAGATTCCTTAAAGACGAGGTAGTGGTGGCATCTGGGATACCGTCAGATCTTACAATTTTAATGATTAGTGCTCTCCAATCTTCTACAATTTCCACTGAGCAGACCTCTGCAGAACATGATTTGGTATCTGCATTAAGTAGAACCAGATCCCCTTTCCAGGTGCCTTCAACAGCGCTGGCAATCCTGGCCAGCTTATCAGCCTCAATGTTTCCTTCTCTTAGGATCTGTATAACTTCTGATTTAGGGAATTTCCTCAATAGCTCCGCTGCTAAGCTAGCATATGCTATCATTCTTTCTTCTCTCTTTTCGCATGTTCCTAGTATCTGATGTATTACTAGCTGAGAGTCGGAGTAGACTACAATATTATAGGCTTCCAAATCTTGTAGGATATATAGGCATCTGATCAAAGCCTCATATTCTGCCTCGTTGTTTAAAATAAGAAAATTGAATTTGATGGCAAATTGATGTACCTGGTTTCCAGGTGCTTAGATGTAGATGCCTACTCCAGATCCCTCTTTGGTGACTGATCCATCCACATAGGCTTTCCAGATCTTTCGCCTATCCTCTGAGGTTCTCATAGTTTCTTGCAAGAAATCATCCAAGGTCTGTGCCTTAATGGTTGTTGTAGCTTCGAACTCTACATCATATTCACTGAGTTCAATGGCCTATTTCACCATTCTACCCGACAGATCAGGTTTTCCAAGCACTTGTTTTAGTGGTATGTTGGTTCTCATAATTACTTTGTGAGATAGAAAGTAAGGGTGCAGCTTCCTTGCAATTATCATGACAGCCAATACCGCTTTTTTTATATCTGCATAGTGTATCTCCGGCCCTTGTATCATCTTGCTAGTATAGTAGATAGGCTTCTGTGCAAATCCTTCCTCTCTGATGAGCACAGAGTTGATAGATTCTTCTCATGCAATGAAGTATAAATACAACGCTTCTTTAGGAGAAGGTTTGGTTAGCAATGGCAAGGTGGCCAGATGCTTTTTTAGGTCATCGAATGCTCTTTAGCATTCTTCGGTCCACTCAAATTTATTGCCCTTTCTTAATATTTTGAAGAAGGGCAGACTTCTGTCCGCAGATCTAGCTATGAAACGACTTAAAGCTGTTATCCTGCCATTAAGCCTCTGAATTTCTCTTATATATATCTTGGAGAAGCCATATCAAGTACCACTTGTACTTTAGCTTAGTTGACCTCAATTCCTCTAGGAGTCACCAAGTACCCTAGGAATTTTCCTGACTGTACTCCAAATGAGCATTTAGCCGGGTTTAATTTGAGGTGGTAGAATCTTGCTACTATAAAGACCTCTTCCAGATCCCTAATGTGATCTGTAGCTTTTGGCTTTTTGCCAAGATATCATCCACATACACCTCCATGTTCTTTCCGATTTGATTTTTGAATGTTTTATCCATCATCATTTGATAGGTAGCTCTTGCATTTTTTAGGCCAAATGACATACTTTGAAACCCAAAAGTTCCGGCACAAACACCAAAGGCTGCCTTTGAGACTTCTGCAGGGTTCATCTTCACTTAATGATATCCCTGATACGCATCCATCATTGACAGTAGCTCACAACCCGACGTGGAGTCCACGAGTTGGTCAATTCTTGGTAAAGGATAATGATCCTTAGGGCATGTCTTATTTAGATCTCAAAAATCTATACACTTACACCAGGGTGCCAGTGGTTCCTTTAGCCACCATTACCACATCAGATAGCCATTCTGGGAACTGAGCTTCCCTAATATGATTAGCTTCTAGGAGCTTCACCACTTCCTCTCTAATGACTTTGTCTTTTTCTGGGCCGAATTGCCTCAGCTTCTGCTTGACTGGTTTTGCTTTGGGGTCCACATTTAAGCAATGTAATGCTACGCTAGGTTCTACCCCCACCAAGTCAGATGATGAGAATGCGAAGAAATCTGCATTTTTCCTCAAACATTCTACCAATTGCTTGGCGATGGGATCAGGCATCTATGCATATCCTTGTTTTAAAGCCGGTCTTATTAGGAAGTAATTCCACCGATAACAACTCCTCAACCGGTTACATCTGATGTGAGCTGTCCTCTTCTAGAGGATCTGAAGATTTAATTTTATTTTCTTCAGAACCCCAATGAGTTCCGGGATCTTCCAATTCTGGCGCGGCCCTCTTTTTGGCTTCACCTGCCTTTACAGATTGTACATAACATTTTCGTGATAACACTTGGTCACCAGAGGCATAACCAATTTGGTTTCCTAATGGGAATTTCATCATTAAATGATATGTGGATACAACAGCTTGGAAAAGATTCAAAGCAGTCCTTCCCAAGATGATATTATATAAAGACTTCCGTCGTACCACTAGAAAGGTGACCGGTTTGGAGATTCGCAGATCTCCCTCACCTAAAGTTAGCATCAGATCTACAGATCCCTATGACATAACTGAATCCCCCATGAAACCATGTAATGCGGTGGTCACTCCATCTAAGGGTTTACGAATATCCATTTGATTAAAACAATCTTCAAAGATGACATTGACAGCTACCCCTGTGTCAACGAATACTCTTTTGATTTCATCTCTCTTTTAACTGAATACTCTTTGCAGAATTTTTCTACCGAAGGTCTCCTATAAGGTTGATCATGTCCCAGTGGGATCTGAACTCTCAGTTTCTTCATGACCACTTCTAGTAGGTCTGCGGGCTGTCTAGTGAGAGGTGTGAATGTGCGTTGAAACTTTTCATTCCGATCTGGCTTTCTACTCTCTGTAGAAGCCTTCTTCCATTCCTTAGGTTTCTTCTCTTTCTTAAAAGAGGCATCTGTTCTTTTAGCATTCATAGCTTCTTCTATGTTGATGTATTTTTTTACTCTAGCCAACAACTCGTCAAAAGTTTTGGCTAGATTTTTCATCAGAGAGGCAAAGACATGCCTTGGCTTTAATCCTTCTACGAAGGAATGTATTTTTAGAGTTGCTTCTACTCCTGGGATTTCTAAAATCGCATCATTGAAGCGAGTCATGTAATCCCTCAAACTTTCGTTAGCTCCTTGTTTGATTGTTGTCAAGTATAATGAATTCTTGGTTGACTTTTTGGAGCTGACAAATTGATGTAAGAAAATTTCTTTCAAATCCTTGAAAGAGTGAATAGAGGACCTAGGTAGTTGTTGGAACCACTGCTGTGCAGGTCCTGACAGGGTTGTTAGAAATACCCTGCATTTAACTCCTTCCGAGTATTCATACAGAAGATAAAGACTTTCAAATTTCATGAGGTGTTCCTCAGGATCTCCTTGGCCTTTATATTCGCAGGATACTACCTTGAAGTTTTTATGCACATGATCAGTTTGTATGTCCGCCGAAAATGGACTGTTTTCATTGATATAGATCTGATAATGTTTGGATCTATTTTTTTTTACAGCTTTAGTAATAGAGTTTTCCATAGGTCCTTCCATATGTGGGATGGATTCACCCATGTTTTTCTTCTCAGAAGCCTGGCAAGCCTTTCGTAATTCGTCTAACTCAGTAGCCATGACTTTCATCTGTTCTTGTTGCACATGAATTTGTTGTTTATGCATCGCAATGAGGTCCTCCTTGTGGGTATCCTCATTACACTGCATCTTGAATCAGATGACTCACAGTCAATGAATTTTCCATCTTCCTGGATCTGAGGTAGCTTTGTTACCAGCTCCTGTAGAGCCTTTTGGCTTTTTGTTTTAGCAACATATTTTTGTTTTTCGTTTCCATTACTTCATTTCTCTCCTTCCGAGGGATAGGGATTGAGACGGCTTGTGGGTGTAATTAAATTTACTCCCATGGCCGCTAATCCTCTATCAATGGCTCCTTCGAGAGCTCCATCAATCATGCTCTTCATCTGTTTGAGCATGAGTGGGGAAAATGAGAGTTCTGCACTTGCGCTCCCTTGAGTAGCGGGTGTGGATTTGAAATATCCTTCAAAACCAGGTGGTGGTGTATCCATAGATTCAAGATATTGTGATCCTATCATTTGAGCAATTTCAGAATTTTGCTCCATCTTGAGAGTTCTGCAATATATGCAATCATACCCCCAACATTAATTTATTACACTTACTTGTTTTAAGATTTTTCAGGTCCTTCATTTTAGGATCTATTATTTTTCAGATGCCTAATTTTTAATTAGGGCTTCAAATAGGTCTTTAACCCATTTTCAAGGATGCTGCCATTTAAGTTTGGGACCCATATTTTTAAATGGGGTTTATCCAGTGCCTTTTGGCTTTTCAGTCCTTTTTCCCTTTACTTTGTTTATTTTGGAGGATCTGACTTCTAAATCATAACAGTTTCCGAGCCTGAATTTTTTGTTAGGGCTTTCCATCCACTTATTATGTTCTTTGTCAAGTTCCTTTAAAATTTGACTTTCTAGCGAATAAAATTACTCACCAGATGCCAGATGCAAATTTCTTCCTTTCCAAAATTTCCCATATTAGTAAGAACTGAACTTCCTCCCTTCCTTATCTAAAAATTCGAAGGGGCATTTCAGTAAATTTTCAGTTAGAAAATCTCAGAAAAAGGCAAGACATTATGTGCTATTAACATTGTATTTTGATTGTGGTGATTTTTCCTTGAATCAATTTTCCCACAAAGAAATTTTGAGTTCAGTGCAACATACTATGGTTACTTACTTTTTGGAGCAATTTTTCAGTTGGATTTTGGAAAAACTTCTTCCAGATCTTCCTTACTTCTTCCCTTGTTATGTCTAAAATTAACAGGAATCTTGGATTTGCAACAGAGAGAAAGAAAGGAAGGAATTTCAGTGATTGATCCTATAAAACCAAAATTAATAGAAATTGAAAACAAGAGATCGACAACAATTTAGGTAGAAAATCAACACCTCAGCTCAAAAGATTTTCTACAGACGGCGCCAGTTGATAGATCCGGGTTAGAGATCATCAACAAATGTGGAACTGATGGAAGAATAAGAGTCAAGCTTTGAATAGCAAGGAAGGAAATAGAGTCAAGGAAGAGTCAAGCTCTTCAAATCCTTCTTAAGCTACCTTGGATTTTCGCCTTGCCTTGCCGTGAATCGCCAAATTCCTGCAAAACAAGATCGGAGGAGCGGGTGGGGGTCCTCCAGGAAGAACCTCTGACGCTCAAGTCAGTATCAAGTGCTGGAAAGAATGCGAGGTTTCTTGGAGGAGAAACCTTTGAGTGTGGTGTAGTATGTGGGCTCGTGCAAAATGCACGTAGCCAAGTGAATATTGAAGAATTTGTTAGAAAGCATGTACCTTTGTTGAGAGTGAAGTCACCTATTTATAGTTGTAGATGATGCGGTGGCATGAGAAGTAATTTTGTTTTGTTGGAGAGGGTATTTTAGTCTTTTTTGGGGGGACAAGATCGCGAAAGGCATGAAGATTTGGGAAACCATCATTATTGGTGAAGTGGTCCCTACGGAGGATCTGTGGATCACGCGTTCGGCGTGACTTAGCTTATGTAATGGTAGACTTCTGTAAAGTAGAGGTTCTTTTTCCTTGAAGGTTCTGTAGTGAGGGTTTTGGTAAAATTCCAGATGTTTTTTTATTGATCCATTCTTTGGGACCTTTTTACCACAAGGCTGACAGGAGAAGGTTTCATCCCTATCAGATAAGAAGCAACTGAATAAATAACTTTCTTCATGGTGTATCATTCCACGAGTTTTTACACCCTGGTTTGGATCACCAATCACTTGAGTTAGATCCTGATATCGTAACCATAATATCTTTCGATTCATCTCTTCTTCATTCTCCTCTTCTGATTGGTTTCCATCACTGCCATGATCACCATTTGCTTCGGAGGATGGAATTCCTTCACCATTTTCATCATGGGAAGTTTGAGGATTAGCAGTTGAAAAGCTAGGGATTTGCTCTTCTTCAAGCTTTTCGCTTAGATCCTGTTCCATTTGCACTTCAACATCTTCAAGATCTGCAGCGCTTGGTGACTAAGATTCACACTCGAGCGAGTCACTGATTCACTGGTAGACGTTTCTCCATTGTTCATTTCTACTGGGTCCTGCGCTTTCTTAAGAGAAATTTCATCAAACACAACATGAGGTCTTTCTTCCACCATAAGGGTTTGATTGTTGTAAACGCGAAATGCTTTGCTTACTACAGAATATCCTAAGAATATTCCGGAGTCAGCTTTGCTATCAAACGCTCTCAACTGTACCTTACCATTATTGTGAATGAAACATCTACAACCAAAAATGTGAAAATAAGAAATATCAGGTATACTCCCTGTACATATTTTATATAGAGTCTTTTGGTGTCTTGTGATGATGCCTGTGCGATTTTGGACATAGTAAGCAGTGTAAATCGTTTCAGCCCAAAATCGCTTTGGCAATTCTGCATCAACTAGCATCGAGTGAGCCGCTTGTTTGATAGTACGATTTCTTCGCTCAGCTACTCCATTCTGATGTGGAGTGCGGGCCGCTGAAGTTTGATGCTTGATGCCATGCTCCGTGCAATATGCTTCTATAATTGAGTTGAAAAACTCCATTTCACGATCTGAGCATATTTTAATCACGGTCTGACCCTTCTCATTTGTAAGCTGCTTTAACAACTTTGGGAGTTGTTGAAACGGATCCTTTTTCCTGAAAAGAAACACTGCCCAAGTGAAGCGTGAATAATCATCAACTACCACTAGAGCATACTTCCTTCCATTTAGGGTTATGGGAGGGATAGGGCCAAAGAGATCCATGTGCAATAGCTCCAATGTACGTGAAGTTACAGTTCCTTCAATGCTTTGAAATGACGTTTTTATTTGTTTGCCGCTTTGACAAGCTGCACATAGTTGATCTCTATCAAAGACTTCATTAGGAATACCACATACAAGGCCTGTCCTAGAAATCTAGTTGAGTGCTTGGAAATTGAGATGGGCTAATCGGCGATGCCATAGCCACGTTCTTTCCGAAGAACTCTTTGCTACTAGACAGGTTCCCTCATCACAAGCTTTCCAGTTTGCAACGTACATGCTTCCTTTTTGCACACTTGAAGAGTGATCTGCATAGTCAATTTGTTCTTGACAATACACTCGTTAGCAACAAACTCAACACTATAACCCTTATCACACAATTCGGAAATAGAAAGCAGATTATGTGTAAGACCATCAACATATGAAACATTTTGTAGTTTCACATGTCCGATGCAAAAAGTACCGTGCCCTTTAGTCAAACCTTGTGAGTTGTCACCAAAGGTTATTGAAGGACCCTCTTCTTCAATGAAATCCGTGAGAAAAGATTTTTCACAAGTCATGTGACGTGAACAGCCGTTGTCCAGGTACCAAACAACTTTTTCCTTTTACTTTTCTCGCTTGTTGAGGTCCTTCCGCTTGCCTTGTACGTTCAAGGTTTAACCTTAGGTACCTAAATCTGTTTGGGTCCTACATGGTTAGTTTTCTTTGGAACCCACACTTGACTAAACTTTAATGGTGAAGCAGCCTTTTGTTTGGGTGCCTTGTTACAATAGTCGAGTTATGCTGAGAATCATAACCACGAGCGTGTTGACGTGCAATGAAGTAAGATTGTCTCTCCTTCCTCGAAGCGAATCTTGGAGGATAGACTTTCTCCTTTATGTTATGAGGGCATGGAATAGTTATGCGACCATAGTTATCTGGTGTACTCTCAAAATAATGATAATCTTCACTAGGAAATATATTTCTCTTCCTTATAGGAAAATGATGAGGAATATAAGTATTGGGTGAGTCATCTCCCACGGCATGTAAGTGCCAAAATTGAGGATGATATAAAACAGGAGCAAAGCGGAATGAACCTTTCTTTAGTCCATTTGTGGAAATCTTCGCTTTGTCTTGTTGAACCGCTTTAGAATTTGCTTCAAACTATTTTCGCTTTTGATTGTGATTAGAAGAATTTCGCTTCTTAATTTTTATCTTCTAAAGGTGCAAGTCACTTTTCCTTAGTTTTTAAAACAAATTTCTTTGAGAAAATCGATTTAGGTTCAACCTTCTCTTTTCCTTTGCCGATGGGATGAAGAGTAGCAGTGGGCTTGCTCTTCTTCCCTTTGAAAGAATTCTCAGTTTTAGTTCCGGCAGAGGTAGAGGCTTGGTTAGTGAAATCTACGAACCCAATCCCTTTGTTTCAGCCAATTGGTCGAAGAGATTGCTCAATGGTCTCAATGGCATGAGATGCCTTATTGAGATCATTAAGTTTAGTTCGGAGGATTGTTCACTTCCTTGTACAACTTGGAAGTGTTGTTGGAGATCTTCAAACGTAGTTTGCAGACTAAGGAGATCGCATTCTTTTTCCTCAAGCATATTTGCGAGTTTATTGTTCTTGCTCCGACAGACAACTACCAATTCGTCAAGTTTTTGATGACTCTGCTTCAAATTGTCATAGTTAGCTAGCATGGAGATTATTAAGATCTAGTTGTTTAAAGTCAATCTTATCTTTTGCAAGAATAAGATCTCTTGACAACTGCTTATTATCTTCCATGTATCGAGCTAAGAACTTTTGAAGAGATTCATGATTCTTGGATAATTCAAGGTAATCATGAAGCAGTTCATTGTCATCGATATGCGAAGTGTTGTCCTCCCAATTTTCTTGAGAATCATTCACTTCACATTGCTCATGTGCAAGTGTGTATTGAGGAGTGTTATAGTTAGAAATAAGTACCTCCTCCACGTTTGCATCATCATCACTCATAGTCATAAGTTCCATGTCGATACCTAAAGCGTTCGCTTCCTCATCGTCAGTGAATTCATCTGCATCATGGTTGGTGGTTTTGTTGACAAGCGATGCTTCAGTTGACTCTTTAGCTAGGAGCGTTGCTCTCTTATAATTCTCTCTTTTTCATTTCTTGCTTCTCTTTCTCAGTGAGGTCTGGGCATTCACTTTTGTAATGGCCTATTTTATGACATCAATAGCATGGAATGTGCATCTTCTCCACTGGAATCGCTCGAAGTTTATCATCTCTCCTTCCATCATGAAGGCCGGAGCGATTCGCTTGTCCTCTCTGAGTCTTGTAGAATCACTTGTACTTTGCAGCACGAGCGTTGGAAGTATTAAACCCTTTGAGTAAGGTCAGAGCGAATTCTTTTAGTTCGTCCTTCAACATATCAGCAACATCTCCATGAGAAAAGGTTGCGCTCGGCACGGATCTTCAAAGGCTAGACCTTTTGCAGGTGCTGGAGGTCCTTCAGCATCCTTTTAACTCAAATTCCATTGCCTTGAAGTTTGAGAATAACGCTTCTGGAGAGACAACACTGAGGTCCTTCATGAACAAATAATTTTCCTTAATTGTTTGCCATTTACCGGTTAATGCTCACACTATCTTAGAGTTAACCTCCTTGTGAGAGAGGTCCCTAGTGTGGTAAGTGCGGATACCATGTTTAAGACGCGAGTCTCAAACATCTCCATGCTCCCGTTGTTCTTCATTGAAAGCGCTTCAAATTCATGCATGAGCACAGAGAGTTTGTTCTCCTTGATCTTCTCAGTCCCTTGTGAGATAAGGGCAAGTGTATCCCACATTTGTTTTGCTATCTTGCATTTCATGATGCGTGCAAGATGAGCATAAAAAACGGTCGACTGAATCACATTCCGGGCTGGACGATCAAGGTTATCAACCTTGAAGTCGTAGGGAGTAAACTCGGCTCAAGGCTTTGGAATAACTTGATCTGGAATGCCTTCGATTTGAGCTTAAATATTTCTGGATGCATCCCTTTGCTTGACCACTCGATTTCTAGCTATGACATTCGTGATAATAATCATTCCGTCCTCGATCACTTCCCACATCCGATCATGGAGGGAAGCGAGATGTGATTAGACTCAGAAACTCCATGTGTTATAGCCTTCAATGGAGAACTGCGGTAACTGTGTAGAAGACATACTTGAAAAATGATTAGTAGTATGCAGGTATCCTAGTGTGTCAGTCTTAATGCAAGATTTATAAAAACAGATCGATTCGGTAACCTAACTGTAACACTTTAGCACGTTACTAGTATCAATAGACAGAGGTTGTAAACCCCTGCTCTGATACCACTTGTTGGTCCCAGAAGTGAGTTTACACGTGTAGAGGGGGGGGGGGGGTGAATACACGCGTTAGAGAAGTTTAGACTTCTCTAAAACTTTTACTTAAAAACTATAAGTTTTGAAAAGAGAAGCGTTTCGCTTTTGAAGAACTAAGAGCTTTTCAGAAGCGAATCGCTTTCAGAGAGTAAAACGCTTGCATAATTTGGTGAGCGATATTATACTCGCTTTTTATAAGATCTTGCCTTAGTTAAAAAGCGTGTTGGTTGCTTAAAGTGAATGTGTGCCTTATGCAATAATCGAAAGCTAGTAAATGTATAGAAATGAAAGCAATAAATACTTAGCTAGAAAGCAGTAAAGAAAGCAGTAAGGACACAGAGATTCATAGTGGTTTGGAGGTTACGCTCCTACATCCACTTGTTGCCTTCACTCAGCAACACGAAATTCCTTTACTCGGAACTTGACCAACAACAACACGTCTTGGTTTTATCCTTCCCGGTGAAGTGATTCAAACTCCACACGAGCTCAAATCCTTGAGATTACAACGAGTTCTCAAGAGACCTAACAACAAACAAACAACCTAAACTCGACCTTCCACTTATGTATGCAAGCACAAGCTTCACGATCAAAGAAATAAATATAAACGTACAACACAAAAATAGACTTTGGTTAAGGTTTAGTTTTTGAGAGTTCTAACTTAAGAGAATCCTTTTACAATGAAGATGACGTAAAAGGGTAAGGATTCTCCTCCTAGAAAACCTAAGGATGAAGGGATTTAGGTGCTGTGGACTTAGAAACTTTTGAGGCTTTCTAAGGACTCAACTAGACTCTAGAACTTAAGAACTTTAAATGATAAATGCGAGAGAGCTCTGAAGTTCTTGTTGTAAACTTGTGCACAAGAGAATAGTTTCGTAAGTCTTCACGTTGAGTATGATCCTCTATTTATAGTGGGAGATCGCCAGCTACCCGTTAGAGAGGTTGGTGGCGCGTGCTTCTTCACTTCCCTTCAGTCTAGCGACAATGCAGCTTTTTGCAGGTGGTCAGTGCTTTTCCGGTTTGTCGTCTTTCCGGAAGAGGAAACCCTAGATATCTGTAGATTTCCGACTTGGAATGTAGCGGAGACAGCAGCTGTGCACTATTCTGGCGATATCCATTGGCTTATAGCAATCTTCCACGCATCCTCTGACCTCCGCGTTGCATTAATGAAGTGTACAAATTGTTGCAGAGTTTGAATTTTGAAATTCAAACTCCAGTTCACTTCGTCGCTTCTCGTGCTTTCTCACGAGCACTTCATCAGTGTTGGATACTGTTTGACTTTACGCTTGCACTGATGTCGCTTTCTCTGAGCAGCTTTTGCATGAGTGCTTCTGTTCAAGTTGCTTTTTAACTGAATTTGCTTCTCACTTTGTAAAAGTGATCGCTTATGACTTGTCGCTTCCAACATACTTGAAAATGTAAAATCATCTTAGCTTTTCTTCACTTTAATTTTCTTCGCTTCACTTCCCTTTACTTCGCTTTGCTAGTTTCTCTTGTTCCGCTCTACTTGTGCTGGAACAAAATACACTTAAACAAAAGTATAGCTCCCTAACAAGTGAGCTATTCTAATACATTGAAAGATTGCATGAAGTGATGCTTGCATGCATCAAAAGTAACAAGGGAAAGATCTGTGGGGGTTTTGGAATCTAATCAAATCAAATTGTAACCCTTTAGAAACATAAAAGATTCATCTTCCCCTTAACAAATATTCCAACAGATGCAATTAAGCAATTTCCCAGGTACGCAAAATTCTTAAAAGAACTGTGCACTAATAAGATGCGACATGGGAAAGATGCTAGAATTAGAGTGAGTGAGAATATTTCTGCTATTATTCAGAGGAAGTTACAAAAGTGTAAGGACCCTGGTAATACATTATTAGTAATGCAAGAGTGGAAAAAGTTATGCTAGATTTAGGAGCTTCCATAAATGTCATGCCTTATTGTGTAAGGAAGATTTGGATCTGGCTATGGTCAGAATAAACCATGGTGTAAGGCAGAAACTACCCTTCCCTCTTGATCAACATCCATTTCTAGCCTGAGCACACTTATTATTTTTTAGGGCTGACATATTTTTTTTTCTCTCTTTTTTATTTTTTATTTTTATTTTTGTCAGCCCTTCCCCCTTCTTTACACCTTCATATTGAGAACTTCAAAATGGGGTTGTCCGGCCAGAGGCTAAGGGCAGCCCTTTAGGTGTTTGCATTCCCCCTTGTCTAATTAAGACCTTGCACTTATTCCCTTCCATTATTTCTGAGTTCTGCCTAAGTTCATATGACCGGGTAGGCTATATTGAATAAGGTGAATTTTCAAATGAATTGAAATAAATTCATTCGGCTCAAAGGGGTTAACAATGGAATATAGTGTTGGGTGGATATTTTTGGCTCTGAGGTGAATACAAGAAAATTGCCTAAATCATTTAGAAACCTTTATCACAAATCTGTTGGGTCTTGATCGAGACAGACATGCAAGTTCTAGAAGAAATCAAGTTCAAGCATCACACTCACAGAATAAATCATGCTTATTTGAGGCATACAACATATAAGGCTCAAATCTCACAGGGTAATTTGCTTAACATCCTATTACATCCTCCTCAACTATCATACAATTATGCTCACATCATATATGGAGATCACCAAAAGTTATCATGCACAAGAAACTGAATCACATGCTAATTACAAAAAACAAAAGACTCTTTTATAGACAAATTCTTCTCCCCCACTCACACACTTTGCTCAAGGCAAAGTGGCAAGGTGAGGAGAGGTGTACTCAATTGACTTTTAGACGACTGGGGTTGGATAAACCCCGACTCTATAGAAAAAAAATAAAAATAAAATAGGGAGGACAATTAGGGGGATGCAGGAGGGTACTTGAATCCCTTTTCTTCGAAGTAGGCGATGAGTGCCTTTTCCATCCACTTGGCCTTTTTCTCCACCTTGGCCATCTTCGCATTCAAGTTACCTTCCATCTCGGCTATTGGTCCCATCACTTCACTCTTGAGGTTGGCCAAGAAGCTGGAAATGTTCTCCTCTTCTGGCTCGGACGTGGTGGAGCTTGACTTCCTGCTGCGGCTAGCGTATACCGGGAGTTTCACGGGATCGCTCATGATCTTGAACTTCCCCTTTTTCACCTCTTCAATGGTGAACATTCATTGCAGGGTAGGCATGTCAAACCGCTCATCCTTCTCCTTCTTCTCCTTAACCGTTGCCTACCCAAAACTGTGGGCAAGTACGAGAGAGATAAGCGCTGCCTGGCTTGCTCAAGATGTTCTTCACGTGGGCAGCTACAAATGCTGAGAAATTCAGCCTCAGTTTGTTCTCCATCACCCACAAAATGTATAGCTCTGACTGGGAGACATTGTTGCTGCTGTCCTTTTTGCCATAAAAATTTATGGCCAGAATGCGGTGGCACATCCTCAATGCGGCTATCATGAGCGTTGTCTCTTTTGATTCACTTCCCTTAAAAACTATTGTCTTGGCCAAGCTCTTCCAGACTAGGTTCCATTCATCCTTCCTCAAGTTGGGCACTGCTTTGATTGAGTTTACATACTTTTCATCGAACTTATCTGCGAAAGAGATCATGTCCAGAAGGATGTCAAGATCCTCTACGGTCATCTTGCGGTTGGCACCAAAAAGCGTAAACTCCATCAATGTGGGTTTTCTGCCAGCTCCCATCTCGACCTTCATGTTTTCTGCCTCCTTCTGGATATCAAGTGACGGGGCTTCACCTCCGGTGGTGAGATTTCCAACAGCTGTGCCTCGACCTACGAGGGGCTTCCTATTCCTTGGTCAGGTTGAGGTGTTGTGGATGGGGTGTCCATGGTTGCTTTCTTTATCTTTTTGGCTGGGGTTTCTTCTTCTTTTTCTAAGTAGAGGGTGAGGCGGTGAGGTCTATTTTGGTGCCGTTAGGAATTCTTCCAAGCTTATTTGAAGGTCTGGTTCTTACCATGATTCTGGAGATAGGGTTTTGTGGAGTGGAGAATATAGGAAGGAGGTGGAGAGAGAATTGGGGGTGTTTATTTGAGAGAGGGAGGTTTGAATTTTGAATGATGGATTTTAATTGGGGTGGTGTAATGGTGATGATGGGGAGTTATGGAAAGGTGGGCGTGATTTGAGGGTTGCGTGCGGCAGTTTCCATAACTGCTCCGCCCTAAAATCATTTCCTTTTTTAACTCCATTGCCCAAGACACCCCTTCTTCACTCCTTGACCTGCACACATGAACAACAACTTTCTTGCCCAAGACAGAAACTGTCTACTCTCGGGCTATGAGGGAAAACAACAAACCTACACACTCACACACTTTGCTTGAGGCAAAGTGTGGATTTTATTATAAAAAAATTAAATATAATAACTTGAAAATAAATAAAGCAAAGCATACCAAGTTGCCTCCTGGTCAGTGCCATTTTTTATCATCGTTGGCTCGACTTCTTCCTTGATCAAGATTTGTCAACAATCGGCCCTCTGTAGTTTGCATCATGCCCATAGTACAGTTTGAGCCTGCTTCCATTTACATTAAATATCTTGTCTGATTCATTATCCCTTAATTCGACTGCTCCATTTGGATGCTGGGCGTGTAAAATGAATGGCCCAATCTATCTTGACCACAGTTTCCCAGAGGAATACTTGAATCAACTTTGGTACAACAATACCCACTGCCGATTCTCAAATTTTTTGCTCTTGATCAAATTATCATGGGCTTTCTTCACACGATCTTTGTAGATTGCCGCATTGTCATAAGCATCAAGTCTTATTTCTTCGAATTCTTGAATGCTTAGTTTGCGGGCTTCTCCTCCCTTGTTCCAGTCGAAGTTCATCTTGCTCACAGCATAGAAAGCCTTGTGTTCCAACTCAACAGGTAAATGACAAGTTTTTCCAGACACCATTCGGTATGGTGACATGCCAAAGGATGTTTTATAGGGTGTTCTATATGCCCATAAGGCATCATCAAGATGATGGCTCCAATCCTTCATTATATCTATCACTGTCTTCCTCAAGATAACTTTGATTATGCGGTTGGATACATCGGCTTGACCATTGTCCTGTGGATGATAGGCTGTAGATAATCTATGGTGAACCCCATATTTCTTGAACAGGCTGGTGATGGTGGCATTGTAAAAATGCGATCCTCGGTCACTGACAATCGCCTTGGGCATGCCAAATCAAGAAAATATGTTGCTCTTCAAGAAGTTTAGTACTGACTTGGCGTCCGCAACTGAAGTGGCTTTAGCTTCTACCCATTTTAAAACGTAATTAATAGCTAAAATAATGTATTGATTATTTCGAGAGTTGGGCAAAGGCCCCATGAAATCCATACCCCACACATTGAAAACTTCCATAAGCAAGATGGGTACCAATGGCATTTCATTCCTTCTCATATTATTGCCTTCTCGCTGGCACTGGTCACAGCTTCTGCACTTGGCAAAAACATCATTGAAAATTGTTGGCCAATAGAAACCGCAATCCAAAAATTTTCTTGCGGTTCTCTTATATCCAAAATGTCCACCACATTCTCTTTCATGGCAGTGCTCCAGTATGCTCACTTGCTCCCACTCCAGCACACACCTTTAAAACTTGATCAGCGCATTGATTCCATAGATAAGGTTCATCCCATATGTAACTCATGCTCTTCATTTCGATTTTGTTCCTTTGGTATGTATTCATTTCCTCGGGAAATTCCATCATGGTCAAGAAGTTGACCAAATCTATGTACCAAGGTTCCAATGTCTTGACCTGATATAGCTCTTCGTCGGGAAAAGTTTCTCTTATTGGTGGTTCTTCATCTTGCCTTATTATCCTGCTCAAATGATCTGCTACCAAATTCTGAGCTCTTGACTTGTCCTTGATCTCAATATCGAACTCCTGTAGTAACAAGATCCATCGAATGAGCCTCGGCTTGCTATCCTTCTTGGCCATGAGATACTTCAGTGTGGCGTGGTCAGTGTATACGGTCTTTTTGCTCCTAAATAAATAAGAATAAAACTTTTCGAATGCAAACACCAGCGCTAGTAACTCTTTCTCGGTCGTGGTGTAGTTTATCTGGGCTCCAGTCAAAGTTTTTGATGCATAATAAATGACATGACTTTCATTCCCTATCATTTGACCAAGGACAGCTCTCACAGCATATCTGCTTGCATCACACATTAGTTCAAATGGCATTTGATTGGGCGTATTTTCTCTATATATATTATGGAATTTCTTGTGCATTTTGATCTTAATCTTGAATAAATAATCTTTATTTGGGAGTAAATATGAATGTGATGGGTTTTGTAGGGAAATGATCGAATATTGAAGAATTTGCAGACTTTTGGATGGATCTTGTGAAGATAAGAATTTTCAGGATGTGTTGGACTGAACGAGATTCAGGCGGCGTGCCCATACCGCCTGTGAAGTACTCGAGCTGAGCGAAAATAAAGGAATTTTGGATTTTCAAGTTCTAGAAGGCCTTTAATTAATTACACATGGGATTAATTAATATATTAGTATTCTTAAGAGTTTATTTAGTTGATGGACTATTTAGATATTATTAGATATGATTTATTTATTTCTTTCCTAGATAGAATAGGTTTAGAGATTTTATTTCCTTATTTTAAGGAAATTCCCTAGTATCATATATTAGGAGTTAGATTAATTCTTAAAAGGACTTCACATATAGAACAAAAGAAGCAGCGGTCGGACTTGGAACCAAATTGATTCACGCCATTCTCCTTCTTCTTTTTAGTCTTTATTTTATTTTTGCTTTAGTTTATTTATGAGTATTAGCTACTTTATTTATTCCGGCAAAGACAGTGAAGCCTTGGCAAGATTATTTTGTGAGATCTAATATGGTTTCATACTTTAATTTATATGCCTGGATCTGTTATTCTCTGTGTTTATTTTAATGAATTGTTTCATGCTGCTAGGTAGTGCGCAATATTTAGTAGTTTGGAATTAATTTATAGCCAATTGAACCGGTCATACATAATCGTGGTTAGATTTAATTAGTGGTAAATTGACTTGTTTAAGTCAAGAGAATAATAGTCTTAATTTGATAATCCTGCGTCAGAGTTTATCGGTTTTGAATCAGGTTTCTTTAGTTTTTAATGTTGTCGACTCATTAAATCTATAGAGCATCTCTTACGGTTGTCAGTCGATTAGGGAAATAACTGGTGAAGCGTCTTCCTAGTTATCGATAATTTATGGAGAAATAAGATCGCGTCAGAAGCGTCTTCGGTGATCATAACTAGTTTGTTTGCATTAAATTAGAGTCATCTTTGCATCGAGGATCAGAATAATTAAGCTAGGGCTGAACTTGTCTGCTGCCGGAATCGTTTTTAATTTGTTTGAACTAAAACTCAAGTTGTCTTTTAAATTATTTGTTTATTTATTTTTCTTATTTATTTTCGTAGTTAGTTTGATAAAATTTCATATTTTGGTAGTTGGAAATATAGAAGAAATGTCGCCGATCCTTTGGGAGACGATCTGGCTTACCACTGTCTATGCAGTGCGGGCATACCGACCTAAAGTCGGAATTATTTTTGGTGTAAAACGACGCACCAAATTTTGACGCCGTTGCCGGGGATCGGTTTTTAAGCAGTATTTTTTCTAAATTTTCGACTTGTATTTTTTTTATTTAATTTTTTTTTTTTTCTATAGAACTTGAAGATATGGTCGAGGAAGAAGGTCCGAAACTAGAAGATCGGGTGATTAAGGAGTTACGCCATCAAAGGAGCAATCGACCGTTGTGCATCGTTTTGCCAACAATTAATGAGAACTCCGAAATCAAGCCAAGCTTTATCCAATTACTTCCTAAGTTTGGTGATCGACCTGGAGAGAGTGCACATAAGCATCTTGCAGAATTCGATTTAGTGTGCTCTACTTTACGCCCGCAAGGTTTTTCTAAAGATAATTTGAAGTTACTAACTTGTTCTCATACCTTGCAGGGAAGAGCTTGAGATTGGTTGTTCGATCTTCCGCCTAAATCCATTAAAACTTGGAATGATTTGGAAGAGCAATTTTTGCATAAATTCTTTCCCGAATCTAGAGCTACAAATTTACGAATGGCTATTAGTAGCATTACACAAAAGAGAGGGGAAAGTTTAGCTAGATATTGAGAGAGATTCAAACAACTTTGTCGTAAATGTCCAAACCACGGTTTTTCGGAATATCAGTAGCTCACTATTTATTTTTACTGTGGTTTGTCTTTTTTTGATAGGAAAATCATTGATGCTGCTTGTGGAGGAACTCTGTTGAATAAAACATTGAATGAAGCAAGGCAGCTCATTGTTAATATGGTTTCTAATGATCAACAATACGAAGATGAGGATGATGATTGGTACGAGCCGGTCACAAGAGCGGAAGAAATACATGGATTGAAAGTGGATGACAAGATTGATGCTCTAACTTCTTTAGTTAGAGGACTTGCCGTAGCTCGAGCTAAGCAAACATGTTTTGGTTCTGGAGCACAAATGAGGATTTGGAACGATTCATATTCAAGATGGGGAAATCAGTCGCCAGTCGGGTAGTATGCCCATACCGACCACCCCTAGAACCAGATTTGAGTGAAATCGTCAAAAGTCTCGCTCAGAGTCAACTATCATTCCAGAAAGATACACAAGCTGCATTGGGCAGTTTGGGTACACAGATCACGCAACTAACCACTCAAGTGAACGAGCTTAAAATGAATAATGGCAAACTCTTGTCTCAACCTGAGATAAATTTCAAGGAGTATGTCAACTCTATAACGACATTGAGTGGCTGCGTGTTGACCGAGCAAGAGCTTGAGAATGATGAAATCCATGAAAAGCCGCAAGAATTCGAAAAGCTTTCGTCGAAGATAAGTGGAGATTCTCAATTTTCTAATTCCAAATCGCTAATTCCACCACCTTTTCTTTCTAGGTTGGTTTATGATAACATGAAAGAAGAAGATGGAGAAGAGAACCGGGAAACGCTCAAGCTTGAGCATGTTCTTTTCAGTGGATTAACGAGCAAGGATTCAACCACAGAGGCTGATAAAGAATTTCCAAGGGTGATCATGCAGCAGAATTCGACTTGTGCAGTTTCTGCTCAGAATTTCTCAGGCAGTATGCCCATACCGGATGATGCTGAGAAACTGAAGTCGTCTATTATGCAAGCTCCGAAGTCAGACTTGAAGCCATTGCCTCAAGATCAGAAAAGTGCAAGTGTGGGGGAGTTTTACACACCTTCCATCAAAGCACTATGTATGGAGCAAGAAGAAAAATTGGTAGGAACTTTGAAGATGCATAGAGCCATCATTGGGTGGAATTTGAGCAATATTGAATGGATGAAGTTGGTTGTGTTCAAGGGGAACAATCTGGCATCACCTGAAATTCCATGATCCTGGAGCTCAAATTTTGTCGGCCCTACGACGTTAAATAAGGGCGCTACTTGGGAGGCAACCCAAGATTTTATTATTATTCTTTTTTCTTTTTTCTTTCGCTGCTTTATATTTTTTATAATTTTGTTTCATAAAGAAAAAAGAAAAAAAAAAGTAAGTTACTTATTTCTTTTGTTAACTTGTTTGGCAGATTCGTGAGGTTTGGAGACAGAAATAAAAGAAGAAAGGTCCAAAGATCAGTTCATCAAGGCTGCAAAAAAAAAAAAACTGTCAAGCAGTATGCCCATACTGGATGCAAATCAGAAATCCCTCACCACATGATATTGAAGCAATTCAGGGAAGTTATCTGTTTTCCATTTTTTTTTTATTATCTTTATGTTCATAGTCGGTTTTCATTTTTTTTTCCTACACAATGAGGACATTGTATTGTCTAAGTGTGGGGGATATTTGTATCTTTTCGTGTTTTGATTTCTTTTTTTTAAAAATTGAACAAAAAAGAGTTATATTTATTTTTGAGTTTTTGGCAACTATGAGATGGATAATTTGAGTGGAAAGGATTAAAATTGGTTTAGGAATGCTTGGTTGTTTTCTTTCATGATGAATATGTGTGTCAGATGCCCACGTGTGTTCTTGGATGAGAAAAAATGCAAAGTTGATCACTTATTGTTGAAAACCTACTTAAATTGTGAAGATTGAGCCTTGTGAGCAAAATTATAATATGCTCTTTGTTTCTTTGTTGAGAGTTTCACACTTGACTTCTTGATGCTTGGTTTGCCTTGTTGCCATAATCGAAACTATTTTTTTTTATATTCTTGCATGAAAATGATTTAGGCATTTAGGATTAAACCTTTCTTAGCCTATTCATTTATCTACCACCATATTTTATCCCCTAGTGAGCCCCTTTGTGCTTTATTATCCATTTTCCTTGAAAATTAAAGCTTATTCGTAATAACCTGTAGCCTTTCTTTTAGCCTTCTTTTGTCCCACTGGAAAATATGCAAGTACTTAACTTATATTTAGATGAGTACTCTATTTATTTTGGGATTGTTATGTGCTGAAAAAAAAAGAAGAAGAGAGGGAATATGGTATACTTTTGAGGATAGATTCGAGTAAAAAGAAAAGTTGAAAAAAAAAATGAAAAAAAAAAAGAAAGCTGAAAAAAAAAGTGGAAAAAAAAAATGAGAGAAAAAAAAAAAGGAAAAAAAAAAGAGATTGTTGTCTTTGGATTTTTGTATTCTCTTCCCTATATTTTGGATTTGAGCACAACACATCAAGGATGTTTTTTGTAGAGTTACTCTTGAAGCCAAACAAAGGTTAATAGGTTAAATACTTGCTTATTTTCAGTTTTATAAGCCTACTTTTATCCTTCTTCTTTTATCCTACCTATGCACCCTAGCCCCATTACAACCTTGGAAAAGACCTATTGATTTGTGCATGAATTTCTAATTTTTGCGGTGGAGATATAGACATATGCATGGGCAAACTTATGGTAGAAAGTTTTCAAGTTGTAATTGAGAGTTGCAAATTTGTCCATATGTTCTTTGAGAGACTTGGTGAGACTTGGATCGACTTTGCATGATTTTGACTTGAATGAAGCGCATTCTCATATATATTTGGATTGAAATAATGGTTGGTGGTTTGAATGGTTGTATCTTAATCCTACCCATGATTCTTATTCATTAAACTATTGCCAAATTCTCATTTAAATGTTTTGAGTCTAGTTAGGTAGTTGTTTGTCTTTATTGTGTTTCTCTGATTTAGTTTTATGCTCGATGGCGAGCATTGTATAAGTGTGGGGGAGTTTGATTGGACGTATTTTTTCTATATATTTTATGGAATTTCTTGTGCATTTTGATCTTAATCTTGAATAAAAAATCTTTATTTGGGAGTAAATATGAATGCGATGGGTTTTGTAGGGAAATGATCGAATATTGAAGAATTTGCAGACTTTTGGATGGATCTTGTGAAGATAAGAATTTTCAGGATGTGTTGGACTGAACGAGATTCAGGCGGCGTGCCCATACCGCTTGTGAAGTACTCGAGCTGAGCAAAAATAAAGGAATTTCGGATTTTCAAGTTCTAGAAGGCCTTTAATTAATTACACACAGTATTAATTAATATATTAGTATTTTTAAGAGTTTATTTAGTTGATGGACTATTTAGATATTATTAGATATGATTTATTTATTCCTTTCCTAGATAGAATAACTTCTCGGTCTTCGGGGAGAGTTTTGATTCTTGTTTGGATAATCTTACCAAAGTGTTGCAAAGATGTAAGGACACTTCTCTTGTCTTGAATTGGGAGAAGTGTCACTTCATGGTTAGAGATGGAATTGTGCATGGGCACAAGGTGTCTAGAGATGGTTTGGAAGTTGATAGAGCCAAAATTGTCACCATAGAGAAGCTTCCGCCTCCAACAAATGTGAAATCAATCCGAAACTTCCTTGGTCATGCGGGGTTCGATAGAAGGTTCATTGAAGGTTTTTCCAAGATTACTAAGCCACTTTGCAATCTTTTGCAAAAAGATGTTAAGTTTATCTTTGATGAAGAATGTTTGAAAGCTTTTGAGATATTGAAGAAAGCCCTCATCTCTACTCCTATTCTCATCAAGCCTAATTGGAGTGAATCTTTCATTCTAAAGTGTGATGCAAGTGATTATGCTTTAGGAGTGGTCTTGGGGCAAATGAAAGATAAGGTGTTTCGAGTCATTCATTATGCTAGTAGAACATTGGATGGTGCTCAAAAGAACTACACAACAACCGAGAAGGAATTCTTAGCCATTGTCTTTGCCTTTGACAAATTTCGGTCATATCTTGTTGGGAATCATACCATTGTCTATTCGGATCATATGGCTATACGACATCTCATGGCGAAGAAGGATGCAAAGCCTCGTTTGATTCGTTGGATCCTCCTTCTACAAGAATTTGACATGGAGATTCGTGATAGAAGAGGGGTAGATAATGTGCTAGCCGATCATTTGTCAAGGCTTGAAAAGCCGATTGAAGGTGAAGATTTGAGATTGTGTATCAATGAATGTTTCCCGAATGAGAAGATTATGGTCTTGAAGTGTGAAGATTCTTGGTTTGCCGACTTTGCCAATTACCTTGTGCTTCGAGAATTGCCACCAAATCTCTCGGATTATCAAAAGGCCAAGTTCCTTAGAGATGTGAGGTTCTATTATTGGCAAGATCCGTATCTATGGAGGAGGTGTGCCGATGGAATTATTCGTAGATGTGCTATGGACAATGAATGGCTTAAGATTATTGGAGATTGTTATGAGGGACCGAATGGGGGTCATTTTGGGGCTAATCGTACTGCTTGAAACGTTTTTCAAAGCGGATTCTATTGGCCTTCGATTGTTAAGGATTGCCAAACTTTTGTGAAGAGTTGTGATAGATGTCAAACAATGGGGAATATCACAAGGAAAGATGAGATGCCTCAAAACATTATGATTGAAGTTGAGTTGTTTGATGTTTGGGGGATAGACTTCATGGGACCATTCCCTAATTCTAGCGGTTTTTCTTATATTCTTCTTGCTATTGAGTATGTTTCAAGATGGGTCGAAGCCATTCCAACTTCGACTAGTGATTCCAAGGTTGTGATCAAGTTTTTGAAGAAGAACAAGTGGTTGGGAAATGTTCTTTGTTGGGAACCCTTTGATAGTTTTGATAATGTTATTAGAAACCACACTTAGTTTTTAGGTGGAACAGGCTGGTCTCCGTGTTTGGATCAGTCAAGCTTAACCCGGACAGGTTACTATGTAAAGGTCAAGGTTGGTAGTGCAACCTTGTACCTAATCTCCTCAGACCTGTCATACTGTTCCATTATGTAATCTGTCTATGTAACCTGCTCTAACCATACTCGAAGATTTCTTGCGAAGATTACAGAAGACTGAAGACAGTTCGAGGTATAGGAAGCTCGTCCTGCAAAGTCCAACCTGAGCTGTGGCTGAGGAACCTATCCTCAACTCAACGACTATAATTGTGTCAGTGTACGGTTCTGCATATCCTGACACACATACAACGGCTCTATTTCAAATGATTCACTATAAATACCTCAACTCATTCCAGAAAGAAGGCACGGGAAACTCAATATACAAGCTAAAACGCTACAGAAATCTCAAGCTTAAAGATCACTCAATCAACACTCGAAATCACTAGAGTTTTCCCAAGTGTTGATCTTTGTAGATTTCTAATCTTTCTAGAAACTGTCTTACTAGAACATAACCCACACTCTTTCTACCATCACTGTTGATATTCAGTGTAGTTGATAGAGTTGTATTCCTAACGGTGATAGCTTTTCACAGCTTTCTAGTTTGGATATCAGTGCTAGTTGTTTAGCATTAGTAAGATCGTAAGTAAGATTTTATGTAAAGTTAGAAGAGACACGACTCAACTATCGTGCTAGATTCAGTCTAAAGAGAGACTTGAATTTGGACTGGAACCTCCACCAGTGTTAAAAGGAGAGAAAAATCTCAAGTTAAGGGATTATAGATTCGACGGGATCTGGCGTGGACGTAGGAGCTGTTTACTCCGAACCACGATAAAAACTCCTCGTGTTTCTCTCGCTATTTATTTTTACATCTTTATTTACACAGTTTGCATGTTCACAACCTGCACCACTGCAACCTATCTTGCATAAACTGTTGCTGAACTTAAGTCTTTTTGAAAACTATTTTGAAAAACTGTTAGCCAACCTTTCTACCAAACTTCCGCACGCAGTTTAGTTTTGCAAGCTCAACAGTTCACTGTTTGAGCAGGAAAAACTAAACTGCTCTGATAAACTGAAGTGACGACTCAGTAAGATCAAATTGTTTTGAAAAATCAAAACTGTTGGCTAATTGGTGTATTCCCCCCCCCCATACACCAATATCTATTTATCGGGACCTACAAGTGGTATCAGAGCGGTGGTTCTTTTGACCACTGCTTATGCATACTAGAAGCCTTTTGTGCTTTAGTGTCAAATTGAACTAGATCTCTGTGTCTGCGAACTGCGCATATATAAACTGTCAATATGGAAGCTTCACTTCTCCATGTCTGTGAAGATTTTTCTATACAGGGATATGAAGACTGGAGTTTTCGAATAAAGATGTGCCTCCAAGCTCGTCATGTGCTGATGTGGGATGTCATCGAGAATGGTCCAACACCAATCTACGAACCCTACGAAACTGATGTATCTGGAGATAAAGCTTCTGAAGCAACATATGTGCCGAAGATCAAAGATCCCAGAAAATACACAAACGAAGAAAGAAAAGAAGCTGGACTTGACAGCTTCGCAAAAGGATTAATCTCGAGCACAGTTAAGGGCGTCCACCTGGCCAAGATAAGAAATCTTGGAACTGCCAAGGAAATGTGGGACACCTTAAGAGCAATAAGCCTTGGATCAACAGAAATGCTGGAAAACAAGCTGTCAGTGGCATGCAGTAAATTTGAAGAATTCAAAATGCAGCCAATGGAGACCATTGACCAGCTTAAGAACAGATTCACAATGATCACTTTGGAGATCGCAACTCTCAAGAAAGATAAATACACACAGCGCGAACTCAACCTCAAAGTCATCCAATCTCTTCCAGTAAGCTGGCATGTGTACAGTGCCATGCACTGTGGCAGGTCGGACATCAGCAACCTGTCAACTGAGCAACTGTTCGATTTACTCATCGGAAATGAGTTTGAAATGATCAGACTGCACGGGTCAGAACAAACATCTTCAAGCAAGAAGACTGAACCCGAAAAGAAAGAAAAAGATGCTGCATTCAAAGCTGCATCAATTACAGAAGAAAGAGCAATCCCAAAAGATCTATGCTCTAAAATGGAAAAATTGTTGAAGGACTATGCACTTATGGCTAGAAGGAATGAAAAGCTTGAAAAACGCTTCAACAAATTCCGCAAATATCACAAAGATTTCAAGAGAAATCAAACCACCTCTTCTTCCGACAAGAAAGGTGAAGGTATAACTAAACCCTCAAAATTCAATTCTTCTAACACTCCAGAGGGTGGTTGTTTTGAATGTGGCAGACCAGGTCACTACAAGTCAGACTGCCCAGATCTATCAAAGGCTGTACGCGAAGAGCTCTGTGCAAAAAGAGATCAAAAGCTTAAGGAGCAGCGCAACGCCATGATCGCAGCTGAGGAAGAGGCCAAAATAGTTTCCACATTATCAGACTCAACCTCCTTCGATGAAGATGATGATGAACTGGATGAGGAAGAATGTCGCTTAGCTGATGGGGAACTTGAATATGAAGAATGCTACATGGGAAAAGATCTCGATCTTGTTCAACACAAGGTTGATACTGAACCTTCATTTTCATATTTAACTAACTCCGAACATGCAGGTAATGAAATGCCTGAAATGTCAACGTATGAAGAGTTTCAACAACAGCTTGATGACTACAAGAAGCTCTCAGAAATGTTTAAACAAGTAGTCATAGAAGGATCCAAGCTGGAGGGTGAAAACTTGAAACTCAAAGATGCTTTAGATAAAAGCTTCACTCCATATGATGAAGCAAAAGAAAAGGAGATTGAAACCCTAAAAGTCCAAATGGGTAAATCAGCTTTAAGGGAAGAAAACCTTAAAGAAATGCTCACTGAAAGGGACAGTGAGATCAACAAACTGAATGGCCAACTTGTAGATCCCTCAAAAGAGCATGAGAAGTTGTTGCAGAAAGAGCTCAAGCTTCAACAAGTCCTAATGAGAATGAACGAAAATGGTGAAAAGCTTGAAGTCTTGCAAGCTGCCCAGAGACCTGCTCAGATAAAGTTTGGTATCGGATTCCATGGTCAAACCAGCGGAGTCAAGGATAAAGAGAAGGTCCTGTTCGTAAAAGAAAAAGGATTGGCCGAAGGCAAAGCTCATCACACTCTGCCAGATAAACAAATCAAATTGAAGAATCCAGCCCGGCAACCACAAGCAATCCTGGTGAAAGAGCATGGAGAGCCCGCTATCAAGAAACAACAGCTAAGGCCGCCAGTTGAACAGCAAAAGGTTGTGCGACCTAGGAAACTAAGCCACTTTGCCATCTTTTGCAAAAAGATGTTAAGTTTATCTTTGATGAAGAATGTTTGAAAGCTTTTGAGATATTAAAGAAAGCCATCATCTCTACTCCTATTCTCATCAAGTCTAATTGGAGTGAATCTTTCATTCTAAAGTGTGATGCAAGTGATTATGCTTTAGGAGTGGTCTTGGGGCAAATGAAAGATAAGGTGTTTCGAGTCATTCATTATGCTACTAGAACATTGATGGTGCTCAAAAGAACTACACAACAACCGAGAAGGAATTCTTAGCCATTGTCTTTGCCTTTGACAAATTTCGGTCATATCTTGTTGGGAATCATACCATTGTCTATTCGGATCATATGGCTATACGACATCTCATGGCGAAGAAGGATGCAAAGCCTCGTTTGATTCGTTGGATCCTCCTTCTACAAGAATTTGACATGGAGATTCGTGATAGAAGATGGGGTAGATAATGTGCTAGCCGATCATTTGTCAAGGCTTGAAAAGCCGATTGAAGGTGAAGATTTGAGATTGTGTATCAATGAATATTTCCCGGATGAGAAGATTATGGTCTTGAAGTGTGAAGATTCTTGGTTTGCCGACTTTGCCAATTACCTTGTGCTTCGAGAATTGCCACCAAATCTCTCAGATTATCAAAAGGCCAAGTTCCTTAGAGATGTGAGGTTCTATTATTGGCAAGATCCGTATCTATGGAGGAGGTGTGCCGATGGAATTATTCGTAGATGTGCTATGGACAATGAATGGCTTAAGATTATTGGAGATTGTTATGAGGGACTGAATGGGGGTCATTTTGAGGCTAATCGTACTGCTTGGAACGTTTTTCAAAGCAGATTCTATTGGCCTTCGATTTTTAAGGATTGCCAAACTTTTGTGAAGAGTTGTGATAGATGTCAAAGAATGGGGAATATCACAAGGAAAGATGAGATGCCTCAAAACATTATGATTGAAGTTGAGTTGTTTGATGTTTGGGGGATAGACTTCATGGGACCATTCCCTAATTCTTGTGGTTTTTTTTTTATATTCTTCTTGCTATTGAGTATGTTTCAAGATGGGTCGAAGCCATTCCAACTTCGACTAGTGATTCCAAGGTTGTGATCAAGTTTTTGAAGAAGAACATATTAACCCAGTTCGGAACTCCAAAGGCTTTGCTTAGTGATGGGGGTTATCACTTCAACAACAAGTGGTTAGGAAATGTTCTTGCTAAATATGGAGTGAAGCACAAGATTACCTCTCCATACCACCCTCAAGCCAATGGTCAAGCCGAGCTTGCAAACCGGGAGATCAAGCAAATCTTGGAGAAGACAATCACCACTCGAAAGGATTGGGCAAAGAAACTTGATGATGCTTTGTGGGCCTATCGAACCGCCTACAAAACCCCCATTGGTATGTCCCCTTACCAACTTGTCTTTGGAAAGTCTTGTCACTTGCCTTTGGAAATTGAGCATAAGGCATTTTGGGCTATAAAGAGGATTAATCTTGAGTTTAAGGAGGCCGGAGTGAATAGGAAGAATCATCTTGTGGAATTCGATGAATGGAGAAACGAGGCTTATGAAAATTCTCGGATTTACAAGGAAAGAGCCAAGAAGTTTCATGATTTGGAGATTCGAAGCAAGGTGATCATTCCAGGAGACGAGGTTCTTCTCTTTAACTCGCGTCTTCGTCTATTCCCTGGAAAACTCAAATCAAGGTGGACCGGTCCATATATTGTGAGTAGGAGTTTCAAGAATGGCACCTTCGAACTCCTCAAGAATGATGGTTCTACCTTCGTTGTTAATGGACATCGACTTAAGCTCTATTTCAATTCGAAGAAGTTCAAGGAGGAGTCGACCATTCTCCTTAATGATGCTTGATCTTGGAGACTAAGTCGAGCTAACGACGTTAAACAAAGCGCTAGTTGAGAGGAACCTCAACACGTATCCTTTTCTTTTTCATTTTCTTTAGTTTTTATTTCAATTTCGATTTTTTTTATCGTTTGTTACGTTTTTCGTTTCATTTTGAAAAAACCTATAAAAAAAATTAAAAATTAAAAATTAAAAAATTAAAAACATGTTTAGGGGGTCTCGATAGAGGGTCGGGAGTTGGCCCCTCCCATTGGAAGGGCTGAAAAATGGCCCAAAATCGAGCCGGAAAGCAGCTCGGCGGTTTGGCCGGCGGTTTGCCAAACCCCCGAAAACAAGCCCCAAACCGCTGAGAACCAACCGGAATTTTCAGCATAGACGGCGGTCTGGCCGGCGGTCTGCTAGACCGCTGGTTCACCTTGCACAGACCGCCGGTCAACCCTCTCTCCCCCTTATTTCTTTTTTTGTGTTATTTTCTCCCATTTTCAATTTCAAACCAAATTTCTCAAGAACAACCCCATTTTCCCTCACTACAACTTCATTTTTCATCCTCCAATTACTTCCAAATCACTTGGAATTAAGTTAAATTCTTCCATAGGTCCATTACCCATCCCAAAACTTGCATTTTGATCCAAGAAAATCACATTTTCACCCACATCTTCATAAAAAACGAAAATTCATTTTTCTTTTGAAAGAAGTGAAGTTCTTCAATTTCATTCAAGACAATGAGGTAATGAGTTCTATATCCTATCTTTTATGAGTTTCTACTTGTTTTATATGAATTGGTATGTATGTTTTGCTTATAAAATTCATGAAAATGGGTAGAAATTCTTGCTAGGGTTTTGCTTGAATCTTGAGAATTCTTGAATGGAAAATGTGGATTTGATCATGAATTGCATAGCATTAATTATTTTCTTTAGGATTTATGCTAGATCAAGCCTTCAAATTTGCATTCTTGAATGAATCATGTCTCTTTTGCACTTAAGCATACTTAGAATGAATTTGGCATATACTTAATCTCTTGAATGAATGAATGAATGTTTATGCTTGATTCTTGAATAGGATATTCATCTCTTGAATGTTACATTGCTTGAAGAGGGTATGTTTTCATGGATTCTTGAGCTTGAAATATGAAGATTCATGGTTTAAGTCTCTTGATTTGAATTTCCATATGTATTTGAATTTATATTCACTTGGTTATGCATAAATGGAGTCAGATGAATTTTTCTTGAACTTAGGGGAGTCATGTTAATGATTTTCTTGGTGTTTGCTTGACATTCACTTCTTGGATGCTTAAAGGCACAATGGGGGGTAATGGATAGGAGATATTTTGTTTGATAAGTGAAAATTCCTTGTTTATGTCTTGAATCTTATTTGGAATTTTTTCACCTCTTGTAGAGAAAAAGGAGCAAAAGGAAAAGGTACTTCAAATGCACCGTCAAAGGCCTTGGTCACCTACTCCAACAAAAGGTGAAAAGATGGATTTTCTTCTTCTCAACCAAGAAACTCCATCTCAAGTACAATGAACCCAAAAGTCCCGGAAACTCATGGACTTCACTTGAGCAATAATGATGAAAGGGCGGCATTTGCTACACTTGTCACAAAGGGCATTGAGGTGACTAGATTTCCATCTCGAGAAGTGTTGCAAACCCTTGGGCTCTATGACAATGTGAAGGCCCTTTTTGATAATATCGGATGGGGTAATTTCCTTGATGATACCATTCAAGATCGGAGGACTTATGCCAAGGTTACGCTTGAAATGATGAGCACGTTGGAGGCCACGAATGTACATGCCTTGCAAAATATCAAGTTTCAACTTTACGGTGAAAGGCATGAGATGTCCTTAGATGACATTGATGATGCATTTGGTGTTCCCCACGGAGGTGACCAACTCATAGAGAGGGTCGTTCGACCATAATACTTTTTGGAACAAGCTCGTTCCTACTTCACAAGAAGGGTATAGGTCCGGATATTCTAAATCTAACGAAGTAAGGAACCCGGTGCTCCGAATGGTTTTGAAGATCCTATCTCACACCATCATAGCTCGAAAAGAGAACACTTCGGTGAGTAATGCTGACCTATTTGTTCTCCATGCCATGCTCACCCGAAAGAGAATTAGTTTTTGTAAGCTCTTCATTCCGCAATTGGCAAAGCAAGCTCATGGTGAAATTGGAAAGATAAATATTGGTGGGATGCTCACACTAATTGCAAGAAAAATCAAAGGGAATCTTGGTGGATATCCTCCGATGAGAGGTGATTTTCTTTTCGATATCATCAAGCTCCGGTATTTGAGGTTCATTAATTCGGTTTCCCCTCCATACTACTTCCGAATAACTAAGGAAGAGTTGTACCCATTGCCTAATGCAATGAGCATTTTGGTGACAAATGTTGAAGAAAGGGAAAATTGATACTTGACCACCCCCTTGCATTATGTAATCATGAAAGGCCACATATTTAAACATGGTGAGGGGGATCAATACTCACTTGGTAGAAGAGGTCATGTGGAAGTGGAAGAGGAGAACATGGAAGGGATGGATGATGACTCAATGGGAGATGAAGGAGGTCCAAGTGGTTCAATAGATGAAGGAAGGTTTGAGGTTCTTGAGAATCGAATGGAAGACATGGAAAGTAATTTCAAAGCTTTGGATGCTCAAGTCACGGTTATGAGACATGAAAGGACATCAATCCGAATCACTCAATTGGAAGAAGCAAGAAGTAGTGAGAGAATGGAAGCACTCCTTGAGAGCTTTAGGGACTATCAAATTGGCCAAGGCGCCACTTGGCCAAGACCGCCCCCAAAGTAGCTCGAAATGTTTGTAAGTGTAATTTAAATCCATTATTTATCTTTCCCTCCAAACTCATTTTAGAATTTATTTTCTAAAATAAGTTTGGGGGAGGGGGTAGGATAATGAATTTAAATTACTTACATTTCATGCTTTTAAATTCTCTTTAATTATGCTTATTTTTCTACTTCTTTGCTTCTTTATATGATTATTGTCTCTTTAATGTGACTTGGTGATATTTATGTGTCTTGCTTGTCATTCGATGGGTTGATGATTTGGATATGTTGGTTTTGAATGAGTGAATGGAGTTGTTGGATTTTTTGTGAGAAGTTTGGTTTGGAGGTGGATCTTGGAGAATAGATTTGTTGTGAAAGATTTTGGTCATTGTTGGTTTGTCTTATTGCTTTGTGGTGTGAATTTGTTGAAAGTTTGTTGTTTTGCTCTATTGCATTTGGGGATGAATAGGGGTTCAATGAATAGTTTGTTGATTCATGAGGTTTGTGTGTGATCGGTAGAACCCCCTTTTGACTCTGCGACATTAATTCCACTATTATTAGTGAGGAATAATTCCTTCGTATTTATAGAGATTAGGAGACATAATGCACATGGATATAGTAAGTCTCGCTTGGGCTGCTTTAATGGAAGTCTTTACATTTTCCCTTTCACTCGAATCTTTGGTTTTGAGTGTGAAATTTTTAGAAAGGGAAAAGTCTTAAGTTGAGAATGCATGTATGCTTGCATGTGTGAGTGCGAAAGCACGTGTTGAATTGCTCAAGTGCATTAGAGTGAGATGCCAATGATTAATGCTAAATGGTGACATTTTTGAAATTTCTCAAGTTTAAGTCAAGCATGATTAGGGTTATTTCACTTGAATAGCTTGGGAGGATTGATCTTAGGCACTTAGACTCTAGGCAAAAAGCTTGAGAGGATTTTTGAGCCTAAAACTATGCATTTTACATAGTAATATCATTTCTTGAGAGCTTAATCTTGCATTCCATATTCTTTACTAGAACTTGCCTTGATACTCTAGTTAGAAATATTATATGTTTGCATGATTAGGAGATGATCATAGGCCATCATTGCATATCCATTTTCCCTAAACGCTAACCTATCTTTCATTACCATTGTTGTCCCATTTTGAGCCTTGAATAGAGCCTTTTCTTTTTGAACCGGATGACAGGGGGTGAAGGATGGTTAAGGGAACCTTGGTAGATGTTGAAAATTCATGAGAAATGGTGGGTGATGGTGAAGAGTCTTGAGTTTTGTTTTGAGTTGAAAGAACACTCCTATAAGCTTGAATGTTAGAAAAGAAAAGAATAAGAACAAAGTTCTTATTAAAAAAAAAAAAAAGAATAAAGAAAAAGAGAAGAGAGAAATGAATAAGAGCATAAAGGAGTATTTCTTTAAATGTTGGTAAAAGCTTGGTTTCATTTGATAAAACGGGGTTGGATAAGGTGGAAGATGAAGAAATTCATACTTAGAAAGGTGAAGAAAAGAAGTGAATGAGCTTAGATGAAGATTTGAGCCACTTAGCCTAAAAAAATTCCCTACCTTAACCAATGTCCCTACATTACAAGCTTAATAAAGACCTTTTTTATCCTAATTTATGCATTCATTGTGGTATTGGAAACTTGAGTTGATAGGCAAGCTTATGGCTAAAGTTATGTTTTGCATGATTTCGATGAGTGCTTACCTTTTCCATATGTAGAGGGATCAAGTGATACACATATTCCTTGTGAGGTCTAGAGTCGAAGGTGTTTGAGTGATTGAGTTCTAAGTTAGGAGAGTGAATGATTCTATGAATGCTTGGCTTGACTTGAGAATTTCCTTGAACTAAAATAGTTTTTGAGATGATATGAGGCATCGAGGAACTCAAAATGCACACCCCATACGTGTTAAGTGTTTTGATTGTTCGTTTCATTGTTCGGGACGAACAATGGCTTAAGTTTGGGGGAGTGATTAACACGTATTTTATGTGCATATTGAGTGTGTTTTGCATGTGTTTAAGTCTCTATTTGGGTGCTTAAGTGTTAGAAATTCTAGGGTTTCTTAACTTGTAGCATACATTCTACTTTTCTCGTTTGTTTTCGGTTTTCGGTCCATTTTTGTAAGAATTGGAAGAGCATTCGTGTGACTAAGGATCGAAGGCTAGAAATGAGGAAGAGTCGAGTTTGATTTAGGTGAAACCTACGGTTAAGAATGTGGAATTTGAATTCATAAAGATAGGGTTTCACTCGTTCAAGTTTGTTTATGTTTTCCTCGTTCTCTCGAGTCTCTTTGTGACTTTTTGCAGGTTTATGGAGAACTCATTTGGCCAAATTGATCATTCCATGTCAAAGAGGAGCTCGTTAGGAAGCCATAGCAAAAAGCGAATTGAGAATCAGAGTTCGGACCAGAGAGAACGAGCGAAAACGGTGAAGTCACGCAAGAGAAGGAAAAACGGCGGGTTGGCCGGCGGTTTGTCAAACCGCCGGGAACCAACATCAAACCGCCGGTTCACCACCTCATTTGGCAGCATAGACGGCAGTCTGGCCAGCGGTTTGCCAGACCGCCGGTTCCCCTTCCCACAGACCGCCGGTCAAGCGCCCTCTTCACTAATGGGCGAGTTCGACTCGCCCAAACTCGTCCCGGTTCGTCCCGTTTCACCCCTATTCGACCCAAACTCGATTTGTGATGTATTTAACCCCAAAATTCACCCCATTTGTATATCTTATTCATTTTTAATTCCCCAAGAACCCTAGAAATATTTTCCTCTTTCCTTTTTAGTATTTTGAAGATTGTTGAAGCTACATTGGTTGGATTTGCAATTGGAAACCATCTTCTTCTTCCTTATTGAATTCTCTTTCTTTTAAGCATGATTTCAATTAATTTTTATGGTTTATTTTCCTTAATCATGTCTAACTAGTTCTCTTTGTGATTTTAATTATATGTAGATTAGGATTAAGTGATTGGGTTTAGGCTTTAATTGTGAATTTACCTTCTAATTTCATGTTCATTTCTCTTGGGCCTATGTTTTATTATGTAATTGTGATTGATCACCATAGTTGCATACCAAGTGTTTGATCTAATGCTTAGGAGGCTTAGATTAGATGCTATGATCAAGAGATTTGCATGCTAGAGTATAGTAGGGTTAAGGAACTCCATGAGCTATTGGGAGTTAATGAATTGCTTGATGTCTTAGTCGGAATTAGGCCTTTCATTAATCTACTTGTCTTCATTGCAATGAGAATTGAGTGAACCGTAGTTAGGAGGTTTCCCACATGAAATTGGATTAAATTGGTTAATTCTAGTTAGAGTTCTAATCACCCATCACTTAAGCCTAATCGAAGTATAATTGGAATCACATTTATTTTCTATTGATTTTATATCCTTTGCTCATTTGTTGCTTGTTTAGTTAAGTTTGAAGTTGATAATTACTTTTTGGTGTCATTAGTTAATCAAAAACACAAAAACATGCTTGTCGGTAGCTTGAATAGTAGGTTTAGTAGCTAGGTTACTACTTGAGACTTGAGCGTCCTTGCATTCCTTGTGGTTCGACTCGATTACTTAATCAATTATTATTGCTCTCTACCCTCACCCTAAAGTGAGGGCCGATCAATTTTTGGCGCCGTTGCCGGGGAATGCATAGTTTAAGTTTCAATAGTTAATTTAGTTATTAAATTACTAATTCAAGCATTTTTCTCTTTTGATTTTTGTTTTGTAGGTGTATGCACAGAAGGTCTAAAGGAAGACTCGTTCAACCTTTAATCTTGAACTTTGAAAGAAGACATAGAAGACGGAATTCTATTGAAGAACAAGACATGGCCAACAATCAAGATTATGAGGCTCTTAGGTAGGAACTTGAAGATATGAGAGCTTGGAGAGATGAGCAAGAAAGAAGGGCAAATGAGGCTCCACCACCTCCTCTCAACCATATGTTCCAACCTCCAACGGAACAATTCCAAGGAGGAGAGTGGGGGACGATCAATGCCAACAATTTTGAACTCAAATCCGGACTTATTCAAATGGTGAAGAGTGAACAATTTGGTGGAAGTCCCACGGAGGATCTAAATGCCCATCTTAGCATGTTTCTTGATATGTGCGATACGGTCAAGCTAAATGGAGTGCCAAGTGATGTTATTCGTATGTGGATGTTTGGGTTTTCTCTACGGGATCGGGCCAAGGATTGGTACAAGGGATTGAACAAGGCCAACATTCATACATGGGATGACTTGTGCAAGTCCTTTCTTTCCAAATACTTTCCACCATCTAAAGCTCAAAACCTCATCTCCGACATCTCACACTTCTCTCAACAAGGTGATGAGACTTTGTTTGAGGCATGGAAAAGATATAGAGAGTTATTAAGGAAGTGCCCTCAACATGGTTTCAACGAGGGACAACAAATCACCACATTCTATAGTGGCCTCACACCTCACACGAGAAGCATAGTGGATGCTACTTCCGGAGGATGCCTTGTGAATAGAAATGCAAAGGAAACTCTAAGGATTCTTGAGGAAATGGCCTCTAATAGTTATCAATGGCCCATGGAGAGGGCTCCATCAAGAAGAGTTGTTTCTATTGATGATGAGAAGTATGATGCTCTAGCAATGGAAGTTGCTAATATGAAGAAGCAATATGAAGAAGAGAGGAAAGCTCAATCTCAAGCTCAAGTTCAAAGTGTTCATCAATATCAAGAGAACTTGGAGCTTAGTGGAAGTGAAGACTTGAATTTTGTTAACCAAAGGCAATATGAAAATTTCAACAAAGGAGGTTTCCAAGGTCAACAAGGAGGATTTCAAGGAAGGCCACAAGGAGGAAATTCTTATGGGTATCAAGGAGGTTATCAATCATACAATCCCAACAATCGACCTCATCCTAACCTCTCTTATGGTAATCCTAACAATGCTCAGTTGCCACCTCCCGGATTTTCGGTATCTCAAGGAGCTATTGAGGAACCAAAGAAGAATTCTCCATCAATGGAGCAAATGATGCAACAAATGTTGGCAAATCAAGCTCAAATGTCTTCTCAACAAGGAAATTTCATCACACAAACCGGGCAAAAGGTGAGTGCCTTGGAGAATTCACTTACATCTTTAACAAAGCAAGTGAAGATGATGGAGGGCCAAATAAGTCAAATGGCTAACCAAGCCACCACTCAACACACACCGGGAAAGTTTCCAAGCAACACGGAGATGAATCCTAAAGGGTGTAATGCTATCACCTTGAGGAGTGGAAGGGCTTATGAAAATGAAGCTATATCCAAGAGGAAAGAAGAGGAAGTTCTTTTTGAAGACATTCCCTATGAAGAGTCTCCAAGTATTGATAAAGAATCAAGGAAAGAAGTTTAAGGAGAAGCTCCTAAAGCGGTGCTAGTAGAGGCTCCTCTTCCTACCAAGGATGTTATTACGAAGGCTCCATTCCCTCATTGTTTGGCCAAGCCTAAGGTTGATGAGAAGTTGATGAGATTCTTGGATATATTCAATAAGGTACAAATCAACATTCCTTTGCTTGATGCACTTCGTGATATGCCCGGCTATGTGAAGTTTTTGAAGGATGTCGTGGCTAAAAAGAGGAAGTTTGGTTCATTTGAAACAATTAGCCTCACGGAGGAAGTTAGTGCGGTGATTCAAAGAAAATTGCCTTTGAAGAAGAAGGATCCCGGAAGCTTCACAATAGCATGTGTGATTAGAGGGAAAAAGTTTGGAAATGTCTTATGTGATCTAGGAGCTATATCAATTTGATGCCATTGTCTATCTTTAAGAGGTTGGATATTGGAGAGATCAAACCTACATCTATTTGTCTTCAAATGGCCGATCGTTCTATATCATATGCTCAAGGAATTGTTGAAGATGTTTTGGTAAAAGTGGAGGGATTCATATTTCCCGCAGATTTCGTTGTTTTGGATATGCCGGAAGATGAGAGGATGCCCCTCATTCTTGGGCGTCCTTTCCTAGCAACCGGAATAGCTCTTATTGATGTGCAAGATGGGAATCTTACGTTTAGAGTTAATGAAGAGACCCTCACTCTTTCCATCTTTGATGCTATGAAGCGAAGAGATGACTCAACATATGAGGAATGCAATTCAATCACCACCTTGCCTACATCTATGGCAAAGGATCTCACGGAAGAAATCATCGCTAATTCTTGCTATTCTTATTCCGATTTGGATGATGCTTGTGATGACCTTATTGGAATCAATTGCTTATTTGGAAGCAAATCAAGGATCATTGAAGGATGAGGTGCATTACCTTGACATCAACCAACCGGGGGAGAGTGGGAGTTTAACTAAGGTGGAATCTTCTTCAAGTGCCTCTCAAGAATTAAAACCTCTTCCCGATCATCTAAGGTATGCCTTTCTGGGTGATAATGACTCTTTTCCCGTTATGGTGTCACAACACTTGTCAGAGTCCGAATTGGACAAGTTGTTGAGAGTCCTTAGGGAGTTTAAAGATGTTACTGGTTGGTCTATTGATGATATCAAGGGTATTTGTCCATCTATATGCATGCATCGTATTCTATTGGAAGATGATTGTCGTCGCCATAGAGAAGCTTCCACCTCCAACAAATGTGAAATCAATCCGAAGCTTCCTTGGTCATGCGGGGTTCTATAGAAGGTTCATTGAAGGTTTTTCCAAGATTACTAAGCCACATTGCAATCTTTTGCAAAAAGATGTTAAGTTTATCTTTGATGAAGAATGTTTGAAAGCTTTTGAGATATTGAAGAAAGCCCTCATCTCTACTCACATTCTCATCAAGCCTAATTGGAGTGAATCTTTCATTCTAAAGTGTGATGCAAGTGATTATGCTTTAGGAGTGGTCTTGGGGCAAATGAAAGATAAGGTGTTTCGAGTCATTCATTATGCTAGTAGAACATTGGATGGTGCTCAAAAGAACTACACAACAACCGAGAAGGAATTCTTAGCCATTGTCTTTGCCTTTGACAAATTTCGGTCATATCTTGTTGGGAATCATACCATTGTCTATTCGGATCATATGGCTATATGACATCTCATGGCGAAGAAGGATGCAAAGCCTCGTTTGATTCGTTGGATCCTCCTTCTACAATAATTCGACATGGAGATTCGTGATAGAAGAGGGGTAGATAATGTGCTAGCCGATCATTTGTCAAGGCTTGAAAAGCCGATTGAAGGTGAAGATTTGAGATTGTGTATCAATGAATGTTTCCCGGATGAGAAGGTTATGGTCTTGAAGTGTGAAGATTCTTGGTTTGCCGACTTTGCCAATTACCTTGTGCTTCGAGAATTGCCACCAAATCTCTCGGATTATCAAAAGGCCAAGTTCCTTAGCGATGTGAGGTTCTATTATTGGCAAGATCCGTATCTATAGAGGAGGTGTGCCGATGGAATTATTCATAGATGTGCTATGGACAATGAATGGCTTAAGATTATTGGAGATTGTTATGAGGAACCGAATGGGGGTCATTTTGGGGCTAATCATACTGTTGGAACATTTTTCAAAGCGGATTCTATTGGCCTTCGATTTTTAAGGATTGCCAAACTTTTGTGAAGTGTTGTGATAGATGTCAAAGAATGGGGAATATCACAAGGAAAGATGAGATGCCTCAAAACATTATGATTGATGTTGAGTTGTTTGATGTTTGGGGGATAGACTTCATGGGACCATTCCCTAATTCTTGTGGTTTTTCTTATATTCTTCTTGCTATTGAATATGTTTCAAGATAGATCGAAGCCATTCCAACTTCGACTAGTGATTCCAAGGTTGTGATCAAGTTTTTGAAGAAGAACATATTAACGCGGTTCGGAACTCCAATGGCTTTGCTTAGTGATGGGGGTTCTCACTTCAACAACAAGTGGTTGGGAAATGTTCTTGCTAAATATGGAGTGAAGCACAAGATTACCTCTCCATACCACCCTCAAGCTAATGGTCAAGCCGAGCTTGCAAACCGGGAGATGAAGCAAATCTTGGAGAAGACAATCACCACTCGAAAGGATTGGGCAAAGAAACTTGATGATGCTTTGTGGGCCTATCGAACCGCCTACAAAACCCCCATTGGTATGTCCCCTTACCAACTTGTCTTTGGAAAGTCTTGTCACTTGCCTTTGGAAATTGTCCATAAGGCATTTTGGGCTATAAGGAGGATTAATCTTGAGTTTAAGGAGGCCGGAGTGAATAGAAAGAATCATCTTGTGGAATTGGATGAATGGAGAAACGAGGCTTATAAAAATTCTCGGATTTACAAGGAAAGAGCCAAGAAGTTTCATGATTTGGAGATTCGAAGCAAGGTGATCATTCCGGGAGACGAGGTTCTTCTCTTTAACTCACGTCTTCGTCTTTTCCCCGGAAAACTCAAATCAAGGTGGACCGGTCCATATATTGTGAGTAGGAGTTTCAAGAATGGCACCTTCGAACTCCTCAAGAATGATGGTTCTACCTTCGTTGTTAATGGACATTGACTTAAGCTCTATTTCAATTCGAAAAAGTTCAAGGAAGAGTCGACCATTCTCCTTAATGATGCTTGATCTTGGAGACTAAGTCGAGCTAACGATGTTAAACAAAGCGCTAGTTGAGAGGCACCTCAACACGCATCCTTTTCTTTTTCATTTTCTTTAGTTTTTATTTCATTTTCGATTTTTTTTGTCGTTTGTTACGTTTTTCGTTTTATTTTGAAAAAACCCATAAAAAAAATTAAAAATTAAAAATTAAAAAATTAAAAACATATTTAGAGGGTCTCGATAGAGGGTCGGGAGTCGGCCCCTCCCATTGGAAGGGCCGAAAAATGGCCCAAAATTGAGCCGGAAAGCAGCTCGGCGGTTTGGCCGGCGGTTTGCCAAACCGCCGAAAACAAGCCCCAAACCGCCGAGAACTAGCCGGAATTTTCAGCATAGACGGCGGTCTGGCCGGCGGTCTGCCAGACCGCCGGTTCACCTTGCACAGACCGCCGGTCAACCTTTACTCCCCCTTATTTCTATTTTTGTGTTATTTTCTCCCATTTTCAATTTCAAACCAAATTTCTCAAGAACAAACCCATTTTCCCTTACTACAACTTCATTTTTCATCCTCCAATTACTTCCAAATCACTTGGAATTAAGTTAAATTCTTCCATAGGTCCATTACCCATCCCAAAACTTGCATTTTGATCCAAGAAAATCACATTTTCACCCACATCTTCATAAAAAACGAAAATTCATTTTTCTTTTGAAAGAAGTGAAGTTCTTCAATTTCATTCAAGACAATGAGGTAATGAGTTCGATATCCTATCTTTTATGAGTTTCTACTTGTTTTATATGAATTGGTATGTATGTTTTGCTTATAAAATTCATGAAAATGGATAGAAATTCTTGCTAGGGTTTTGCTTGAATCTTGAGAATTCTTGAATGGAAAATGTGGATTTGGTCATGAATTGGATAGCATTAATTATTTTCTTTAGGATTTATGCTATATCAAGCCTTCAAATTTGCATTCTTGGATGAATCATGTCTCTTTTGCACTTGAGCATACTTAGAATGAATTTGGCATATACTTAATCTCTTGAATGAATGAATGAATGTTTATGCTTGATTCTTGAATAGGACATTCATCTCTTGAATGTTTCATTGCTTGAAGAGGGTATGTTTTCATGGATTCTTGAGCTTGAAATATGAAGATTCATGGTTTAAGTCTCTTGATTTGAATTTTCATATGCATTTGAATTTATATTCACTTGGTTATGCATAAATGGAGTGAGATGAATTTTTCTTGAACTTAGGGGAGTCATGTTAATGATTTTCTTGGTGTTTGCTTGACATTCACTTCTTGGATGCTTAAAGGCACAATGGGGGGTAATGGATAGGAGATATGTTGTTTGATAAGTGAAAATTCCTTGTTTAAGTCTTGAATCTTATTTGGAATTTTTTCACTTCTTGTAGAGAAAAAGGAGCAAAAGGAAAAGGTACTTCAAAGGCACCGTCAAAGGCCTTGGTCACCTACTCCAACAAAAGGCGAAAAGATGGATCTTCTTCTTCTCAACCAAGAAACACCATCTCAAGTACAATGAACCCAAAAGTCCCGGAAACTCATGGACTTCACTTGAGCAATAATGATGAAAGGGCGGCATTTGCTACACTTGTCACAAAGGGCATTGAGGTGACTAGATTTCCATCTCGAGAAGTGTTGCAAACCCTCGGGCTCTATGACAATGTGAAGGCCCTTTTGATAATATCGGATGGGGTAATTTCCTTGATGATACCATTCAAGATCGGAGGACTTATGCCAAGGTTACGCTTGAAATGATGAGCACGTTGGAGGCCACGAATGTACATGCCTTGCAAAATATCAAGTTTCAACTTTACGGTGAAAGGCATGAGATGTCCTTAGATGACATTGATGATGCATTTGGTGTTCCCCACGGAGGTGATCAACTCATAGAGAGGGTCGTTCGACCATAATACTTTTTGGAACAAGCTCGTTCCTACTTCCCAAGAAGGGTATAGGTCTGGATATTCTAAATCTAACGAAGTAAGGAACCCGGTGCTCCGAATGGTTTTGAAGATCCTATCTCACACCATCATAGCTCGAAAAGAGAACACTTCGGTGAGTAATGCTAACCTATTCGATCTCCATGCCATGCTCACCGGAAAGAGAATTAGTTTTTGTAAGCTCTTCATTCCGCAATTGGCAAAGCAAGCTCATGGTGAAATTGGAAAGATAAATATTGGTGGGATGCTCACACTAATTGCAAGAAAAATCAAAGGGAATCTTGGTGGATATCCTCCAATTTGGATAGGTTGATGATTTGGATATGTTGGTTTTGAATGAGTGAATGGAGTTGTTGGATTTTTTGTGAGAAGTTTGGTTTGGATGTGGATCTTGGAGAATGGATTTGTTGTGAAAGATTTTTGGTCATTGTTGGTTTGTCTTATTGCTTTGTGGTGTGAATTTGTTAAAAGTTGTTGTTTTGCTCTATTGCATTTGGGGATGAATAGGGGTTCAATGAATAGTTTGTTGATTCATGAGGTTTGTGTGTCGAATCTTTGGTTTTGAGTGTGAAATTTTTAGAAAGGGAAAAGTCTTAAGTTGAGAATGCATGTATGCTTGCATGTGTGAGTGCGAAAGCACGTGTTGAATTGCTCAAGTGCATTAGAGTGAGATGCCAATGATTAATGCTAAATGGTGACATTTTTAAAATTTTTCAAGTTTAAGTCAAGCATGATTAGGGTTATTTCACTTGAATAGCTTGGAAGGATTGATCTTAGGCACTTAGACTCTAGGCAAAAAGCTTGAGAGGATTTTTGAGCCTAAAACTATGCATTTTACATAGTAATATCCTTTCTTGAGAGCTTGATCTTGCATTCCATATTCTTTACTAGAACTTGCCTTGATACTCTAGTTAGAAATATTATATGTTTGCATGATTAGGAGATGATCTTAGGCCATCATTGCATAGCCATTTTTCCTAAATGCTAACCTATCTTTCATTACCATTGTCGTCCCATTTTGAGCCTTGAATAGAGCCTTTTCTTTTTGAACCGGATGATAGGGGGTGAAGGATGGTTAAGGGAACCTTGGTGGAAGTTGAAAATTCATGAGAAATGGTGGGTGATGGTGAAGAGTCTTGAGTTTTGTTTTGAGTTGAAAGAACACTCCTATAACCTTGAATGTTAGAAAAGAACAAGAACAAGAACAAGAACAAGAACAAAGTTCTTATTAAAAAAAAAAAAAAAAAGAAAGAAAAAGAGAAGAGAGAAATGAATAAGAGCATAAAGGAGTGTTTCTTTAAATGTTGGTAGAAGCTTGGTTTCATTTGATAAAAAGGGGTTGGATAAGGTGGAAGATGAAGAAATTTTATACTTAGAAAGGTGAAGAAAAGAGGTGAATGAGCTTAGATGAAAATTTGAGCCACTTAGCCTAAAAAAATTCCCTACCTTAACCAATGTCCCTACATTACAAGATTAATAAAGACCTTTTTGATCCTAATTTATACATTCATTGTGGTATTGGAAACTTAAGTTGATAGGCAAGCTTATGGCTAAAGTTATGCTTTGCATGATTTCGATGAGTGCTTACCTTTTCCATATGTAGAGGGATCGAGAGATACACATATTCCTTGTGAGGTCTAGAGTCGAAGGTGTTTGAGTGATTGAGTTCTAAGTTAGGAGAGTGAATGATTCTATGAATGCTTGGCTTGACTTGAGAATTTCCTTGAACTAAAATAGTTTTTGAGATGATATGAGGCATCGAGGAACTCAAAATGCACACCCCATACGTGTTAAGTGTTTTGATTGTTCATTTCATTGTTCGGGACGAACAATGGCTTAAGTTTGGGGGAGTGATTAACATGTATTTTATGTGCATGTTGAGTGTGTTTTGCATGTGTTTAAGTCTCTATTTGGGTGCTTAAGTGTTAGAAATGTTAGAGTTTCATAACTTGTAGCATACATTCTACTTTTCTCGTTTGCTTTCGGTTTTCGGTCCATTTTTGTAAGAATTGGAAGAGCATTCATGTGACTAAGGATCGAAGGCTAGAAATGAGGAAGAGTCGAGTTTGATTTGGGTGAAACCTAGGGTTCAGAATGTGGAATTTGAATTCATAAAGCTAGGGTTTCACTCGTTCAAGTTTGTTTATGTTTTCCTCGTTCTCTCGAGTCTCTTTGTGACTTTTTGCAGGTTTATGGAGAACTCATTTAGCCAAATTGATCATTCCATGTCAAAGAGGAGCTCGTTAGGAAGCCATAGCAAAAAGCGGATCGAGAATCGGAGTTCGAACGAGAGAGAACGAGCGAAAACGGTGAAGTCGCGCAAGAGAAGGAAAACCGGCGGGTTGGCCGGCGGTTTGTCAAACCGCCGGGAACTAACATCAAACCGCCGGTTCACCACCTCATTTGGCAGCATAGACGGCGGTCTGGCCAGCGGTTTGCCAGACCGCCGGTTCCCCTTCCCACAGACCGCCGGTCAAGCGCCCTCTTCACTAATGGGCGAGTTCGGCTCGCCCAAACTCGTCCCGGTTCATCCCGTTTCACCCCGATTCTACCCAAACTCGATTTGTGATGTATTTAACCCGAAAATTCACCCCATTTGTATATCTTATTCATTTGTAATTCCCCAAGAACCCTAGAAATATTTCCCTCTTTCCTTTTTAGTATTTTGAAGATTGTTGAAGCTACATTGGTTGGATTTGCAATTGGAAACCACCTTCTTCTTCCATATTGAATTCTCTTTCTTTTAAGCATGATTTTAATTACTTTTTATAGTTTATTTTCCTTAATCATGTCTAGCTAGTTCTCTTTGTGATTTCAATTATATGTAGATTAGGATTAAGTAATTGGGTTTAGGCTTTAATTGTGAATTTACCTTCTAATTTCATGTTTATTTCTCTTGGGGCTATGTTTTATTATGTGATTGTGATTGATCACCATAGTTGCATACCAAGTGTTTGATCTAATGCTTAGGAGGCTTAGATTAGATGCTAGGATCAAGAGATTTGCATGCTAGAGTATAGTAGGGTTAAGGAACTCCATGAGCTATTGGGAGTTAATGAATTGCTTGATGTCTTAGTCGGAATTAGGCCTTTTATTAATCTACTTGTCTTCATTGCAATGAGAATTGAGTGAACCGTAGTTAGGAGGTTTCCCACATGAAATTGGATTAAATTGGTTAATTCTAGTTAGAGTTCTAATCACCCATCACTTGAGCCTAATCGAAATATAATTGGAATCACGTTTATTTTCTATTGATTTTATATCCTTTGCTCATTTGTTGTTTGTTTAGTTAAGTTTGAAGTTGATAATTACTTTTTGGTGTCATTAGTTAATCAAAAACATAAAAACATGCTTGTCGATAGCTTGAATAATAGGTTTAGTAGCTAGGTTACTACTTGAGACTTGAGCGTCCTTGCATTCCTTGTGGTTTGACTCGATTACTTAATCGATTATTATTGCTCTCTACCCTCACCCTAAAGTGAGGGCGGATCAGGGGCATGTAAAGGCCGTCTTATGTTGATCCTCCGGGGCTATGACAATTTGATTATATCCTGAGTACCCATCAAGAAAGCAATAGTACTTATAGCCCGCCAAAGGATCCAACATTTGATCTATAATGGGCAAAGGGAAGTGATCTTTCCTTGTAGCCGAATTCAAAGTCCTATAATCGATACAAACTCGATATCTGGTGGCAACTCTTGTAGCAATAGCCTTATCCTTCTCATTCTTGACCACTGTCATCCCCCCTTTCTTCGGATTAACTTGGGTAGGACTCACCCATTCACTATCCGAAATGGCGTAAATCATTCCCGCGTCTAGTAACTTCAACACCTCTTTTCTCACCACTTCTTGCAAGACCGGATTCAACCTCCTTTGAGGTTGAACCTTAGGATGACAATCATCTTCCTATAGAATATGATGCATGCATATAGATGGACAAATACCCTTTATATCATCAATAGACCAACCAATAACATCTTTAAACTCCCTAAGGACAGGCAACAACTTGTCCAATTCGGACTCTGACAAGTGTTGTGACACAATTATGGGTAAAGAGTCATTATCACCAAGGAAGGCATACCTTAGGTGATCGGGAAGAGGTTTCAACTCTTGAGAAGTGCTTGAAGAAGTTTCCACTTTGAACTCCCACTCTCCCCCGGTTAGTTGATATCAAGGTAATGAACTTCATCCGTCAATGATCCTTGGTTTGCTTCCAAATAAGCAATAAACTCCAACAAATCATCACAAACATCATCCAAATCGGAGTAAGAATAGAAAGAATTAGAGATGATTTCTTTCGTGAGATCTTCTGCCATAGATGTAGGCAAGGTGGTGATTAAGTTGCATTCCTCATAGGTTGAGTCATCTCCTCGCTTCATAGCATCAAAGATTGAAAGAGTGAGGGTTTCTTCATTCACTCTAAATGTGAGATTCCCATCTTGCACATCAATAAGAGCTCTTCCGGTTACTAGAAAAGGACGCCCAAGAATGAGGGGCATATCCTTGTCCTCCGGCATATCCAAGATAACAAAATCCGCGGGGAAGATAAACTCCTCAACTTTCACTAACACATCTTCAACCACTCCTTGAGCATAAGATATGGAACGATCGGCCCTTTGGAGACAAATAGATGTAGGTTTGATTTCTCCAATATCCAATCTCCTAAAAATGGTCAATGGCATCAAATTAATGTTAGCTCCAAGAACACATAAGACATTCCTAAACTTTTTCCCTCCAATCATACATGTTATTGTGAAACTTCCGGGATCTTTCTTCTTCAAAGGTATTTTCCTTTGAATCACCACACTAACCTCCTCCGTTAAGCTAATTATTTTAAATGAACCAAACTTTCTCTTGTTAGCAACGGCATCCTTCAAGAACTTCACATATCCGGGCATATCTCGAAGTGCATCAAGCAAGAGAATGTTGATTTGTACTTTGTTGAATATCTCCAAGAATCTCATCAACTTTTTGTCAACCTTATGCTTGGCTAGACGATGAGGAAATGGAGCCTTCGTAATAACATCCTTGGTAGGGAGAGGAGCCTCTACTAGCACTGCCTTAGGAGCTTCTCCTTGCACTTCTTTCCTTGAGTCTTCATCACTAATTGGAGATTCTTCATAAGGTATGTCTTCAACAAGAACTTCCTCTTTTCCACTTCCGGATGTAGCATGATTCTCATAGGCTCTTCCACTCCTCAATGTGATAGCATTACATTGGTTCTTTGGATTGACCTCTGTGTTACTTGGAAATTTTCCCGGAGTATGTTGAGTGGTGGCTTGGTTAGCCATTTGACTATTTTGGCCTTTCATCATCTTCACTTGCTTTGTCAAGGAAGTGAAAGAATTCTCCAATGCACTCACCTTTTGCCCGGTTTGTGTAATAAACAAGCTTTGTTGATTTGCCATTTATTGGATAAGTTGTTCAATAGAAGGAGGTGTTTTCTTCGGTTCTTCAATTGCTCCTTGAGAAACGGAGAATCCAGGAGGTGGAAATTGAGCGTTGTTAGGATTTCCGTAGGAGAGGTTAGGATGATTCCGGTTGTTGGGATTATAGGCTTGATAGCCTCCTTGATAACCGTAAGAATTTCCTCCTTGTGGCCTTCCTTGGAATCTTCCTTGTTGACCTTGGAAACCTCCTTTGTTAAAATTCTCATATTGCCTTTGGTTCACATAATTCAAATCTTCATTTCCATTAGGCTCCGAATTCTCTTGATATTGATGAACACTTTGAACTTGAGCTTTCCTTTCTTCTTCATATTGCTTATTCATATTAGCAACTTCCATTGTCAATGCATCAAACTTCTCATCATCAATAGAAGCAACCTTCCTAGAAGGGGCCCTTTCCATTGGCCATTGATAGCTATTGGCGGATGAAGAATGTTTGAAAGCTTTTGAGACATTGAAGAAAGCCCTCATCTCTACTCATATTCTAATCAAGCCTAATTGGAGTGAGTCATTCATTTTGAAGTGTGATGCAAGTAATTATGCTTTAGGAGTGGTCTTGGGGCAAATGAAAGACAAAGTGTTTCAAGTCATTCATTATGCTAGTAGAACTTTGGATGGTGCTCAAAGGAACTACACAACAACGGAGAGGGAATTCTTGGCCATTGTCTTTGCCTTTGACAAATTCCGGTCATATCTTGTTGGAAATCACACTATTGTCTATTCGGATCATATGGCTATACGACATCTCATGGTCAAGAAGGATGCAAACCCTCGTTTGATTCGTTGGATTCTCCTTCTACAAGAATTTGACATGGAGATTCGTGATAGAAGAGGAGTTGATAATGTGCTAGCCGATCACATGTCAAGGCTTGAAAATTCGGTTGAAGGTGAAGACTTGAGATTGAGTATCAATGAGTGTTTTCCGGATGAGAAGATTATGGTGTTGAGGTGCAAAGATTCATAGTTTGCCGACTTTGCTAATTATCTTGTGCTTCGAGAGTTGCCACCAAATCTCTCGGATTATCAAAAGGCCAAGTTCCTTAGAGATGTGAAGTTCTATTATTGGCAAGATCTATATCTATGGAGAAGATGTGCCGATGGTCTTATTAGAAGATGTGTAATGGACGGTGAATGGCTCAAGATTATTGAAGATTGTCATGAGGGACCAAATGGGGGTCATTTTGGGGCTAATCGTACAGCTTGGAAGGTTTTTCAAAGTGGATTCTATTGGCCTTCGATTTTTAGAGATTGCCAATCATTTGTGAAGAAGTGTGATAGATGTCAAAGGATGGGAAATATCACAAAAAGGGATGAGATGCCTAAAAATATCATGATTGAGGTTGAGTTGTTTGATGTTTGGGGGATAGACTTCATGGGACCATTCCTTAATTCTTGTGGTTTTTCTTATATCCTTCTTGCTATTGAGTATGTTTCGAGATGGGTCGAAGCCATTCCAACTTTGACGAGTGATTCCAAGGTTGTGATCAAGTTTTTGAAGAAGAACATATTAACTCGGTTTGGAACTCCAAGAGCATTGCTTAGTGATGGGGGGATCTCACTTCAACAACAAGTGGTTGGGGAGTGTTCTTGCTAAATATAGAGTGAAACATAAGATTACCTCTCCATACCATCCTCAAGCCAATGGTCAAGCCGAGCTTGCAAACCGGGAGATCAAGCAAATCTTGGAGAAGACAATCACTACTCAAAAGGATTGGGCAAAGAAACTAGATGATGCTTTGTGGGCCTATCGAACCGCCTATAAAACTCCCATTGGTATGTCCCCTTACCAACTTGTGTTTGGAAAGTCTTGTCACTTACCCTTGGAGATTGAGCACAAGGCATTTTAGGCTATAAAGTGGATTAATCTTCAGTTTAAGGAGGCCGGATTGAATAGGAAGGATCATCTTGTAGAGCTAGAGGAATGGAGAAATGTGGCCTATGAAAATTCTCGGATTTACAAGGAAAGAGCCAAGAAGTTTCATGATTTGGAGATTCGAAGCAAAGTGATCATTCCGGGTGATGAGGTTCTTCTCTTTAACTCTCGTCTTTGTCTTTTCCCCGGAAAACTCAAATCAAGGTGGACCGGTCCTTACATTGTGAGTAAGAGTTTCAAGAATGGCACATTCGAACTTCTCAAGAATGATGGTTCTACCTTTGTTGTTAATGGACATCGACTCAAACTCTATTTCAATTCGAAGAAGTTTAAGGAGGAGTCGACCATTCTTCTTAATGATGCTTGATCATTGGAGGCTATGTCGAGCTAACGACATTAAACAAAGCGCTAGTTGAGAGGCACCTCAACACGTATCCTTTTCTTTTTCGTTTTCTTTAGTTTTTCATTTCATTTTCAATTTTTGTGTCGTTTGTTTCGTTTTTATTTCGAAAAAACCCATAAAAATTGGAAAAATTAAAAATTAAAACATGTTTAGGGGGTCTCGATAGAGGGTCGGGAGTCGGCCCTTCCCGTTGGAAGGGCCAAAAAACGGCCTGAAATCGAGCTGGAATAAACTGGCGGCCTGGCAGGCGGATTGCCGGACCGCCGGCGACCTCCCAGACTGCCGTCGCCCCTCCTTTCTCCCTCTATCCCTATTTTATTTGCTTGAACATTTTATTTCTTTATTTCTCCCACTTTTAAACTTAAACCTTCAAGAACATAGCCCATTTTCTCTCAAAAACTTCAATTTTCATTCACCAATTACTCTCAAATCACTTTGAATCAAGTTTAATCCTTCCATAGGTCTATTACCCATCCCAAAACTTGCATTTTGAACCAAGAAAATCACATTTTCATCCAATTCTTCATAAAAAACGAATTTTTTTTTTTTTTTTGAAAGAGGTGAAATTCTTAAATTCTCTTCAAGACAATGAGGTAATGAGTTCTATATCCTTGCTTTTATGAGTTTCTACTTGTTTTAGATGAATTGGTATGTATGTTTTGCTTATCAAATTCATGAAAATGGGTAGAAATTATTGCTAGGGTTTGCTTGAATCTTGGAATTTTGGAAATTCTTGCATGAAAAATATGGATTTGGTCATGAATTGGATAGCATTCATTCTTCTCTTTAGGATTTATGCTATATCAAGCCTTGAAATTTACATTCTTTGATGAACCATGTCTCTTTTGCACTTGAGCATACTTGGAATGAATTTGGAATATTTTTGATTCTTGATGAATGAATGAATGCATATGCTTGATTCTTGGATAGGAAATTCATCTCTTGAATATTTCATTGCTTGAAGAAGTTATAATTGCATAGATTCTTGAGTTTGAAATATGAGGATTCATGGTTTAAGTCTCTTAAGTTGAATCTCAATATGCATTTGGATTTATTTCACTTGGATATGCATGAATGAATTGAGATGAATTTTTCTTGGACTTATGGGGCTTTAATGTTTGATTTGACTTGAAATTCCACTTCTTCAATGTTCAAATGCAATATGGGGAGTAATGTCTAGAAGAAATGTGATTGTTTAATTGAAAATCCATTGATTAATTTCTTGAATCTTATTTTGGATTTTTCACTTGATGTAGGGATATAGGAGCTAAAGGAAAAGGACCTTCTAAGGCACCCTCTAAAGCATTGGTAACCTATTCCAATAAGAGGCGAAAAGATGGTTCATCTTCATCTCACCCTTCGGAAACCACTTCAAGAACAATGGATCCGAAAGTCCTGGAAACTCATAACTTACATTTGAACACTCATGAAGAAAGGGCCACTTTCGCTACTCTAGTCACCAAAGGAATTGAAGAGACAAGATTTCCATCTCATGAGGTGTTGGAAGAATTGGGGCTTTATGAAAATGTGAAAGCTCTTTTCGACAATATTGGATGGGGAAATTTTCTTGATGATAACATTCAAGACCGAAGGACATATTCGAAGGTTTTCCTTGAGATGTTAAGTACATTGGACACTTCTTATATGCATGTCATGAGGAGCATCGAATTTTAATTATTTGGAAGTAAGCATATGATGACTTATGAGGAAATCGATAATGCCTTTGGTGTGCCACATGGAGGAGATCAACTCGTTGATAGAGTGTTCGATGTAAAGGCTATTTGGAAGAAGCTCGTGCCAAATTCGGAAGAGGGGTATAGATCCGGGTATTCCAAGTCAAATGAAGTGAGGAATCCGGTGCTTCAGATAGTGTTGAAGATCTTGTCGCATACCATCATTGCAAGAATAGAGAACACTTCGGTGAGGAATGATGATTTGTTTATCCTTCATGTTATGCTCACCGGGAAGAGAATAAGTTTTTGTGATTTATTTCTTCTTCAATTGAAGAAGCATGCTCGAGGTGAAGTAGGAAAGATCAATATTGGAGGTATGTTTACTCCAATTGCAAGGAAGATAAGAGGAAACCTTGGTGGCTATCCTCTAATGGGAGGTGATTTTCTCTTTGATTTTGTCAAGCTCTGGTACTTGCGTTTCCTCAGTTCGAGTACCCCTACTTACTACTTCCGATTTAATGGAAAGGAATTGTACCCTTTACCAAATTCTATGAGCATATTAGTTACAAATTTCAATAAAAGGGTAAATTGGTATTTGCTCACTCCCTTTCATAAGATGATCATGAGGGTTCGAATGTTCAAGCAAGGTGAGGGAGATGAGCATGCTATTGGTGAGGTAAGCCGGGATGATTTTGAAGGAGGGCACCGGGGGTAGAGGAAGAGGAAGGAATGGAAGATAATGAACGATCAAGGTCCGAGTGGTGCTTGCTATGATGAGAGGTTTGAGGCTCTCGATAGTAGAATGGAAGGAATGAAGGATAGCTTCAAGGCTTTAGATGCCCAAGTAACAGTAATGAGGAGGGAGGTCACTTCGATGAGAGTCACACAACTTGAGGACTTGGAAAGGAGTGAGAGGATGGAGAAGCAAGCAACATCGATGATGGAGCTATTGGAAAGCTTCCGGGATTATCAAATTGCTCAAGGGGCGACTTGGCCCCGACCGCCATCATCATCATAGCTTGGAATGTTTGTAAGTGTAATTTAAATGCATTATTTATCTTTCCCTCCAAACTTATTTTAGAATTATTTTCTAAAATAAGTTTGGGGGAGGGGGGTATGATAATGAATTTAAATTACTTTCATTTCATGTCTTGCTACTTTTCTTTACGCTCTTGTCTTTAGTCTCCTTGTCCTTGTCTCTCATGTTGGGTATAGATTGGCTTGAAAGTGAGATTTGATGTTATTTGTGTGGCTTGCTTGTGTCTACTTGATTGAATGTTTGCTTGGATTGTGGATGAAAATTGTTGGTAATTGTTGGTTGTTGATTGTTGGAGATTAATTTGTTTAGTGGTGATTTTGAGTGGTGGGACGTTTGGAAGGGTCTTGTGTTATTTGTTTAGAGTGTTTGATGTTTTGAATTTTTTTGAAAGTTTGTATTTTGTTTTGTGCATTTGGGGATGAATTAGGGTTAAATGAACACTTTTCATGAGTTTGTGGTTTTGAATGCGAAATTTTTAAAAGGAAAGTTTTAAGTTTGAATAAATGCTTGCATGCTTGAGTGTGAAGTGATCGTGTTGATTTGTTCACGTGTTTTCAAGTGAGATGCCGATGATTGATGGAAAATGATGAAATGTTTTGAAATTTTTTCGAGTTAAAGTCAAGCATGATTAGATTACTTCACTTGAATAACTTGAAGGATTGATCTTAAGCATTTAAGCTCTAGACAATTAGCTTGTGAGGATTTTGAGCCTAAAAACTATGCATCTTACATAGTTAATATCATTTCTTGAGAGCTTGATCTTGCATTGCATATGCTTTACTAGAACTTGCCTTGATACTCTTGTTAGGAATATTACATCTTTGCATGATTAGGAGATGATCTTAGGCCATCATTGCATAGCTCGTTTTCCCTAAATACTAACCTATCTTTCATCACCATTGTCGTCCCATTTTGAGCCTTGAATATATCATTTTCTTCTTGAACCGGATGATAGGGGTGAAAGATGGTTAAGGGAACCTTGGTGAAGTTGAAAAGTCATGAAAAATGGGTAGTGATGGTGAAGGGTCTAGAGATTGATTTTGAAATGAAAGAACACTCCTATAAGCTTAAAGTTAGAATAGAAAAGAATAAGAACAAATGAAGAAGTACCTCCATAAGGCCAAAGGAGAACAAATGAAGAAGTACCTCCATAAGGCCAAGATCCTACAACAAAGCTTCTCGTACTTCGAGTTGGTGCGAATCCCAAGAGAAGATAATGCGCGAGCTGACGCACTAAGCAAACTCGCATCATCGTCCATGATCCCTCCGGTGGAAGAAGTACAGCTCCGAAGCATTGACGATGCTGAAGTTAATGTAGTAAACGAAGATGGACCGAACTGGATGACTCCACTTCGCAATTACTTGTTAAATGGCGAACTCCCAACCGATAAGGCCGAGGCTAGGAAGCTCCTGGCCAAATCTACGAAGTACGTCCTGGAGCAGGGAATGCTGTATAGAAAATCCTACCTCCAACCTCTCCTAAGATGTGTAGGGCCCAACCAAGCGAACTACGCACTGCGCGAAGTCCATGAAGGCTCCTGTGGCAGTCACATCGGAGCCCGTGCCCTGTCCAAAAAGATCATGAGGTGGGGATACTATTGGCCCACCATGTTCCAGGATGCTACCGACCTCGTCAAACAATGCCCGAAGTGCCAAATCCATGCGACGGTTCCGAGATTGCCACAGACCGAACTGGCCAGCATGCAAAGCCCTTGGCCGTTCATGCAGTGGGGAATTGACATCGTCGGCCCATTCGAAAAAGCTCCCGGCCAACTACAGTTCCTCATTGTAGCCATCGACTACTTTACGAAGTGGGTCAAAGCCGATCTATTGGCGCGGATCACAAGTAAAAACGCCCTAAACTTCATTTGGAAGAACATAGTTTGTCACTTCGGCATACCTCACGTCCTCGTCTCAGATAACGGAACCCAGTTCACAGACAGGACGTTCAGAGAATGGTGTGACGAACTCCACATCCAATAGAAGTTCACCTCGGTAGCCTATCCTCAAGTGAATGGTCAAACCGAGGTTACGAACCGAACGATAGTCAAGGGGTTAAAAACCCGGCTGGATAAAGCCAAAGGAGACTGGGCAGCGAACTTACCCCAAGTCCTATGGTCGTACCGAACCACCCCGCGGACATCACACGGTGAAACACCATACAGCTTGGTGTATGGAACCGAAGCGGTGATCCCGGTAGAGATCGGTTTACCAAGCCCCCGAACGCTTAACTTCGTGGCCCAAGACAACGAAGACGGACTTCGAACTAACTTGGATTTGCTAGAAGAAAAATGGGAACAAGCCTACATACAAGAAGCTCGATACAAACAGCAAGTGGCTCGGTATTATAACAGCCGGGTAAAGCATCAGCAGCTCCAAGTAGGCGACTTCATAGTTCGGAATAACGAGGTCAGCAAGGCGGAGAAGCTCGGCAAATTAGAAGCCACCTGGGAAGGACCATACTGAGTTCAAGAAGTCCTCGGAAAAGGGTCGTACGAGCTCGCCCACCTATCTGGTGAGCCCATACCCCGTACATGGCACATTACCCACTTGAAAAGGTACTTTGTATAAACAGAGAGTGATGTCCAAGTTCATTTAGGTCGTAGGAATCGAGTTGTCTTGGTAAATTTTGTCTTATTTTGACTTCATTTAATTAAAAAAAATTTAGCTTTCACTTGCTTAAATAATTTGCATGCATTTTGCACATCTCTCTCTCGTTTATATTAAGTATCTCGATTTTAAAATCCTGACGAGGATACGCAAATAAACTCCGCTTCGGAGTAACACCTAAACGCGCGTAAGGGGACCACCCCTATCGATAAATTCGACAAATAGGGGAACTGAAAGCCTTAACTTCGTCGTCAGACGAAGTGGTTACCTGAAAAGCCAAAACTTCGTCTTCGGACGAAGTGGCTAACCGAAAGCCTTAACTTCGTCTTCCGACGAAGTGGCTAACTGAAAGCCTTAACTTCGTCGTCAGACGAAGTGGCTACCTGAAAAGCCAAAACTTCGTCTTTGGACGAAGTGGCTAACCGAAAGCCTTAACTTCGTCGTCAGACGAAGTGGCTACCTGAAAAGCTAAATCTTCATCTTCGGATGAAGTAGCTAACCGAAAGCCTTCACTTCGTCGTCAGACGAAGTGGCTACCTGAAAAGCCTAAACTTCGTCACTCGACGAAGTGGCTACATGAAAGCTGCCTTCGTTTAAAATAAGGGAGTCTACCTTAGTTAAAGACGAGGATTAAAAGCTTAAAAATGTGTGCAAGAATTTCCATTTTATTTATTAAAAAAAAATGTACAAATATTACATTAAGACGACGAGGAACCCGGAGGTTTTGGCTGACTAAAACTGAGCCAATCTCTAGCAAAATCTCTGCCGGAATTAAAGTTCAAGATATCGTCGACACTAAGCCTGCCTCTACCTCGTCCAGGAGCCGAACTTCGACCTCTACCTCGAACATTTTGGCTCGCTCGACCCCGACCTCGTCTAGACGCCGATGGCCGCTCTTGACTGTAAAGTTCTCGAGAATGGCGTGTGACGATCCTAGGATCAGGGTCGACAGACCTCGAAGATTCCCCTTCCAAAAATTCTCTAGAAGTACGGTCGAGCAATCTCGGATCCGGATCAGGGGAAATTGAAGTCGCAGATCCAGCCTCTAAAGACAGACGTCGCTTCAACTTCGGAAAGCGATCAAGGACTGTCTCATAAGTGCTCGCCACACGAATGAGCTCTTCAAACTCACCCCTAACCTGCCAGGATTCATTCCCATATTGCTCCCTGTAGCTTCGGCATCGGGCCTGGAGCTCCTTGACCTTATCATAAGTCTCGGAGATCGTGGATCCCCCGGCTCGGTGAATTATGGTCTCGTACTCCATATGCTCCTTGACGATCTCTTTGCAAGTCTTGATGTCGTCTCGAGCTCGTTGGTACTTGTCTTCAAGCTCCATATATCTGGCTTGCATCTCATCAAGTTTTTCCAGAGCTGCCTGAAGTTTCACCTCGGCCTCGATCTCGATGTTATCAGCTCACTTCTTCCAGTCCGAAGCATCGAGCTCGGCTACTTCTACAGCTCGGCGAAGCTCGGATATTTCTTTAACAAGGTGGGAAGCATCGTAAAACTCAGGGGCAGACTACAGAATAAATACAAGCAAGGTTTAACAGAAAGCCTTTTTTATTTATAGCCGAACACGGCAAATGAAACGCCACCCTAATGGTGACGAAGTACAAGGCTACAAAAACAAAACAAAAAAAAAACAGAGAGGGAAAGAAGCCAAAAATCGTGAAAAGCGTCAATTGACTCCATCACGATTTTCTCCTTCTAGGCCGACCTCTGGTTCAACCTCAGGTTCCTCGGGGTCGTCGCAAGCGGGCTCCTCGGTGGTCTGTGTAGCCGGCCTCTTCAGTAGGTCGGCAATGACCGTCTCCAGGAGTTCGTACCTGTCAACGGGACATCGCCGAATAGCCCCTTCATTGAGCGGGCTCCTCTGCGCAGCGAGCTGCTCGACCACCGGAATTGAGGAACTGTGCTCCAAAAGCACCCCGGCGAAGTCCTGCAGTGTCTCTTCCTCCATCGCAATAGCATACCCGTACTTGGTTTTGTCCAAGTCTGGGATGTCGGCAGCGATGTCGTCGAGCACTGCGGAGACGATCGGGGTGCTCAGGGCACTTGCCAACTGAACAGCCATCCGGGAGAAGTGCTGCGACCGGAAGACACATTCCACCACAGCTCGGAACACACCTCCCTGACCAGCCACCATCCCGGCAACTTCGGCCTTCAGGCGACCCACCTCAGCCTCCAGCTCGGCATTCTTTTTCTTAGCCTCTTCGGCGGCAGCCAAAGCTGCCGCCTCCCTCTCCGCCGCTGCCTGCGCCGCGACCTCGGCGGCAGAGATCTTGGCCATTAGTCGATCCTCCACCGCCGCAACTTCGGCAGCCTTTGTCTGGAACTTGGCAACTCCACTCCTGATGAAGTTTGCCAAGCCCTGCAGCCCATCCAAAGCCACCTCGGCTTCCTAAAACCCAAAAAACCAAAGGATAGAATTTTATTAGAAGGTACAATCTCCATATACAAGTACTTACGGTTTTACGCTTACCTCGGGAAACGACATCTCCCGTGCATGTCCTTGGCCCGAGGTTGGGCCACTCCCGATGATTGTCACTTCATCATCCAACGAAAGCAAAGTTCGTCAAGATTGTTGGCCCACCAACTGCAGTGAAGAAGAGCTTCGGACGGGAGCGTCCAACTGCGAACTCACGGACACCGACCTACCAAAGTCGGCAGTCCTTTCCGACGACGTCGCCGATGTCACCTTCTCCACCACCGAAACAGAGGACTTCTATCTCTTCCTCTTGTTCCTATTCTGGAGAGCGGTCTGGATAGATTGGGCATCCACTACAAAAAAAAAAAAAAAAAAAAAAAAAAAAAAAGATATACATCAGTAAAAATGAAAGAGACCACAGGACACAAATCAGTGAAGCAGAGCCTCACCCAAGTCCACATCGGACACGGAGTTATATGGGCTTAACCCGTGATTTGCGAGCTCGGCCTCGGCATAATCCCTTTCAATGAGGCCGAGGTTCACCAAGCTCGTTTCAAGCTCACCGGTTGGTTTCCCAGTGTCTCGAAGTACGAACTTGGCCGTGGTCCAAGGATACAACAGCATGCCTTCACACCGGCAAAAGAAGAATTTCTTCTGCCAGTTCGTCACCTTAGAAGGAGTCCCTAACTTGAACCTACTAATAGGGGAAAGGTAAGTCCACCCCGTCGGACCAAGCTTAGGTCTAAAAAACCTAAGAAATGAATCCACAGTAGGCGTACCCCACGGTGACTGACCTCGAACAAAAACCAACGACCTGCTTGATGGAAGGAGGTTGCAACTTGCCTAACGCCAGTTGGAGCTCTTCTAAGGAGCTCGGCAAAAGCCGATGATTTAAGAACCTAAGACCAAAATTGAGAGTAGTAGCTTCATAGACGTGGTAAAAAACCTACGAGGGGCGAACTACCCCTAATCAACTCACGGTATTAGGAGCAGTTTCGACTGACTCATGTAAAACAAAAACGACGAGCCAAATCCTGCATATGAGACACAGACATGTCGAAATGCGAATGGACAACAGCGCGGGATTGTTTCCGAACCCGGTGGAGACGCGTGTAGTACATTAGGGCGGAATACCCTCTGGAATCTGCGCTGGCCCTACCAGTATCTACTTGGGGAAAAGAAGAAGAATCCATTACAGGGAAAGTACTTACTTGTCAAAGTCTTTTTCCGACTACAAATCACTGGGAAATTGAACTGGACGGCGACGGCGGTTGCAGAATTTTGGATCTAGGGTTTTTTCTCTCTTGCGTGCAACTGGAAATTGATCGAGTGGGAAAAATATTTTTTAGCGTACATTGGAAGCTTTTATAAGCAAAGGCACGCCTTTTCAAATCCCGCCTCTCCGCCTACTCCGATAGAAAAGCGACACGTATCCTACCTACCCTGACACCAACAGTCGTGCCTTTTCATATCACGACTATTCAAGCTCAACCTCGTCAAAACGAGGTGGTATGCAATTCAACTTCGTCGAAATCTTAATTTCGACGGGGCAATGCAATTCAAGCTCGACCTCGTCAAAACGAGGTGGTATGCAATTCGACTTCGTCGAAATCTTAATTTTGACGGGGCAATGCAATTCAAGCTCGACCTCGTCAAAACGAGGCGGTATGCAATTTCGTCGAAATCTCAACTTCGACAGGACAAGGCAATTCACACATCTCCACAATGACCTCGCTTCTCCGACCTTTTGGGGGGGGATGTGATAGGATGTGGCCCAATGGCCCAGATCAGCTCGGCCCATCCAGAGTGAAGCCCAATAAGCACCAGTCAACAAATTCATCTAACTGCCCCACGATTTCTCAACCACCCGCGATGGTCAGAGTGCGATGGGACGTGCGAAGCCAGCACCCACGATTTCTCTGCCACCCACATAACCTCAATTCTCTATAAATAGAACTATCTTGTAAGATAAAGGGGAGGGCACTGTATTTACTAGCTAAAAGGACTTGAATGCAAAGATTCTCTCTTCTTCCGTGGACGTAGATCTACCCAAAGATCGAACCACGTTAATTCTTGTGTTCTTAGCTTTCTATAAATCTCACCATCACGAAAACACTCTAAAACTCTACGACCGATCAATAATTAACTTAAATCATCACAGTATAAATCTAAGGGAGAAAATGAAAATAAATAAATGAATTGGGACACGTTGTTACATTGATATTGGATATTTAGAATTAACCTTAATTTGCATTTTAATGATCCTAGCATCCACTCAATTCTACGCGCGTAATGTATTATTAATTGTTAATACAATCCAATTAGTCATGCATAATACTCTTCGTAGCGCTAGTTCCTATTTCATGAAATTTATTTCTTCCCCAAGAAATTAAAATAAATAAATAATAAAAATTAGAGCTAGAGTAAGTGTACCTAAGCAAAGATTTCAAGGTTGCTTTTAATTTGAATGATTTGATTTATAGAAGATTTGGAAAATGTATACTAGTAAAAAAGAATTTTGGACTTCAAATCCACCAAATTCGTCCAAAAATATTCAACATAATAGTACAACTTGTAGATCTTATTCAATTTTAAATGCTCCCAAACAAACTACCAATGAAATGAAACAACATTCTAGAATTTGACTTTTTCTTCAACACTTCAAGTACTTCAAATTAATGCAACCGTACAACATTTAAAGTGTGCGAAGCGTAAATTCATAAATTTAATTAATGATGATTCACAATCACATATATAAATCCCACAACTACGATAATGTGATGGTTCGAATTTATATAGAATATTATTCACCGATATATCCAGTATACTAGCATGCATATATGTAAATCCAATTCTAAGACTTTAATTTAGGCAACGTACGGCATATATGCATAGCTGATTAAACGATAATAATTTCACGTTCTATTTATCTTTGAAAAGATACATATATAACCTATATCAATCATCCGTTACATCAATATTTATCTATATATAATTATTATTGAGAGATGTTCGTTTTTGTATACATGATGTGTAGAATTAATGCACCATTTGTGATTGTTTGGATCGGTTCACGTTTGTCTATTTAGTGGCATGTGCCTTATGTGATTGGAAGATTCAGTTGGATATTATTATTATTATTATTATTATTATTATTATTATTATTATTATTATTATATTTTATTTTTTTTTATTTTTTTTATCAGGCAAACACAACACACACACTCATACACACACGCACCCGAGGTATCTTGAACCCCCGACCTCTTAGTTGGAGGAGAAGTGTCTTACCACTTGAGCTGCACTTCGTTGACATTATTATTATTATTATTATTATTATTATTATTATTATTATTATTATTATTATTATTATTATTATTATTATTATTATTATTATTTATTTATTTATGTTGTCAATATTGCGTGTTCCTATATATATATGTTGTTAACATTATATATGAGCTCGTTTAATTGAAAGTGGGGGATAAAACTTGATACTTGGCTGAAATATCTAATAATACAATATAAGATAATAATACTTTGTTTGGTTAGAGATATAAAATTATCTGTAATATAAAATAAATTATTGTAGGAAAGTGAAATTATGGATATTTATTTAATCAAACTCTTCCCTATTTGTGATTGATATTACTTATCATCATAAGGGATCCCATACCCACCGTGGGCACACTTATGGCTGATGTGGCAGTGTCACGTCAATGATTTACTTCAGCCGTGGGCACATAAAGCATACTAACGGTGGGTAGCTAGGGAAGCATTACTATACTTATCATGTCTAAGAGGTTGTATACATACTCATACAAGTCAGCATTATATATACCTGATTTTGACTTTATATTCAACTTTATGTATTCAAATAAATTAGCGTAGTTGGTAAGACGTTTCTCTTCCAATCAAGAAGACGGGGGTTCGAGTCACCTCGGATGCATGTGTATATGAGTGTGTTGTGTTTGCCTAATAAAAAAAATAAAAAATAAATTAACAAGATATTAGAATGTAATAGATACACCTTAATAACATCTACATCGAGTCATATTTGTATTAATTAAATTAAAATAGAATTTGTAAACAGGATAAAGTATACAATACTCTCTATGTCTCATCCAATTCGCTTTATTTTATTATTTTAATACTCACACATATTTAAGAAATAAAGCGAATTCAACGAGACAGAAGGAGTACAAGACTGAACTTTCAGAAATCATAAAGGTTTTCAAAAAAAAAAAAAAAAAAAAAAATCCTCTTTCTCTCTTTCAAAGTATGCACAATAAACAAACATATCTGACGACACACTATTGCACCATTTGGTGCGATTATGTAATATCTATAATCTTTAATATTTCTTGCTTTAAAAAAACTTTAATATATATATATATATATATATATATATATTTAAAAAATGTACTGTCACATGCATTAACGTTAAATCGTGTCCCTTTAAAAAGTAAAAATGGAAAAAGTTAATGAAAGGGACTTGTAGCTGGCTGATTGCCAATCGAATGAAAAGATATCCCATTAATATATTATTATTATTATTATTATTGACCTTTTCTTTGTATCTTAACAGCATTGGTTTTCAGAAGATTTCCCCACAAACCTTTCTTTTTCTCAGGTTTTGCCCTAATTCTAATTAATATATAGGCCCCCTTCACATAAAAATAACTCCACCTTAATTTGAAGGTACACCATAAAAAATATGGCCTATAGCTATACATCATGATTTTTTTCCCCTTCATCAATTGATTTCTCTCATGTGAAGTAATAGTCTTTGTTAGGATTTTCTAAAGTTTAATGATAATTTATCATGATTCTGTTCCATGATATAAAGCAAGGTGTTTTCACCGGTCAAGTATATACTTCCTTCGTCTCGTTATTGATGCCTCATTTGAATAAAGTATTTAAAGTATATATATATTGCTAAGATTTCAGTATCCTTTTATTTATAAAAAAATTATTAACAAAAATAGTGTTGAAGTAATAATTTTATTTAGTTTTCCCAATTAAGGGTGTCCCAGCTGTTGGAAACTACTCCATATAAGAGGATATTAAGGGGTTTTGATAAGGTGTATATTGCAGTAATTAAGTATATTTTATTTTGCATTTTATTAGTATACGATACCCTGCAGTACATAACCAAATTATAATGATTGAACTTTCATCTTTCACATATTACATAGTAGTTTAGATAAAATTGTACCAACAAATAAGAGAAAAATAAATTTAATATGAGAGTGCTTGTGCCATTTTTTGGATCAAGATCTTTCAAATGGGTAAAGACTCAAATCTAAGTATCAATAATTTTAAAATTCATATGCCACTTTTTGGGTGTGGATATGAAACAATTAACTCTTTGTGCAGATGTGATCCTCTACCTTAAAATTATATCCCACTATCTGTGTCTATTTAATTTTACCGTTTTAATGATATTTGTTATAAAAATAAAAATTAAATATCGATATACATATATCCAGTCATATTTAAAATTTATAACTAAACCTTAAAATTTTAAAAATTACATTACCTAGCTAGGTTTAAATTCATCGACCATAGTAATAATTTTTAACTAATAATCAAATTGAAATTAAAATAATTATATACCCTAATTAATTAATAGATTGAAATTGAAAATTTGTTTTGGACATCAAAGGTGGGACACAAATTCACTGCATTTACCTCATCGTGAAAAGAGAAATTAAAAACGTACATAGTAAATGAATATACAAGCATATAACAGAATTAAACGGTCAACATAAACACATGAACAAGTACTCCTTTTCTCTTTCTTTTGCAAGAATCAAGTACCATGGAGACTCAAGTCCAAAGAAACTCAACCAAAACTTAAACTCATAGAAACCAAAGCCTAATATCAATTCTTTTTCTCGGTTATGTTCCCAGAAATTGAAAAAATAAAAAATAAAAAATAAAAATAATGGAAACTAGCCTTTAACCAATTTTGTGCACATATATATCTCCAGTTTCATTGTGTTTAGGGCTTCCCTACTCTGTACTAGCATCTGAACATATTACATACACAACAAACACATTTACACGAGAGAGAGAGAGAGATTCCTTTTCCACTTACCATGAATTCAATTTTATCCATGGCTTTCCTCCTCCTGCTGCACTTGATGAAGCTTCTGAAGCAGTTAAGTTTCACTCTATTATTCTTCGGTAAAAAAAAGTAAGTAGAATTTCAGTAGTCTTTGCTGCAGTTTTACCCAACTTGAACAAACAAACAAAGCACAAACGCATGTACCTCAACATTAGGGCTTCCAACTTCCCCTTTCAAGAAAATAGGGTTTCCAATTTCACACACACACACACACACACTTACTGCAACTTCTCCCACTTCAGAAGAAATCGAAAGGCAACTCTCGAAATTTCGTAAAAGGAGAGAGGAGGTCCCTATAGATTGCTTTGAGGCATGCCGGAAATGGTGATTTTTTTTTTTTTCGTATTTTACATTTTTTTTTAATAATAATTTGTTCAGAGTAGTAATATTATGCTGCAGTACAGGACAAGAAAAGAAAATGGGGCCCTTCGAAAAGGCACAAGAAATGAAGAAAAATTTGTCGATTGCGTAGGGTTATAGACAAAGGTACGGTTTTAGTTTTAGACTCTACAAAAAATTGTGTTTAAATCACACAGCTTTTTTTTTTCTTTCTTTCTTCCTAAAAATAAAATAAAATAAAATAACACAGCTTTTTTTGGCTCCTCACACATGCAGTGGTCACACCACCCCCTCGCCCTACAAAAAGCTCACGGCCCTAACCCTTGTTGCAGCACAGACAAATATTAATTAAATAATCACTAATTAAATTAATCAATTTTAATACTATTTGATAATAATTAACCATAATTTAATTTGTAGTATATTTGATGTTATGATTCCTCACCACTCTCATAATGTGGTGTGGAATAAAATCAAATAGTAGTCTGTATCAGCATATATCATTATCTTTGGTCAGAATTTTCTGTAGCTGAAGTGGATAAACTGTACAACTCTAGATTTCATTTGAGTAATGAGAAGTAGTACTATACATAATACTTCTTTGTGTGCTTTTGTGAGTATTGATTTATTTATTTTCGCTAATTAATTATTCAATTTATTTAAAAAAAACACTTGGAGAGTTGGAGGGAAAAGGCACTACAAGAAATCTATCTTCTTGAACTCCCTAATTCATCATGATCTGTCCTCCATTTTTTTTTTCCACCTAAATCTATGGCCCCAAACTTCACCATGTAAATTCAAAGAATAAGACAACTTTTCTTTAATTTTTTTTTTTAAATCTGAAACTCATTAAGTAAAGCTACTAAACAAAGTCATTACCCTCTCGAACATCTCTTTCCTCTACGGTCCATAAGCCTCCATTTGAGATTTTTCCCAGGTTGATTGCTGAAATAAATGCTCGATTCTATCAAATATCACCTTTCCCTCATCAACAACAATTTAGGGTTCATCATTCCTTCGAGAATCTTGAACAAAAAAATTCAAAAAAAAATCAAGAAAAATGTTGGGCCGAAACACTGCATACCTTCATCATCCTCGCCCTTCTTCTTCTTCTTCTTCTTCTGCTGCTATCGACCTCGATGGCGGCGTTGAAATCCTGCTCCACCACCACCACCAATACCTCCACCACCACCACCACCCGGAACCCTCTTTCCCCGGCCTCTACTTGGCCTCCAATGCGGCCGCGCCGCCGCTCGAGAGCTCCGCCTTCTTCAATCAAGAAAACGGCGAGCCTCCTTCCAGCAAGGCGGCGAAGAAGCCGACGACGAAGAGGGATCGGCACAGCAAAATACACACTGCGCAGGGGCCGAGGGATCGGAGGGTCCGCCTCTCCATCGGCATTGCGAGGAAGTTCTTCGATCTTCAAGAAACCTTAGGTTTCGACAAGCCCAGCAAAACCCTCGACTGGCTCCTCACCAAGAGCAAAACCGCCATTAAAGAGCTGGTGCAGAAGAAGCAAAGCTCCAGCTCCTCCCCCTTTTCTGCATGCGAGCTGCACGGAGACGTCGAAAACGGAGGCGAATCGAAGAGAAAGTTCAATGGAGACAAGGCAGCTGCGTCGAATCTCGCTAAAGAATCGAGGGCGAAGGCGAGGGCGAGGGCGAGGGAAAGAACCCTAGAGAAGATGTGCTTCAAGCAGCTTTGGCTCTGATCTCAACCCTTCGTTTCAGTGCAGGAACAATCAGCTTGAGTTCTTGCAGTTATCTGCGACTAGCAACAATAATAATAATAATAATAATAATGTCCCCATTTATCATGATTCTTTGAGAAATGAAGACCTAATTCAAGAATCTGCTGTGATCAAACGCAAGAACAAGAACCCTTCTTCTTCTTCGATCATGGGGTTTCAGCAGAATAATCATCTCGTTTTCTCCACGGATTTGAATTCCAACTACATCATCCCTTCTGCTAATGAGAATTGGGATTGCTTTGGCCTCAACTCGCAATCAAATTCGCATGCCGCTTTCGATCACCACAAGTTCTTCAATAGGTAAAATTAATGATTAATGTGTGTGTGTGTGTTTATGTGAAGATGCAGATGAATCTGAGATGGGAATTTTTATTTTTTTTTGTCTGTAGCAATTCAAACATATAGGAATTAAGCTTCTGGAATCCACAAGGTTACTGATGGTGATGGTGATTTTGTGGTTTGAAGAATGAATGTAAGTTCTACAGTGCTTTGTTCTTCAGCAAATTTCCAATATTTGAAACTTAAAATGATGTAATATCTTTTTGTCTGAACTCCAAGTATATAAATTAAACTATGGAAATTAATTTTCTCTTCTTAATTAATTACTGCATCCTTGCTTTGTTATAGCCATGTTTATGAGACTCATGGGCATAGGTTGAACTCAGCAGTCAATGTTCAAAGGATCATCTTTCTCAAGCTGTTTGTCTTTAGTTAAATGTTTCTGAATTTGATGCAGGCTTTGTGCTTTTTTTAATTAAAACCATAATTTTTCTGAACATGATGTGTTAACTAATTAATTCAAGAATTGGGAGTACAAGATGTTCAAAATGTAACATCTATCAGATTTCAAATCCAATTTAACAGAAAAAAAGTAGAATGTTATCAGTTGAAAGAGAGAGGAGGATTGAAGTTTGGACCAATATAACAGATTGAAATGTTATTAGTCATGTCAAATAATTAAGAATGAAAAATCTTATGGTTATTATTTTCAAGTTAAGAACCGCATGGTTAATTTTTGACCTAGCTACTTCTTTAGTTATCCACTTTGTTTAATTTACAGTTAAAAGTTAATCTATTATAGAATGAGAGCTGAAGTTAATTTGATGTAACTATTTTTTCCTCTATTCATCCTCATTCTAAGTGCAGCATCAGATTCTGGTATTTGTATAAATTACTTGAGAAATACAATCTAAATCATAGGTGTAGGTGTGTACATCAAATCGAACTAAGGTTCTTCGAAAGAGAATACGAGCCATCAATCATTAACAGCCATGAGCATGTTATAAACTGGTTATTATTCTAATTTCTAACTCTGCTCTTTGTGGGGTGAAGCACACTTTGGATCCAAGATCTTTAAATTATATAAAGTCTGAGAAAATAATGTTTCTTAGGGCTCTGCAGTAAAGAAATTAAGTTACTGTTCTTCAACTTAGAGTTTACATATTTATAAGGACAATATGTAGATTCCTAAATCCTGTTTTCTGGAACATGATAGTTTCTGGAATGAAATATTTATTCTCATTTCATCCAAATTGATACAGTGTTAGTACTCTAAGAAGATGTTAAGTTGAAAGCAGAATGTTCTTTTTTATATCAAGAGTCGATTTTTATATCAATTAAGACTTGTTTAGTCTTCCTTTGTGTTTCCCAAGAATTCTAATTTTACAAAGGAAAGTGTGATGCATAATATATCTGAGAGGTTTGAATAAGCAAAGGATGTGAGAAAAGATTTCACCAGTTTGAAAATGAATGCATTCTGTTTGTGAAAAAATTCAGCACCCCACATTAGGTCAAGATCTTAAACACCCAAATGCATAATATCAAAAATACCAATGACCTAATAATTCTAACACAATTTACTCTTTAATGTAGCTGCAGATTCATGTTTTCAGCTATTAAAAAATTGCCTGCTCACATGTTGAAATTGAATGCTATTTCAAGTTGTCAGACACATTCCCACCTAACTATATTATTCTTGATTTCATTCCATACAAGTTTTAGTTAATGGTCCAGCATTTGAACTAACAACTCAAGTGAAAATACTAATTAACTAAATTTTATTAAGTAGTAATACACATGTAGTAATAATTAATCATTTTTGTCTAAACTACTCCTTCCGTCCCGGCTGTTCGTTTCTCGTTCTATTATTTTAATAGACTCAGAACCGAATCACTTTATGAAAGATTATAATAAGTACTACATAACTGCATGCAACTACTAGCTAATTTAGCAGCTACATTTTGTAACAGATAGGTCCATAAACATTTGCAAAGTAGTGACTGAGTGGTTGAGTGAAGATATCTTTCCTAATTTTAAAAATATTATTCTTTGTTGTCACCAACATTTTTTGTTTTTAATAATATTGATGTGGAACTCAGTCTTAAAATGGAGGAATAACAATAAATAATTCTGTAAATTTTCTTAATAAAAATAAATACAACTTCAGTTTTAAACTCCTAACCTATCACTGCTCAGAATTCTGAGCTAGCTATATTAATATAAAAAATGTTCTTAATTATATCGATTCATAAACGAAATACAGAGAGAAATATTGCACAGTACACAAATTAATTTTTGAACTATATATATCTAGGGCCAACATTCTCTTTCTGGCGATTCTCTCTCAGAAAATCTTTTTGACTTTTATTTAATTTATACTATATGCAATGCATGCCTCCCATATATTTAATATTTCATCTGATTTTCTCGAGAATACTTTATCTAGGTTGTACGAATGACCTCAGATTAATTAATTCTTGGGTTACAGACTATTAAGATTTACTTTTCTTGAACCAATATATAGGAAGAGAGCGATCATGATGATGAAGATCAATATTAATTCCAACAAACTAATACTATCTCTCTCCCTATTTACTGGACCTTTTTTTTGACACGCATTTTCACGCTTCTTGATGATAGGTTTTAAAATAGATTTTTAAAGATTTTTTCTGTTACCGGATACTTGGACAGTCATAGTATCCTGTAAAAGATTATTTTTTTTTGAAAATTCATTTTAAAATCCATCATCAAGAAGTGTGAAAAATTTTCTGTTACCGGATACTTGGACAGTCGTAGTATCCTGTAAAAGATTTTTTTTTTTCAAAATTCATTTTAAAACCCATCATCAAGAAGCATGAAAATGCGTGCAAAAAAAAGGTCCAGTAAATGAGAGACGGATGGAGTAGAAACAAGCTAGATATATATACAACGAATGAATAGAATCCCAGAATTTTCATGCTCCCTTTAAAAACAATTTACTTCATAAGTACACACACAATTAATATATATATATATATAGGGAGGTTCATAAGCAAATAAATCCTAGTGTGAGAAGTGCGAATTATGCTTAAAGCTATACAAAATCATGCTTACAGCTATACAAAATTATTCTTATGGTACATAATTGTGCTTATGGCTTATTTTATGCTTATAAGCACAAAATGTACCATAAGCATAATTTTGTATAGCCTTAAGCATGATTCTGTATAGATTTAAGCATAATTCGCACTTCTCACACTAGGATTTAAATCTATATGAACCAAATTATATATATATATATATATATATATATATATATATATATATATATATATATTGTGTGTGTGTTGCATTAATTATTTGTTAATTTGCTCAAAGAAGAAGGTGATTCTGTCACTAAAATCAAATAAAAATAGAAATAAAATAAACACGGAGAATCAAGAAATCTAAAAATGCATTTGAAATAATTAATACTCCGTAGATAAGTACCTAGCTACTTTGCATCTCTAAAAAAAGTGTTTTAATGATTAGATTTCCCTCATCTTTGACAACCTTAATTTCTTGCAATAGTTACAGTAATTTTTCCATGGCATAAATATTTTTGAAGAGACTGGAGTTGGAGAAACCCCCCAAAAATAAGGCTACATATATATTTATAATAAAAATAAATAAAAAATAAAATAAAGTAGCTAGGTACATTAAATTGGAATGACAATCTATATTCATTAGCTAGGTAGAATGATAATGGTTACATGGAGCCAAGTGTAGGAAAGTTTGACCAATTCTTGACGATTTTTAATAGTTAGATCAATATTTTGCAGGCAAATTATAGATAGATGTATAGATAGGGTATGGTGGTGAAATTGTACCAGAAATTCACTGTTTGCTAGAAAAGAGTGATTGGTGGGTGAAAAGATACGATATTGTCCCCATAAAATCTTGGGATATTCTCTTTTCCTTCTTAATTTGATTTCTAATTTTTAACATATTATTTGGCTCCATTATAGGAAACTCATTTGCTCCTCTTTTGGAATGCACTAGCTATAATATTATCCTCTTTCACGTAGCTACCACTTGACTAGAGACTTCGCCGCCATTGATTTTCAATATATAAATAGATATATATATATATATATATATATATATATATATATATATATATATTCACAAAAATAAATTATGAATAGTAATTATTGTGATTAATAAAAATTAATAAAATAATTTCAATCACATCAATATTAGTCTATTTGATGAAAAATTGTCGAGTGTAGTGGTTGGGGAACTGGGGCTCGAGTCTGTTTCAAAGATTTTTGTTTCTTGTGATTACTACTATATATACAAGTCTATAATTTCTTTTAATAATTACAATGGTGACAAAATAAAATTTAAAACAAACTGGTAAATCACAAATCATCGAATGTTTTTTAAAATAAAGTCTACATTGTCAACCATACTTCTATGAGGTTGTAGGTACAAAGATAACCATACTTCAATGCCGTTTTATCAAAGTGTTATATACTGCTATAATCATTAATGATTGTCAACCATATATGCTACTACATATATAATATCAATAATTTTATGTTGAATTAATGAGCTGCCAAAAAAATAGAGAAAAACTTAGGATTCAAAAAGTTAACCGGACGAAATTATATATATATATATATATATATAGGGATGTATTATGGTGAAAACTTATTTTTTTGTGAAAACTGCAAATCATGTATAAAATCTTGCATTTTATGAACAAAATGTTGCATTTTTATGCATAAAATGTTGCATTCTCGTAATGATGCATTATATGCATAATAATATAAAATAATATATTTTATTATGCAACACTTTATGCACAAAAATGCATCATTTTATGCATAAAATGCATGGTTTGCAATTTCACGTAATAATTAATTTTCATTTGATATGTTTCCTATATATATATATAATGCATAGGTATTTATTTCATAATACACATTTAAGTATTAATATAATGCATTATGTGAATAATTCATCCATCCCTTTTATGTATTATAATGCATATGTAAGTATTTATAATGCATATGTATTTATTTCATAACGCACATTTAAGTATTAATTTAATGGATTATGTGAAAAATTCATCCATTCCTTTTATGTTTTATAATGCATAGGTGTTTATTTCATAATGCACATTTAAGTATTAATATATAATGCATTATATGAATAATACAATAAAGTCATAAAAATCGTATATAATTATACCATAACTTTCTGCATTTTAAGTAGTATCACAGTGCACTGTGTGCTAATTTATAATGCTCTTGACATTATATTATAATGCATTTTTTGTCTTTTATAAATATATAAATATTGTCTGTAATGAATACCAATTACACATATGCCTGCATAATGCATTGACATCGTAGTATTATAATGCATTTGTTATTTATGTTTAATGCATCAATTGCATTAGTGACAACTAATACTGATGCATTCATAATGCATTATTATGTGTTTTTATTATATTCGGTATATTAGCATAATAAACAAAGCAAAAAAAAAAACAAACAATATATGTATAATAAAATCATTAAAACAATGGATATAAAAATTATAATAAAAACAAATAAATAATATCATTCTATAAGAATTTGGAATTGATTGTGTGTTACTAATGCATTATTGTATTACTGTAATTGTACTAATGTAATACACAAAACTACAAAATTAATTTGTTAAATTATCTCCTTAAATCATAGCTCTGAAGAATATTGCTACCAAGATTCATGGCAGAGACAACCTTATTAAATATTTTTTCCTCCACTTTTTCTCTCTTCTTTTTTTCAACATGTTTGTCTCAATCGGATCATAGCCACAAAGAATGAGGATGACTGCGCAAGAATCGGATGCCAACAATTAGTGGGATGAATATGAGTTTCAGAATGGCATGAATAGCAAATGGTGAGGGATAAATGAATAAATGATGACACTACATATAATGAAGTCTTAATTTTTTTTTTTGCCCTTTTTTTAAAAACACATGTATTTTATACCCCCATTTTAAATGATATGTCATATATGCCCCCTTTTTTATTTTAATATATAAATAATAATACTTTATAGATATATATGTTTAACTTCCTTTCAACGGGCCCGCACTCCACTCAACGACTTTCACCGGGCCCCTCGACTTGACTCGACGCAGTACGGTGTCGGTGCATGCATGAAAAATTAGCATGCATGCATGCTATCTCTCTCATTAAAGTAGATACAGTATTTGAATTATTTGAATGAATTATTTAAAGTAGTATCCTATGCGATAAAACAATCTCCCCTATATATACCATACATATTCTATTCTAAATTTCAATCCTTTATAAAAATTTTGGAAAAAAGGTTCGTCGGAAGGAAGCATAGCAACGGAGGAGTGCAAGAATTAGTGAGGAGTGAAAGAATTAGAGAGGTAAGAATTGTATTTTTCATATAAATTTATGTTTAATAGTAGTAGTTGATAAATTGACAATTTAAAATTAATTAGGTTAATTATTCTATTGGTTTAGCAAATCTTAATGTTCTAGTAAAAATATAACATGAAATAAGTGCTCCACCGCCGGCAATCCTTGCCGGAACTCTTCCACCGCCGTCAACCTTGTGTCACCGGCGGTGGGAGAGTTCCGGCAAGCTTTGCCGGCGGTGGATAAGTTTATTTTGGTTATGTAATTATTTTATAATAATTAGATGTTCAATTTCCGTATTTTATGCATTAAAATGATTAATTTAGGATTTAGTACTTTATAAATTAATAATTTAAATTTAATTATGCTAATTATTCTCTTAATTGATGAATTATTGTTTCAATTTAAAATAATACACGTATTAAGTTTTAAAAAAATGAATGAGTTGAAAAAACATGTCCACCGTCGGTGAGAGTAGCCGGAACTCTCCCACCGCCGGCTACACAATGTTGCCGGCGGTGGGAGTTTTCAGGCCACTCCCACCGGCGGTGATCAACCTTTTTTTGCTTAACTAATTATTTTATACATAATTGCATGTTTAATTTCCATATTTTTTGTATTTAAATGATTAATTTAGGATTTAGTACTTTATAAATTAATAATTTAAATTTAATTATGCTAATTATTCTCTTAATTGATGAATTATAATTGTTCAATTTAAAATAATACACGTATTAAGTTTTAAAAAACGACTGAGTTGGAAAAACGTGTCCACCGCCGGTGGGAGTGGCCAGAACCCTCCCACCGCCGGCTACACAAGGTTGCCGGCGGTGGGAGTTTTCCGGCCACTCCCACCGGCGGTGATCAACGTTTTTTTGCTTAACAAATTATTTTATCCATAATTGCATGTTTAATTTCCATATTTTCTGTATTTAAATGATTAATTTAGGATATAGTACTTTATAAATTAATAATTTAAATTTAATTATGCTAATTATTATCTTAATTGATGAATTATTGTTGTTCAATTTAAAATAATACCCGTATTTAGTCTTAAAAAATGACTGAGTTGAAAAAACATGTCCACCGCCGGTGAGAGTGGCCGGAACTCTCCCACCGCCGGCTACACAATGTTGCCGGCGGTGGGAGTTTTCCGGCCACTCCCACCGGCGGTGATCACCCTTTTTTTGCTTAACTAATTATTTTATACATAATTGCATGTTTAATTTCCATATTTTCTGTATTTAAATGATTAATTTAGGATTTAGTACTTTATAAATTAATAATTTAAATTTAATTATGCTAATTATTCTCTTAATTGATGAATTATAATTGTTCAATTTAAAATAATACACGTATTAAGTTTTAAAAAACGACTGAGTTGAAAAAACGTGTCCACCGCCGGTGGGAGTTGCCGGAACCCTCCCACCGCCGGCTACACAAGGTTGCCGGCGGTGGGAGTTTTCCAGCCACTCCCACCGGCGGTGATCAACGTTTTTTTGCTTAACAAATTATTTTATACATAATTGCATGTTTAATTTCCATATTTTCTGTATTTAAATGATTAATTTAGGATTTAGTACTTTATAAATTAATAATTTAAATTTAATTACGCTAATTATTCTTGAAATTTTATGAAATCTTAACATATGCATAATTTTAAAATTTACTTGATTACAGATGTCTTTCGTGTACGTGAAAGTGATTTATGGAGGCTATTGGATTGATTGTACCTATAATGGCGGCACATATTTAGATACCCCCTTTTCCGAAGATGCAATCTCGATATACAACTTGAGATATCATATATCTCTTTACTGCAACCCCTCGGGTAGTGATTATGATATTTTCTATCTGACGACATCGGAGAACAGACGGACTGTTAAATCACGTCTCAGAACCAATGACCAACTAATTTGGCTGTGTCGTACAGAGTCATTCCCAACAGTGTACGTGTCTTCGAGCGACGGAGCATTATCTTCACATGCAGGGGCATCTTCTTCATATGTCACTACGTTGGATCAGGACCAGCCGTACAGAGTATCATTCGGCTTTGACACGGAGGGCACCGACAATTTGGAGGCCCAGCTTGAGCAGATCCGGAGAGTTGCAGCTTCTACAAACTGGACGGGGGATGTCTATCACGGAGAGAGCAACATCGGTTTTGATTCATTTCATGATACTATCCCGGACCTCAATCGTACGGACGAAGATAGTCAGGAGGTCGAAATGAACCGTCTCTATTTGACGATGATGACGATAATGAGGATGAAGATTATGTCCTTGAAACGGAGGAGAGCTCTGAGAGTGAAGGCGAGTCGAATTTATATGCTGGTGATATGACCGTCAACAGGGCCTTGTTCGCTGAGTGGACGGCATGGATACACGAGGAAGGCGGGATGCAAAAACTGTTAGATATGATGTATCCAGAGTCAAACACGGATCAACCGGAGATAGATACTGATACCGATCACATGAGCAATTGGTTGGTTCCGATGGTCCCTCTTGAGCCTGGATCATCAACAGTTTTCCACGAAGAGAACCTTAATATCGAAGATTTGGCCGTAAATTCCGTTTACTATACGAAGGCAGAGCTCGGTATTGCAGTCGGTTTGTGGCATTTGGAGAGGAGGAAAGAATACAAGGTGAAGAAATCTGATACTACGCGAGTGGTGTTGAAATACAAGTTATCAAAAGAGTGTCGCTTCCATTTACGCGCAACAAGCTTCGGCGGGCCTTGGACGGTTAAAAAAATTCGCCTGCAACACACGTGCGACGATGTCGGCTTAACAAACGTGGTTTGTAGAAAAGTCCATTCGAAGGTGATTGGGGCATTTTTCGCAAATAAAATTATGCGTGATTCAGAGGTAATGAAACCAAAAATAATTCAAAACGAGCTTCGTGCAATGTTCGGCGTTGATGCCAGCTACGATGTCTGCTTGAAGGGGCGGAATTTTGCAATCGAGATGATATACGGTAAATTTTCCGAATCCTTCGAGGACTTGCCCGGTTATCTCCACATGCTGAAGATGTCAAATTCGGGCACGAAAACCGAGTTTGACATCGGGCCTGACCAGCGATTCAGACACGTATTCGTTGCGTTAGCTGCATCTCGACATGCTTACAGATCAAAATGTATTAGGCCAGTCGTCTGTGTAGATGGCACGCATCTGAAGGGAAAGAACTGTGGCATAATGTTTGTAGCTGTGGCGAAGGACGCGAACGAGCAGTTGTTCCCTTTGGCCTACAGTATAGGACCGATTGAGAACAACGAGTCATGGACTTGGTTCATGGCAACTCTTAGGACGGCATATGGGTCAATGCGGGATTGGTTATTTGTGTCGGACCAGCACGCATCAATAATACATGCAGTTGCCGAAGTGTTTCCGGAAGCGCACCACGGGTTATGCTATTATCATCTTAGTAAAAAAATGATGGGCTTCGGGTCCGAAGTTGGCGCCTACTTCCAACGAGTTGCTTACACGTATGATAAGCACGTTTTTGACACCATCATGAAAGCACTTCAAAGGGATGCACGTGCTTAAGAATTCCTGCCCGAAGTATGAAAGTCCTGCCCAACTTAAGGATTCGTTTGCCGGGTAGACCGAGAGTGTCAAGAATCCCAGGAGGAGGTGAACGAGTAAGTGGTGGCGGTCGTGGTCGTCGGCGCGCTCGTCGAAGTGGTCGTAGATGTCGTCATTGCGGTCTTACAGATCACAAACCAATAGATTGCCCTAATATAGCTGATTAGTGTTTAGAGTCAATCGATTGTATTAATATTATGTCTTGTTAACTTATGATTTTATATTTCTTTCCTGACTACAAACATCGATCTACAAACAAATAGAATAAAATTAAAATTTTAAACATAAGTTTTTGATAAATTTTAGAATATAAATAAAATTAAAAACATAAATTTTAGATTAGTTTTAGAATAGAAATAAAAATCCAAACATACATTTTAAACACTAAGTGTGTGCAAAACCGAAATCATGCCTTAGCATGGCCAAAAATCCTCTGAGCAATAATCTTTCGGTATTCGGTCACGCCTGCAGCTCTCGTTTCTAGCGCAGGACACCCACTGATAGTTCGTTCCAAATTCATGCAAGCCACCGGACCGCTACATCTGAGTTGTGGATACTTAATCAGGCCCGAAATTGGGTAAAAAGTAACGTCGAACACGTTGTCCTCGATTGCAAGTCCTAGTTCGTTCATCCTCCAATACAATATACTTTCAACCCAAATTGGTACCATAGTGATCAAGGGACGTAGCTCGTCCAGCGTTTCTGCGCCTCAATCTAGTGGATCCTGCACGATGATTCGTTTTGTGCGCAGGTCGATGATGACGAATATGTATCGTTGATCGGTAACAATCCAAGGGACGAAAACCTAATACCAGTTAAAAAAAATTAGTAACATTAAATAAGGAGAGTCTTAATATATATGAATTTTAAATTAATGAAATTGAATGTCAGCTACGATTGTTACCTTATCTGCATGCCACCAGTTAGGTGTCTTATAAGGGACCTCTTGACCCTGTGCGATTTGACACAATTGTGGCCCGGGTACCCACATCGCTGTGATGACTTGATTAATTTCTACCAAGCTTCTGCTAGCGAACTCCTCGATTGCTCTTGATTTTAGCTTTTCATAATCGGATTTTAATTCCATCTAAATCATAAGAAATTGAAATTTATAAGTAAATATATAAATGTCATTTATTTTAACTAATTCATTAAAAAAAATTTACCATCACATCGAGATTGCATACGATGGTTCGTCCGTTTCCAAAACCTGGGTACAACTGAACACCGCTCCTAAGCCGGGTGCGAAAAGTCATCATGGCCAAGTCAAACATCTGCGCACGACATGGAGTATAAGGGTGACAAAATACGAATAAATACGGTATATCATAAAAAATATATAGGTAAAGCTAAATTCTACGGAACTGTCTACTTACATACCAGCGGATCCCAATCAATTCCCTCCTTACACATCTGCTTGAGGTCAGCTACTGAAATCAATTCAGTAGCCTCCATCACCTCCAGCGCTGTTGCATCATCGTTCCGCATGAATCTGTTGTAATGATTGACAATGTCATCCGGTGGGGGAGCCGGTAACGAGGGCCTCAAGATGGTGTTTTTGGCCTTCTTTGGCTTGTCCTTCTTGGTTGAACTAGAAGACTATTATTTAAAAGAAATAATAATAAATACTGGTGGTTTAAACGCAAGTCACGGGTTAGTTTAATTTAATAACAGTAACCAGATATCTCTGCAGTTTTTTAACCGGATAACTTAAACACAACTGTTAAGAGTACCTGACCAATATCCACCGATGATACAGATTTACGCGCAGGTTGCCGAGTTGTAACGAATGGTGCAGATGGAGTCGAGAACCCTGCCGTCGGTGTCAAGAACTCAGGTGTGCAGGTGGAGAACTCCAACATCGAATGCCGCGGCTGCTTAAAAGCATAGCTCAAAGGTGGTTCATAGGGGACTCCATAGGACGGAATGAATGATGGCGACGGCGCGGTAGTGACGGGGGCCGTCTGTGCAAATCATAAAGATTACATTCAAAAAGAATAATTTATAAAAAAAATATTAAAGTAAAAAATAAAACGTAGTAAGAATGTAAGATTCTACCTCCCCGAAAATCGAAGTCACAAAACACTCGGCTGCTGTGTAAGATTCCGCGTATCCAGATGTGGTGGCATCATGAGTGTAAATAGGGAGAGATGTGTCCCTACGAAGCCCAACCGTCTCAACATGCCCAGTAGATCGAGGCTCGTTAAGGTCTACCCCCGAATCCCGAGCTGATGAAACGATAGGTGGGCTCCGACGATGTGGCTCGAAAACCGGAGGCTGACGACGGGAGGACATGCAGCCGAATAGGTCTTTCATGAACGCCAGTAGTCGATTCTCAGTGGCTCTGATATCGGCTTGTAACCTCTTTCTTGTCATTTTCTAGCCTTTCCATGATCTTCTGGGTATGTTTCCCCACCACTTCCTCTACGATTTCCTTGAACTGCTCACGCCGAGAAGATGAATCCTGACGGGGCCCACCACTGTATGTAGAAGATGACTCCCTGACACGCTTGCCAGTGTCTCGTGATTCCCAGTGCGGTCGGGATGTGGACACGCCGGGATCGGGAACATGCTCAGGCACTCTACTGCGTGCACTCCTTCTGGGTCGAGCTCCGGAGGTTGTGCCATCATCGGGCATAGGAAATTGCAATGGTGAATGATCAAGAGCCACATCATCTGGTGTGGCTTCCACTGCGTTCACCGGCTCGCGAAAGCTTACGGAGTAAGAACCCTCGACATGTACGGAGTGATACCAAACTGTATTAACATCACATGCCTCGGGTATTACATTCTCAAGCAGATACTGAATGTCATCAAACAATGCGTACAACTCCTCATCAGTCGTACGTCTGAGCGATACCCTGTAATGCCATCTCAGAAACCGGGGATACAAATGACCCGCCACTAACATCCCAGCTACAGGGCCGAGCCCTCGAATTATCTCAAACCCCCATACAATGAGCGCCCACGCCGGACCACGAAAATGGTATTTCGTATCGGTCCTACCAAACGTTCTCACATAATACCGCAGAGTCTTGTGAGTGTATGCACCCCACGGAAATTCAATAAATGTGTGCATATCGTCAGCCAAGAACCACAGCCAAGTGTACGGTGGTTTTCGCGCATCGTGACCAAGAAGGAAATTATTGGCTATCAAAATGTTCGCCAGACGCAAGTGGATATCACCGTCCGGGTCGCCAAAGGGGCTAGGATTTTGACTTAGCATCTGGAGCAATGTGTTGGCGCTCTCGTTTGCCCCTCCACAAACAACTTGCCAGGTACGTGAATGCCTAGGATTACGCCTACGGCAAGAATCAAATGTTGTACGCCCGAATTTCAATCCCGTAATCAAGGCATGATCCTGGTGGGAGTACTCTATATCTTGACCACCGATGTGGAACCAAATTCCATGTCTTGAATGAATTGCCCGAGACAATATACTGTTTAGTACGCCCCCGTAGCTCTTCTTTGGATTCCAACCGATAAAATGACCGAAAGGTCCTTCTCTGAATCTGTCTACTAAAGCATTGCCCCCGACTTTGAATAATGCGCTCCTGATGCCCTCCAACTGGTCAATATAATAGCATGTATTGGGCTTTGCTAGCGTGTTGATATAATGTGGACGACGATATCCCGGTGCGGGCTTAGCCTATTTTTTCATTAAAAATAAAAAAAAAATTAGATTCTTCATAAATTGCATAAAATACACGAATTACATGCAAACAAATGCGTAAAATATTATGAAACATTGCATAAAGTCGATTAATTTTAATCTAATATTAATATTATGAAACATTGCATAAAGTCGATTAATATTAATCTAATACTAATATTATCTAATTAAACATCACAAATACATTAACAAGAAATATTCCCATGCTACAAATTACTTGAACCAAACTAGCTAACACAACTACCCACAATTTATCAAAACACGTATGTATTATGAATAAATTAACTAAAAGTAACTTAAATAATTATATATATCGCATATATATTAAAAAAAAAAAAAAAAACATAAAACCTACCGTAATTAAAAGGGTGATTGAAACTCGTGCTTCAATTTATATTACTTTCTTCAATTTCTTAATTACCTTTTTTGTAATTGTGACATTTCTCACCTTTATGTCATAATTAAGTTAAGTGGTACATATTTGTCAAATTTTTATTCTTCAATTCACAATTCAAAAGTAAAAAATTATTTGAATTTGATCACATCTTGCATATGTCAAACGCATATTTACATATCTAGCATTTCTTTTACATATTAATTCATCATGGCTGCAAATAGCATAAACATTTTAATAAATGTCTTTCACTTGCAAACAAGGAATATTTTTGCTAATATGGTCATTTTTTTTAATATCATAAAAATTAAGCGATGAAAATCAAAAGTGAAATTCAAGGTAATGACTTATAAATAATCAAGCATGCCCAACTCATATTACCGAGAGCGAAATTCACATCCGAATTTTTTTTTTAATATCAATGGCAAGGCAATACAGTAATTAACATTCTAAACCCTAATATTAAGATGCTAAATTTTACATTAATACACGTTAGTTAATCATCATATATATGCAAACTCACCAATATCTCTGCCGTAAATTCTTCCTCCGATTCATATGACATTTTGTTTCCGCGATGTGTGGTGACTCGTCGGCCGGCGCTGTTTCACTTCGGATCTTATCTTTCTTTCCCACCTCAACAGAATAAGCCGAAACCAGGGAAAGGGCATACCAAGATCGGATCGCATAAAAGGATTGGGAAGTTTGTCGGCAGTGAGGGGGAGGTGTGTGTGAGGGGGAGGCGGGCGGTGGGCGGTGTGAGTGAGGGGGTGGCGGGCGGTGTGAGTGAGGGGGAGGCGGGCGGTGAGATTTTGGGTGGTGAGGGGAGAGAGTTTTATTTGGGTGTAGGGGCGGTGAGTGGTGAGTTTATGGGGAAGGGGCGGTGAGAAGGGAATCAAGGGATGGGCGGTGAGTGTGGTCATTTTCTGTCGTTGGCAGGGGTTGGGCCCATATATGTTGTTGTGCGGATGGGGGTAGGGGAGAGTTGGGGTGAGTGAAAGTTTTGTCCTCTAGCTGTTTTTTTAGAGAGAATAGATTCTCATCTACCGACACATCATTCCCAATAATGCTGAATAGTGGACCAACAGTAGGGTCATGTTACATATAATAATAAAAGGGGCATTTTACACATCAAATTCAAAACGGGGGCATTTTCTACATCGACATTTAAAAAAGGGGTATTTTAATTTTTCACCCTATAATGAATCCCAAAATTTAAGGAAATAGCAGTTACATTTTAATCAAGATTACTAATTTATCCTTCCATTCAATAAAAACCATTTTAATTTTCTAAGTAGAAAAATTGTATCAATTGTTAACCGTAGATCAATTAAAATGGATGTTTGAGATTATTTCTTATTTTTTATGGGAGATGCCTTTTTTATATGATCTTCTGTCTATATATATATATATACAAAATTTGGGGCATGAGATATTCATAATTAAAATTAAAGCAAAATATAAAGTTTAACACAAATTTAATTTTTGTAGAGAATACTAATAACTTCATTATAACTTTTTGATCTTGTTAAAAATTCTCTAGCATTTGAAAGGAAACATACATTGCATATATGTTTCATTATTGCTTCATTATTGGTATGAAACAAAAATCCGAAAGGTATTAGTATTTTCTATTAGGGGCACATTTAGTTGAGCCGGGCTCATAGTGCGGCCCCATTCCCGCTGACCCACCCGGATCCTACATGTACTGACCCGGCCGGCCTAATTTATATTAAATGAGATGAGATAAGATTGTTGGTGGCCCGTGAGTTAGATTGGGGAGGGGTAGTTTTTTCAATTTATTTTTATTTTGGGCCATGGGATTGGGCCATTGTATTGATTGGAGATGAACGATAAAATAATTTATTTATTAACCTAGCACTTTTTTTATTCTGTATACCTCCCAATTTAATACATTAATAAAAATAATAATAACATAATAAATTTAAATAAAAATAAAAATAATAAAATAAATTGTCAATTTCAAGAATCCCAAAGATTTACATTTTTATTCATATACATTGACACTTTTATTAATATAGATTGACACTTTTACTAAAAACACGATAAAAATAATTATTGTATCATTTCAAGGGCGGGAATATGTTATGCTCACTCATAAGTGTCGTATAAATAGTCATTGGGAAATTAAGAAATTAAAAAAAAAATTACGATTTCGAGAATTCAAAAAATTGGCATTTTTGTTCATATATACATTGGCACTTTTATTAATATAGATTGACATTTTTACTAAAAACACGATAAAAATAATTATTGTATCCTTTCAAGGGCGAGAATATGTTATGCTCACTCGTAAGGTGTCGCATAGATAACCGTTGGGAAATTACAAAATTAAAAAAAAATTATGATTTCGGAAATTCAAAAGATTGGCATTTTTGTTCGTATACATTGGCACTTTTATCAATATAGATTGATACTTTTATTAAAAACACGATAAAAATAATTATTGTATCCTTTCAAGGGCGGGAATATGTTATGCTCACTCGTAAGGTGTCGCATAAATAGCCGTTTGGGAAATTACGAAAATTAAAAAAAAATGACAATTTTGAGAATTTTAAACATTGGCACTTTTACTAAAACACGATAAAAATAATTATTTTATCCTTTCAAGGACGGGAATATGTTTTGCTCACTCGTAAGGTGTCGCATAAATAGCCATTGGGAAATTACAAGAAAAAAATAACGATTTCGGGAATTCGAAAGACTGACACTTTTATTCATATACATTGACACTTTTATTAATATAGATTGACACTTTTACTAAAAACACGATAAAAATAATTATTTTATCCTTTCAAGGGCGGGAATATGCTTTGCTCACTCGTAATGTGTCACATAAATAGCCATTGGGAAATTACGAAACTAAAAAAATGACGATTTTGGGAATTCGAAATATTGACACTTTTGTTCATATACATTAGCACTTTTATTCATATAGATTAGCACTTTTACTAAAAACACGATAAAAATAATTATTGTATCCTTTCAAGGGCGGGAATATATTTTGCTCACTCATAAGGTGTCGCATAAATAGCCGTTGGGAAATTTCGGAAAAAAAAAATGACGATTTTGGGAATTCGAAAGATTTACACTTTTGTTCATATACATTGGCACTTTTACTAAAAACACGATAAAAATAATTATTGTATCCTTTTAAGGGCGGGAATATGCTTTGCTCACTTGTAATGTGTCGCATAAATAGCCGTTGGAAAATTACGAAACTAAAAAAATGACGATTTCGGGAATTCCAAAGATTGACACTTTTGTTCATATACATTGGCACTTTTACAAAAATATGATAAAAAATAATTATTTTATCGTTTCAAGGGCGGGAATATGATTTCTTCGATCGTAAGGTGTTACTAAATAGCCGTTGGAAAATTACTGTAATAGAAAATTGACAATTTCGAGAATTCGAAACATTGACACTTTTGTTCATATACATTGACACTTTTATTCATATTGATTGACACTTTTACAAAAAAACATACGATAAGAAACTTTAAGCACAAAAAAGCCTAGAACCCACCCTCAAACCTGCCTGTGATCACACCTGATAAGATATGGCCCAGCACCTAGGCCCAAAGCATCAGGCCTAATATAATTGGGCCCCGACAGTTAAGCTTGGCCCAGGCAGCTCGGCCCAACTGAAGATAAGAGACTCCACCAAGGCAACCAAGACTCCTACATCGACTACAACTCAAGCTCTAAGAGAGATATAAAAGCTCGGTGTTTATCCATAAATGAGGAGATCAAGCCAAAGAGTCCAAATAGGAATAGACTTTGTATTAAGGTCGAATTCATGTAACTATCTATAAATAGGGGCTTAGAATAGATTGAGAGGGGAGAACAATCTTTGTAAGCAATACACGCATACTATTAATAACATTCACTCTTTTTTGCTCCGTGGACGTAGATCTATTCCGGTAGATCGAACCACGTAAATCCTTCGTGTCCTTTTATTTTCGTGTTCATTAATTCCTTGTCTAAGTGCATTAATCACCCTTGAAAAACAAGATCGATCAACACCCAAAGCCTCTTTAAAGAAACACGAGGGTGCATATCTACTCACTTATAATTAGAAAGCTAACCCTAACAAATTTCATACAACCTTCAATTCATTACATTACATTAATTTCAAACAAAACAAAAAACAAGACAAGAAAGTGGAATGGAGCTACAACCCAAAAAAGCAAGATTTGGGAAGGATAATTTGCATGATATGATGTAAATATGTTATTGGAGTTCCAATCAGTCCACAACGTCATACATATTCGATTATAAGTAGTGCAAAAGCATATTTGTCTGATTCCGGTGCTAATCAGTACCAAATCATGCCTTCTCCTTCCAAACATTGCACTAAGATCACACGCATTAAGCTCTCATCTCTCTTCATACATTGCATTAGTTATCCCTAGCAGTAATTTTCAAGTGTTCGTTAATTTATTGTACGACGCAGGTAAAGTGAATTCAATGATCTCACAGCACAACAATGTAGTAGCAACAAAAATAATCTGCCCAAAAGAAAAAACAAAAAAAAATCCGCAATTCTCACCATCATTTAGTCTTGACGGTAATTCCACTCCCGCCGGCAATAATGACGGCGGTGGCCATATCCAAGAACAGGCCGTGGTCCACCACCCCTTCCAAGGCAGCGATCTCCTTCCCCGCGCCGCCGGAGTCCTTGATCGGAGTCTTGAAATACAGATCCATAATGTAGTTGGAGTTGTCTGTGACGTAAGGCTTCCCGTCGGCGTCTAATCTGAGCTTGGCGTCGCAGCCTTCCGCCTTGAAGGGTTCCTGCAACCTCACTAGATTGTAGTTCTAGCAGAACTGCACCACCTCCATGGGCATGGCGAGGCTGGAGTCACCCAACCCCGTCACCAGCTTGGAGTTGTCGATGACCACCACAAATTTGTCGGAGGCGGCCTCCATCATCTTCTCGCGGAGGAGGGCTGCCGCCGCGGCCCTTGACGAGGTCGAGGTTGGGGTTGACCTTGTCGGCAGCCGTCGGTGTGGGGGTGGGCATCGAGGGTGGAGAGGGGGATGCTGAGGACAGAGAAATCGGGGGAGAGGGCAACGAAAGGCAATGTTTTGAAACCCGGACCGGATAACGAACCGGCCATTAAATTGGGTCACCGGGTTACTGGTTCGACCGGTCAAACCATTTTAAAAAACCCGGATGAACCGTACATGTATATAGTTATTTTTTTTCATATATGTATACATAATTATTGTATTCATTGTATTATTTAATATTTATCATATTAAAAAATGCATTAATAGTATTTGAAGTATTACTTTAAAATCAGAAAATTAATTCACATAGAATCAAAATTCATTGATTTAGCAATTCATCAATTAATTAAAATTTTAATTTAACATAAAGATAAATTTACCTATTTTGGCTCTAGAATCTAGACTAGATGTTTGACCTTTTCTCTCTCAACCTTTTAAGCTAAACCCCACGACTATTTCTCTCCCCAATACTCAGCTATGCCCCTACTACTAGGCCGGGTCGGATCGAGTGGGCCGGGTTGGGATCCGGATGCACATACAGCCCGGATGATAGGAGTTTTTGTCTTTCTATTAATGTTTAAAATTATGTTATAAAACTCTTGATGATCAATGTTAAATTTCGTTTATGATTCAAAGTGTTCTGTAGTATCAACTTTCAAAATTGAAAACATGTCTAACTAGTTTGCATCCCGTCGAAATTCAACGGCTATTAATTTGTACGGTGTAATATATTGCATTTTATAAGTATTATTATTATTATTATTATAAACCAAAATATTTTAACTCAAAAATAATTTAACCCAACCAGCCCGAATCAAAAATACTTCAAAGGTTTTGCCTGATTAACCAAACGTTACAAAAATTTGATAATTGTTTCACCTAAAGTGCTAGCAATAGAACTATATATATTGTAGAACAAGCAATAAACCCAATGTCGAATCTCAATGAAGACTTAGCAGGGAAATCAATCATGTGGCAAAAAGAAAGCAAATAAACTAATCTAATAAAGCAAGTAAAGAATTTTGGGTTTTGAGTTTTATCTAAATCCTAGGCTTAAAATAAATAAAGTAAATAAATTAAACTAGACTTGAAAATAACGAAAAACAAGTAGAAAGCATTCCCGTCTATCACCCGGGATAAAGAATTATACCAAGAGGAAGGCAATAAATATATCTAGGCATGAATTGAAACGAAAGCAATAAAGAAAACAGATAAATCTAAGCTAGAGCCAATTAATCCTAACATGCTTGAAAATAAATCTAAGAAACTAGAAAGCAATTAAATCTAATCTTAGCAAATTAATCTAAACTAATGAAAGCAATTAATCAAAGCAAGTAAAATTAATCTAAGAGCACAAATTAAACTTACGAATCGAAGACGAAAGAAGGAACGAAGAACTTGAATAAATCTTGAATTAAAACTTGAATCTAAAGCTATAATCTTGAAAGCAATTATCTAAAAGCTAATCTAAACTAATCTAGAGTTTTAAAGGCTAAAAAATAAGAGAAGAGAAGTTTTTTTTTCGTTCCCCAAAGGTTACATATATATATAGGATACCAAAAACCTAGTTAAAGAAGGAAACAATCTCTCAAATTCGTCGGACTGAGCGGGCGCTCACCCCCCTTGGCGGTCGCCAAGTCCGAGCTGCAGTCCGCTGCGCGCAACTTTTTTGTTTTGGCCGTATCTCTCTCGTCCGAACTCGAAATCGACCTCCGTTTTTTCCTACGCGCTCTTATCAAACTCCTCTTCAATAATATGCTTTTATTTCATCCAAAATTCATCTCCAAATGTTGCTCATTTCTTCATTCTTGTGCTCCTTTTCTCTCTTCTCTTCCAAAACTCCTCACCAACTCAACTTTGACTAAAACACACGAAACGAACACATAACAACGAACAAAATATATAAACACAAACTCATATCAAACCATATAAACCACACAAAAATACACTAAACAATAATCATAGTTATGTACATATTAAAAGAACTTCAAATACCACCTCAAAATCGAAGTAGTGTTAGAGTCAAAATATTTTAACTCAAAAATAATTTAGCCTGATCAACCTGAGCCTGACAAGGGTAACCTACAAATTGAATGAGTTGTCTGATATGTTATGTGATTCGCAACATAACACATTAAGCCACCTCGAATCGTTGGTAGCGACAATTTATTAAAATTAATTAATATTACAGGCATTAAATTATATAAAAATATAAATCAATAAAGATAATAATATTATTTATCGGGTAGTTGTATTTGTTAGTATCTCGAGTCATTTGTTGTTGAATGAAAAAAATAAGTAAAAGAGAGAAATATTAGGTATATATTTATGAAAATAAAACCAAGAGTGTTGTTATATTTATCGAGTAGTTGTACTCTGTTTATACGTATTAATATAAATAAATTAGATCAATGAAGAAAATATTTATCATAAAGTTAGCTTAGCTTAAACCTGTCCACGGGCCTAGGCCCGCCGGTTTCAGGCCCCAGCACGCCGGTTCACGGGTCTCCACGGCTTGAACTGAGCCCGGCCCGCCTGCACTGTTGCCAGTTTCGGTCCAGACTAAAAAATCGGCGGTCCTAGGCTGGTTAAAATTCGGCGGTTCTCAACTTTTTTACCAATGGACCACTTGAAAATTGAAGTAGGATTAGGGTCGAAATATTACCAAATGTCCCCAAAAAATTATGTTTTAGAAAAAATAACCATACTAAAAATCACACATGTACCATAATTTGTATTAGGGATAAGGTACAAATACCCAACTAACGTTTCAACGGAAAAAAAAAATAAAAAATAAAAAATACCCCCTAAACTTTGTTTTGGTGCAAAAAGGACCTCAACGTTTATTTTTAAGAATAATTTGCCCCTCCCAACTTACAGTTCGGGTTATTATATTGTATATCGTTCCTACTTTCCGCTTATTTGATTGTGGAACCCACGAAAATTAAAAAAGAAAAACAGAATTAAAATAAAAATGGACCAATGTTTGTAGAGTGTTAGTTGGGAGGGGCAATTTATTCTTAAAAATAAACATTGAGGTCTTTTTTGCACCAAAATAAAGTTTAGGGGGCATTATGTTTTTTCGTAAAAATGTTAGCGGGGTATCTGTACCTTATCCCTTTGTATTATTAAGTCACATTATTTTCATATGAGCATGGATGACCTTTCGTGACATCTCCTCTATCCTCCATTCATAATTATTTTGCCACCTCAAAATCGATTTTGTGTCAAAAAATTAAATATATATTACAAAAATTTGACAATCATAGTTATCGATACATACTAAGAAAATTTCAAAATCTTCTTTGTCAACAGGCCACCTCAAAATCGAAATAGTGCTAGGCCAAAATATTTTCAACTCAAAAACAATTTAGTCTGATCAACCCGAACTGAAAATAGCCTGAACACGATTGATATGTCCTGAAAATCATTGAAATGATGCTCGTTGTTGTGCCTAGTATATTATCAAGTGTCTTAATTAAAAATATAATTTTTTGTTCCAAAATTTTGACAATTATATGTATTGATACATATCAATTTAAAGAATTTCAAAAATTTATTGGCCAACGGGCCACCTTAAAATAGATATTGTGTCTAATATATTGTCAATTATATTAAATTAAAAATATACTTTTGTTACAAAAATTTGATAATTATAGCTGTTGGGAACACTCTGCAGTTGATTTTGATGATATTATTTGAAACCACACTTAGACTTATTTACTCTTTTCTAGAGTTGAGATTGATAGGAGCTATCTGATTGTGTATAGAATAGATCGATAAGTAAGTGCTATGGTAGATCGATCATGCTTGTAAGGGTCAAGATCGTTTTTGACGAGCTCACCTATATGAGTTCGATCTGGACATCTTGCTTCCCGATCTGAACATCTTGCTTCCTAGTCAGTCTACTGTAAAACGTGTTGGTATCCTACTGCTAAGAGAATATGTTGTTTTGCCTCAACAGTTCGTGACATTCTGTCCTGGTGCGACATCGGCTGCCAACTAGGACGAATTCCAACGGCTAGAAGTGAGTCAGCACCAACGGTTCTCTGCCACTCTGCAAGACCCTAACGGATAGTTTTCAAAACTATGCATATAAATACTTCAGTCATTCCAGAGTTCATTCTACAAGAATTTCATTTCATAAGTCAAAACTCTACAGAAATCTCAAGCTATCATAGCAACTTCAACTTAAAAATCCTAGATAATTCTCAAGTGTTGATACTAAAAAATTTCTGAATCTGGAAACCACTCGAGTTCCTGAGGTGTTTACTGATGCCTAAGAACTCAACAGAAACCAACCCTCCTCAAGTTCAGTACCTCTTCATTGAGAAGAAGAAGTTATGTTCGCTCCGCCATTGCTGAGAAGATCAAGCTCTGCAACTGAAGGAGCTTGTTGGTTTTTCTAAAGTTTGTGTAAGAAGGTTGTAAGGGTCACGACCCAAAACTCGTGCTTGAATTTCATCAAGTTAGACAAATTCAAGACTGGTACTCAGCCAGTAAAAATAAGAGAGAGAAAGATCCAAAGGTTAAAGGAATTTTCAGATTCGAAGGAATCTGACATGGATGTAGGGAACTTTCCAGAACCACACTAAATTGACTATGTCGTGTTGTCTCTCTCTATCTCTTACTTTCAGTCAATCTCTCTTTATCTTTACTAACCTTCATTCATCAAGCATACTCATTAAACGTATTGCTAAGCATATCGAAACTTTAAATAATTTTCTAAGAGTTTTCAACAGACCACCAACTTCCGCGTACAGATTGATCTTGTCAAAGTATAGCAGCACACCTGCTAGACCTGAAGAGATCAAGCTGCAGTCTGTCACTCGTGTTGTCTTAATGAGCTGGTTTGTCAAATTGTAATAGAAATCAAAAACTATTGGAGATTGGTGTATCCCCCCCTCCATACACTAATTAACTCTTTTTAGGACCAACAATAGCTATCGATACATACTAAAAGAATTTAAAAAAATATTGGCCAATGGACCAACTCAAAATCAATTTTGTGTCTAAAAATTGAAAATATATTTTTTGTTACAAAAATTTGTCAGTCTATGTAGTTATCGATACATACTAAGAGAATTCAATTATATAAAAAGTATAATTATATAATAATTAAGCATATTTCTATACATATTTAAGCATAATTTTGTATACTTTTAAGCATTTTTCTCATTTTCTCACCCCATGATGTATTTTCATACGAACCCTTCCCATTATTTTTCTCATTTTCTCACGGCAAGATTTATGTGCATGAACCATTCCCATTATCTTGCCAACATAAGTAGAGATAAGGATTTTAAAATGGTATTAGTTGTGACTTGTGAGATAAAAATTTTACCATTTTAGGTAAGTGGACAATTATATGGGACGTCCCTGTTGGGATATTATGTTAAGGGGGAACTTGAATCAAGTTAATAAACAATTTGTTTTGATTCAATTCCAAAACCCTATTAGAATATTTCCCTTATTATTTATGATGAATCTAGATAAGTTATTTATCCTAGTAAAGCTTGCATGTTAGGAAGCTTTCATCATTATTCTAGAAATGCATGTTATGAAGCAGACAGAGTTCGCAAAGCGTCAGATGTCAAAGCGGCATCAAGTATTGAAAGCGTCGGAAGTTTGAAGCTGCAAAGCATATGGGAAACGCTTTCAAGACTAAGGCTAGAGCACGCTACCGCTCTATGAAAGCAAGCGCTATCAAGTCAGCTCACCAAAGTGTCTCTGATATGGAGCTGGACTTAAAGCGTCAATCAGTGCTAGTGTGATAAGTTGACTCACAGAATCCAAGTTTGATTTTCAAACGTTCGGATGTCTGACAAATCACCGCTCAAAGCTTACGTGTCAACAACCCATTGCACAACGGATACAGTCCGAAAATTCAAGGTTAGGTGAGAGTTGCCATACCTCTAGGTGCGGCGGACATCCCCTCCTAGCTCCGCAAAAAGGCTGACACGACTTTTCCGGAAATTGAGGAACACGCTACCTCTTCTCTCTCAACGGGAAGTATGGTTCCTCCTACTATAAATAGAAGGAGTTGCACACACTAAAACTAACGCATGTGCAAACAATTCAAGCATACTACTCACAAGAACTCAAGCAAATCATCATGTACATTCCTTTAGTTCTTTAAAACGCTTCCAATTAGTGTGTCCTCAAGAAACATATTTTCTTGAGTATTACAACTACTTTCTTTCTAGGTTCAATCTCATATATCTATAACCTAGCTTCGAAAATCCTTATCCCTTTACCTTGATCTTCATTATAAAAGATTCTCATTTTACGAAAACCAAAAACCCCAAACCCAAGTCTATTGTTGTTAGATTGAGTTGTAAGGTTGTAAGTTTTTGTGATAAAGTTTGTTGTTGTAAGGCGTCTCGAGAGCCCGTGAATCTCTGAGGATTCAAGTACAAGTTTGTTACTAGCCTTGAATCATTTCCCCTTGGAAGTATAAAATAAGGGATACTAAGTGAAGGTATTCATCCCGTCCAGGATAGAGTGGACGTAGGAGAGGTGTTCCGAACCACTATAAATCGTGTTTGTGTTCCTTACTTTATTTATTGCTTTGATTTATTACATTCACACGCATACGCTCTAAGTATTAATCTGGTTTTAAGCTTGCAAGTAAATTAAGTCTCACCACATTCCACACCGTACTCACACGAGTGAGAAGCTTCAAAAGCTTCACTAAGCATTCGAAGCGTCTACTCGATAAAAGGGTGAAAAACGAAAGAGAAGTTAAACACTTCTCAACACACGTATTCACCCCCCCTCCTCTACGTGTGTTAGTTACTTTCGGGACTAACAAGTGGTATCAGAGCAGGACAGGGGTTCTAACTAACCTCTCTTTCTGAATACTGGTGGTGCAGAAGCGTTACAGTAGGTCTACCTGAACCGATCTTTCTTAAATCTTGCATTAAAACCCTACTCACTGCATATTACATTTTTCTAACTTCCTTTTAAGATATGTCTTCCTCGGCATAGCTTCCTCAGTTCTCGATTGAGGGCTACGCCATGTGGAGCTTCCGCATGGAGTCCCATCTGCATCTCTTCATGATCGCATGCATGAAGTTATCGAGAAAGGACCCATCGTAATCATGAAGTGTGCAACTAGGAATCGTGAAAAGGAGAAAGCCTCTGACCAAGATGGCAACCCAATTGATGAGGATGAAAGCATTTCTACCGATATCTATGTCGTGAAGCCAAGAGATGAGTATACAGCCAACGATTTCAAAGCTGATAATCTAGATCGTGTGGCGCGCAACGTGATCCAGTCAACCATCTCCGACGCCTATCTCCCAAGAATAATGAAATGCAGAACGGCGAAGGAGATGTGGGAAACTCTTGCCCTAATCTCTCAAGGTACAGAGAAAATCAAGGAAAACAAACTCTATGTACTGATGCAGGAGTTTGACGCTCTCACAATGAGAAACAATGAGAGCATGGAGTCTTTCAAGACTCGAGTTCTGGGAATCACCACAACTGTGGCTTCCCTTGGGAAAGATCTCACCTTCAAAGAGATCAATCTAAAGGTGGTTCGCGCTCTTTCTGGAAAATGGCAGACGATGAAGGAGCTCTTCCTCTCACAAAAGGAACTGGGAGACATGTCTCCAGAAATGAGGTTCTCCGAGTTTAAAGCGCTCGAGTTTGACCTAGTCAAGAAAGTGCCTCGTGATAAGGAGGAGCTTCCAGCAAAATTAAAGAGTCTGGCTTTCAAAGCTACTGTGGAGACCACCACCACTGAAGCCAATGTCTCCAACAACGATGTTGCTGAGATGTCTAGGGAGGAGCTGGAAGAGTACGCTCTCTATCTTGTTAGAGGGTTCAACAACTCCAATACTAGAGAGGCCAAATATAAAAGATTCTATAAATCTCAAGGCCAAGGCTTGTGCTCCGCCCCACGTGATGGAAAAAGGGATGAGAAAGCCACAGTCATCCCTAGAGATAAGGCACATATTGAGTGCTTCGAGTGCCACAAGATGGGTCACTATCAAAGTGAATGCCCGAAGCTCTCGACCAAGGAAAAGGATAAGGTCAAAGCTCATCGTGAAGACAGCCGTCGCGCTCTCGTAGCCGACACTCCCGTTGAATCCAAAAAGCCCATCGACCATGATGAAGATTAGTTCACTAATGATGAATATGATTATGGTTGCATGGCCATAGAAGCTAAAATGGAGGAGGAAAAAACTTCTATACCTAATACTCTTCCATTATCACTAGGTAGTGAATGTGGTGACGGTGAGGATGAGGCTTTCAGCTTGGAAAGTGATCTCTTTGATGACTATTTAGAGTTGCTCAAGAATCATGAATCCTTACAGGAAGTTCTCATTCAGTTCAGAAAGGAGAACGACAGATTAGCCAATACACTCGAGTCTAAGGAAAATGACCTATTCGAGTTGACGGCTAAGTTCGATGATCTTCATGAACACAACCAATGTACCATATCCACTTCCAAGGAATGCAAAGCCACTCTTTATCATCTCAATAGTGCTTCTGTAGCTATTGAAATGATTGAAAGTTCTTTCAAACCCTCAAAAAGTTTGAAAGGAATCGGCTTTGGTTCTACACTCACAGCTTTATCCGATGCTAGTTCCAAAGCGTCGTTGAAAAGTCCCAAAGTTGTTCAACATGCTACTAGCAAAGGAAATAAGTTAGTCGGTTTTGTGGCTGAAACTTCAATGCAAGCTTCCAAAGTGCCTTCGAAGGTTCAACCCGACGCTTTGATAAAGTCTAAGACTGGAAAGCCTAAATGCTCTAAATGCAATTCAAAGCGTGTCCAATCTGCGACAAACCCGAAGCGTCAATAAGAGCATAAAGCTGACTTGAATAACTTCATATCTCATGGAGGAACTCAAGTACGCTTTATCCCCGATGCTTCACATAACTTTCATGATCAAAGCCTCATCAATCATTTTATACAAGATGAAAGCATTCCTTCACGCTCTCAGAGAAGAAGGAACCGTAAGCGCTTTCACTATTTCACACACGATTACACTCAGGGTTTTCCCATTAAACAAAGCCCTATTTTTTTTGTTCAGGATCTCGAGAAGGGAGTCACTCTCTCAGTGAATCCAACTCGAGCTCCCAAGTCTACTAACATTAAGAAACCCAATGCAAATTGGGTACCTAAAAATTGTTGATCTTATAGATCAAGGTGACGAACTCGAAAAGTGCGGCCCAGAGGAAGGAAGAAGCTATCTGGTACCTAGATAGCGGATGTTCACATCACATGACGGGTGAATGATCTTTCCTCGATGAGTTTGTTGAGAAGCCGGGTCTAGATGTAATTTTTGGTGATGATACAAAAGGCATCACCATCGGATACGGTACATTTTGTGTTGGAAATATGAGACTTCCTAACATCTCATATGTCCAAGGCCTCAAACATAATTTATTTTCTATTTCTTAATTTTGTGATAACGGGTTCGTAGTAGAGTTTATCTCTAACCAGTGTGTTGTCAAGAACAAAGCATCTATGCAGGTTGTTCTTACAGGCATTCGAAAGCAAAACGTGTACGTAGCTATATGGAGCAGCTGCAAAGTCAGAGTCTGCCTCATTGCTAGAAGCACCTCAGAGATCAGGTGGTTATGGCATCGTTGCCTCAACCACCTGAACTTCAAAAAATGAATAAGATCTCCCGGAAGAGTCTCATTCGAGGTATTCCTAATGAAGTCTTCAACAAGGATATAGTGTGTCAAGCCTGCCAAGAAGGCAAGCAGATCAAGAAGTCCTTTCAAATCGTCGAGGGACATGGCTCATCCCGAATTCTAGAGCTCCTTCACATGGATCTCTTTAGTTCTATTTTACCAGTCACCTTGAGTAGAAGGAAGTACGCTCTTGTAGTTGTAGATGATTTTTCACGCTACACTTGATTCACCCTCACTTTAGGGGTGAGGGTAGATAGCAATGATAATCGATGTGTATAATCGAGTCGAATCCACATGGAATGCAATGGCAAATGAGTTTCAAGTAGTAATCTAGCTACTAAACCTACTATCCAAGCTACAAGATATCATGTTTTTGTGTTTTCTTAATTCTATCAAGCAATGTAATTGAAAAGTAACAAACTAGACAACAACTAATAGCAAGAGTTAACAAACAATAGTAGAAAGCTTGGTTCCAAATATACTTCGATAATCACAAGAGGTCTAGGTTTTAGGAATTGCATGGATTAGCCATTTTAATCTAATTCATATGGGAGTTCTATATATTGTATACACTAATTCTTTTCTCAAAGCAATCAATGTAAGTAGATTAACCTATGACATCTATCTCCGACTATGACTCAAGATGCATGGATTAACTCCTAATGGCACAATTAATATCTAGAATCTCCTATTAGCAAGAATTACTAATACGTTGTGATTTGATGCTAAGTGCTATGAATTAAAGTGTACTAAGCATTTAACCAAACACCTTGTATGCACTCAATGATGGCCAATCAATCATGCAATAAAATTAAGTCTCAAACAACAAGACATATGAATTAGAAGGTAAATCCAACAACAAAATCCAAAAACCTAGTGATCTAGATCATATCTTCATATATTGGAACCAAAAGAAAATTTAGCTAGACATAATTGAAGGAATTAAACCATAAAAAGTAAATGAAATCATGCTTAAAAGATAGAGAATTTAATAAGGAAGAAGAAAATGGTCTTGAATCTTGAATCCACAAAGTAAAGCTCCAACAATCTTTAATTTACTAAAAAGGAAAGAGGGAAAAATTTCTAGGGTTCTAAAATATTAAAGTATATATATGATCCCCCAATGAGGTTGAATTTAGGGGTTAAATACATAGAAAATCGAGTTTGGGTCGAGTTGGGACAAATCAGGGTGAACCGGACGAACCGGGGTGAGTTTGGGCGAAGTGGGGCGGCCAACCTGCGGTCTGGGAGGTCGCCGGCCCAGACTGCCGTCCTCTCTGTCCTCCACGACGGCCTGGCAGGTCGCCGTCAGCATTTCTCCTTGCGCAACTTCGCCATTTTCGCTCGTTCTCTCTCGTCCGAACTCCGATTCTCGATCCGCTTTTTGCTATGGACTCCTACGAACCCCTCTTCGATATAAAATGATCAAATTGGCCAAATGAGTTCTCTATTATTCCTGCAAAAAGCATAAATAGACTTGAGAGAACAAGGAAAACATAAATGAAATCAAACTAGTGAAACCCTAACTATATATATAACTTGAAATTCCACATTTAAAAACACAAGTTTCACTCTAATTGAGCTCGATTCTCCCTCGTTCCCAGCCTTCGATCCTTAGCCACATGAATGTTCTTTCCAATTTTTATAAAAATAGATCAAAAACCGAGAGAAAATGAGAAAAACACAAAGTATGCTATAAGTTTAAAAACCCTAGCATTTCTAACATTTAAGCACCTAAATCGAGACTCAAACACATGCAAAGCACACTCGACATGCACATAAAATACGTGTTAATCAACACTTGGGTACTAATTCTACTAAAAAAGAAAGATACGCTTCGGGAGCTCCCAAAGCTCCTAAAGCAGCTAACGGTGGAAAAAGGACTGAATGTGGTAAAGATATGCTCCGATAAAGGAACAGAATTTCTCAATCCGTTCATCGAAGCGTATAGCACAAAGAATGGGATTCTACATCAGACTTCAGTAGCTCGCACTCCACAATAAAATGGCGTTGCAGAGCGCCGGAACAGAACCATCAAAAAGGCCACACGTTCGATACTCGCGGATGCCCAACTGCTAAAGAAATTCTAGGGAGAAGCGACCTTCACCGCTTGCTACACCCAAAATCGCACTCTAATCAACACACGCCACAACCGAAACCCATATGAATTATTGAAAGGGAGAATTCCTACTCTCTCTCATTTACATATTTTTGGTTGTAAGTATTTCATTCACAACAATGGTAAAACGCAATTGAGAGCATTCGATAGCAAAGCCGATACGGGAATATTCCTTGGATATTCTCCAACAAGCAAAGCGTATCGAGTCTATAATTGTCAAACTCTTGTTATGGAAGAAACACCACATGTTGTTTTTGATGAAGCTGTCCTTCAAGACTCCGCAGGTACAGGTAAATGCTGAAAGCATGAATGTTGCACCTGAAAGCGTGAATGCGATTCTCGAAGCTTCTTCCAAACAAGTTACGCGCTCTGCCTCAAAGCGTGTAGATCTGGTGGACGCGTCAGAAGAAGAGGAGCCTGAAGCAGCAGTTGAAGGATTATAAAGTGGAATGTTCGGAGGTTCCAATTTATTGTGATAACACAAGCACAATTTCCATCACCCACAATCTAGTGCTTCATTCAAAATGCAAGCATATCAAAATTCGCCATCACTTTATTCGAGATCATGTGGAGAAGCAAGATGTTAAGGTGGAAAAGATTCCAGTCTGAGGATCAGAAAGTGGATATTCTCACGAAGCCGCTTCCTCAAGCCCACTTCAACAAATTGTGCCTAGAACTAGGGTTGCTAGACCCTGGTGAGGAGAAGGTAGAGTAAGGTGGAGAAGGTAAAGTGTGTTCCCTACCTATCCTCACGCTTTCCTCATTGGGATAATAAGTTAAGGGGGAACCGGTCTTTACAAGAGTTGTGAAAGATGAAGATGAAGATCAAGACCGAGGGATGGAGTTCCCTTTAGAGCACCAATCTCTACAAGCTTTTACTTTTTACGTGAAAGCACGGTTAAGTGTTCCTCCTTTCTCGAGCTAATCGAATTAGCTTGGTTAAGGTTGAGTGTTCGTACCACGACGCTCGTAAAAAATATATGTCATCTTAACAGAGCGGTGCACAAGTGGATACACTTTGTGGATGATCAAGGAAGTTAAACTTGTAGGTTTAGAGTTTGCACAACCGCGACTCGAGAGCCCGTGAATCTCTGAGGATTCAAGTGCAAGTTTATTGTTGTTAGATTGAGTTGTAAGGTTATAAGTTTTTGTGATAAAGTTTGTTGTTGTAAGGCATCTCGAGAGCCCGTGAATCTCTGAGGATTCAAGTACAAGTTTGTTACTACCCTTGAATCACTTCCCCTTGGAAGTATAAAATAAGGGATACCAAGTGAAGGTATTCATCCAGTCGAGGATAGAGTGGACGTAGGAGATGTGCTCCTGCACCACTATAAATCGTGTTTGTGTTCCTTACTTATTTATTGCTTTGATTTATTACATTCACACACACACGCTCTTAGTATTAATCTGGTTTTAAGCTTGCAAGTAAATTAAGCCTCACCACATTCCGCACCGTACTCACACGAGTGAGAACCTTCGAAAGCTTCACTAAGCATTCGAATCGTCTACTCGATAAAAGGGTGAAAAACGAAAGAGAAGTTAAACACTTCTCAACATACGTATTCACCAACCCCCCCCCCCCCCCCCCCTCTACGTGCGTTAGTCACTTTCGGGACCAACAGTCACAATAGGGAAACATAGACAATTAGAGTGGGACAGAGGGAGTACTAAAAAGAACTCAAAAACTTATTGGTCAATAGGCCACCTAAAAATCTAAGTAGGATTCGGGCCAAAATATTTACACCTGCTAATAAAAAAAGTTAAATCAATGAAGGAAAGATTTCTCACGTAGTTATATTTATTTTATGAGTATCACGTGGCCAGTTCATGGTTGTAACGATGCTAATTTTGTGTCTAATATGTTATAAATTGTCTTTAATTAAAAACATGACATATTTTTTGTTAGAAAACTTCGACAATCATAAAAATCAATGCATACTAAAAAAATTCAAAAACTTTTTAACCAACAGGCTACCTGAATATCGAAGTATGGTTATAACCAAAAAATTTAAGTGTCGAGTTGCCTGTTAGGAAAGTTAGCTTAACTCTAACCGAGCTAGCCAACCCGAATAGCACTACAAAATCATGTTCCCTACCAACCCGGACTGAAAATAACGCAAGTCCGATAGGGATAACCTAAAAATTGAATGATTTATTTGATCTTATAGAATACATCAAGCCACCTCGAATCGTTGATTTTGTCAATCATTAAAATCGATACATACTAAAAAAAATATTACAATGCTCTCAATCAGTAATTCAAAAATTTATATATTTTGTTACTAATGTTATTTATATTGAACATTAATTAATCATATAGATATACTTTATAAACAAAAAATTGCGTATACAGAATTACTATAAATAGAATTCATATAAAACTAAATCTAAGATATACATAGAATGAAATAAAATGTTTATGTGTGAGTCAGATATATATTTTATATGTATTAATATAATACTTCATATGTCCTCTAATTACTGACACTCTTACGATATTAGGATATCCTCCATTTACTGAACATTTCTATTTTGAGACTTAGGCCCCATAATCACTTTAACACTTTATCACTCTACTTTTTAACACTTTAACACTTTAATACTATTAAAAATATTAGATAGACCCACAATTATTCCACTTTAACACTTTAACACTTTAATTTATTAATAAATTAGACTATATAAAATCATGTGCCCAAAATTTTGGGTCACTAAATAAAGGACGGAGGAGTAGTATATGTTGGGAACCCTTTGAAATTGAGTTTTGATAATGCTATTATAAACCACACTTAGATAATAGGTTTTAATTAGAACAGGCTGGTCTCCGTGTTTGGATCAGTCAAGCTTTACTCGGACAGGTTGCTCATGTAAAGGTCAAGGTTGCAAGTACAACCTGGTACCTAAACTAGCCAATCTGTCATACTGTTCCACTAAGTAAACTGTCTATGTAACCTGCTCTTACCAAGCCAGAAGATTTCACACGAAGGTAACAGAAGACTGAAGACAGTTCGAGGTATAGGAAGCTCGACCTGTGAAGATCAACCTGAGCTGTGGTTGAGAAACCTGTTCTCAACCAACGACAAGAATTGTGTCAGTGTACGGTACTGCAAATCCTGACACACTTCCAACGGCTCTATTTCAAATGCTTCACTATAAATACCTCAACTCATTCCAGAAAGAAGTACGAGAAACTCAAATTACAAGTCGAAACTCTGCAGAAATCTCAAGCTGAAATTCATTCAATCAACACTCGAAATTACTAGAGCTTTCCCAAGTGTTGATCATTGTAGATTTCTAATCTTTCTGGAAACTGTCTTACTAGAACACATCACACACACTCTCACTACCTTCACAGTTGTTATTCAGTGTAGTTGATCAAGTTGTATTTTCCTAACGACGATAGCTATTCACAGCTTTCTAGTTTGGATAGTAGCACTAGTCATTTAGTGTTAGTAAGATTGTATGATAATTTGTATGTAAGTAAGAAGAGACACGACTCAAGAAACGTGCTAGATTCAGTCTAAGAGAAAGACTTGAATTTGGACTGGACCTCCACCAGTGTTAAAAGGAGCGAAAAATCTCAAGTTAAGGGATTACAGATTCGACGGAATCTGGCGTGGACATAGGAGCTGTTTACTCCGAACCACGATAAAAACTCCTAGTGTCTCTCTTGTTATTCACTTATTTATTTACACAGTTTGCATGTTCACAACCTGCATCACTGTAACCTGTCTTGCATGAACACTTGCCTGAACTAAAGTTTCCTTTGAAAACTGTAAGCCAACCTTTCCACCAAACTTCCGCACGCAGGTTAGTTTTGCAAGCTCAGCAGTTTACTGATTGAGCTGGAAAAACTAAACTTCTCTGATATACTATAGTGACGACTCAGTAAGATCAATCTGTTTTGAAAAATCAAAACTGTTGGCTAATTGGTGTATCCCCCCCCCCACACCAATATCTATTTATCAGGACCTACAGTATATTTTGGATAAATAAGAATGGAGGATGTAAGAAACACCACGTAAGCATGCGAATCAACGTGGTGTGCCAAATCCACAGCGGAACAAATCGAACTGGAGGTCTACCCGGCGCAACCTCCGGGTCATGGTTCGATCGGTTGAATCGGTCAAACTATGGTTGAACCATTTAATAAACAAATTAATAAAAATATTTAATATATATATAAATATCAAACATTTCATGATTTATATATTATAGGTTCATAAAAATCTAAGATCACACGTGTTAAAATCAACAACAAAAATATGCATATTCATATTATATATGTTTATAGTCAAAAAATATATTTATAATTTTATAAATGAACAATGAATATAATGTAGTTGATAATGATTCAAAATTGATTGAATAATGGATATATATATATATATCGTAAACCTCTAATAACATTAATTTGTGATGTGGTGTACATAATCTATCATGTGGGAGATCATGAGTTCTCTTATGATCTTATCATAATTAATTAATCAATTGAAACAATAAATTTAATATTTATAAACATATAGATTTTAGATAAATAGGATTGGAGATAGGAATGGAGACTGTAGGTGATGCCACGTAAGCATATAAAATAATGTGGTGCTCCGAATCCCCAACAGACCATATATATATATATATATATATAGAGAGAGAAATGATATGCTACTCACCTCCCGGTGGGCACCTTCGTGGGTACCTCATCGTTTTATCACGTTTGCATTGTTTTTTTTTAATTTTTATTTTTATTCTATATTCTAGTATCTTAGAAATTAATTTACAAATCATAAAATCTAAAAAATACATAAAAATCGAAGCTCGATTTATTTTATTACTCATTTTTTGAAGTTAAAAATAAAAAATAACAAATTGAACATTGATTTTTTAGATTTTATAATTTGTAAATTAATTTTTAAGATACTAGAATATATAATAAAAATAAAAATTAAAAAAAAGCAATGCAAACATGATAAAACGACGAGGTGCTCACGAAGGTGCCCACCGGTATAGAGAATGATATGCTACTCACCCCCGAGCTGGGCACCTTCGGAGCACCTCGTCGATTTTATCCTGTTGCATTGCTTTTTTTTTAAATTTTCTTTTTATTAATATTTCTAGTATCTTAAAACTAATTTACAAATTAAAAATCTAAAAACATCAATTCAATTGTTATTTTTATTTTTAAACTTCAAAAAATGAGTAATAAAATAAATCGAGCTTCGATTTTTATGTATTTTTTAGATTTTATGATTTTAAATTAATTCGCAGATACTAGAATATAGAATAAAATAAAAAATTAAAAAAAAGCAATGCAAACGTGATTAAAACGACGAGGTTACCACGGAGGTCCACCTGGGGGTGAGTAGCATATCATTTCTCTATATAAATATATATATAGATATATTGCTATTGATTATTGGAATCAACAAAGCATAAGTGACTTAGAAAAGGATCCTCTTATTTGGATTTGTGTCACGTGCATCTTCCGTGTAATTAAAATATATTGAAAATATTTATTGCAAAAAAATAAAAATATTAGATATGATGAGTCATAATTAACATTTATAACTAAAATTAAAATGTAAGATATTGTATACCCTAGTTATTGGTTTATCTAAAAACTAATTATGAAATTAAACTAAACATAAAGTATTAAAAGAAAATGAAAAAAATATTTGGAACATCAAAGTTGAAACAAAACTCACAAAAATATACAGAGTATGATATATGCCAAAAAAATTATATATAAAAAAGCATGAATACATATACAAATAAGAAGGTTCTTACGGATAGAAGTGTTCTCATATGAACAACTCCCTGCTATAATTAAATGGAGAGTATGTATTGATATCTATTCCATTCGTTTCATATATCTTGATACATTTTAGTAGTATAATAGACTCATTTTAAATAAAAATGTACCGAGATGGAATATAATGCATCGATGGCTCATGGTTCAACATTGGCTTCATATGTGTATAGGTTGAGTTAACTCGCAGTTGCAGTTTGTCACTCATTTTATGTGTTCCAACCATTTACCCTAACCATGGTCCATGTACTATCAAGCACCGCTGTGAATTTTCTAAAAGTACAAAACTGCAACACAAATACTCATACAATTTCAGATTTAGAAGGAATCAGTTTGTGTATATGTTTGTGTACGTATAAGAAATTCGTATAATTTAGGTGTTGGAACAAAGACAAATTTACAACATATATGCGAGGCTCGAATGTGTAATCTGGCCTTAATTAATTTGTTGAAATATATTTCTAAGAGGTGTCAAGCTACTTTTCCTATCATGAAATAAACTTTCTTTTGAAGCATGTTCAAATGCCGTTGCTTGGGACAGAGCCGGGCCAGCATCCCCGGCGATCGTCCTGGCAATAATTTTAACGATATATAAGTTGAATTTTGTATTTCTTTTCTCTAATATTTTAGTATACAATGTAATCTCATTCGTGAGAACTGGTTCTAAACCTGCATAATTTAATTACAAGGGATCCTGTATCATCCTAATTTCAGTATCTCAATCGTGTTTCAAATATAAAATTTATGAACTCTTATGCGTTTTTTCTTTTTCAATTTTAATGTATTCTGATTTGGTTTAATTTTACAATTATTAACTAGCTAGAATTCATTCATCCGAATTAGGGTTTATTATTATTTTTTAGCATTTGATTTTAATTTCATACCCTGTAAGTAATAATAGGGTTGATAAATTTAAAATTAGGTTATATAAATTTTTAAAATTTCAATTTTTAGTTATTGATATTAATTATGATCCAATAAATTATAGTAATTATGAAAAATATTATTAAAAAATATAAGTTATTTATGACACAATTGAAATTGAACCAGAAGATCCATTTGATACTTGACATTGTTTGTCAACTTTTTACACCTTAGCTCTGTCCGGATTGTTTATTTAAATTAATGACTTCAGTAAAACTTTGGAGCCCACAAAGCTGATATGACAGTATTACATGTTGAGTAATCTACTACAAATATATACTAAAAGGGGATTTACTTTATAGGATAAGAATGGATTAACTAATTTTATTCAACCTAATCTCATACTTCGTATTTACTAGCTAGGATTGTGTAGATGAGTATTATCCACAAACACGCAATAAGCCTACACTTCTTGCTTCAATTTGGACTAATCTTAAGATATACCACCAAAACATGTGAGATTAGTCTGACCATATTTCATTACACACCTTATCCCAAAATTTGTCAATCTCTAAATTGAATTATACCTCAAGATAAATGCTCCCTAAAAAATTAAACTCTCCTAAATCTATAATCCTGCTAAAAAAAATGGAAGCATTTATATTGAACAAGCATGTACTTCGATACCTTTTTTCCAATTTCTAAGTCTTTAGTTGTGAGATATCAATGTTGTAGTTATTTAATTATATTTTGTTTTCTTTTTTCAATGGACTTTGGTTAGTATAAGTATATAAAGTTCAATAATGCAATTTTTTTTCCTCTTATAATGCTTTTTATAGTTACTTACTTATAGGCCACTCTGTGAATTTATGCTATTTTATTCCTACAACATGCATGCTTAAAGAAATGTCACCCAATAAAAATTATAAACATAAAAGATAGAAACACTCGAATATAATTGCATAGCAATATGTTTGCACCGACCCAACAACTTCAGAATTAATTGCTTATAACCATAAATTACAATACCATGAATTATTGGCAATCAAAAATGGCGCACCCTTATATTCTAAAGATCTAGGAAAGAATGCATTTCTACCTATTAAATCATTTTCCAATACTGAATCAAAATGGTATATGCCTAGCAATTCTTACATAGCCTCGGCTGGTTCAGCACTCTTCTTTTGTTTAGGTCGTCCACACCTCTTCACATCTTTACCTTTTAATAGTTCCACAGCTTTCTCTAAGCTTATCTCGTTCGGTTTCAGGTTCTGCATACGAACAAATATCAAATCAGTAACAATTCGAAAAGAAATTGATTCGGGGAGAAGTAAAATGTTAGCTATGTAACAGAAGATGCCAATTATTTGAAACAGAATTTACCTTGGGTACAGGAGCAATTGTGCGTCTGTGTCTAATGGAAAAGCCAGCCTTTGCAAGCTTTATAACCATGGGTTGGCTATCGTCTGGGTGATTTCCCTGAAATAAATGCCGAATTTGGATTAATCGGGGATGTTAATGTGAAGTGGAGATAGAGAAAAGGGAAGGAGACGAAGCACTGAGAAAGTACCAAGGTCACTGGATACTGCAGTAAGTCTAGAGCAATGTCCAATGTGATGGAGTCTACATCCTTTATCTAGAAAGGGAGAGAACATGAATATCAGATGAGTGATATGTTAAGTATATTATAAGGGAGTATAACATGAACAAATTTAAGCAATTAAATGATCCAGATCCTAAAATGTAGCATAATGAATACAAGAGGAAGATGAGGGATTTAGATGGCTTTAGTTTTGCAAAAATGAAAAAAAAAATTAGAATGATTTATGAACGTAGATAGTCAGGGACGTAGAATAAGAGAACAAAAGTGAACCAAAATTCAACTAAAATAAATGTGTACTTGAGCCACCGATGCTCGCTTCGGTAAGTGGCCTTTTCTGTCTTCGCCAAGCTGCACATAGTGTCCATATGGGCCACACTTCAACAGAACCTGTGTCACAATTAAAAATACAGAATACCTAAAATTAGCGAAGGGCATAACAATTAACAGTAAATAAACAACATATACTATCATGAGTCGAACCTTCTCTTGGGATCCTGGATGTAAGCCCAGCAACTTTGGCTCCTCCGCACTTCTCTTTTGTTGGTCCAGAGTGATATCATCATCTTCTTCACCATAGAGTGTTTGAGCAATATACCTGCACATCAGTTATGTTTCAGACTTTTAAATGCAAAGTGACGAAATATACAGCATCCAATCTTTATACTCACTTGCATTTTGGGTGTTGATCACAACCAATAAAGTACCCTGCACCAAACCTGCTAACTTTGAAGACCAATGTCCCTTGCAGACAGCTTGGGCATGTCTTATTTCCGTCACGAATAGAAGAAAATAAGAAATCACCAAATGTTTCTTCCAACATTTTCTCGACCTGATGGATATGGACAACCTTAGCACTCTCACAGTACTTGCTAAATCTAGTCCAATAATCTTTCAGAAGCCCTTTCCATTCAGTTATTCCACCAGACACATTATCAAGTTCAGCCTCCATATCAGCAGTAAAACTATAATCTGTCACCTCTGAAAAATAATGTGATAGAAATGCCGACACCATGCGCCCACGAAATTCAGGAAATAGTGTCCTGCTTTTCGTTGTTATGTACTTCCTATCTTTTAGCACCTTAATAGTGGTTGCATATGTCGAAGGTCTTCCAATTCCAAGTTCCTCCAGCTTTTTTACTAATGACCCCTCAGAGTAGCGAGGAGGAGGCTGTGTGTGGTGTTGATCGAGTTCTACTTTGGTCAAGCTCAATGATTGACCATATTTTAATTGACTCAATATATCAAATACATCATTACGGTGGCCACCATCATCATCACTATGTTTATCTTTGATGGTTTCAACATCCTCATAAGCAGCCTGAAATCCAGGAAACTCAACCCTTGAGCATGTCGAACGAAAAATAATGGATTGATCACCATTTCCAATATCACATTGTAACAGCTCGATGATAGCAGGTTCCATTTGGCATGCCATTGTTCGACACCATATAAGAGTGTATAATTTCAGGGAGTCTTCATCAAGCACCCCAGCAAGGCTTGATGGCAGTCTACGGATATCGGTGGGTCTAATGGCTTCATGGGCCTCTTGAGCATTTTTAACCTTCTTAAAATGCTTGCGTGTAGTCTTTGCTGCAAAATTTGGACCATACTTTTTGGCAACGAAGCTTTGAATGCTCTTTGCAGCTTCGTCAGATATGTGTAAGCCATCAGTTCTCATGTAAGTTATCAGTCCTGTAGCCTTGCCATCTGATAGCTCAACTCCCTCATAAAGCTTCTGCGCAACTTTCATGGTAAAAGAGGCTGCAAAGTTCAATTTGTTCGCAGCATCTTGCTGGATTGTTGATGTTATATATGGCATCGGCGGATTTCTCCGGGATTTGCTTTTTTTAGAGCCAATCACTTTAAACTTGGATAGATTAATCTTATCTTGAATATTTTTTGCCTCCACGTCAGAGCTGATGGACAACTGATTCAGCTTCTCGGAATCAAAATGCGTTAGATGTGAAGTGACAGCAACATTCTTGGCTGAACTCGGATTGTATTTCGAAAATTGAGCATCGATGGTCCAGTACTCTGTGGCTTTGAATCCCTCTATTTCCTTTTCTCGATCACATAAAAGAGCTAAAGCAGCGGATTGGACACGTCCTGCAGATTGACAACCAGGTAGTTTCCTCCAAAGTAAAGGAGAAACGTTGAAGCCAATCAAGTAATCAAGAGCGCGTCGAGCAAGATAAGCATGCACCAAATCAGCATCTATTTCCCTCGGAGCTTGGAGAGCATTTTTTATGGATGATTCAGTTATTTCACTGAAAACGACTCTAGTGACGTTAACATCTTCTTGCAGTGCATCCTGTTGCTGCAACATCTCGATTATGTGCCAGGCAATAGCTTCTCCTTCACGATCAGGGTCCGAGGCAAGAATAAGATTTTTTGCTCTGGAACAATACAGAACAGATAAGAGATTACACAGGCCAATTCACAAACGAAATATAGAAGAGAAAATAAAGAGGACTTTTTTTTAAGGGTAATTTATAGTTTATGCCCTGATCCTTCAGGTCCAATGGCAAAACTGGTATGACCCTTAAAAATAAAATTAAAAAATTAAATTAAAATTTAAAAAAAAAAAAAAAAAAAAAACCTGGCTTTTTGACAAAGTTGCAAATTTAGCTCAGTACAAAATCTCCAGACTCAAAAAGAAGCTTGAGAGTGCTGTAATCTGGCTTTTTAAAGATAAGTTGATTTTCCATCTCATCCCAAAGTCAGGCCATTAACTATAGTTTATCCTTTCCTTTTTTCTATTTTAATGGAGGGGAGTACAGTTAATTGAATGACACATACCCACTCAGCGCAACCTTAATTCTCTTAAGATGAGACCAGGCAGGAGACGGGACTTCCCACACCATACTGAAATCATCATCAGGTCTTACTGATCCTGATCTTGCAGCCAGATCCCTGATATGGCCATAACTTGGGAGGACTTCGTACATTTCACCAAGGTACCCTTGAATGACTTTTGACTTCGTTACTGACTCTACCACCACAACAGATTTACTAATGGGTGGATATAATTGAGGCCAAGCCTTCTTGCCTTGGGACTTTGATTTAGTGACTATGCAAGGAGTTGGGGTAGGTGTGAGATTTAATTGTCCTGTAGAATTTTGCTTGGGTTTCGGAAGAGAAGAAGATTCTGTATTAGTTTTTTTCTTTTTAGCAGAGCTCCTCCCCACCTTCTTTTGAGCGCTCTTAGCAGTCTCAGCGCTATCAACCACTTCTGTAAGTGTCAAATCAGACTGTACCTGTACTGTTAATCAATGGAACATTGAGTGAACAATTGAAACAAAAGTAGACTTGAAAGAAAGATTTGTACCTGACCTCTGGGGATATATGAGACTGTTTGCTATTGCGCTTTGCAGTCTCCTTGGCTCCAGTTGTCTTTTTGGAGCTATCTGGCACCTCTGCAGCTTCAGTAGCAGCGACACTGGACGATTGACTTTGTTTTGTATTCTTTCTAGACTGCTTCGGTTTTGCTCTGCCCTTTGGTGCTTGAGCACCATTGTCAACTAAAGAGTTGTTATTATCCTTTACAATTTGGCCATTTAAAGAGGACGGATCAGCAGAATCTTCCACAGCCGCTGCTTTGCCACTAATACTGATTTTGGCTGCTTCCTCCTTAGAGGCTGCATTTCCTTTCCGAGAAGCGAAAGCTTTTGGAGAATTCCCACGCTTATTAAATGTATTGACTCGACCATTCTTCCCACGGCTCCCTCCTGCTGTTGTAAAGATATGGTTTTGTGCCTTTGCTATTTGGGAAAATGGCCTGATGCTGCTGCTACCATAATAAGTTGGGCAGGGTCCGGTTACTAACCCATAAAAGGGTACATTCTTGGGCATCCCGGAGTTGGGAAGCTCACATCTAAAAGGTGTCCTGGTTCTAAAGGCAGAGAAAGAGCATGGGACCCTAGCACTACGTAATGAATAAATGTTTCTTTCTAACTGTGATCTTAGAGCACATGATATCCCAGCTCTCACAGAAGAACGTCGGTATCTGTCAGCCTGTACAGATGGACACTTAAAAGAGATTCGAGGTGGGTAACTTCTAAATGCCCGATTCTGCAACTAAATATATAAGAAAATTACCAAATTAGAAAGAAAATATGCTACGAGGCATGCCTAAACTCGAAAACTATAGTCAATTTTGTTCTATTATCACCCTATCACAATAGAAAAACCACCCAACAGGCACACTAATCAACTAAGAATGGTTAAATATTGCCAGCGCAAAGAACAATTCTGGAACTGGAATCTCAAATTCATGTCTCTATCTTTTCCAACGATATGAAGCGTAAAAGAAATGGTCTTTACAAATCTTTCTGAAGTTGGAACTTTCAAATCAGCCAAAATCTAAACTAAATGTGGACGGAAAAATTTCAATCATATACAGGCATATCTGACACAAATTCAAGTAAAAAGAATAAAAAGGCATCCATATAAGTAGTAATGATTCATTAATTCCTAATCAATGTAACAAGAAACGCAGTGTACTAAAACAGTTGCTAACGAACAGCACACCATCAGATTCGTGGGAATTTCATCACAATAAAACATCTCAATAGTACGAATTTGACTCTAACCTGGGAAAATTGGCCACGCCATGGCATGCCCATAACCTTCATTACTACTGCATCCATCCTGCAAAAGTGAAAAGTAAGAAGATATTACAACAAGCAGAATCAAAAAGTATGAGAAGAAAACTATACGAGAAAGAGCTAAAACAGGGCTAAGGCAGAGGTCGGGGTGTAAAACTGAGAAGTTTCAAAATCGTTCTCTATTGATTTTCTATGAGCACAAAACCAAGTCGAGCTTTTCTTAGTTGAGCGTGTGCTTCATTCATACAAAATTTAAACTTGCTTCATGTAGTGAGTTAACGGAACCGAGCTCAAGACATATTCAAGCATTTGCCAAGAGGACTTCTAAATTTGAGCTTAATTCTAGAAAACATCATTTAGTAAACTGAACAAACTCCATTTCGATCAAAAAAGAGCTAACTATCCGAACTCGACTTGAAAAACGTTATCTTTTCTTTTTCCACAATGTTGTTATCCTATCAATTTAATAGGCATATACAAGTGTTTAACATTTGCGTGCTGCTTACATTTTCTAACAAAAACGGAAACCAAAACAAGCACCTAAAAGCAGGGATTACCAATAAAAATTTGGTCACAATACAGGGATTGAACAGTAGTGGTTCAGTTTCGTGAGTAAGAAAATGAACTCTGCTACAACGGCGTCCGTGCCTTCCACTTATTCGATATTTCAGGGCATAGCGGAGGCGGGTGACGCGGTGGCGGTGGTGGTAGGGTTTTGCGGATTAGGGGTTTATGGAAGGGAAGAAGATGAAGGCGAATCCTATTTCATCAAATCTTTCTTAATTCGTATTTTAGAAAAAAAGAAAAAGAAAAAATAAAACCTCTCTAAGCTGATTCCGAAAAATAAGAAATACAGTAATTACATTTCCTCATCTGATAATTATTTCCATTTCACTTGTCGTTCGGAAAAAACCGAGCCGAATCGAATTAAAATTTTAATTCGGTTCAGTTTCGGTAATAGATAAGGGTGAAAACGGATCGAATACGAACGGATAGTGCTCATACCGTATACTAACCCATATTCTTTTCTCGAATTCGGAGTCAAATACGAAAAAGCCGGATTCGGATATGAATTCGAAATATTCGGGATACGGACACGGACGGATATCGGATGAATCCGGGTCGAATTCGAATAAATATAATCGGATAATATATTTCATACAAAAATCATCTGGATGTGATCGAAACACATTGAAAAAAAAAAAACTAGAGGCAAAAATTATTTTACCTATGGAACGCTAAGAAAATCAAATTATACCTAGAACTAAAAAAAACTCAAAAACTACCTAAACTTTCAAATACTCCCAAAAATACCGTTACTTTTACTTTATCCATCTTCCCTCCTCTCTCTCTCTCACCCCATACACACCGACACACACACACACACAGCACATCCTTAGCCCTCCTCATCTTCCCTCTTTTTTTATTTTCATTCTTTATTATTTTTTTTCTTTTTTTATTTCAGTTTTCTTTCTCTGGTTTTTTTTTCGTTTAAGGTTTTTTTTTTTTTTTTTTTTTTAGGAATACCGAAATAACTTGACGATAAAATTTCTTAGCTTCTCTAACTTATTTGGTAATAATTTGACAATTTCTTATATTGTACCAATTCACTTGATAAAGAAATTTGTATGTATGTCCCATTACTTAGTAAGAATTGTCGATTTCTTACCTTTGGAACGAAATTTGTATGCGTAATCGTTAATTTCTTACATTTATCTTTGGTTAGAAATTTTAATTTCTTACCAAAACACCAGCAATAGAGTTCAATTTCTTACCTTCACCAACTCGTTTCGTAAGAATTTAACAATTTCTTGTATTTCTTACCATTTGTATGTGTAGCCGTAACTTGATAAGAAATTTCAATTTCTTGCCTATTATAGAAAATATTACAATTTAAAATGCTAATTGGGAATACGAGTCTTCCTGATTTCTAAAATTTTCAGAAATGTTAAAATACAAAACATGATGAAGACTTGGTCAGGTCCAATTTTAATTTCTTACCTTTTATTTAATGCGAATTCGTATTTTCTTACCATTTTTACTGTGTCTTTATTAATTTGTATGTGTAATCGTAAATTTATATATGTGGCCGTATTTGGTAAGAAATATTAGTTTCTTGCCTAGTTAGAGGTAAAAAAATTGAAATTTCTTACCCCCTAACTTGGTAGGAGATTTAAATTTGTCAGCGTTTCCCATATCTTGGTGAGAATTGTCGATTTCTTATCTATTAATTAGAAAGGAATATCAAGCAAAAAAGAAACAACATTGCATCATCACAAACTAACAAGAAAGAGTAAGCAACCAAAAAAAAAAATTCCAACAAAACCATATTTTTGTTGATAACCACAATTATATTTTCCATATGGTTGGTAAGAATTTATAAATTCTTACCTATATTTTAATATACAAAACCAGTGAAACCAATAAAAATCTAAATCAACACATCAAAAATTCTCAACTTTTCCCAACTGCAACAAAAAATTGAAAGGGAAGTCACACGCACACCTATGCCAACACCAATGAGAAACCCCACGCACACCAAAACCCCAAGGGGAAACACCATCTTCAACCTCATAGAAAGAAGAGAAGTCTAAATCCCCAAAACCAATTTGAATAAAAAAAAAAAAAAACTGTATCAGTTTATGTTCTCGCTGATTTCGGATTGAAATCACAACCAAATTGGCTGAAACTACCCAGAAACATATTCTACTCATCGAGACATTTTCAACGGTAGGTCGCTCGTCGAAAACCGATCACCGGTGCAGCCGGAATTGTGTTTGGAAGATCACGCTGCGGGAAAACTCGCGATTTCGCGACCTCATCGTCTTCTCCGGCGTGTATCTCCCTCGTTACTCCACCAAAATGGGTGAGCCACCCCTTCATCTCTTCGTCTTTCCGAGGAGAACAAAGCCAAATAGTCGATTGCACCAAATGCATTCGGATTCAACTGGAAAACGGCCGAAACAGCAACCAAAGCTAGAGAGAGAGAGAAGAGAAAGAGAGAGGAGAAAGAGAGAGGAAGAGAGAGAGAGAGCACAAAATTTGAATTCTATTTCTATCATCTAACGAGAATGGAGATGAGATATAAAGCTAATACACTTGGGGGGAATTTTAGTCCCATATATGAAACTTTAGGTAGATTTTGTGTTTTCTTAAGTTGTATGCATATTTTGAGTAAACTTAAGCCACATAGGTATTTTGGTATATTAACTCAAAAAACTACCTACACGATATTTGATAAAAGTTCTAATGCAAACTATATATAAGAATTGTATATATTAAAAAAAACGCAAGTTTTATGATCAAGAAAGTACAAAACAAATTTAACAATTCAACACAATATATCTAACAATAATGAAATAGGCATATTGAATTATTAATTACATTATATACATAGGGGAAATAGGCAAAAATAGTCATTTTCATATAGTAAAATAAAAAAAAAATAGCCAGGATAAAAAAAATTAAAAAAAAAACATTTATTAAGTTAAATTACAAAATTACCCTTATTTAAAATCGCTCCTACTTGTGTTTCTCCTCCCCTGTGTTTCTTCTCCCTGCATTTCTTCTTGTGATAATGGTCAAAAATAGCCACTAAACTTAACAAAAATTAAATTTTAGCAACTAACTTAAAAATAGAGGCAACAAATAAACTACCTATTGAACACTAAAAAAATCAAATTATACCTAGAACTTAAAAAATTCAAAAACTACCTAAACTTTCAAATTACTTCCCAAAATACCCTTACTTTTTACTTTATCTCCCTTCTCTCCTCTCTCTCTCTCTCTCTCTCTTACATGACACACACACTGACGCACGCGCACACATGCAGACACACACACACACATACACTGCGTACACACACATGCACTTCCTCCTCTTCTCTCTCTTTTTATTTCAATTTTTTTTTATCCCTCCTAATTTTTATTTTTATTTTTTTTTCAATTCTCTTTTTTCTTGTTTTTCTGTTTATTTTTCATTTATATGTTCCATTTTTTATTATTTTTTTTTTTTATTTATTATTTTTTTTTAAGGAAAACCAAATTAACTTGATAATAAAATTTCTAACATTTTTCAATTCGTATGGTAAAAATTTTACAATTTTTTATGTGTGATCGTAAATTTGGTAAGAATTATGAATTTATTACTCTATTATTTGGAACAAAATTTGTATGTGTGATCGTAAAAATGTATGTGTGGCCGTAACTTAATAAGAAATCTTAATTTCTTACCACTAACTTTGGTTAGAAATATCAATTTCTTACCAAATTTATACACCAATAATAGAGTTATCTTACTTTCACCAACTCATTTCGTAAGAATTTGACAATTTCTTGTATTTCTTACCATTCTTACTATATTTTTTAATTTGTATCTGTGATCGTAAATTTGTATGTATGACCGTAACTTGGTAAGAAATTTTGAATTCTTACCTCTAACTTGATAAGAAATTTTTATTAAAAACCTAATATTTAGTGTGAATTCGTATTTTCTTACCATCATTACCGTGTTTTATTAAATTGTATGTGTAATCATAAATTTGTATGTGAGTTATTAAACAAATATCAATTTCTTACTTATTAATTGGAAATAAATATCAAACTAAAAAGAAACAAACATTGCATCATCACAAAAACTAACAAGAAATAGTAAACAACAAATAAATAAATAAATAAGTTTCTAGCAACACAATATTTTTCATTAATAACAACAATTATATTTAACATATGGTTGGTGAGAATTTATAAATTATTACCTATATTTTTATATACAAAACCCATGAAACCAATAAATTTACTGTAAGTAATACAAAAATAATTTGATAAGAAATTGTCAATTTCTTATCTTCTCCAACTCGATTGGTAGGAATTTGTCAATTTCTTACATTCTCCAACTCATTTAGTAAGAATTTGACAATTTCTTATATTGTACCAATTCATTTGGTAAAGAAATTTGTATGTGTCTCATAATTTGGTAATAATTGTCAAGTTGTTTGGAACGAAATTTGTATGTGTGATCGTAAATTTATAGTTGATAAGAAATTTTAATTTCTTACCTTTAACTTTGGTTAGAAATTTCAATTTCTTACCAAATTTCTACACTAACAATAGAGTTCAATTTCTTACTGTATTTTTATTAATTTGTATGTGTGATTGTAAACTTGTATGTGAGTTGGTAAGCAAATTCAATTTATTGCCTATTATTTGGTACGAATTCGTATTTTCTTACAATTCAATTTGTATGTGTGGCCGTAACTTGGTAATAGATTTCAATTTCTTACATATTGTTTGGTAAGAATTCGTATTCCTAACCCAATTACTCAACAACAACTCGTGATTTTAACCCCATTACTCAACAAAATGGATCGCCAAAACATCAAAAACATAAAAAACAACTCTTTTCCATACTCTTTATTTCACAACACCAAAATTCTCTTTCAACAACAAAAATTACTGAACAATAAATCATGATGATAACCCGGGATTGATTAATTCAACAACTCAACAAATATAGGTAAATACAAAGTGAAGCCGCCCGCCTCCAAAAAAAAAAAAAAAAAAAAAAAAAAACTTTACTTTCAGTTTTTACATTGTATTAATCCCATGTTCGGGAGTGGGGTGTAATTTTATATGTAATTGTAAGAATTTGATAATTTCTTATGTTCTTTTTAGTAATAATTTGTAATTTCTTACATTTTCTAAAACGTCTTGTAATAATTTTTAAATTTCTTGCATTCTTAAACTTAATTAGTAATAATTTGTCAATTTCTTATGTTCTAGCTGGTTAGGAATTTGTTAATTTATTGTCTTATCTAATACGTTTTGTAATAATTTCTTACCAACTTCTGTGATTGCATTACGATATTTGAAGTAGGATTTTAAGTAATATCTTACCACATTTCGGTAAATTATATAAAGTTTTTCCAGTCCTTCTACATCTACACATTCCCACGCACTACACAAATTGTTCAAAAAAGAACATAAACTAAAATTCTCTTCCACACAACAAAAAATAAAAACTACTGTTAAAATTAAAAAATCAACACATATATAAATTAACCTAACACTACCTTGATAATTAATTGTGGTACGTGGCATAACATAAGTGCTCATTTAGCATTTTTTGTATTATCAACAAAAAAATTGAAAAATAAAATATTTCTCAAGGCACCTTTGCTTGTCTCCTCCGTTTTGCCTTCCACCTCTTCGCCGCTTCTCTCCATTGACAGCAATGCATGCACTCCAAAAAAAAATCCTTTAAATTTAATAATTACCGTTCAAATCCCAACTCCACCCAGATTCCAATCTCCCTTCTTCATCAATCAGTTCTAGCCCGAAATCGCGGGGTTGGGTCGGGTCGTCAGTTGCTGAACGCCCAGCGGATCCGCCGCCACTTGCAAAAATTGACCATCGCCGTCTCCACCATCGACACCAAATCTCAGATCTGCGAATTGGGGTTTGGTGACCCAGCCCGGTTCTCCACACTTGAATGAGGAGGAGGAGAAAAAAGATGTAGAAGAAGAGAGAGAGGTTGAGAGAAAAATAGAGAGGATGAGAGAGACGATAGAAATGGAGAAGAGAAGAAGAGAGAGAGAGGTTCTTGCAGAGGGGAGAGAAAGCAACGAGTGTTAGTTGAGAGATAGAATAGAGAGGAGATAAGGGTATTTTAGTACCACCTTCTAAAGTTTGAGTATATTTTGAGTTTTTTTAAGTTGTGGGTATATTTTGATTTACTTAGTGTTAGATATGTATATGACTATATTTCCTCTTAAAAATATATAAATTCTAGTTATTTTCAATGTGACATGACAAAAATACCCTTAATGAAAAAATAATAAAAGAAAAAGAAAATGAAAAAAAAACTTAGAAACTGCATCACCACCCTCGTCCCCACCATTTTTTCTCTCTGTTCTCTCTCTTCTTCTTCTTCTTCTTCTTCTTCTTCTTTCTCTTGCGCGTCGTTCTGCACCCATCCCCACCTCTCTTATTCCCTCTCTCTTTTTTCCCTTCTTAATAAACAGCCGCTGCTGCTTGATTAACACGTATTTTATGTGCATGTTGAGTGTGTTTTGTATGTGTTTGGAGCTCAATTTGTGTGCTTAAGTGTTAGAATTGCTAGAGTTCCTCAACTTATAGCGTAGTTTATATTCTTCTCGTTTTCTCTCCGTTTTCGATCTATTTTTATAGGAATTGGAAGAGTATTGAAGTATCTAAAGATCGAGGGCCAGAAATGAGGAAGAATCGAGCTTCAAGATGTGAAAATCGAAGGTCAAAAGCCGGTTTGAAGAAAAGAAATATAGAATCAAAGAAAGAACCGAAGATCAAACCTAACGGGAGAAGAATCGAACCGGGAAGGAACACCGGCAGTTTTAACGGTGGCAGGATGGACCGCCGGCCAAACCGCCGTGTGGGTGGCCGGCAAATAGGAAGAACGGAGGTTGACACGGCGGTCCAAATGGCGGCTGGCCGGACTGCCGGCTAGACCGCTGTTGTGGCGCCCCTCACCCCTTTCTTGACCGAGTTGGTCGAACTAACTCGGTCCAACTCAACCCAAAATTCACTTTTAATGTATTTAACCCCTAGATCTTACCCAATTAAGTATCTTTAGCTAGAATACACTCTCTAGAACTGTAATTTCAATTTCTCTTTCTACTTTAGTATTTTCATCAATTGTTGGAGAAATACTTTGAAGATTTGAAGATTCTTCCACTATTTTATTTCTTATTGAATTCTCTATCTTTTGATTATGGTTTCATGCATTTTCTATGGTTTGTTTTCCTTAATCATGTCTAGCTAGTTTTCTTTGTGATTCCAATTATATGTAGATTAGAGATAAGTGATGGGATTAGGCTCTAATTATGGATTTACCTTCTAATTTCATGTTCATTTCTCTTAGGGCTATGTTTTATTATGTAATTGTGATTGATCACTATAATTGCATACCAAGTATTTGATCTAATGCTTAGGAGGCTTAGATTAGATGTTAGGATCAAGAAATTTGCATGCTAAAGAATAGTAGGGCTAAGGAACTCCATAAGCTATTGGGAGTTAATGAATTGCTTGATATCTTAGTAGGAATTAAGCCTTTCATTAATCTACTTGATTTCATTGCAATGAGAGTTGAGTGAATCATACTTAGGAGGTTTCCCACATGAAATTGGATTAAAATGGCTAATTCTAGTTAGAGTGTTACATCTCTATCACTTAGACCTAATTGAAGTATAATTGGAGTCACTTTCATTTCCTATTGAGTTTATATCCTTTGATACTTGTTGCTTGTTTAGTTAAGTCCTAAGTTTGTTAATTGCTTTTCATTTCTCATTAGTAAATCAAAAACACAAAAATATGTTAATTGGTAGCTTGGATAGTGATTAGATAACTAGGTTACTAGTTGAGTCTCAAACGTCCTAACATTCCTTGTGGATTCGACTTGATTGTAATACATCGATTATCATTGCTCTATCTCTGCCCTAAAAAGTAGAGCGACCAATTTTTGGCGCCGTTGCCGGGGAATGTTTAGTTTGAGTTTCAATAGTTAATTTGGTTATTGAGTTACTAATTCAAGCATTGTTTTCTTTTAATTTTTGTTTTGTAGGTTTATGCACACAAGGTCCAAGGGAAGACTTGTTCAACCTTTGATCTTGAACTTTGAAAGAAGGCATTATAGAAAGAATTCTATTGAAGAACAAGAGATAGGAGCTAACATACCAAATATGGAAGCTCTAATGAATGAGTTTGAAGATATGAGGGCAAGGCTTGATGAGCATGAACGGAGAGCAAATGAAGAGCCTCTACCTCCACTAAACCAAATGTTTTAAGGCTCCGGTCCAACAATTCCAAGAAAGAGCATGGGGACCTCGTGTCAATGCAAACAACTTTGAGATAAGGACCGGCTTATCCAAATGGTCCAATCGGAGCAATTCGGTGGGAGGCCAAACGAGGATCCTAATGCACACTTGAGCACGTTTTGGAGATTTGTGATACGGTGAAACACAATGGAGTACCGGAGGATGCTATAAGGATGAAGCTCTTCAATTTTTCTTTGAGGGATCATGCAAAAGAGTGGTTCAAAAACCTTAACAAGAGCGAGATCACCACATGGGAAAAGTTATGCAAAGCTTTTCTTGCCAAGTACTTCCCTCCTTCAAAGGCTCAAAAGCTTATATTGGAAATCTCACATTTCTCACAACATGGTGATGAGACCCTATTTGAAGCATGGGAAATGTATAGGGACTTACTACGCAAGTGCCCTCAACATGGCTTTAGTGAAGCACAACAAATAGTCAACGTCTATAGTGGACTCTCCCAACACACGAGGATCATAGTTAATGCTACATCCGGGGGTTGCCTAGTAAACCGGAATGCAAAGGAAGCTCTAAGGATCATAGAAGAGATGACGGCCAATAGTTATCAATGGCCATTGGAGAGAGGTCCTACGAAGAAGGTGAATTTTATACTTGAAGATGCAAGAATTGATGAGTTGGCTACACAATACACCCTTCTTGAGAGGGATTTAAAGAAGAGATTAGATCAAAGAAAGAGGTTCAAGTAGTTCAAGCTCAAGAGAATGAGGAATATAATGAGAATGAAGATGTGAGCTATGTGAACCAAAGGCCCTATGAAAACTACAACAAGCCAAGTTTTCAAGGACCTCAAGGAGGATTCAAAGGGAATTATCAAGGGAACTTTCAAGGGAAGCAAGGAGGTTATCAATCCTATAATCCTAACAATCGAACTCATCCGAACCTTTCCTACGGAAATCCGAACAATGCTCAATTTCCACCTCCCGGATTCTCCATTTCTCAAGGGGCAGTTGAAGATCCCAAGAAAATTTCCTCTTCAACGGATCAATTGCTTCAACAATTATTGGCTAACCAAGGTCAAATGGCGAACCAACAACAACAAATAGCCAATCAACAAAGCTCGTTTATCACACAAACCCGACAAAAGGTGAATGCCTTAGAGAATTCTCTCACTTCTTTGACAAAACAAGTAAAGATGATGGAAGGTCAAATAAGTCAAATTGCCAACCAAGCTACCACTCAACACACACCGGGCAAGTTTCCAAGCAATACAGAGATGAATCCTAAAGGGTGTAATGCTATTACATTAAGGAGTGGAAGGGCCTATGAGAATGAAGCCACATCCGGAAGCAAAGAAGAGGAAGTTCTTGTAGAAGACATACCATATGAAGAGTCTCCAACTAATGATGAGGAATCAAGAAAAGAATTTCAAAAAGAGGCTCCAAAGGAAGTGTTAATAGAAGCTCCTCTTCCCACCAAGGATGTGATCACAAAGGCTCCATTCCCTCATCGTCTAGCCAAGCCTAAGGTGGATGAAAAGATAAAGAGATTCTTGGATATATTCAATAAGGTACAAATCAATATCCCCTTGCTTGATGCACTTAGAGATATGTCGGGTTATGTGAAGTTTCTAAAGGATGTCGTAGCTAATAAGAGAAAGTTTGGATTATTTGAAATAATTAGCCTAACTGAGGAAGTTAGTACGGTGATTCAAAGAAAAATGCCTTTGAAGAAAAATGATCCCGGGAGCTTTACTATAGCATGTGTGATTGGTGGCAAAAGTTTGGGAAAGTTTTATGTGATCTTGGGGCTAATATAAATTTGATGCTATTATCTATCTTTAGGAGATTGGATATTGGAGACATCAAACCAACTTCAATTTGTCTCCAAATGGCTGATCGTTCTATATCTTATGCCCAAGGGATTGTTGAAGATGTGTTAGTGAAAGTTGAGGAATTTATATTTCCCGCGGACTTCGTAATTTTGGATATGCCGGAGGATAAGGATATGCCGCTCATTCTTGGGCGTCCTTTTCTAGCAACCGGTCGGGCTCTCATTGATGTACAAGATAAGAATCTCACATTTAGGGTCAATGAAGAAACCCTCACTCTTCAATTTTCGATGCAATGAACAGAGGAGATGATCCAAATTATGAAGAATGCAAATCAATCACTACTTTGCCTACATCTATGGCAAAGGATCTTACGGAGGAAATCATCTTCAACTCTCTATACTCCAATTCCGACTTGGATGAGGCGTGTGATGAACTCTTGGAGTCCATTGCTTTCTTGAATGCAAACCAAGGATCACCAAGGGATGAAGTACATTACCTTGATATCAACCAACCGGGATAGAGTGGGAGTTCGATTAAAGTGGAGTCTTCTTCAAGCAACAATCTAGAGTTGAAACCTCTCCCCGATCACCTAAAGTATGCCTTCCTTGGTGATAATGACTCTTTTCCCGTAATTATGTCACAACACTTGTCAGAGTCCGAATTACATAAGTTGTTGCGTGTCCTTAGAGAGTTTAAAGATGTGATTGGTTGGAATATTGATGATATCAAGGGTATTTGTCCTTCTATTTGTATGCATCGTATCTTGTTGGAAGAGGGGTGTAGGTTGAACCCGGTTTTGTAAGAGGTTGTGAGAAAAGAGGTTTTGAAGTTGTTAGATGCGGGAATGATCTATGCCATATCGGATAGTGAATGGGTGAGTCCTACCCAAGTGGTTCCGAAGAAATGGGGGATGACCGTGGTCAAGAATGAGAATGAGGAAGTTATAGCTACAAGAGTTGCCACTGGTTATCAAGTTTGCATTGATTATAGGGCCTTGAATTCGGCAACAAGGAAGGATCACTTCCCTCTACCCTTTATAGATCAAATGTTGGATCGTTTGGTGGGGCTATGAATACTATTATTTCCTTGATGGTTATTCGGGTTATAACCAAATTGTCATAGACCCGGAGGATCAACACAAAACGGCCTTTACATGTCCATACGGAGTATTTGCTTATAGAAGAATGTCGTTTGGGTTGTGTAATGCTCCGGCCACTTTTCAAAGGTGCATGATGTCTATCTTTGGAGATTTGATTGAAAATATAATGGAAGTGTTCATGGATGACTTCTCGGTTTTTGGGAAGATTTTTGATTCTTATTTGGACAATCTCACAAAGGTCTTGAAAATGTGTAAGGACACTTCTCTTGTCTTAAATTGGGAGAAGTGTCACTTCATGGTTAGAGATGGAATTGTGCTTGGGCACAAGGTTTCTAGAGATAGTTTGGAAGTTGATAGAGCCAAGATCATTGTCATAGAGAAGCTTCCACCCCCAACAAATGTGAAATCAATTCGAAGCTTCCTTGGTCACGCGGGGTTCTATAGAAGATTCATCAAAGATTTTTCGAAGATTACAAAGCCACTTCGTTCTCTCTTGCAAAAAGAGGTGAAGTTTGTCTTTGATGAGAAGTGAATAGAAGCCTTTGAGACATTGAAGAAAGCCCTCATCTCTACTCATATTCTAATCAAGCCTAATTGGAGTGATTCTTTCATTTTGAAGTGTGATGCAAGTGATTGGGCTTTAGGAGTGGTGTTGGGGCAATTGAGAGATAATGTGTTCCGAGTCATTCACTATGCTAGTAGAACATTGGATGGAGCTCAAAGGAACTACACAACAACGGAGAGGGAATTCTTGGCAATTGTGTTTGCCTTTGACAAATTTCGATCATACCTTGTTAGGAATCACACCATTGTCTATTCGGATCATACGGCTATCTGGCATCTCATAGCAAAGAAGGATACAAAGCCTCGTTTGATTCGTTGGATTCTCTTTCTTCAAGAATTCGACATGGAGATTCGTGATAGAAGAGGTCGTGATAATGTGTTAGCCGATCACATGTCAAGGCTTGAAAAGCCGGTTGAAGGTGAAGAGTTGAAGTTGAGTATTAATGATTGCTTTCCCGATGAGAGGATCATGGTTGTGAAATGCAAATATTCTTGGTTTGCCGATTTCGCTAATTATCTTGTGCTTCAAGAATTGCCACCAAATCTTTCAGATTATCAAAAGGCAAAGTTCCTTCGAGATGTGAAGTTCTATTATTGGCAAGATCCGTACTTATGGAGGAGATGTGTCGATGGTCTTATTAGAAGATGTGTTATAGAAGGTGAATAGCTCAAGATTATTGAGGATTGTCATGAGGGACCTAATGGGGGTCACTTTGGAGCTAAGCGTACGGCTTGGAAGGTTTTTCAAAGTGGGTTCTATTGGCCTTCTATTTTTAGAGATTGTCAAAGTTTTGTGAAGAAGTGTGATAGGTGCCAAAGGATAGGGAATATCACTAAGAGGGATGAGATGCCTCAAAACATCATGATTGAGGTTGAGTAGTTTGATGTTTGGGGGATAGATTTCATGGGACCATTTCCTAATTCTTATGGTTTTTCCTATATCCTTCTTGTTATTGAGTATGTTTCAAGATGGGTTGAAGCAATTCCTACTTCAACTAATGATTCCAAGGTGGTGATTAAATTTCTCAAGAAGAATATTTTGACTCGATTTGGGACTCCGAGAGCCTTACTTAGTGATGGAGGATCTCACTTCAACAACAAATGGTTGGAAAGTGTTCTTGCTAAGTATGGAGTGAGACACAAGGCTACTATGCCTTACCATCCTCAAGCCAACGGTCAAGCCGAGCTTGCAAACCGGGAAATCAAACAAATCTTGGAGAAAACAATCATCACTCGGAAGGATTGGGCAAAGAAACTCAATGATGCATTGTGGGCCTATAGAACCGCCTACAAAACCCCAATTGGTATATTCCCGTATCAACTTGTTTTCGGAAAGTCTTGTCACTTGCCTTTGGAAATTGAGCACAAGGCGTTTTGGGCTACAAAGAGAATCAATTTTGAGTTCAAGGAGGCCGGATTTAGTAGGAAGAACCATCTTGTAGAGTTGGAGGAATGGAGAAATGAGGCCTATGAAAATTCTCGAATCTACAAGGAAAGGGCCAAGAAGTTTCATGACTTTGGGATTCGAGGAAAGGTTATCATTCCAGGAGACGAGGTTCTTCTCTTTAACTCTCGTCCTCATCTTTTCCCCGGAAAACTCCAATCAAGGTGGACCGGTCCTTATGTTGTGAGCAAGAGTTTCAAGAATGGAACATTCGAGCTTCTCAAGAATGATGGTTCTACTTTTGTTGTCAATGGACATCGACTCAAGCCCTATTTCAATTCGAAGAAGGTTAAGGAGAAGTCGACCATTCTTCTTCATGATGTTTGATGTTGGAGGTAATGTCGAGCTAATGACGTTAAACAAAGCGCTCGTTGAGAGGCACCTCAACACGTATCCTTTTCTTTTTTGTTTTCGTTAGTTTTTATTTCATTTTTGATTTTTGTGTCGTTTATTTCATTTTTTGTCTAATTTTGAGAAAAACCATAAAAATAAAAATGTGGAAAATGAATGTTGAAAAATGCTTAGGGAAAATCGAGAAGAGGTCGAGAAGGGCCCGGTGCTTCGAAAACGGGCAGAATCGGTCAAGAAATGCGGCGGAAAAGGCCGAAAGAGTATCATGCGCAAAGGGCCGATGGCGGCCTGAACGGTGGCCTGCCAGGCCGCCCGCCCAGACTGCCGTTTGGGTGGCTGGGCTTTAGGTTAGGCGGCGGTTCACATGACGGTCCAATCGGCGGCCGGCCAGACCGCTGGCCGGGCCGCCGTCGCCCCTCTCTCCCCCTTTAATTTCCATTTTTGATTTTTTCACTCTATTTTCTTTCATTTTGTATTTTTTATCCTCTTTTCTTAGAACAAACTCACTTTCTCACTCTAAAAACCTAGATTTTCTTCCTTAAATTACTCTCAAATCACTTGGAATTGAGTTAATTCCTTCCATAAGTTCATTACTCATCCCAAAACCTACATTTTGAACCAAAGAACTCACATTTTCACCCCTTCTAACTCAAAAATAAAAATTTGGTTTTCTTGGTTAAAGAGTTGAGTTCTTTCAAGTTTCTTCAAGAAGGTGAGATAATGTGATCTAAACCTTTGCTTTTATGAATTTCTACTTGTAATATATGAAGTGGTATGATTGTTTTTCTTATCATTTTCATTGATTTGAGTGGAAATTCTAGCTTAGGATTTTCTTGAATTTTGAAGAAATTTTTGAATGAAGAATGTGGAAATGAGCATGAATTGAATAGCATTTATTCTTTCTTCTAGGAATCATGCTAGATATATCCTTGAAAGTTCATTCTCTTATGAATTGTGTCTCTTTATGTACTTGGGCATACTTGAAATGAGCTTAGATGAAGGTTTGCATAATTCATGAATTTTTAATGGATATGCTTGATTTTTAGTTAGAAATTCATTTCTTGAGTGCTTCAAGGCTTGAAGAGGTCATGAGTTCATGAATTTTTGATTTGCAAAATGAAATTCATTGCATTATTCTTTTGAATTGAATTCTCTTGTGAATATGCATTCATTTTCATTTGAACATACATGAATGAGATTAGAGAAAGTCTAGTGAATGTATGAAGGCAGGGTGCATAATTTGCTTGATTTTGGTTCAAATTTCATTTCTTGAAAGCATGAATGCCAAGTGGGGGGTGATGACTATGTGATATTTTGTTTAGAACTTGGAAATACATTGATTACTCTCTCAAATCTTACTTGGAATTATTTTTGGTTTGTAGGAAAAAGAATTCTAAGGGGAAAGGAATGACAACCACCACTTCTAAGGAATTGATTGCTTCTCTTTCCAAAAAGAGAAGAAATGATGCATCTTCATCTTCACAACCACCAAGAAGAGATCTGAAGACACTGGAAGCTCATGATATTCACTTGGAGACTTATGTAGAAAGGGCAAGATTTGCAACCCTTGTGACAAGAACCATTATACCGACTCAATTCCCATCTAAGGAGGCCTTGGAGAAGTTAGGACTTTATGACAACATCAAAACCCTCTTTGATAACATAGGATGGGGAAGTCTCCTAGACAACACTCTTGAGGATAGGAGGACTTATGAGAAGGTGGTTCTTGAAGTCATGATTACATTAGAATAGGAGAGCATCCATTCCATGCAAAGCCTTAAATTTCAATTGTTTGGAGAGCGCCATGAGTTGAGTTTGGAAGAGATTGATGACATTTTTGGAGTGCCACATGGAGGTGATATGTTGGTTGAAAGAGCTTTTGAGCACTATTCCATATGGAATAAACTTGCTCCAATCACAATGGAAGGCTTTAAGGCGGGGTACTGAAAGTTGAATGAGGTGAGAAATCCGGTTCTTAGAATGGTGTTGAAGATCCATGCCCACACCGTTGTTGCAAGAAAAGAGAACACTTCGGTCCGGATTGACGATATTTTCATTGTCCATGCCATGTTAACAAAGAGGCGAATTAGCTTTACTCACATCTTCCTTTCTCAATTGATGAAGCAAGCAAGTGTGAATAATGGAAAGGTTAACATAGGAGGAATGCTCACTCCTTTGTCTAGGAAAATCAAGGATGATCTTTGTGGTTACCCTCCGATGAGAGATGCATACCTATTGGACATTGAGAAGTTGAGGAATTTGAGGTTTCTCATATCATCTAGACCTCCATTTTATTTTATTCAAGAGGATGGCGAGACATTCCCTCTTCCTAATGCCATGAGTGTATTGGTCACCGATTTACATGATCGTGAGAATTGGCACTTGAACTCTCCCACTCATAAGTTCATCAAGGAGAATCGTATTTTTAATTATGGAGAAAAAGATGAGTATACAATGGGAGGTGAGGGAATGCCTTTTGTTGAGGAAGATGAGGAAATGGAGGATTCTACAAGAGGAGAGCCAAGTTCAAGAAGAGAACAAGTTCCAAGTGGTAGAATTTATGATGAGAGGTTTGAAGCCCTTGAAGGTCGGATGACAAGCATGGAAAGTGGATTCAAGTCCCTTGATGCACAAGTCACCGTAATGAGGCAAGAAGTAACCTCCATGAGAGTTACTCAACTTGAAGAGACAAAAAGAAGTGAGAGGATGGAAAAGCAAGTCACATCGATGATGGAACTATTAAAGAGTTTCCGGGCGCATCAAATTGCTCAAGGAGTGACACGGCCCCGACCTCCTCCATCGTAGCTTGGACCTTTGTGAGTGTAATTTAAATTTCTTATATATCTTTCCCCCCAAATTTATTTTAGAATTTATTTTCTAAAATAAGTTTGGGGGAGGGGGGTAGGATAAGAAATTTAAATTACTTACATTTCTATGTCTTTTCCATTCTTTTACTTGTCTTTTTGTTGCTTACTTTATTTTGGTGCTAGTTACATGACTTTGTGGATTTTTGGTTGATCTTGTATGCCATGGATGTTGCTATTGGGTTTTTTGTTGATTGATTGAGAAGTCTTGGTTTGAGATGTGGAGTGTTGGGATATTATGTTAAGGGGGAACTTGAATCAAGTAATAAACAATTTGTTTTGATTCGATTCCAAAACCCTCTTTAGAATATTTCCCTTATTATTTTTTATGCTAAAGTTTGTATAAGGCAAAGCTTAATGTTAGGAAGCTTTATTTTTAAGTCTAGAAACGTTGAGAATGGAGCAGTCAGAGCTCGCAAAGCGTTAGGAAGCGAAGCGGCTCCAGCAGTGAAAGCGCCAGCAGTGAAGCATTGACAAAGCATCTTGGAGACGTTTCAGATAAAGATGCTAAAAGAGAAGTTTCCTCAGTGGAAGTGAAGCGCTCTCAAGTTAGCTCACCCAAAGCATCTCTGATATGGAGCTGAAATCAAGCGTCAATCAGTACAAGTGTGACATGACTCGCAGAATCTAAGTTTGAATTTTCAAACTCTCGGATGTCTGACATCTCACAGAATGAAGCCTACGTGTCATCACACTATTGCACAACGGAAACGGCTAGTCCAAGAAGTTAAAGTTAGGTAAAGGCGGACATCCCTTCCTGACTCTTACAGACTGACACGCCGAATTATCCGGAAATTAAGGAACACGCAACCTCTTCTCTCTCAACGGGAAGTAGGGTTCCTTACTATAAACAGAAGGAGTTGCACACACACTAAAAGTAACGCACGTACAAACGATTCAAGCATTCACATTTGCAAGAACTCAAGCAAATTTATTTCTAGTACTTAGTTCTTCCAAAGCACTTCACTTTAGTGTGTCCTTAAGAACTTGTTTTCTTAAGTATTGCAACTACCTCACTTTCTAGGTTCAATCTCTTATATCCATAGCCTAGACTCTTGAGAATCCTTATCCCTTACTTGTGAGTTCATTGTAAAGGATTCTCATACTTACAAAAATCCAAAACCCCAAAACCCAAGTCTAGAGTGAATAGATTGAGTTGTAAGGTTATCAAGCTTTTGTGAAAGAATGTGTTGTTGTAAGGTTTCTCGAGAGCCAGTAAAATCTATGAGGATTCAAGTGCAAGTTTGTTATTTACCTTGAATCACTTCCCCTTGGAAGTATAAAATAAGGAGTACCGAGTGAAGGTATTCATCCCGTCGTGGATAGAGTGGACGTAGGAGAGGTGAACCGAACCACTATAAATTGATCGTCTCTTTATTTCAAGTTATTTATTGCTTTGATTATTCGCATACACACACTCTCACCTTCTTAATATTAACAAGGTTTTAATTTGCAAGATAAGCTTTAAAGACTCACCACATTCTGCACCATATCACACGAGCGAGAGGCTTTGAACGCTTCACTTAGCTTCAAAGCGTCTACTCGTTTAAAAGGCTGAAAATTGAAAGAGAAGTAAACACTTCTCTACACACGTATTTACCCCCCCCCCCCTACGTGTGTAAGCGCCCATCGGGACCAACATAGAGAAATTGGTGGTTTTTGGGTGAAGAATGTCTTTTGGAGGATGAATTTGAAAGTTTGGTTTGTTTTGGTTTATTTAGTTTGCTTTTATGTTTTGTTGGTGTGTTTTGTTAATTGGAAGGTAGATTAGGGTTAAATGAAGAATGTTGATTGCTTGATGTTTGATTTTTGATGGGTTTGGGTTAGTGAGTTTACTTGATGAAAAGTTCTTCTTTGGTTTGTTGGTATTCGAATGTGAGCTTGCATATGAAAAATTTTGGAAAGTTTGAAAGTTTTTGAGTTGAAAGGTTGAATGAATGCTTGCATGCTTGAATGTGAAAGAACGTGTTTAATTTCTCAAGTGCTTTTGGGTGAGATGCCAATGATTGATGCAAAATAGTGACATTTTTGAAATTTCTTAAGTTAAAGTCAAGCATGATTAGGATTATTTCACTTGAATAGCTTGGAATGATTGATCTCAAGCATTTAGACTCTAGATAAAAAAAGCTTTAGAGGATTTTGAGCCTATAAACTATGCATTTTACATGGTTAATATCTTTTCTTGAGAGCTTGATCTTGCATTACATTCTCTTTACTAGAACTTGCCTTGATACTCTTGTTAGAAATGTTACATGTGTGCATAATTAGGAGATGATCTTAGGCCATCATTGTATAGCCCATTTTCCCTATACACTAACCTATCTATCATAACCCTTGTTGTCCCATTTTGAGCCTTAATAAGCTTTTCATTCTAAAACCGAATGATAGAGGGTGAAGGATGGTTAAGGGAACCTTGGTGAAAGTTGAAAATTCATGAAGAATGGTGGGTGATGGTGAAGGATCTTGTATTTTGTTTTGAGTTGAAAGAAAACTCCTATAAGCTCAATGTTAGAAAAGGAAAGAATAAGGAAAAAAAAACAAGAGGTAAGAACAAAGTTCTTACAAGAAAAGAAAAGAAAAAGAAAGAATAAGAGCATAAAGGAGTGTTTCTTTAGATATTTGGTAGAAGTTTGGGATTCATTTGATTAAAAGGGGTTGGATAAGGTGGAAGAAGAAGAAATTCATACTTAGAAAGGTGAAGAAAGGAGGTGAAGGAGCTTAGATGAAAATTTCAGTCACTTAGCCTAAAATTCCCTACCTTAACCAATGTCCCTACATTACAAGCTTAAAAAAGAGCTTTTTGATCCTAAATTGTGCATACATTGTAGTATTAGAAACTTGAGTTGATAGGCAAGCTTATGGTTAAAGATGTGTATTGCATGATTTCGATGAGTGTTTACCTTTTCCCTATATTGAGTGATCGAGTGATACACACTTCTTGTGAGGTCTAGGGTTGAATGTGCTTGAGTGATTGAATTCTAAGTTATGATAGTGATTGATCTTATGAATGTTTGGCTTGACTTGAGAATTTCCTTGAACTAAAATGGTTTTTGAAGTGATATGAGGCATCGAGGAACTCAAAATTCACACTCCATATGTGTTAAGTGTCTTGATTGTTTATTTCATTGTACGGGATGAACAATAGCTTAAGTTTGGGGGAGTGATTAACACGTATTTTATGTGCATATTGAGTGTGTTTTGTATGTGTTTGGAGCTCGATTTGTGTGCTTAAGTGTTAGAATCGCGAGGGTTTCTCAACTTATAGCGTAGTTTATATTCTTCTCGTTTTCTCTCGGTTTTCAATCTATTTTTGTAGGAATTGGAAGAGCATTGAAGTATCTAAATATCGAGGGCCGGAAACGAGGAAGAATTGAGCTTCAAGAGGTGAAAATCGAAGGTCAAAAACCGGTTTGAAGAAAGAAAATAAAGAATCAAAAAAAGAATCGAAGATCGAACCGAACGGGAGAAGAATCGAACCAGGAAGGAACACCAGCGGTTTGAACGGCGGCCGGCTGGACCACCGGCCAAACCGCCATGTGGGTGGCCAGCAAACAGGAAGAACAGAAGTTGACACGGCGGCTGGCCGGTCCGCCGGCTAGACCGCTGTTGTGGAGCCCCTCACCCCTTTCTTGACCGAGTTGGTCGAACCAACTCGGTTCAACTCAACCCAAAACTCACTTTTAATGTATTTAACCCCTAGATCTTACCCAATTAAGTATCTTTAGCTAGAATACACTCTCTAGAACCTAATTTCAATTTCCCTCTTTCTACTTTAGTATTTTCATCAATTGTTGGAGAAATACTTTGAAGATTTGAAGATCCTTCCACTATTTTCTTTCTTATTGAATTCTCTATCTTTTGATTATGGTTTCATGCATTTTCTATGGTTTATTTTCCTTAATCATGTCTAGCTAGTTTTCTTTGTGATTCCAATTATATATAGATTAGGAATAAGTGATGGGATTAGGCTCTAATTATGGATTTACCTTCTAATTTCATGTTCATTTCTCTTAGGGCTATGTTTTATTATGTAATTGTGATTGATCACCATAATTGCATACCAAGTGTTTGATCTAATACTTAGGAGGCTTAGATTAGATGCTAGGATCAAGAGATTTGCATGCTAGAGAATAGTAGGGCTAAGGAACTCCATAAGCTATTGGGAGTTAATGAATTGCTTGATATCTTAGTAGGAATTAAGCCTTTCATTAATCTACTTGATTTCATTGCAATGAGAGTTGAGTGAATCATACTTAGGAGGTTTTTCACATGAAATTAGATTAAAATGGCTAATTCTAGTTAGAGTGTTACATCCCTATCACTTAGACCTAAGTGAAGTATAATTGGAGTCATTTTCATTTCCTATTGAGTTTATATCCTTTGATATTGTTGCTTGTTTAGTTAAGTCCTAAGTTTGTTAATTACTTTTCATTTCTCATTAGTAAATCAAAAACAAAAAACATGTTAATTGGTAGCTTGGATAGTGATTAGATAACTAGGTTACTAGTTGAGTCTCAAACGTCCTAACATTCCTTGTGGATTCGACTCGATTGTAATATATCGATTATCATTGCTCTCTCTCTCTACCCTAAAAAGTAGAGCGGTCACTGCTTCTTTCTATTTTTTTCCTTCTTTCGCAGTTTTTTTTCATAGGCAGCCGCTGCTGCTTCTTTCTATATTTTTTTTTTCCTTCTTTTGCAGTTTTTTTGCAGACTCGATCAAAGAAGATAGGCTCGATCCAACCCATAGCTGCTCGATCCAACCCATAGCTGCTCGATCAATCTTCCAACAGCTCAATCGAGCCACAATCGCGTGAAGATTGAACTAGACTTTACGGGCTCGATCGAACCCATTGATGCTCTATCGAGACCACGGCTGCTCGATTGAGCCAAAAAAAACTTTAATTTCAATTCATCCGGCTCGGACTTGAATGTGCCAAACGATGCTCAATCGAGTTGTTACGTCTCGATCATGCCCCAAGTGATTCAATCTAGCCTAACATTGCGGATTTAACGAGGATTCGATTGGAGAGGGCTCGAACATATCTGAATTTCAAATCCTAGATCTATGTGAACTCCGATCGTGCAAAGGGAATCGGGATACCTTTAGGTCCACCGGAATTTCTTTTTCACCGCCAAAATCCAACCTATCTAATGGCATTATGGCGAGTGGCAGTCGTATCCTTGACTATGGCGGCACGAATGGTGGTTGATGGCAAAAATGGCGGCGCGATGTTGTTTCCTACAATTGGACACGAGCGGTGGAGATGGCATCTGGTTCTATAAACATGGCGGCTCCATTGCCGGTAATGTGGGCACAAACTACAGTGGTTCCACTTTTTCCCTTTTATGTTTTGGCCGTTTCTAATTTTTTTGGTAGTTTATAAAATATTGGAAATTAAACGAATAAGGGCAATTTGAAAGTGGCTAGTATTTATATGTTTTTATGTTAGTGGCTAGATTTTAATTTTTACTAATTATGGCTATTCTAGATTCTGCCTCTTTCTTCTTCTCCCCCTGCCTTTCTTCTTTTCTCTTTCACCCCTCAAATTTCAGAGTTCGTAGCCCGGCGTCGCCACTGGAGCCGCCACCTCGTGCTATTCTTTCTCCTTCGCAGATCTAGATATATATCACTTTCTCTTCCCATTCTACCACTGCCTTTCCTCCGACAATTTTCTATCAATCCAACTCAATTGGGGTTTCAAAATTCAATTAGCAAGTTTCTTATGTTCTTTTATGTTAATGATTGCCTTTTAACTCATACTCCTATCATTTATCTTCAATACACTCATTGACGTTCGTCGTTACACAAGATTAGTTGAATTCACCAATTTATTTTTGCAACTCACGAGCTTATAGGTGAATTCGTGATTTACTTATTTTATGTGAGTGAAATCACAAATTCATGATTCGTGAATTGTCCTATTTTTGTAGAGTAATTCACGAATTCACCAATGAATTCGTGAATTGTCTTATTTTTTTAGAGCAATTCACGATCACAAATTCGTGAATTCGAAAAGGGATGAGTATTATGGTATGAGTGGCTATTTTTTTATCTTTTTTATCCAAATGGCTATTATTTATCTTTACTATTCCAAAGTGATTATTTTAATAGTTACCCCCATATACATAAGTATAAGTAAATTCATAATTTATAAGTAAAAAATACATTAAATTTATTAATAAAGAAATTTCTTCTTAATATAAATTCAATATCATATCTTAAATTTAATTTTGCAATGATAAATTAGTAATTATACTTATTTTTATTATATTATACTGTATATTAATATTTGCAATAAATATATACAAAATATTTTTTATATTATTTGTATAACCATAAAAATTTGCACACAATTAAGGATAATAATAGAAAAATAGTTGAAAATTCATTAAAGAATCAAAAAGAGAGGGTAATTATTGAGATATGTAAATATAAAAGTATGGTTGTTTTAATTATTTTAAAATTATGATAAGTAAAAGTGGTAAAGTTATTAGTCTCATTCTAGTAGATAAGTGTTCAAACCTCACTTAGAGCAATAAAATATTATTTTTTTATATTGACTTTTTTCTTTATATAAATACTAATATTATATAAAAAATATTAAAAAAATTCAAATATCCGGATTTGTTATCCAGATAATATCTGATAAAATATGTGTTGGGATATAATGTTAAGGGGGAACTTGAATCAAGTTAAATAAACAATTTGTTTTGATTCGATTCCAAAACCCTAAGTAGAATATTTCCCTTATTATTGTTGATGAATCTAGACTAGTTATAAATAGCAAAACTTACATGTTAGGAAGCTTTTATTTTAGTCTAGAAGCGCTAAGGATAAAGTAGTCAGACTTCGCGAAGCGTCAGGAAGCGAAGCGGCTCCAGCAATGAAAGCGTCAGGCAGAAGAGTTTTGACAAAACGTCATTGAAACGCTTCAGATAAATATACCTAGAATAAAGCTTATGTTCATAAGAAGCAAAATGCTTTCAAGTCAGCTCACCCAAAGCGTCTCTGATCAAGAGCTGAACTTAAAGCGTCCATATTATCAGTATGATACGTTGACTCACCAACCCTCCAGTTTGAATTTCAAACTCTGACGTGCGCCGCAGTTACAGTCCACGTGTAATCACGTTATTGCTCAACGGAGCGGTTTGGTAGAAAAGTCACGATAAGGTGCAGACCGCCATACCATGTTCAACCACCATGCAGTGACTTTCCCAGTACTGTAGGCGATGATAAAGCACCTGACAAATAGCAACTTTCCCATAATTCACGGAAAAGTGAGGAACACGCGCCACTTCTCTCCAACGAGAAGTAGGGTTCCTATAGCTATAAATAGAAATAGTTGCACACACTAAAACTAATGCACGTACAAACAATTCATGCATACTACTCACAATAACTCAAGCAAAATATCCGTTACATTCCATTAGTTCTTTCGAATCGCTTCACATTAGTGTGTCCTCAAGAAATTTGTTTTCTTTAGCATTGCAACTACTTTCTTTCTAGGTTCAATCGCATATATCCAAAGCCTAGCTTCGAGAATCCTTATCCCTTTACTAGTGATCTTCATTGTAAAGGATTCTCATTTACGAAAATCCAAAAATCCCAAAATCAAGTCTATTGTGTTAGATTGAGTTGTAAGGTTGTAAAGTTTTTGTAGCAAAGGTTGTTGTTGTAAGGCTTCTCAAGAGCTCGTGAAATCTCTGAGGATTCAAGTGCAAGTTTGTTTACTAGCCTTGAATCACTTCCCCTTGGAAGTATAAAACAAGGGATACCGAGTGAAGGTATTCATCCCGTCGTGGATAGAGTGGACGTAGGAGAGGTGCTCCGAACCACTATAAATTGTTTGTGTCTCTTTACTTTAAGTTATTTATTGCTTTGATTATTTGCATGCACACACTCACACTTTAAATATTAACAAGGTTTTAAGTGCAAGAAAAGCTTTAAAGTCTCACCACGTTCCGCACAATTCTCACACGAGCGAGAAGCTTCGAAAGCCTCACTAGCATTCGAAGCGTCTACTCGACAAAAGGCTGAAAAACGAAAGAGAAGTTAAACACTTCTCAACACACGTATTCACCCCCCCCCCCTCTACGTGTGTTAGTCACTTTCGGGACCAACAATATGGGAAAACTCGGATACGGTCGAATATTATGTATTCCGAATCTGATTTCGGATCCGAAGTCAACTATCCGAATCCGTATCTGTAACACCCCATATTTTTATTAGCTTAAATTTCTAGTAGATAAGTGTTCAAACCTCACTTAGGGCAATAAAATATTGTTTTTTTATATTGACTTTTTTATTTATATAAATACTAATATTATATAAAAAATATTAAAAAATTCGGATATCCGGATTTGTTATCCGGATAATATCCGATAAAATATGGGAAAACTCGGATACGGTCGAATATTATGTATTCCGGATCCGAAGTCAACTATCTGAATCCGTATCTGTAACACCCCGTATTTTTATTAGCTTAAATTTCTTAATTAGTAGTGATTAAGAATACTTAGTATGCATATTTCTTATATTTAAATAGATAATAAAATATTAGAGTATATATAATTATTTATTTAATCAATTCAAGAGATTGAAATTAGTCAAGGAATAGTATATTTCTTTTTATTTGTGAGCTACGTATTACTCTTGTTGGCTAATAGAAGAAATAAAAAGAATAAATTTAGAGTTATAAGAAAAAGGGAAAGAAGCGTGTATATATATAAAAGGGGAACATGAGTTAAACTTAGGGCTCGTTTGGTAGCCAGTATAACCCAGGAAAAGCCGAGATAAGAAAGTTTATCTCGGCTTTTCCAGTGTTTGGCATCCGAGAAAAATAATGCCATCGGCCCGCGAAATTGCTTGGGCCCGGATTAAATTCACTATTACACTGGCATATACTATACCGCCTCTACCCCCGGATAAGTTGTGATAAGTTTTTTATTTTTAATTTTAATTATTAATTTTTTATTTTCAATTTTAATTATCAATTTTTTATTTCAATTTTAATTATCAATTTTTTATTTTTTATTTTTTAAAAAAATATTTTCAATTTTAATTATCAATTTTTATTTTTAATTTTAATTATCAATTTTTATTTTTTTAATTATCAATTTTTTCTTTTTAATTTTAATTATCAATTTTTTATTTTTTATTTTAATTATCAATTTTTATTTTTATTTTAATTAAAAAAATTTATTTTCAATTTTAATTATTAATTTTTTATTTCAATTTTAATTATCAATTATCAATTTTTAAATTTAATTATCAATTTTTTATTTTTATTTTAATTATCAATTTTTTATTTTCAATTTTGATTATCAATTTTTTATATTTCTTATCCCAACTTATCTATGTTTGTACCAAACACACAATATATTTCTTATCCCAATTAATCATACTTTTTTTTATCTCAACTTATCACACATTTTCTTATCCGCCTTTTTCTCGGTATTGCTACCAAATAGAGGTCAAACAGTGGTTTACTAGCGGGCCTGTTGTTTAAATATAATAGCCTACCAAACAACTGCATAGGCCATATTATTATACAATGTGGGTCTTAAACACCCTACCAAACACACCCTAAGCTTATAATTATCCCCTACAACAAATAATATCTAGATATTTGATTGGTGAATTCTTAATTTAAATAATTTCTTTTATCTTTTTAATCACCACATTTCCTTCATAAATACCTCCCCTGTTTTCTACGCCAAAGCACACCCAAAATATTCAAAATACTCTTCTTTTCCTTTCGTATGCATTTTCTTCAAGAAATTGCCATGGTGATTACGATTTAATTCCAAAGCTTCAAGGGGGTAAGATTGATCAACCTTCTTCCTTTTAAATCCAAGAAAAACCATAAAATGCATATATATATTCTTCTTCTACCCACTTTCATGGATTCATATAGGATGATCCTAAATCTTGTTGATCTTCTAGTAGATTATTTAGATGATCAATCCAACCTAAATTGTAGCATGGTTTTGTTCATTATCAATTCAATCCTTTAATTTATAGAGAGAGGAAAAATGGAAAATTGGGGATTTTGAATCTAGATTTTCTTTTATGAAATTGTTGATGAGTATTCTCTTGTGTTTATAAGCTTAAATTGATGAATCTATATTTTCTTAATCCTTCTGCATATTTTAAGGATTATGATTATAATTCATGAAGTTTTAACGGTATAAATAATTAATTTGTTGTTTGATGCATATAAGTCATATTTGGTTTCAAGTTTTAAAAAAAAAAATAGTACTATCATGACCAAGCAAAAATTAGAATTTGACGAATTGCATACCATCTAATACTCCCTCCGGCTCAAGATTTATGGACCCTTTTATATTCATATGTGAGATATAAAATAATAAAAAGGTCCATAAATCTTGAGCCAGATGGAATATAATATGGAGATAATTTAATTAAAATTGAAGGATATACCACTGTCTGATATGTCGTCTAATTAGTTGAACACATCATTTGAATTTTTTCCTTTCAATTTCTTTTTTTAACACCACCCTTTAATTTACGTGTGTCTAATAAGTTTTTATGAACTCGCCATGTAAGCAAAAAAAAATCTAAAACTAAATTTGGTTAAATATTAAAAAGTAAAAATTTGGAGTAAAAAAGGTAAATGTGAATTAAAAGCTTTTACCACACATGTTAAATGTAGATAGTTGATAAAAAAAAAAATTGTCGAATTTGATTTAGCTACACACATTTTCTAATTATGTGTGACTAAATTGCCACATATTATTATGTGTGGCTAATATATGCATGGTTAAAAATTTAATTTTCTGTAGTGAGTGTAACTTGTTAGCATACATTTTGCACTTCGGTATAATAGATTGCTGTAATTGACATCACACAAAATTACTTCAAAAATATGCATTGTTTCTTAATACATCGATCAATCTCGTGAAAAATATTTGCACTTACAAACGTGAATCTATATTTATTGAATGAATGGCGATATATAATTTAATGAGTCTTATACTATAATAAAGATATCATGTAGAAAGATAAAAATAACTCAAAAATACATGAGATTTAGAAAAATTCATTATATCATTACGTAGAAATAAAATATTGGTTAACTAAGTTTATCAAATTAGAATAAGGTATTCAATCATTTACTTAAAGAAAATTGACTAAATATGCATATGAATATCCCATTAACTAATATGTTGGAATATAAGTACAAAATTAAATAACTTATTTGATATAAGGATTTCTAATTCTCACCATTGAAGTGTCAAAACAATTCTATTCCATTACATAAAATGTTCACAATACAACAACGATAAAAATTATTTTTTCAAAATTATGACATATAGGTCTTCCGCATATTTCATTATACATTACATTATTATTTTTTAAGTATCTAGAAAGGGAAATAGAACTAAGCATGACAAAAAAATAAAAAAATTAAATTAAATTAAAATTAAAATTAAAATTAAAAATAAAAATAAAAATAAAAATAAAAAAAACAGCCTTCCATGATTTGAATACATCATCTATACCACTGAGTTGTCATGCTAAAAAAAGATAATACTCCTAGGCAATAAAGCAATAACACTCCCAAAGTTGAATAAACTATTATTTATTAGCAATGCTAAAAAAATCATACTTCCTCTATCCCAAGATTCTTGACACCTTTCTTTTTGGCATTTTCGGCTCGTAGTATTCCGCAAAAAGAAAAATACCTCAAAAATTCATTTTAAAAGCCATCACCGAGAAGCGTGGAAATACGTGCTGAAAATGCCAAATAGAAAGGTGACAAGAATCTTGGGACAGAGGAAGTACTACAATGTAATACTCCTTTTGTAGATTTAGAGTGTGATTTTCTTATAATTTCGGTACATCCACAACTACATTATTGTGATACTTTTATTTTCTCATGACCACATACATACTTTGATATTTTAAACTTCACTCATCTCTTTATTAAAAAGAAATAAAAATAACAACAACGACGACAACAACAAATTGTAACATCACTTCTTAAGGGCCCCTTTCTCAATACCGTAAATTTACAAAGATAGTGCATGCTTAACAACTAAAAGGCTTCCGTAATTGTAATAATAATCATCGGCAACTTGAATTATAAAAACCTTTGTAGCTCTCTCAAAATTAAAAAAAAATTTGATGTCAGTGTCTTTCTTGTTGCCGTAACTTCTTCCAGATCATTTGTGATTCCCTTGGTTTAAAAAGACAAATGAAGATGAATAACCAAGAGAGAGAGAGAGAGAGAGATAGTTGCAATAATTGAGGAGTATAAGAGTAAAGTGGACACCACTCCGGTGTTATGCTTACAATCAAATGTGTTGATTGTTGGTTTTGAAATTCTCTTATATATAGGTATAAAATAGCTTAAGTATGGAAAGTAATTTATATTGCCATTAACATTGCCAATTAAATTATTAAAATTATTTGATTGTCATAAATTATATTTTTGTAATGTCTACCATTATTTAAGTTGATTGAAAAATATTGATGTATAATAGTGATATACCATTTTGATATATAATTTCTAAAAATAGTTAACGGATAAAAAAAATTAAATTATAGATTATATATTTAATAATGAGTGAATTTTTTATTGGTTGATTGAAAAAATTAATGGGAGTTACAACAAATAAATATAAGTTGTGGTGAATAATCACAATCAAAATTCTAACGGTAATTGAATTTCTAAAAAAAAAATTAAATATATGTGTGTGTGTGTGTGAGAGAGGGAGAGAGAGATAGAATATACATAATTTATTATTATATATTACTCATAAATTTGTTAATAATTAGTGTCAAAAAATTCATCTATTTTTTCTATTAGATATGTTCTTCATAAAATAATATGAAAATGACAATAAATTAGTAATAATCAATTTAATAATTAGGCAAAATTGTAAGTAAGTTGCATAATATAATTAATGTAACATTTAATTATATAGTTTTTGATTTTATATTAATAAAAAAAGTTTGTAAACATAAATGTACATAATAAATGTTAGTAATAAATGAACTGAACTTACCATATGTAGCTTCCGTAGCTACTATTATATATTATATATATATAGATTGATATTTTCAATGATCTTGAAGAATAGTTGAAATAGTATTTGAATAGACATTCTTTCATATGTTTAAGCATGTTTTTGGTTTAATTGTGAGCTATTTTCGAATCATTTAAGCTGTTTGATCTCAGTTCAAAGCTACGTATATGTCATCTTTCATTATAATTTTTCATCCTGTTCAGTTGTTGAGGGACGTGAGTTTTGATTCATAAAGCTTGAGAGTGTTGATGATTTTATTAAATGGCCTTCCATTGATTTTTAAAGAAATCTTTGTATATGTATGTTTTGATTCATTGATGAGAGCTACATTTATTTATTGGGATTTAAAGAAATGAGCTTGCTATAATTTTTCTCTCCTTTGTTAATGTTCGAACAGCTTCGTCACAAGTCTTAATGTTTATGTTGATGACTTTCTCTTAGTTGTTTTGTTTTTAAAAGGAAAAAGAAGATGAGAACAAAAATGAATCTGCAAAATTATTGTTTTCTTAGTAGCTTGAATTATGGAAATTGTAGGAATATTTTTATCTTGGTTTGATGCTACTGGTTTTACTTTGATTATATTACTATTTTGTTTAAAAGTCAAAAATGATGATTTGAGCTAGATCAGCAAAATGATTTTCATTGTGGCTTTGCAGCATGATTAGTGTTGGAACAAGCTTCTATGCTATTTTCTAATTTTATTAAATTACTGAGCTTTGATTTCCAAGCTTGAGGAATTGGTCTTGATGATTCCTTTAATAATGGCTATATATATTTTTAGTTATATATATATATATATATATATATATATATATATATATATATAGAGAAATGATATGCTACTCACCTCCCGGTGGGCACCTTCGTGGGCACCTCGTCGTTTTATCACGTTTGCATTGCTTTTTTTTAATTTTTATTTTTATTATATATTCTAGTATCTTAGAAATTAATTTACAAATCATAAAATCTAAAAAATCAATGTTCAATTTATTTTTATTTATTTTTAACTTCAAAAAATGAGTAATAAAATAAATCGAGCTTCGATTTTTATGTATTTTTTAGATTTTATGATTTGTAAATTAATTTCTAAGATACTAGAATATATAATAAAAATAAAAATTAAAAAAAAAGCAATGCAAACGTGATAAAACGACGAGGTGCCCACGAAGGTGCCCACCGGGAGGTGAGTAGCATATCATTTCTCTATATATATATATAGAGATGGGTTATGGTGAAAACTAATTATTACGTGAAACCTGCAATCCGTCATAAAATGTTGCATTTTATGCACAAAAGTGTTGCATTTTTATCATAAAATATTGCATTCTCATGATGATGCACTATATGCATAAAAATAATATAAAATAAAATAAATAATATATTTTATTATGCAAATTCTCATGATGATGCATTATATGCATAAAAATAATATAAAATAATATATTTTATTATGCAACATTTTATGCACAAAATGCATCATTTTAAACATAAAATGCAACATTTTATGATGGGTTGCAGGTTTCACGTAATAATTAGTTTTCATATGATCTACTACCTATATATATATATAAAGGAATTATTTGAGTTTTAAAACTACTGTATGGCCTTTGATCATCTCAAGATATATATATTTTTGTATGTTTTATTATATATATGTATACTAGAATTTGTGTAAGTGTTGAATATTTTAGTATGCATCAAATGCTTATCATAGGGGTTGATGTTTAAAAAATCGAGAGGTTACAGTACCTTGTATATATTTTGCAACTTGAACTCATAAGATTATACATATATATGATTATGCTAAGATGTATATATATATATATATATATATATATATATATATATATATAAAAGTGGGGCGATAGAATTCATTAAGAGGCAGATAGTATTAAGAAAAGGAATTGATATTCCTTTAATAAGAAATTCTTATAGAAAGTAATTAAGTAAGATAGTCATCTTATCTTCTATATTCCTTCTCGTTTATATGTACTTATATGAATTTTCGTACCAACGAACCAATGAAGGTACAAGCGGAAAGTGATCGAAAAGGGCGACTAAAAGAGAACTAATAAACTAACCAATTCAGAGACAGGTGAGCTTTCTATCAAAGAAAATATTTGATGAAAATGATATATGAGATATATCTTATTCTATGATTATGATGAATTGACTTGCCTTTGTTTTATGAGTTTTGTATGATACCAACTGCATAGTTATGACAAATTCGGTTCTGCGCAAGGCAGAATTATGTGTACACCCATGGTTGTGAGTCATCTAGTGTGTCGACCGATCATTGTGTTCGAGAAGGAGGCCTCCTTCTCAACACCTACTATGTGAATTGTAGCTCTGGTTCATACTTATGATATCTATCGTCTGTGTAGACATTTACACTGAGGTTTTATAAAATGTTTAGCATGCTCGAGTTGATTTCAAAGTAAAATACTCGTGAGATGTTTCTTCATGGCAAGTTCAATATATAGCTCTATCGAGCACTTTAAAAGCATTTTGGCATGTGTCACACTGAGTACGTTGTACTTAGCCCTGTATGTTATTTCTAAAATGTGTATGTTGAGCTTGGTGACGAGATGGAGGTGTGCTGAGTGCACTGGCGACTCCAGTATGGTACATTTACTAGTATTATATATATATATATATATATATATATATATATATATATATATATACACATGTGTGCATTTACTTATTTTAAATAATTAGACAAAAATTAAAATATTATTATTGTTAATATATAGACATGTAACTTATCCTAGTATTTTTGCTCATCAAATTGGTGTTGATTCTTCCCGTTGCTACTGCAAGTGTCGAGAAAATATTTTCTAGAATAACTTATGTCTAAAACAAGTTGCGAAATAGCATGAAAAATCAATTTTTAAATGGTTGTTTGGTCAATTTCACTAATAGAGATGTGTTTTCCTACGAGTTTATGATGATGATGTTGTCAATCGCTTTTAAGTAATGAAGCATCGTCGAAAATTAAATTAGGTATATTTATAATTTTACAATTTTCGTTGACATTATTGTAAGATGGTACTATTAATGTTATATAATTATTTCTCGCACCCCCGAATTATAAATCCTGGAGTCGCCACTGGCTGAGTGGCTTGTTGTTAATAAATAATGTATAGCTTGGTTCAAGTTAAGTTTATATGTCTGCATACATGTAAACTAATCAGGTGTTTGTCCGCTGCAACACTTCTGTGATATTCTTTTGAATTCAACCTTTAGTATGTGGTTTGTTTCCACTGAATACTAAATAATCCACCTGTACTTTTGAATAAATTGGTTCTTAAGTTATATTTTTACATCGAACTTTTGATTTAACTAAGTAACTTGTATTCTTGTTTCTAAAAGTTACTAGTGTGCTTGACATGCCTCGATCATTGATTCTATTATTCTTATTGATTATTGAATAATCAAGTCATATAAGCTTAAGTTCCAATCATGTTTCTCTTTATCATTGATATAATATGCCAGCGTAACCACCCCGGCTTAGGAGATTATTGTGCCCCCTAATGTCGGGGCGCTACAGTATCCGCCCGGATACTAATTTTTTATACCGAATTCGATACCGATCGGATATGGCTCCGGATCGAGCAGGATATATCCGATCCGTTTTCACCCCTATTAATAGATGTTAAAAAATGAAATGCTAATAATCAAACCGAACTAAATTATACATATATCATTAAAATTTACCGAACTAAATTTCTATAATAGATGTTGATATTTTTATAACAACATATCATAGTTTACTTAAAAATATGGAACTGAAAAATAAGTTACAAGTATGTAACTCATTGATAATCTAATGACCTAAACAAGTGCGTGTTTGGTTGGCAGAGATTCTGCTATGGGAAAGTAAAATAATTTCATATTATTAAAATCAGGTGTTTGGTGTAACAAGGAAAGTAATCAGATTCCAAAATTTTAAATTCCTATGTTTGTTTCACTTTTAATAAAATTTGGGAAAGTAATAGGAATTCTCAATACAAAGAAAATAGCCTAATATTCCAGGATTCTATCCCCAGCCCAACCCAGTTATTCTTTTTCCTAATACGAGGATTTTAATTGAAACACAATAAATTAAGTCTCCCCCACAAATAAAAAGAATCGTTCTTTGTGCTCGTGCTCTCTCTGTCTGCGCCACTTCCTCTCTCAGTCTCTCTCAAAATCTTTGCATTCTCACAAGGTATGCCTCGTTCGGTTCTTGAGAGGTTTTATATATTGAATCGTCGTTTTAGACCGATTTTTTACTTTCTCAGTTTAAATATAGTTTACTTGTGTTATGGATTTTGGTTATGATACTCCAATTTATGTATTGAATTTAGTTTGATGCTAATTGCACATTTGCTTCAAATTTTGGTGTGCTGATGATATTACATATGCATGATAATCGATAGTCTCTTTGAATTGTCTTCTGAAAACTTTGAGTAATCTTGGTCTACAAATCTTCTAGGACAAGTTAACGCTTTAATGTTATTATATTTGTTATTGACCTCTATGTAGTGTTTTGTTTTATCAGAAGCAAATATAGTATTGATTCAATCAATATGAGTAGCTAAAGCGGATGCAGCTAGGCTGCTTGTTCCTTGTTCTTGGCTATATGGATTTAAAGGGGCTTGTTCCCTCAATATGTGCTGCTAATGGCTATGTGTAGTTAATCACCCCTCGATCACCATTAGTACAATCGATATGTGAACCTTCGGATATGCTAATGAAAGTTTAAATGTCATATGGACTATTGATGCACACTGGAATTTTGAATAGCTTTATGTATTGATTCAATCTCATAATTTTTGTATTGGTGTATAATTTTTATTTTGTATTCATGTACATATGTAATACTTCGGAACATTCATTAATTTTTAGATGGCTCGTCACGGTAAAGGGGCAAATCATGTATGGACTGCTGTAGAAGATGAAAAATTGGTTGAATCAATTGTTGAGTTAAAAAAAAGTGGAAAATGGCATGGTGAAAGTGGAAGTGGATTAAAAAAAGGTTATCAGAAAGAGCTAGAAAGAATATCAAATGAAAAATTACCAGGACATGGGCTTAAAGAAAAACCACATATCGAATCTCGTTGTAAGTTAATGAAAAAACAATATAATGATATACATGATCTGTTGACCAATGGCTCTTTAAGTGGATTTGGTTGGGATGATGATAGAAAATGCGTTACTGCAAGTTCAGACGTGTGGGATCCTTATTTGAAGGTAAAGGTTAAGATATTTTAAATAGAATTTTGTTTCACTAGCTATTTCTTACTTATAATTTATGGTGTTAGTATGAAATTATATGTTATACTTTGTTGCAGAGCCATCCAGAATGCCCTTTCATGAAGAACAAGCCTTTTTTTACACTGACAAATTAGTGCGTGTTTGGGGTAAGGATAGAGCTAATGGATTAAATGCTGAAGCTACAACGGATGTGGTTGAAGAATTAGACATCGAGCAGAATCAAAATAAGGAAATGAAGATTCTCATGAAGACAATGTTCAGACTATACCACCAATAACTACTACATATCAAGGTAAGGGTACTTCAAACAAAATCTGATCAAAAAAGGAGGAGAAGTATAGATGGTCTGGTTGTGAGTTTGGAGCGTATGACTATTGCACTTACTGCTCACATGGAGAAGTCTGATGACCAAATGACTAAGTTTGTGGAAGTTTTGTTGGAGTCGATTAACAGAAGATAGAAAATCGTGATAAGTTTAACAATCTATACAATATATAAAAATAGAATTGATGGCAAAAATTACAAGAATAACATTTTCCCTCCAAAAGTGACAATCAATTGTCCAATAGTTTTATGAATGTGATTTATTTCAAAGAGTTGTGAATTGTCCAATGGATTAGGTAATAAATGGATTTAAATTATAAATAATACTCTATTAATTTCTTTATTTTGCTATATCCATATGTTACTCCATTTATTTATTTATTTTAATACTATTTATTTAAATAAATAATTTGTGTTAAATTTTGTTGTGATAATAGAATATTTGAATACATTGTCACAAATAAAACTAATTATTAATTGAACTTTTGTGAAATAATATTAAGTTAGATTTAAAGTTATTGATTGATAAATTTATTGTGATCATGATTTCTTGCTTAATTTTTTGATGTATTATTTTTTTCAAAGAAATTTATCAAATTAATAAAGGAAAATAGTAAATACTAATTATTTAGATAACTATTAAGAATTTAAATAAAATACCATAAATATTATAATTCAAATATCATAATATCAATAGTAGTTCATATAAATGTAGACATATAGTATAACATATGTTTATATATCTATTGCATGAATATTTAAAATTATATTTACTTATATTCTTTTAAAATTATTTTAGGTTTTCAATATTATAAAAATTAATTTTTTTATTAAAAATAACAATAATATATTATATTGTGTTGTTCATTAATGATGTGAAACTGTGAGAGTAAATATATAATTCTAATTTTCTATTTATTTTATCACTCTTTATAATTCATTGTTTCGTGCAACGCACGGGCGCAACACTAGTGAATTACAAAAAATTGAAGTGTTAACAAATTCACATAGACAAGTGTATGGCTATAATGATGTTGGTTAATGTTTGCTACAACTTGGAGGCATCTCTGGAGCCTAATTTTTTGGCAATAAAATGCTTATTTTTCGATTAAAAAAAATATTGCTATAAGAAAAATGACATATTTATTCTATCATTATTAATGTTTTTTAAAGAGATCATTATTAATGTTATTGATAACTTAATTATATTTTTAGTTGAATAAAAATTAAAAATCTCAATCATTTTCCTGGTTGATTCCAACCACTGGATTTTAAATTTGCTAGGATTCAGATTATAAATAATCATATTCCACAGAATTACATTCTTTGGAATTTTACTTTCCCTATTTCATTTCCCATATCGAATCATATTCTGCAGAATCATATTTCCAAATAACATTACTTTCCTGCCAACCAAACTTAATACTTTGAAAAATCTTATTTTTTATTAATTAAAATTTAATAGATTAATTAAATTTTAAGTAACTCAAGGTCACTACCTAGGAAGATAATTTTGACTAATAATTTTTTCTTATTGTTTGTTTTACTTAAATAGTACTACTATTTTGTTGTAATCTATTTTATATACTAAACTAAAATAGTCTTTTTTAAATTTTCACTCCAAAACTATATTATCTACATTAATTAAAATTTCGGAGTTAGCAACAACTTTAGAAATTATTCGCATTAATAACTTTGCCTGCAATATTCAAAAATAAATCACATTTTAAAAAAATTTATGCATGCTAAAATTACAATATAAAATTTGAACATTTAAATTGTATTTTTTATTTTTTGTATATAGTTATTGAAGTTATTTACTGACAATGTGGGGTGTACAATTCTAATTTGTTCTATACGATTAAACAATGATTAATAGTCAAAGATTTGGTGACTCTTTGTATTGCCGACAGTTTTGCTTCCGATCTGCAAATTAGTAACCAAATTAATGTATGTATGGTTTTGGGTGTCAATTCTTGTCTGCAAACTAAAATAGTTTTTTTTTTAATTTTCACTCCAAAACTATATTATCTATATTAATTAAAATTTCGGAGTTAGCAACAACTTTAGAAATTATTCGCATTAATAACTTTGCCTGCAATATTAAAAAATAAATCACATTTTAAAAAAATTTATGCATGCTAAAATTACAATATAAAATTTGAACATTTAAATTTAAATTTTTTATTTTTTGTATATAGTTATTGAAGTTATTTCCTGACAATGCGGGGTGTACAATTCTAATTTGTTCTATACGATTAAACAATGATAAATAGTCAAAGATTTGATGACTCTTTGTATTGCCGACAGTTTTGCTTCCGATTTGATGACTCTATTTTTTGTAATTATTTTTATATCTATTTATTTTTGTATTTTGTAAATTTTAATTTTTTATTTACATATCTAATTTTTTTATTTTGTAATCTTTTTTAATAAATTGTAATCTAATTTAATTTTTATATATTATTTATATATATATATATATATATATATATTTCTTTGTAATTTACGTAGTACAAGTATTATTTTTTGTAATCTTTTATTTATATATATAGAAGGGCAAAGCGGAATTTATATCTATAATTAAATATTATTTATATATATTATTATCTATAGTATTTATATATATATAAGGACAAAATGGGAATTTTGTTGCCTACTCTTGATTACTGTTGAAACATCGTAAGTTATCCAACCATTTTGGTCGGATTAATTGTCCGAGTGAAATAGGGAAAGAAGCCCGGACTTTGATATAATAACGTTCTCCCAAGTTTATGCGTCCTGGATACCAAACACCCGTTTAACTTAAAATATTAAACTTATCTTGCTTCAACCTATCAACTAAACATAGTCTAAATTTTAGTCAAAACTCATGAGGACCTTCAGGTCACATTAACTCTTTTTGAGTGAAAGTTCTTCTATATTTGCTTGAAATTAAAAAAAAAATAAAAAAATGGACACTCTTTTCAAAACAAAACAAATGTAATTTTGGAAGAGGAAATGTTAAATGGGCTTAATGGAAATGGACTAAAATTGCGTTTAGAGCTAGGACTACGAGTAGGGGTGAGCTTGACTTGGTTCGGATATCGTTCCGAACTGCATTGATAAGACTGAAATAACCGAAATTACTATTATTATGAACAAAAATCGAATTATATAATATGAAAATCAAATAAAACCGAACTAAAAATTTCGATTGGGTTATAGTAAAATACCAAAAAACCGAATTATAAAGTATCATTTAAATTTGTCTATTCTTTTACTGCATTATGTTAAAAATGCATTATAAGCGTTAATAGTAAAAGAGAAATGATATGCTACTCCCCCATTCGTGGACATCTCCGTGGGCACTTTCATCGTTTTATCACTTTCACATTACTTTATTTGATTTTTTCAATTGTTTTAAATTCAAGTACCTTATAAATTAATATAAAAATCAAAAAATCAAAAAAATAAATAAAAATCAAAGGTCGATTTGTTTTATTACTCATTTTTTGAAGTTGAAAAAAAAAAAGAATACATCAAGCTTTAATTTTTTAGATTTTATAATTTCTATATTAATTTCTAAGGTACTAGAATATAAAACAATTGAAAAAATCGAACAAAGTAATGCCAAAATGATAAAACGACGAAGGTGCCCACGAATAGGGGAGTAGCATATCATTTCTCAATAGTAAAATAATCCAATATTAAATATAACTGATCTTAGGTAAATTGATGTCAAAAAATCTTAATAAGATTAACTAAAGAGGAAATACCCCCATTTACCATTCCCCCCAAAGTGTAGTCAAATTATAACCAAAACTTAAAAAATAACAAATTTTACCCAATTTGTTATTGTGTGGACCAATTTACCCCCATTCTCCTATTTTCAAAAGATCATTCTCATTTCTTCTTTCTTTCCCCAGCTTCTCTCTCATTCATCCGTCTCCCATCTTCTCTGTGTGAGGACTCGGCGAAAGAAAGCGGCGTTCCAGTTCCGGGTGGCGGCGGTCATTGTCGCGGTTGCAGGCCGCGACCTTGCTTTTGCTTGGTTTTAGGGTTTGCGTGGCCGCGGTTCCAGGGATTAGGGTTTGCGTGGGTGTTGTCTGGTTTAGGGTTGCGTTTCTCGGAGCTTGGTTGCATTTCCGCGACGGTGCTGGTAGCCGGAGTTGCGTTCAGGTAGGTTTCCTTTTTCCTTTCTGTTCTTCTTGTCCTTTTTTCACCATTCTAGTTGTTTTGTATGCTTTTTTTGGATATATCATTTTTTTGAAGTGGTTTATTTCGTTGGTTGTTGTTGGAATAAAAAGCTCAGCATTAATTCGGATTGTTCTGTTGTCTGATTCTGTGATCATTTTACATAGTACGGACGACAACAACATTTGTTTTTGTAAAGGCAATACTAACAAGAAGCAATAAATGCATGTGTGTAAGAATTCATGCATTTATTACATTTACTTGCATGTAAGAAATTATTTCAATTCTTACTTGATATTGTTGACGTTTTTAACAGGTGCATCACGATTTTTTATTGTGTAAGAATTCATCACGTTTTTGCCAATTCTTATGTAGGTAATGGCCTCTTTAATTATTGTTGTGCATGGAGGTGCTTGGAAGAATGACATATATTGTGGTGGAGTCAAAGATTTCATCCCCGTGCAACGTGGTGTTATAAGTTATGAAGATCTGTTGTCGAAGCTTGCACTTCGCTTGAAGAAGGATAAGGCCACGCACACGTTCGACATAGATGCAATGATTAAAGGAAGGTCACTACTCAAGGACGTGCGAAACATTTATACAGGTTGCACAAGAGGGAGTAGCGGAATGTAGCCAAGCACGTGTCAAAAGACGATGGAAACCTAAGAAATGTACCATATGTGGTATAGTCGGGCACACTCGCAAAACTTGCATAGATCCCAATAGGTTTGAGTAATGAATATTGTGTCAAGTCTTACTACAAGACATCTTTTCCTACTAAGTAATATTTTGAAGTAGTACTTTTTCATCCTTAGTATATTTTTGTAAAAATAATGTCACTTCTTACCCCCTGCAGTGTTTATGTGCGGTAAGATTTGGCATTGTTTTTTTAAACTTCGGTGGTTAAATCAACATTTTGTTGTGAAAAAACTTTTTCCATTTATATATGTCGTATGTGTAATTTGCGTGCAAAGTTATTTGCTTATAAGTAGACACATACTCGAATATATCCCAAAGAATTGTTCATTTTTGCGCAAGATTTTTAATCACATCTTTTTCAATCTTTTAGAATTTAATTATGTTTACGATGTAGGGTAATTTCGAAATATATGTAATCTTACACATACAGTCAAACGAACTACATCATTTTCTTACACATAGAGCCAGTCATCACGCATCATTTTTCTTTCGAAGTGTTTAAGGTAGGCAGAAATTTATCAATTCTTACATATAGGCAATAAGAATTCGATCATTTTTTACCATAACTGAGCCTAAACAAAATAAAAATGCAAAAAAAACACATCCTTTCTTTGATTTACCCATGCAACCCCATCCTTTCTTCGATTTACCCAGCAAAAGGAAGTGCTTAGTGTATTTTTTAATGGGCAACCTTCAATTATATTATCAAAATATACAAAAAATGGCTTTCGCATCAACGTCCCTATGCGTCTTGTGCGTTTGTTATTTCCATCTGGAATGATTTTGCCCCGGTGTTGTGCCTGTAGATTGAAGTTGCGACGTGACGATGATATTTGGCTATCTCACCCGGGTTCGCCATCCCCCTGGGTCTGCTTTGCTTCCTTAAGTATTTTTCAACATATTTCATGCAGTAGAGAGCACTGTCCCCTTCGCTCTGCTCACGGTATGCCTTCCGCCCTACAGTAATGCCCATTTATTACTTACTGTAAGACAATTCTTATCACATAGATATAAGTAATCAGCATTTCTGTTCTAACATATAGCAAGAATTTATCCCAAACAAACAATTAACAACGCAATTGGTTCGCACCCATCGGTAAGAAATTACTCAATTCTTATGTCATATAAATGTGGTTCTTACCACTTAAAGTCAAGAAATTCCCATTTCGTACTTACCATAAGGCAATTCTTATCACATAGATATACACTTCTTACCACATAGATTTAACTCATCAGCATTTGTGTTATAACATATAGCAAGAATTCATCCGAAACAAATAATGTATTCGAAGCAATTGGTTCGCACCCTCCGGTAAGAATATATTCAATTCTTATGTCATATAACTCGCTTTTCTTACCATATGTGTCAAGTAATGCCCATTTCTTACTTACTATAAGTCAATTCTTATCATATAGATTAACAATTCTTATCACATAGATATAAGCAATCATATAGAAAGAATTGAATACAATCGAACAATTAACAACGCATTTGATTCGCACTTTCCGGTAAGAAAACATGCAATTCTTATGTCATGTAATTGTTATTCTTACTATATAAGTCAAGAAATGCCCATTTCTTACTTACCTTAGGACAATTCTTATCACATGGATTTACAATTCTTATCACATATAATTGCATTTCTAACCATATAAAGTCTAGAAATGCTTAGTTCTTATCAGACATACGTTCTTATAGAAAAGTCTAGACTTAATAATTTTTGAATACTTATCTTAGTGTGCTGATTTCAAGTACCTGTAGCGTCCCCGAAGGTAATTTCCCACTGCCCATATTGCGGGTTTTCAATTTTGTTCTTCCTGAAGTACCCTATTGCGTTCGCAAGTTGGGGTACGAGTCGTGCCATTGGGAGGAAGACGTTCGTTCTATCTTTCTCAAAATCAGCCTTTCTAACGTTCCAGGCCTTCGGGTCGTATATCTTAAGCTTTTGCTCCTTTAGCTTGATCTTTAGTGTTGCCCAGTTTCCATCGAAGAAGCATGTTGCTAACACCTACATACACACATAATTTCATAAGGTTTGATCCATTTCTTATTGAAAAACAGACGTAGTAAATAATCATTTATGTTTAAACGTGACATATGAAAAACTATACATTGTCATAATTATTCCAGTTTTTCACGCTTGTCCCCCAATCTGGAACTGTCCCATCAGCAAACCCGATTAACCTTGCCATACGAAATCAATCCATAATAGCAAGAATGATTTGCAATTCAGATAGTGGAAGATTCAAATTCAAAAACAATGGAATAAGAAATCAATTACATAGATTAAGAATTCACCAAGATGCCTTATGCAGTTAAGAATTCAGAACTTAAGTATAATAATTCAATAGAAACTCATTGACGTCCCCTGCCATTGATTCATACCCGGCTGGGATTAATTTATGTGGCTTATGCAGCAGTTGGATTCTCTCACAATCCCACTCAACCTGTAAGAATAGAAATTCATAGTCAGAATCACACATCCTATTGATTTCTTACCCCCCCCAAAAAGTTATTCTTACTGCTAAACAACAATTCTTACAACAGTAAAACTCTAAAAATAAACTCTCACTTTTTCTATTCATATGAAAAATAGCAAGTTTCTTAGCACAATATCAGATTTCTTACTGTCATGAACAATGTAACTTGAATATTCATACTTAGTTTTTTCGATCCTATTCATTTCTTACACATATCAACATTTCCAAACATAAATAGTCAATTCTTACCCCATACGAAAATAACATGCTTTCTTACTCACAAAAAACCCAATTCTTACTGTATTAAATAATTCAATCTTAACAGGTGCGCAACCCCTAACATATTAATCAACCACTTGCTGCAAAACAGTGTGCCCCTTCGATGAACCCATGTTTAATCCAAACTGCAATTACCAACATCTAACCAATTACTGAAGAAGTTTACATTTTTCCAAAGCAGTAGCCTCCCTAAAGACTCAAAACCCTAGTTTAATGAACACATGCAACCAGTTACGATGAACCCATGAATCCAAGCACTTTTTGATGAAATTTCAACTGAGAATCACACATGCAAACCTAGGAAAAAGCCCTAATTTTTCCTTACCTGTGCTTCTATAAACGGGAATCTGCTGGGTCTCTCATCAACACGTTCCTCAATCCCTCGATGTCTGCATTTTCCGTCGAAGCCGCTGTCCTCTTCTTCTTCTTTTTCTTCTGTTTCGAATGCTCTTGAACGGCCAGATTTTCCGCAGGAGTTTCTTCACGGCTACGCTTTGAACTTCTAGTAGTCATCACTTCTGCTGCGAACGGTCGCCGGCGTTCTGTGTTTGTCGTCGGAGCAGCCCTAGGGTTTCTCCAAGGAGGTTTTGGAGGGGAGGTTTGCAGAATGAATTTTGAAGAAACTGAAAGGGCGTAAATGTGGGGGGGAGGAAATGGGTTAGTGGAGGGTGGTTTTTCTTTTGTTTAAAATGCTTTCAATTTTTTTTTTCCTTTCCTTAACTTTAGGGGTATTTTTGGAAGTTCAGCCCAAAGTTGGGTATAATTTGTGTATTTTTAAGTTTTGGGTAAAAATTGGTTTTTTTATCTCTACATAGGTAGAATATTTTTTGCCCCTTAACTAAATGCATTAAAGAATTGCATAGAAATGATAACTTAATAAAATATGAATAATTTAATAAAATACAGTAAATAATAAAGCTCACGTATCAAAAATTTTGGAAGGAAACTATATTGTTAGTATATTAATATAAATATAATATGGTTTGAATCTATTATATTCGAATAGAATCACTCTACATGTTCCTGCTCAAATGCCACTTAGCCCGCCTAAGTTGCATAGATTGCATATGACTCTTCATTTGCTGCGACTCTTCATATGACTCTTCATTTTCCTTCCTGCTTAAGAATGCGGAAATACACCTCCTCAATAGATATATACTCCATTAATGATGAGATTGGGTATGTTTTAACTTTTTATATACTTTTTCATGCTGCACTTTCCAAGGTAGTAGCTGAATCTTTTTTCCCAAAAAACTTTAAATTTCAAATTTACAATGTAGGGGCGTATAGTACATTTTGGTTATATACCTGCATATGGAGATTAATAAAAATTGTTCAGTCAAATCTTAATTTTCAATTTAGTTGCAACTACAAAAATCAATAATATGTAAACTTTACTACTCCTTATAAGTCAAATACCCAATCAGTTTTACAGCCTGATTCTTTTATGCACCAACCAAAAATTTGGTATAAATCAATCTTAAAATAAATAAAAAAAAATCAAATGTCTGTAATGTTTAACTATGTAAGGAGTACATCATAATTGTCTAAATCTATTATATACTTATATATATATTTTTGATAATCCGTGATTATGTGAACTGCTTGATTCTTCAATTAAGAAATGCCAATTAAATTTAAAATTATATTATAAACCAAGGGCTTGTTTGATAGGCTATATAAAGCCTATTATTGTATAATAGTATGACTTTGACTAATGTTTGGTAGACTATATTAGTTAAACATAAGGTCCTATGCTAAACAAAAGCCCTCTACTAAAATACTATTTCCTCACTCATATTTAACTCACCCTACCCCCCATTTAAGTAATATGGATTTGCATAGTAAAATCATATTGCTCATTTTAGCCCCCCAAAAAATATAAATAAATCAATAATTAAAGAAAATAAAGATATATTTGTAATTTAATAAAAAGTACAAGGTTATTTTAGAAATTATACAAGTTAGTATATAGCTTAATGTATGCTAGCAAACACTTGTTATAATTGTACATAGATTTTAGTAATGCTACCAAACACTTACATATATTAGCTATATGGGTTTATTCTCTACTATTTACCTTGATACTATTAATATAGACATTACTAGATTAATTACCAAACATGCACTTAATATGGCAAAATTGTACTCCCTATTTACTAATTTATTTCAAAGGTGGGCTTCTCATGCTTGGGCCGAAACACATACTCCCTCCGTCCCATTTCACTAGTCTTGTATACTATATTGAGTCGTCCCACTTCAGTATTCTTGTTTCTATAAAAGGAAAGAAATGGGCCAATCAGAAACCATTAAACTCTAGTGAACCCCTAATTCCTTTAACTTTACACACTCTCCTAAAATCCCGTGCCAAAAAGTAACAGGACTAGTGAACTGGGACGGAGGGAGTACTTCCTTTCGTTCGTTGTTTTTGACTTGTCTCATTTATAGAATATATAAGTGATACTACCTCCAACCCACCAAAGTAGTCCCATTTACTTTTTTGACTTTTCCGGCATGCATTTCCACCGAAACCTAGTACGGGTTTTAAAATATAATTTTTAAGTATCGTTTTTTTACGGTCATAGTATCCCGTAAAAAAAACGATACTTAAAAATTATATTTAAAAACCCGTACTAGGTTTCGGTGAAAATGCATGCCGGAAAAGTCAAAAAAGTAAATGTAACTACTTTGGTGGGTTGGAGGTAGTATAGAATAATGAAACGAGACAAGTTAAAAATAACATAGGAGAGAAAAAAAAAAAAAAAAAAAAAAGGAGAGCAAGCGGGGCGCCCCGACTCCGAGTATATAACCGAGTTTACCCTAAATTTTTACTGTAAATTGTTACTCTCCTTCCGTTTGATTTTTTGATTTTTCCCTCTAAAAGCAGAAATCAAAAACCTAGCCAGCGAGGCGAACGCGTGTCATGACCGGAGGCGAGAAGGAGTCCCCGCCGCCGAACCTCCGTTGCGACGGCGGGAAGAGGCGGCGCGGAGAGACCATGATGGAGGGCGATAAACACTGCGAGAAGAACCGGGAAAAGCTTCAGCGGAAGTCCTCCGCTTCCGAAGATGCTCCTAGGGTGACGAAAGGCAGTGGCTTTGGGATGAGTGGGAGTGATAAAAAGAGGATTGTTTCGTCCTCTTCAGAAGAGGAGATTCCGGCGAAGAGGTTGACGAGGAAGGGTGGTGAGCGTGCTCTCGGGGAGGAAATCAGCGAAAATGAGAATTTTGGTGTGGAGAAAATGGCCAAAACTAAGGGTGGAAGGACGAAAACGCAATTTGTCGGATCGAGTACTGCAGTCGGTGAGAGACGTAAAAAGAATGATCATGGAAAGGAGGTGCAAGAGAAGACGACCTTTTCGGCAGAGAAAACCGTAGAAGAAGAAAAAAATGATGAGTGTAAAAGTAGACTTAGAGAAAGAAAATCTGGTAAAAATATTGAAGGGGCGAGAGGTCGTATGAGCAAGTATATCAGTGATGTAAGTTTGTGCTGTTCCCTTTTGAGATTGTTTTAAAGTTTTCAGGAACTAACTTATTATGAACAGGATCCGAATGATCCGTTCCAGATGTGTCATCAATGCATGAAGAGTGATAGGAAAGTTGTGAGATGCAGCAAATGCCGGCGCCGACGCTACTGTTTCGCCTGTGTAGCAGCTTGGTACAGTATTTGTTAAATTCTTCCTTTCTATTTTTTTTTGGACAGTTGCTTGATGTTTGCACTGTTTTTCTTAATATTTTGCACGTTTGGCATTTCATTCCTCATGTTGAGATATTTTAGACGCTGATTGGACTTAATTTTAACATTTCGTTCATGTAAAGTTGTTGTATTTCATATGCCATAAGAACTCTATCATTTTGTCTCCTCTCTTAGTCGGCTAGAACAACATGATTGATCTAATTCTTAACATTTTTTACACGTTTAAAACTTTGGATGTACTGTTGTAGTGTTTTCCCTGAGGTTGGTTGCATATATGCCACAAGGGGGAGTAAGGGGTATACCAATTGAATGATTTAGAGTCAATTACTTTTCATGTATTTGATTTATTTTTCTAATAGTATATGTTATTTTAACCTACTTATTATTCTTTTTGTGGGTTTGATTTTTAACAAGGCTGTTTTTTTTTTTTATAGTTATGTGTTCTGCAGTATATGAAGGTTACATATATAAAAGCTAGATATCCTATTGCTTTTGGGTTTATTCATCAATGCAATCTTACCTCCGGTGGCTATTCAAAAACTTTACGACCATTGCAAAATATTGGCCCTAGTACCTGACCTTTTTTTGACTTATTTTACAGCTAGCCTTGGAGTGAAATCCAGTGTCCTGAAAAATAAAAATGAAATTGACAGCTGAAATGTTACGTGTATTATTTAATCAATACATTAAATGATGTAGAATAATCTACCCGCAAACAATGTCATTTAAGTCAATTCTAAAATGAAAATTAAATTTTATCTTCTGTCCTGCATGGTTCCAGCAATCCTAGGTTTGCTTTTGAACTTTCACGTTAACTCATTCTGCATATTTTGCTAAACAGTGTTGATTCCCAATTATTGCTTTGTAGCGCTTCAGTATTGACTGCCATAATGTGTTTTTTTTATTTGATTAAAATTCATTTGCCGATAACAATTATAGTGTTTTTTTTTTTCACAATGTTATCCAAGTTTAGTTGCTCATAAGAATCATATAACTGTTACGTTTTCGGACTTCGTAATGAATTTCTCTTTAATAAGGTCGCTAGATGTTTCTGGAAATCTGATGTTCAGGGTATATCTGTAATTTGTTTGGAAGCAAAAGATGTGAAGAACAATATTTAATTCTTTTTTTTATTTTTATTTATTTATTTTTTTTATTTTGTTGTTCGTGTTTGACATAAAATGATGTCGTTTGATGACTTGACAAGGTGGATTTTCAACATCATGTTAATTAATATTTTGAAAACATGGGATTCTGGTGGCGCATCATTTTTCAGGTTGCCGGATTTCAATCTGGTGCTAGATTTGAAACAAGTCAAAAAGATAAGATTCTGAAATGATATCTTCCGGGGTACTTTTGAAAAAGCCATTAAAAGCCATGTTAGAATGATGAATTCACACCTTTTTTGTTTCCTTAAAAATGCATTGCAGTTGCTTTTTGTGGGTATCTACGGGGTGTGACCATGCAGTTTGCATGGGATAATATTGTGAATATAGGAGTAAACATTATGTCTAAATGGATAGGCTTCTTAAGTTTTCTAGTAATCATAAAATGTTGCATTGTCTCAACTGGTTTACTGGGAGCTTTCCTCACTCTTTTGGATGCCCGTAATAGGTATCCTGAACTCTCAGTGGAAGCAATAGCAGAGGCTTGCCCATGCTGTCGTGAAAACTGCAACTGTAAAGCTTGTCTTCGCAGTGCTAAATCAGATAAGAAGGTTGCATTCTCCCTCTTTATTTTATGCACTTTCTCTTTCTTTTTCACGTTCTGCCTCAGAGAATTTCTGATGATTGTTGCAGGCTGCCTACTCTGGAGATCCAAATAATAATAGTGAAAAGATACGGTTTCTTAAGTATCTTACTAGTTTCCTCTTGCCGTTCCTTGTACAATTTTGTCATGATCAGACAATGGAGAAAGAAATCGAAGCCAATGTTCATGGTAATATTGTCATTGTTACACTGTATGAAATCCATGGAAATTAGATCTATTTTCTTGACCTTCGATAAAAAGAGTTAGCCTTCTGTTCAGCTTAACATAAACTTTCTGGCCACACTGACTTAGACATTCATTCCATACTCAGCGTTAGATGTTTTGAACAGAGTCATTTTTTTAATTTAGTCAATGGAGAATATCTAACACGGAATAATGCTACATAATAAGTTCATTTAATTTTATTTAACACGGGAAGATCTTTAAAAAAATAACTTACACGGGAAAGAGAAGCATTGTGTCTGACCTGAGTGTTATGAGCTTAATCAACTATAGATTTGTCTTGCTGCATCTAGCCATGCAGTTAATCATTTTCGAGCTTTTTACATGCAAAGAAAGTATAAAATTGAGTAGAACTATAGAAATAACCGACAGCTTATTTGCATTTAATATTGTTATAAGTTCACATTTTTACTGTTTGAAAGTTCTTTGCTGGGAGATGGTTTTGCTTTTATATTGTTGGTTACTTTAAATTATTTCACTGTTTGCTCATTAAGGTAATGCCATTCTCGCAGGATCTTCACTATCAGAAGTCAAGATAGATATGATTGACTGCTCTGCTGATGAGCGTATTTATTGGTAAGTATTATATATATCACCTCTAATATTGTCACTGTTCAAATGATTCACATATTCTTTTGCAGCGACAATTGCAGGACCTCTATTGTTGACTTTCACCGAAGCTGTCCAAATTGTTCGTATGATCTCTGCGTGACTTGCTGCAGGGAGATCCGAGAGGGCTGTTTGAAAGGGAGTGACAAAGAGGTTGTCATCCAGTATGATGAAAGGGGAGAAGAGTATTTACATGGTAAGGTGGCTTCGAAAAAGAAAGCAACAACACCATCATGCAGTAAATCGATTTCCTTGAGTGAACAGATGCCACTGCCTGAGTGGAAAGCTATGGACACAGGTGAGATTCCTTGTCCACCTAAGGCAAGGGGTGGATGTGGAGATGGCCACTTGAAGCTCAAGTGCATTTTTGGTGAAAACTGGGTGCTAGACTTTAAGGAGAAGGCGAGAAATTTAGCCATTTTGTACAAAGTTGCCGATGCATCTCATATTCCCAGTCAAGGTTCTTGTTTGGAACTCACTGAGGATGTGCATGATGACTATGGGCACTTGAGGAAGGTTGCTTCTCGACAAAATGCTGCTGATAATTTCTTGTATTCTCCTTTGGCAAGTGATCTCCAGCCTGGGAAGTTGGAGCACTTTCAGAGACATTGGATCAGGGGGGAACCAATTATTGTAAGGGACATTCTAGATCTTACATCAGGATTGAGTTGGGATCCAATGGTGATGTGGCGTGCAGTCCGCGAGGTATTGATAACTAGGGGTTCCTCTGACTTAATGGTCACAGCAGTAGATTGCCTAGATTCATGTGAGGTGAGTCTGTTACACCACTTTGAATATGTGTTCATTCAAATGATATATGAAGTGCTAACTTGTCGTGCAGCTTTAGACGAGTAAATTAGATATTGTAAGTGCTGATTTACGAGTCATTGACTGGAGAAGTTCTTAGGGTTGCTTGCAGTTTTATTACGAGTATATTTAACAGAAAAGGAAACTAGAAAAGACATGACGGAACAGTATACTGACTGAAGAAAATCATGATTTAATAATAAATTTGCATGTTAAATGTTGCTGCCAAGCTTTCAAAGTTATCATATATTGCTGATTCAAAGAAAAGGTTGCATTCTTGGTAAAAAAAAATTAAGCAAATACAAAAAGTTAAAGCAATTTATTGCAATGGCCGATGGTTCCTTTGATTAATGATTACTAGTCAGTACTTCCTTTTCTTTGTTCTCCTTCCTACCAATTTTTAAACGTGGCATTCCTGAAGTTTTTATCTACCTTACTTTAATTTGTACTTACAGATGATGTTGTTAAAAGGGCTTGTTCTATGTATGTCACATACTCGAGCCCTATTCCTTAATCAGGGGTCTCTAGGAAGCCTAAGTGGATCGAGGGAGGCATATTTGGGAAAGAAAGCCCAGCTGGCCAACGACAGCTTGCTTAGGGGAAGCTAGTCATGGACTTTTTTAGAATTTATTTATTAAGACCCATCCCTGGCAAGTAGTTGATAATTTATTGGTAAATGTTTTTGATGAAATATATTTTCTTAAGAAATTCCCAGTGAGTTGTCATTCATTTTTGCAGCATGAAGGGTGTTCGAGTTCAGAGCTTTAGGGTGTCATATAGAGGATCACTACTTAAATTCAGTGTTCCTGATTTTTATTTGTCTCTTAAGTTAAATAATAGGCATGTCATATATGATTCTGTGTATTTTCTGTTAATTATTTGGAATTTTGATATAAACATCCACAACTTTTTCATGCCAATGTGTTTTGTAGGTTGATATAAACATCCACCAATTTTTCATGGGATACAAGGAAGGTCGTAGATATAAGAATAAATGGCCTGAAATTCTTAAATTGAAGGATTGGCCTCCATCCACCCTATTTGAAAAGCGACTGCCACGTCATGGTGCAGAGTTTCTTAGTGCCTTGCCCTATAAAGAATACACACACCCTTGTTCTGGATTATTAAATTTGGCTGCCAAATTGCCATCTGATATGCTGAAGCCAGACCTGGGACCGAAAACGTATATAGCTTACGGGTTTGGTGAAGTGTTAGGACGTGGAGATTCCGTGACGAAGCTTCATTGTGATGTGTCGGATGCGGTAAGGGTAACTAATATTGAGTAACATATTTGATTGATACCAACTGATTTGAAGGTATGTTGGAAATTGTAATATGATGGAATTATTCTCGCATAATCCAGAATCCTACAGGAACTTTATGATAGCAAGCATCTTATATTCCATGCTTGTATAAGAAGCTATCCACTACTTTTAATATGTGATTCAAGTCACTTTGGCTGAGGTCAATCAGCTAATGTAATAAAAAAGACTACACTTTTAATTCTGGATGATTGGTTTTTGGGACGAATTAAAGTTCCTTTCCAAGAGCCACCAGGATAATTGTTTTTGGGAGGATTATAGTCTATTTTTCTTGTGATGTATGGCTGATTTGATAAATTGGGAAGGATTGAGCATCTATTTTAGGGATAGGATCAAATTTGTGTTGATGTATCTTATTTTCATCCAATGTTCCTAGGTAATAAAGCCTAAAGTAGGCTGCGTATTTTGTAAACATGCCTGCACCTCAATCAGGAAATAAAGTCGAGAAAATTCTAGAAGAAGAAGATAGAGCATTCACAACATTCTCCTTTTAGTTAAGATAAACATGATTTGATTTGGGTGAACCATTTATTTTTTGCTAACTAGTTGAAACTCTAGTTGATCCAAATTCTAAAGATACAATATGCTTACGAGCAGCACTAGAGACTTGTTAATATTTCTTTGCTTAGATGTTAGTATATTGCAGAAGTGTTAGCTTGGTGTGCCACATATCATGCATCAAATTAATGCAATCTGGAGAAGCTGTGCGTACTTGAACCATATTCTGGGGAATGACATAAATGGTATTGTGCCACAGTTCCACTCTACAAATTTCCATCATATATTTGAACATACTATTTTGGGAAAAAACTTGCTGATGTCCTTATTGTGACTGTAGAAGTGATACTATATCCGGTTATGGTATTGTACTATTGTTGCATATGTGTGTTCCTCAATGAGCACGTTGAGTGTGATTCTAGTACATTTTACTTCAAATTTTGGGATTCCATTCCCATTAAATTTTAATGGATATGTGTCTATGTATTGTCGAATGTTGTGCTATGTATTATCACTTGTTTCAATTTGTACTTGTTTACACTCTTAATTCATTGTTTTTGTGAACTTTAATATTAATATTGGATTTATAATTAGGTGAATATTTTGATGCATACTGCTGATGTAGTTATTGAGCCAGAACAACTTTCAGCAATTCAGAAGCTGAAAAATAGTCATGCAAAACAAGACTGGGAAGAACTTTACTGTCCTGTTATTACAGATCAGAGAGAAACTGGGCCTGCCATGCAAGAACTCGATGGTCGCTTGAAGGTGAAAGCGGACTGCACCACATTGCCTGCTCTTGGCCCTAATGCTGCTGGAGATGGAACAGATCATTCACACTCTTCTGGTGACCGGAGTACAAATTTTGATTCCTTGGTGAATGGTGATAATTCAGAAAATACTGACCCAGTGGTCATAAATTGTGAAGAAAAGGATTCTCTTTTAGAAAATTCTGAAGGATCAAAAGTGATGTTAAAAAATCAAAAGAAATCAAAAGAAATCAATGGGAGGGAAGGGAAAGGTAATTGTTCTTCCCATCTTAACATGCTTTCAGGATAATCTGTGCATACTAGGTTTTTCTTTGCCCGACTGAACTTACATATTTTGCACTTTATTAGATGCAAGGACGGGTGGTGCAGTTTGGGACATATTCAGACGGCAAGATGTCCCGAAGCTTGAGGAATATCTTCGTAAGCACCATAAAGAATTTAGGCATATACATGGTTGTCCAGTACCACAGGTAATAGAAACTTGTGATTAACATTCAATAGCAGAATTCACTTCTTGGTGCGGAAACTTGTTGTGGCCTTTTGTTTTGGAAGTAAGGAAAATTCTATTATGTTCTCTAGAATCATATATTCCCTCCGTCCCACAAATCTAGTCCTGGACAGTTTGACAGGGATGTTATGATTTTTTTTATTATAATAAAACCAGAAAGGCAAAGTAATATTTTAAGGGTACTTTACTCAAATTTAAAGTAGAAAAAATAAATTATAAATGAAGTAGAGTAATTTTAGTGGGCCACCCACACAATGACGTATTGTGTAAATTAGTAAAATTTTGACGATGTTCATTTTGGGTAGTGAGTGTGTTAATTTCCCTTTTAGGTATGCGATTAAATTTGTGGGAAAACCCGATTTAGTAAGTAAAACTAAATTTTTGGGATGGAGGGAGTATCAAATATAGTATCCTAGGCTACTTGTTACGTAAAGTAAGTAATCCTTTAATGGTTTTCATTGTGGTCTAATAGGTTAGAGAACTGCATCTTAGAGTATGTTTCTTGTAGGTCATTGCTGTCATGATCTGCATTTGAGTTTATCTTCTATCTGCTGAGGTTTCCTTTTATTTTATGTTATGGTTTTCAATGATTCTTTTTGCATTTAGAACGAATGTGTATTATCCCTGGACACTCTGGCCTAGCTTTTTTTGTCACTTTGATTTTGGTATATGTTTAGGATTTATGTATTCTTCTGAAAAACTTTAGTTGGAAATTTTGCAATCAATTGGCCATTTGCCCTTTTTACCCATTTGCAAATTACCGAATAATCTCAATGTTCAAAAGGAAATTAGTCTTAGGTTGATTCATCTCTGACTCAGCATTTAATGTGTTCTGTAGTATCTTAACTGATTCCCTGGTGTAGTTGCAAGATTTCAATAATCTCTAATTGATTATTGTGATATTTTATATTGATTTTAGAATGGAGTTATCCTTTCTGTTATTACCACAGGTCTATTTTTGCAGTCTGTTCAATATTTTTTGGTAGAGAGAGTGATGAAGAGAGTGAGAGAGAAGAGATGTCGCAATTTGCGAAACCTAAAGATGTATATTGTTCTTGATTTAATTAAAAATTCTGAAATTAGGGATGAAAATTCAAAGCCTTGTAGATACTGGGCCCGAGTAAGTGAAGCCTATTAGTTTTCACAAAAAAATAACATTAAAATCTGACACTTTCACTGAAAAGTAAGTCAATGCCTTGCAACATCCTGGTCCACCTCTTATGCTTCAGACCGCCTTGGATCCTACAAGGCGTGTTCATCACCTCTAAGGCGCCGCTTGCGTCGCCTTGCCTTGAGGCCTGTGCCTCAAATGCTTAATAAAACCATTGGTAGAACTTATGAGTAGAACTAGACGAGTCTTCCCCACTTAGCCCACCCCCCCCCCCCCCCCACCACAATGGTCAATTGGACCAATATAAGATGGAGTATGAGCCGGATAAGGAAGATAAGAGATGGTTGGAGCATGGCTAGAATTTTATGTGAACGCTTGGCTCTACCATGAATACCGAACTTGTTTGATTGAAGATGCAATATCCATTGGTTGCGAAAGGCATATGAGGTGAGGCGTTAAGAGATGCATGCCTTTTTGGTGCCCAAGTAACCAATGTTGCACAAGACTAAAGGCATGCTCGAGACATTTTGTCTTGGTGAGGTTTATGCCTCAAGGCAGTCCTAGGCAATAAGCCTCAAGACTAGAGATAATGAGAATTCATAATAATTCTAACAAAACTAAATCACAACCAAACATTAAATTCAATAGTTTAGAAGTCTTGGTGTTGACTGGGCGGTGGATGGTGAAAGCCGACAACTGGCTGGAGGAGGGAGGTTGAGGTAGAAAGAACTGATGTTTAAGTTTAATAATGAGCTCTGAATTATTAAAGCCCAAACACAAAAACCTTGTTAATTTTCAGCTAAGTGTCAGAACACGCCGAGGGTGGAATGCCCTGGGGTGTAGGCCTCAGTCTCATACGCAGCCATAAAGACGTGCACCTTAAGCTTTTCTCTAAGGCCTCGCCTGAAGGCGTACCTCTCCAATGCTTTTCACTAGACTGCAAGTAACCATTAACTAGAGCATGGAACCACAAACATGAATCATTCTCTCAATTTCAGAAAATCCTAGACAGGTAAGGATCTCCTCATCTCCTTTGTTCAATTGGCTATGGAAGGCTGTGTAAGAGCTCCTAATCGTACTCAATAAACTAAATACTAGATACTAATGAGTGACTGTCTGCATGGGTGACTAATTATCCATGCCGGCAGACCCGATACTCTCACATAGTAATGCTTTTTTTGCTGATCCACACCAATCCAGATTGCTCAAACCAATGCGCCCATTGTTGCTGCGTGCTTTCCTGTGCCTATTCACAAACCTTGCGGTCATAAAATGGTCGCTTGTGCCAATTCTGCCCGCGCCTTGTTTTGTTGCCCTAAATTTGCGCCCATCAGATTGTGCTTTAGGCCTTCCATTTGTCCCTCACCCATCATCAACCCCTTGTCTTGCAACAAAGACATTATTGAACCTTTGCCTTACAAGTCATTGAGAAGATTGGTTTTCTCCATCCTAGGGTGCTAGTCTCTTTGTTCTGCTAGAATATCTTCGTTTTCCTTCTCTAACATCTCAACCCTAGTATCCAACTCCAAGGAAGCAATCTTCCAAGTTTTCAGCATATATGAATCCGCCAGGTCGGACCAAATGATAGATTTAAAGGAAAGCAACAAGAGCCAAACTAATTAACCAATTGAATAAACATACTGAAAGAAGAAAAATAGGAGAAACCTCTTGTCAATGTGTCGGCCAAGTGCCTAGAAATTCCTTCCTTAGGAGGACCTTTATTATTCAACTATCCATGCATGCTCATACAAGAGCATATAGCTTAATACTAATTAAAATAAACAACTCCAATACTACTAACTGGAACCAAGGAAGAATATGGACTAAAAAGTAATCTGTCTTAACACTATTCCAGAGCCTTATGTTTCAAGTTTGGCTTCATTAATTTGACTTGGAGGATATAGACTTTGAAGAAATATGGGCTTGATACGAACATTTGGTGATATGAAATTTGATTATATATATTTAAATATTAATCAGTTGGTAGCTGTCTGTCAGTCTATTAAATTAACTCTTTACTTTTAGAATTGTAACAGTCATTTTTTACTTTAACATCAATAACTGTCACACTCAAATTCAAGTACTCCCTCCGTCTCAAGTATTCTGGCACTCTTTCCTTATTTGGTCGTCTCAAGTATTTTGACACATCTTCTTTTTTGGAAATAATTAGCTAATTAATAGTATAATTAGTAAATCTCTTATTACACTTAATATTATCTAATTAAATCTCATCATCCACTCACCTCTCAGCACATATCCCAATATAATTTAAATCCTAAAAGTTTAAATTATCATAATTTTCTCGTTTGTTATTCGATTTTTATGATTTTTATACCAAATTAAAGGTTTTGATACGATCTTTCATTTAAGATCAAACATGGACATGTTTTTATGCATCTGTGATGCTCTAGTATAAAAATATGTCTAAATACATAAACCACATCACATCCCTACACACGTTACACTTTACACACTAAACACTCTCGTCTTAAGTTTTGTGCCGAAAAGAAAAGTGTCTTAATACTTGAGACGGGGGGAGTATCATATTGCGATAAACACCCAACACAACAAACTCATCACCTTGACTTTTCAGAATGGGGGTAAAAAGTGTAGACATGTAAAAGTCCCCATATAACAGTTGGATAAAAACCAAAGCCCTAAGTTAAGAATGAGATCAATGAAAGTTACAATTTAATGTGTTATCATCTAACTTAATCGTAAAACTTGACTTCATCAACAATTTGGTACCTTGAAACCACTGGTATTTGAGTCTTCATTTTATTCATCTTCTGCTAAGTAACATTATCAATATTGATTCATAATCGTAGTAGGCTTGTTTTTTTATGCAATTTATGTTAATGGAACTCTAGTGGCTAATTTCTATCATTATTATTATTTAGATCTTGTACCAATGTATTTTTTTTGTATAGGTTGTACATCCGATTCATGATCAAAGCTTATACTTGAACTCCTACCACAAAGCAAAGCTCAAGGAGGAATTTGGTTTGAAAGTTAAAACCTTTGATGGATAGGTAGTTCATTTTTCATTATTTTCCCTAATTTGTTGTGCTCTAACATTTGCATAGGAGTTGAACCCTGGACTTTTGTGCAATATCTCGGGGAGGCGGTTTTCATTCCGGCTGGATGCCCTCATCAAGTTAGAAATCTCAAAGTACATGCCCTTCCAACTTGCAATATTTTATTTTCCTTACTGCAAGTATTTCCTTTTATGTAGTTCATCTCAAGTGTTTGCTCTGAGACCTAAAAACTTAGTTGTCTTGATACTAGTTTCTTTCCCATTAATGGATGGCTTGAATGCCCTCTAATTTGATAACTTTATTGTTTTATACATTGGTTGCAGCAACCTTAGGTGTATGTTAGATTTTATACATATATATATGTAATATTTATAGGTTATAAATCATAAATTTGAATTCAGCATCAAAAGAGTGATTTCCTCTTGTGTAAACATGATATTTAGCATGTCTCCTTGTGGAAGAATGTTGTGATTTCCGGAGGGTATAAGCTGGAAATCATTGAATTTAGAGTAATTAAAGTATTAGAAGAAATGTTAAACAGTAGGGAATAGGTACAAATGTGATGCAGTTCCATAAATAAGCTTGTCCTTTCTCTTTAAATTGAAACATATTTTTCTCGGATCAATAATTTTTGTTACCATTCTTATAACAATGACCTAACTGTTGTCAGATTCTTGTTGCCTAATTTTACAGTCTTGCATAAAAGTTGCTCTGGACTTTGTCTCCCCAGAAAATCTTGGAGAGTGCATTCGCTTGACTAACGAATTTCGTACTCTTCCCCAGAACCACAGAGCTAAGGAGGACAAGTTGGAGGTATACACGTTTTTGGTTTAACTGTTAGATATTTCCTTTAGGTATTGTGATCTGTTAAGTAGGTGGAATTAGACGGAAGTGAGGAACTGTTTTGCTGATAAGGTGTTGTTTCCTTCAACCCAGTAGCAATGTGATGAATAAGATTCTCTTTAAGCTAATGGAACTATCTAAAATCGTTAATGAGTTTTTATCAATTCCAAATTACTACCTCCGTCCACGATAAATAGGCCCCCCAATATTCCCAGCACGAGTTTAAATATTTTGTAGCGATGGGTATTAAAGTTGTGTATTATATATCAAAGAGTTTGGGTCCCACTTATAGTAGCATATATGTATTAAAGGGGAGTTTAGGTCCCTTTAAAGTATATAAGTGCGGCCCTAAAATGATCTCTTTACGTGGTATCTATGTCCTAAAATGGATGTTGCCTTTTTTTTTGTGGAAAAATAGAAAGTGTGCCTGTTTATTGTGGACAAAGATATTAGTGATTAAGCTTTGTACTAGCCCACCTTGCAGCTTGACACTGTAAAATACAATTAAAATAACTCAATAGGAGACGTGTAATCAGCTTTCTTTTGGCTTAAGACTGGTCATTGGTACTACGGTGCCTTGGTCTGGGTACTATAATATCGTAATTTTTATTTTAGTTTCTGAAATTATGAGTTTAGAAACCAGTATTCTTAATTGATCAAGTATCTGAAAAATCAAACTATGAGTATGAAAACCAGTATTCTTTATTGATGGACATGGTTTTTTTGTTCTCTTTTGATGAAACTTAATTGGTTATGAAAACGAGTATTCTTAATTAATGGACATGGTTTTTTGTTCTCTTTTGATGAAACTCGATCTGTCCCCCCCACGCGCGCTCTCTCGTTTTGCCTTTACTTTTTCTTCTTATATTGCATACTTTGCAAAGTGCTGTATTCATTTATCGTAAGGCAAACTGGGTATTGAACCTTTCGGTGGATATGCACGTTAGTTATTTCTTATAAAATCCTGATTTATTTATTTATTGCAATACTGGAAATCTGAATATGCTATTGCTCTCGAATCTTATTCTGCCCTAGTTCTCAATTGTTTTGTTACAACACTTCATCACAAATCCCTCAAAGTTGTCCTCTATCTTTGTACAATTTGTTTATGAAATTCGAATAGCACATGTCTTGTCCTCTTTGTTATAATGTCAAATGAATTCGGTTAATATAAGCACTGATATGCAGCTCTTTTCCAGTTGTGTAAATTTGGTCAAAGATACTGATTGTCATACTTTTGCATTACTTGAAATAGGTAAAGAAGATGGCTCTATATGCATTAATGGATGCAGTGTCCCAGCTAGAGAAATCCGATCCCTCGAGCATGGATTTGTAGGAGTTATCCTGTTCCGTAAGATCTTGAGAACGTATCCCTCAACTCTTCCTTGAACGCAGCGTTTATATTTTTTGCATTCAGACTTTAAGCTTCGCTAAGCGCAAATTACAACCTGATTTTGAACTCATTTTGAGTGACGGAGGTGTGTCCTGAGAATTCTACAAGATGTGGACTCCTTGTTATATCTTACACATTAGGTCTATATCTATGCTTTTTTATTTTACGATCTCACTTTCTGTCTTCAGGGCATAGATATAGATATAGATATTGATTCTCATCAGAAATCAATTTGGATGGCAATTTTGCAATTATATTCAACATTGATGTTAAAATGTTATAAATATAAATCCGTTAAATTAATTAAAAAAATACATATAAAACACGCCCCAAATCCGCTAAAAACACGCCCTCACGTTCTCAGCCCATCTGTTAATAAATATATGCATGATTAAATGCATATAAAATGTACATATTACATTAATAAGTTTATTATATTAGTAAAAACAACTATACACATAATTAAATGCCACTCCATGGTATGTGCATATTATATCATGACTCTAATTATGATATAAAATTTATTTGATTGCTGCATCTTAATCCCCATGACCCCACGATCAATTATGAAAGAGTTATAATAATTTATCACCACGTTAGAATTAAAGATTGTCCCATTAGATTGTACTACATAAAATGGGATAAAAATTAAATTAATATATAATATGTTAAATTGATACAGTATGTATGAAGAAAATGAGATAAATTTATTTTATTGCTGAAATTAAAAAAAAACCATATAAATATATTATATTATTAAATTAATGAATTAATAAACAAATTTACCGAAACGAAGGTATACCGAACATACCGTACCGGAAAATACCGAGAATACCGTAATTAGCGGTATACCGAGTTTTTCGGTACGGTATAATACCGTACCGAAGTTTTTTGGTATGGTAACGGTATGAGTTTTTCTATACCGCGGTATACCGGTCAATACCGAAAAAAATCGGTATATACCGAACATTCGGTATACCGAATGTTCGGTACATACCGATTATACAGAATGTTCGGTATATACCGAATTTCAATGTATACCGAAAAATTACTTTCTTTTAACATTAAATATACTTTAATTTTATTTTATATTTTGAGAATATTTTAAATTTAAATACAATCTTAATAAATCTTTAATTATCTAACTAGTTTTCAATATGTTACATTATCTAAAAAATATTAAAAATATAATTTACATAATTTATTTTTTAATCTTTAACGATCAAAAATACGATAATACATGTACTAATAAAGATAACAATTTGTTAGAGAGTAAAATTGATAGTTTTTAGATCTTTATTTGGTTGGTTTTATAGACATGTTGATTTTTATTAAATTTTATTATTGATGTTGAGACATGAATTTTTTTTTTTCTATTCATCGTTGTTTTGGGGTTTGATGAAATGTGTACAATATTTTTTATTTGTGTTTGACTTTATTTGTTCGTGGTGATATTATTTTTATGTTGTCAAAATTGTATGAAAAAATCGAATATAAATTTTTTCGGGTATAATATTCGAATTTTCGATATACTGAAATACCGAACTTCGGTACGGTATATCGAAAAATCGGTACGGTATTGGTATGGACTTTATTCCATACCGAATTTTCGGTATACCGAAATGTACGGTACGGTAACGGTATGAAAAAATGCATATCGAAGATTTTCGGTACGGTATCGGTATGGAGAATTTTTTTCAATATACCGTACCGGTCCACCCCTACCCACTACACCATACAAACGTGCACTACAAAATAAAATTCAGATTTCAAACTTTTTTTTTAATTTTTAAATTTCGAATAGTAGTTAGATATGTTGTGTTTTTTTGGACAATATGTAGTTTTATAAGTAGTTATGTAGTTTATGTCATATAATTTTTCGAAGTTATGTAAGTTATGCAATACAGTATCAAATTTTACCCTCTACATAATAATTATATTGACCATTATTATTTCATACATTATACACGCTCTCTCTTAACTTAGCAAGATTGTGCTTGTGAAGGGCTTTGTTCATTGTAAATTTGAATTTTACACATTATTTGCTTTAATTGTTTTCTATAAATTTTAGTAATATGAATGTTATAAAGATGAGCAATAAATATTTACAATACCTATCTTAGTAATAGTTTAGGGTAAAATATTCTAGACAATTTTAATTTTAAATGAACATGATGACATATTCCATGATTATAGTTGATAATAAAATTTGTTTACTAAATTAATGATGATGGCAGCCTCTAATTCAGAAGACTAATATAATTTTATTGAATTCTAATTATTTTCAAATGGAATATATATTTTCTTTTATTAGTATAGTTTACATTTTTTTTACATCAGTACTTATTGCCCGCGCATAGCGCGGGTGCAAAACTAGTTATTATAAGAAAAAGAAAAAAATCAAACAATAATAGACACCCAAAAACATACATAAAGTAATTTGGTCACTAAATTTCAATGCGCGTTTGGTTCAAGTTGGGTAACGGAAACGGAAATGAAATCAAGTCAAGTAAGAGAATGATAATGATAATAGTTACTTTTATTAAATGTTTGGTTCAATAGTAGAAAGAGAGTCACTTGTGGAGGGGTTCCCTTCTCCTTGTTTCCTCTCTTTCTTGAGGGGTAACATGTAATGAAATGAGTTACCCCCAAGTAAAAGAAATAGATAACTTATTACTCAAACCAAACAATATGTAATGTAATCAATTACTTGATTCCCTTTCCAAACCCAAAAAAACTTGAACCAAACATGGGCTCAGAATAGAAGCAAAACTGTGCAGCAATACAAAGAGTCGCCAAATCCTTAACTATTTATCATTGTTTAATACTACAACAAATATGGTTTGAATGGTATTATAAAATAACATATGGTATTCGCCGTATTCCTCCTCTCTCCCTCCTCTGCATCTGCATGTGAATTGAGTTATGTCTGAACCGAGTTTTCGAAGGTCGATCACTCTTGAAGCGAGGCGAATTACTCTACTATCCCCCTGGGATTATCACCTTTCCCATGCACAGGAGAAACCACTCCAAGAATCACAAATCCTGCTAAAACAACAGTCAAAATCCCCAAAGAATTCACCAACAATGCCTCAGCCGAGTAGCGTGATATGATCTTCTGCATTTGCAGAAACGTCGCCTTCTCCAGAAAACCAGTGGTACAGGTAGCTACAGCAAGGGCGTAAATGTAAATTCCAAAGAACACATGCCACGGCATCAGGCTTGCTCGGCTATGTCTCGATCCACCAGGGTACCAGAAGGTAACAAATCAGCAGCCAACTACAGAAGAAATTTCAAAGACATTAAATTAATGGCAACGGGGAATATTACCAAGTCTCGATCAGAAAGAAAATTCAGGAGATGAAGATCTTAAACCTGAGTTCCAAACAAGAGGAGGCAAGCCAGCCCCAGCCACGAGTGGAGACTGTAGAAATTGTCGATGCCTTTATCAACGTGAAATTTCCATGCAGCCCATAGCCCGATGATGCTTAAGAAGAAGGCGAGGAATTGCAGGACAAGATGAACCGACTTTTTGAAGGCTTTTGTTCCAGATACAGTCTTGTATGCTAGCATGGCTGCAAGAATCTATGATAAGAAATTAAAATATACTTCCAAGAATGAATGCACATTTCCACATAAGAGATGTCCAAGAGAGAAACGGAACAAGTGTAAAGTCCAGAGGTATATTCAAACAGAATAAAATTCATTCCATCATTACATATAAAGTTAGGTGCATTGTTTCTTTATCATTTAAGCAGATACTCAAATAGAACGAAATTTGTTATTTCAGCGGATATAAACTTTTGCATCATGTAAGGAGCCATGAACCAAATAAAACCCTCAAACGGAATCAGCTAATTTCCAAAAAATATATGAATGCCAAAGTATCGACTTAAGAGGTCAGTCTGATACAATTCACTTCTTTGTTAACATGAAAATTGATTATTCCTTCTTCTATTCAATAATTTTCAGGCATTTTTATACAGGTACATAATTTAACAAACAAAAAATCGTGTATAACCAATGGAAGAAGATACCATCAAGTATAAATGTTTCCAAGAACAAACATTTGATATCTAATATACAAACATATGATGTCTTGGACTAGCCACATACCTCCATCGACATTAATCTTCAAAGTTCACCAATAAATTATTAATTTTTTGAGGACACCACAGAAAATAATTCGACCATAGATACAACCTATCCTAATTCTATTACTTACACTCAACTGCAGTAAGAATTCAAAAAAAAAAAAAAAAAAAAAAAAAAAAAGGTGCCCTAGTTTCCTTTCCCCAGCTAGGCAATTATTATAATCACAAGCTGACAAAAACTTCATTACATATCTCTGGTAGATCATAGATGTTACTAAATTAAACAAGGCAAAATATACACAACAAATCATATTAAACGGTAGATCGTGAGAAAAAATGCGTCTCTATACGGATTCTAATCAGATTTTCATCATAAACAACAATTTCAGCTACAGTTTCAGTTAAAATCACACAAATTAGAGCTCAATTTTGTTCCTAATAATGTTCATACCTTCGCCATTGAGAATCACAAGGCTAAGCACCATTAATACAGGATGAACCTGAAAAAAAGAAAAACACTAAATTCAATCGAACGTAAAAAAAATAAAAAGAATAAATCATAAGGTCGATCCAACATTCAAGAGAGAGGAAAAATAGAAGAAACCTCTAAAGCCATGAATATAAGAAGGAAGAGGAGGGGGATTTACATTAAAGATGAGATCCTTGTTGTCGGAAATGAGGGCCAAGCCGCCTCTATAATGCACAGTCCATGTTAAGACGAGCAAGAAACTGTGACTCCGGTGATTCTGACGAGCGGGAAGATGGGAAACCGTACTACCGGCACCGTCATCGAAGATTATGAACAGAAAAAGGAGAACGCGATTGAACGATCTCCGACTCAGCCTCAGACTCATATAGGGTTTTGCTTTTCATTACGATCTCCAGCCGAGCTCTGACTTTTGATTTTAAACCTACAAATTTTGACTACAACATGTAAAAATCAGAGTTTGAAACTTTTATCCAAGTACTACTATTTTAAACTTAGGAGTAATGCTACAATGCCCACCGTAGGCATGTTTAATGTGTCCACCGATGATGTGACATTGGAATACATAAGGAAATTAATAAAAATCTTACAAAAATAATTAAATCCTACTATATAAAAACTCAACCCTAATATAAAAAACTAAACCCTAAAAAGAAAATTACAGACGTGGTACTGCCACATTATCGGTGGGCATGCCCACCGTGAGTAGGGGAGCATTTCTATTAAATGTAGCTATCAATTCAAATGCATGCGATAGTTCATTTCGATTAGATTATTTCATTTATTATACCTCTTGAAATATGGATGTGATTTTATTTTATTTTATATTATTATTATTATTTTTTAGATGTTTTTAGTTGATTGTTCACAAAATTCTATTCTTTATAATCTATACCAAATGATCTTTTTGAGAAATTATGAAGAAACTAATTCAATATTCCCTAAAAATCTTAAAGAAAAAATATAATATGTTTTGCCAACTATATTTTCCCTCTGAATTACCCCGAAATTTAACAATTTTCTATTAATTTAGTATCCAACATTTAAATATTGTATCAGAAACGTCCCAACTCACGATTTTTGTGATTAAAAATCGACTTGTCATGCTACATGGATTTCTCCACTCACAACATATTTTTACTTGCCTATA
>CM038115.1:22512629-22966872 GCA_001642375.2 Mentha longifolia
TTAATCATGTCTAGCTAGTTTCTTTGTGATTCCAATTATATGTAGATTAGGATAAGTGATGGGATTAGGCTCTAATTATGGATTTACCTTCTAATTTCATGTTCATTTCTCTTAGGGCTATGTTTTATTATGTAATTGTGATTGATCACTATTTGCATACCAAGTATTTGATCTAATGCTTAGGAGGCTTAGATTAGATGTTAGGATCAAGAAATTTGCATGCTAAAGAATAGTAGGGCTAAGGAACTCCATAAGCTATTGGGAGTTAATGAATTGCTTGATATCTTAGTAGGAATTAAGCCTTTCATTAATCTACTTGATTTATTGCAATGAGAGTTGAGTGAATCATACTTAGGAGGTTTCCCACATGAAATTGGATTAAAATGGCTAATTCTAGTTAGAGTGTTACATCTCTATCACTTAGACCTAATTGAAGTATAATTGGAGTCACTTTCATTTCCTATTGAGTTTATATCATTTGATACTTGTTGCTTGTTTAGTTAAGTCCTAAGTTTGTTAATTGCTTTTCATTTCTCATTAGTAAATCAAAAACACAAAAATATTAATTGGTAGCTTGGATAGTGATTAGATAACTAGGTTACTAGTTGAGTCTCAAACGTCCTAACATTCCTTGTGGATTCGACTTGATTGTAATACATCGATTATCATTGCTCTATCTATACCCTAAAAAGTAGAGCGACCAATTTTTGGCGCCGTTGCCGGGGAATGTTTAGAGTTTCAATAGTTAATTTGGTTATTGAGTTACTAATTCAAGCATTGTTTTCTTTTAATTTTTTTTTGTAGGTTTATGCACACAAGGTCCAAGGAAGACTTGTTCAACCTTTGATCTTGAACTTTGAAAGAAGGCATTATAGAAAGAATTCTATTGAAGAACAAGAGATAGGAGCTAACATACCAAATATGGAAGCTCTAATGAATGAGTTTGAAGATATGAGGGCAAGGCTTGATAGCATGAACGGAGAGCAAATGAAGAGCCTCTACCTCCACTAAACCAAATGTTTTAAGGCTCCGGTCCAACAATTCCAAGAAAGAGCATGGGGACCTCGTGTCAATGCAAACAACTTTGAGATAAGGACCGGCTTATCCAAATGGTCCAATCGGAGCAATTCGGTGGGAGGCCAAACGAGGATCCTAATGCACACTTGAGCACGTTTTGGAGATTTGTGATACGGTGAAACACAATGGAGTACCGGAGGATGCTATAAGGATGAAGCTCTTCAATTTTCTTTGAGGGATCATGCAAAAGAGTGGTTCAAAAACCTTAACAAGAGCGAGATCACCACATGGAAAAGTTATGCAAAGCTTTTCTTGCCAAGTACTTCCCTCCTTCAAAGGCTCAAAAGCTTATATTGGAAATCTCACATTTCTCACAACATGGTGATGAGACCCTATTTGAAGCATGGGAAAGTATAGGGACTTACTACGCAAGTGCCCTCAACATGGCTTTAGTGAGCACAACAAATAGTCAACGTCTATAGTGGACTCTCCCAACGAGGAGCATAGTTAATGCTACATCCGGGGGTTGCCTAGTAAACCGGAATGCAAAGGAAGCTCTAAGGATCATAGAAGATATGACGGCCAATAGTTATCAATGGCCATTGGAGAGAGGTCCTACGAAGAAGGTGAATTTATACTTGAAGATGCAAGAGTTGATGAGTTGGCTACACAATACACCCTTCTTGAGAGGGATTTAAAGAAGAGATGAGATCAAAGAAAGAGGTTCAAGTAGTTCAAGCTCAAGAGAATGAGGAATATATGAGAATGAAGATGTGAGCTATGTGACCAAAGGCCCTATGAAAACTACAACAAACCAAGTTTTCAAGGACCTCAAGGAGGATTCAAAGGGAATTATCAGGGAACTTTCAAGGGAAGCAAGGAGGTTATCAATCCTATAATCCCAACAATCGAACTTATCCCAACCTTTCCTACGGAAATCCGAAACAATGCTCAATTTCCACCTCCCGGATTCTCCGTTTCTCAAGGGGCAGTTGAAGATCCCAAGAAATTTCCTCTTCAACGGATCAATTGCTTCAAACAATTATTGGCTAACCAAGGTCAAATGGCGAACCAACAACAACAAATAGCCAATCAGCAAAGCTCGTTTATCACACAAACCCGACAAAAGGTGAATGCCTTAGAGAATTCTCTCACTTCTTTGACAAAGCAAGTAAAGATGATGGAAGGTCAAATAAGTCAAATTGTCAACCAAGCTACCACTCAACATACACCGGGCAAGTTTCCAAGCAATACGGAGATGAATCCTAAAGGGTGTAATGCTATTACATTAAGGAGTGGAAGGGCCTATGAGAATGAAGCCACATCCAGAAGCAAAGAAGAGGAAGTTCTTGTAGAAGACATACCATATGAAGAGTCTCCAACTAATGATGAGGAATCAAGAAAAGAATTTAAAAAAGAGGCTCCAAAGGAAGTGTTAATAGAAGCTCCTCTTCCCACCAAGGATGTGATCACAAAGGCTCCATTCCCTCATCGTCTAGCCAAGCCTAAGGTGGATGAAAAGATAAAGAGATTCTTGGATATATTCAATAAGGTACAAATCAATATCCCCTTGCTTGATGCACTTAGAGATATGTCGGGTTATGTGAAGTTTCTAAAGGATGTCGTAGCTAATAAGAGAAAGTTTGGATCATTTGAAATAATTAGCCTAACTGAGGAAGTTAGTACGGTGATTCAAAGAAAAATGCCTTTGAAGAAAAAGGATCCCGGGAGCTTTACTATAGCATGTGTGATTGGTGGCAAAAGTTTGGGAAAGTTTTATGTGATCTTGGGGCTAATATAAATTTGATGCTATTATCTATCTTTAGGAGATTGGATATTGGAGAGATCAAACCAACTTCAATTTGTCTCCAAATGGCTGATCGTTCTATATCTTATGCCCAAGGGATTGTTGAAGATGTGTTAGAGAAAGTTGAGGAATTTATATTTCCCGCGGACTTCGTAATTTTGGATATGCCGGAGGATAAGGATATGTCACTCATTCTTGGGCGTCCTTTTCTAGCAACCGGTCGGGCTCTCATTGATGTACAAGACAAGAATCTCACATTTAGGGTCAATGAAGAAACCCTCACTCTTCAATTTTCGATGCAATGAACAGAGGAGATGATCCAAATTATGAAGAATGCAAATCAATCACTACTTTGCCTACATCTATGGCAAAGGATCTTACGGAGGAAATCATCTTCAACTCTCTATACTCCAATTCCGACTTGGATGAGGCGTGTGATGAACTCTTGGAGTCTATTGCTTTCTTGAATGCAAACCAAGGATCACCAAGGGATGAAGTACATTACCTTGATATCAACCAACCGGGAGAGAGTGGGAGTTCGATTAAAGTGGAGTCTTCTTCAAGCAACAATCTAGAGTTGAAACCTCTCCCCGATCACCTAAAGTATGCCTTCCTTGGTGATAATGACTCTTTTCCCGTAATTATGTCACAACACTTGTCAGAGTCCGAATTACATAAGTTGTTGCGTGTCCTTAGAGAGTTTAAAGATGTGATTGGTTGGAATATTGATGATATCAAGGGTATTTGTCCTTCTATTTGTATGCATCGTATCTTGTTGGAAGAGGGGTGTAGGTTGAACCCGGTTTTGTAAGAGGTTGTGAGAAAGAGGTTTTGAAGTTGTTAGATGCGGGAATGATCTATGCCATATCGGATAGTGAATGGGTGAGTCCTACCCAAGTGGTTCTGAAGAAATGGGGGATGACCGTGGTCAAGAATGAGAATGAGGAAGTTATAGCTACAAGAGTTGCCACTGGTTATCAAGTTTAGATTGATTATAGGGCCTTGAATTCGGCAACAAGGAAGGATCACTTCCCTCTACCCTTTATAGATCAAATGTTGGATCGTTTGGTGGGGCTATGAATACTATTATTTCCTTGATGGTTATTCGGGTTATAACCAATTGTCATAGACCCGGAGGATCAACACAAACCGGCCTTTACATGTCCATACGGAGTATTTGCTTATAGAAGAATGTCGTTTGGGTTGTGTAATGCTCCGGCCACTTTTCAAAGGTGCATGATGTCTATCTTTGGAGATTTGATTGAAAATATAATGGACGTGTTCATGGATGACTTCTCGATTTTTGGGAAGAGTTTTGATTCTTATTTGGACAATCTCACAAAGGTCTTGAAAATGTGTAAGGACACTTCTCTTGTCTTAAATTGGGAGAAGTGTCACTTCATGGTTAGAGATGGAATTGTGCTTGGGCACAAGGTTTCTAGAGATGGTTTGGAAGTTGATAGAGCCAAGATCATTGTCATAGAGAAGCTTCCACCCCCAACAAATGTGAAATCAATTCGAAGCTTCCTTGGTCACGCGGGGTTCTATAGAAGATTCATCAATGATTTTTCGAAGATTACAAAGCCACTTCGTTCTCTCTTGCAAAAAGAGGTGAAGTTTGTCTTTGATGAGAAGTGAATAGAAGCCTTTGAGACATTGAAGAAAGCCCTCATCTCTACTCCTATTCTAATCAAGCCTAATTGGAGTGATTCTTTCATTTTGAAGTGTGATGCAAGTGATTGGGCTTTAGGAGTGGTGTTAGGGCAATTGAGAGATAATGTGTTCCGAGTCATTCACTATGCTAGAAGAACATTGGATGGAGCTCAAAGGAACTACACAACAACGGAGAGGGAATTCTTGGCAATTGTGTTTGCCTTTGACAAATTTCGATCATACCTTGTTAGGAATCACACCATTGTCTATTCGGATCATACGGCTATCTGGCATCTCATAGCAAAGAAGGATACAAAGCCTCGTTTGATTCGTTGGATTCTCTTTCTTCAAGAATTCGACATGGAGATTCGTGATAGAAGAGGTCATGATAATGTGTTAGCCGATCACATGTCAAGGCTTGAAAAGCCGGTTGAAGGTGAAGAGTTGAAGTTGAGTATTAATGATTGCTTTCCCGATGAGAGGATCATGGTTGTGAAATGCAAATATTCTTGGTTTGCCGATTTCGCTAACTATCTTGTGCTTCAAGAATTGCCACCAAATCTTTCAGATTATCAAAAGGCAAAGTTCCTTCGAGATGTAAAGTTCTATTATTGGCAAGATCCCTACTTATGGAGGAGATGTGCCGATGGTCTCATTAGAAGATGTGTTATAGAAGGTGAATAGCTCAAGATTATTGAGGATTGTCATGAGGGACCTAATGGGGGTCACTTTGGAGCTAAGCGTACGGCTTGGAAGGTTTTTCAAAGTGGGTTCTATTGGCCTTCTATTTTTAGAGATTGCCAAAGTTTTGTGAAGAAGTGTGATAGGTGCCAAAGGATAGGGAATATCACTAAGAGGGATGAGATGCCTCAAAACATCATGATTGAGGTTGAGTTGTTTGATGTTTGGGGGATAGATTTCATGGGGCCATTTCCTAATTCTTATGGTTTTTCCTATATCCTTCTTGCTATTGAGTATGTTTCAAGATGGGTTGAAGCAATTCCTACTTCAACTAATGATTCCAAGGTGGTGATTAAATTTCTCAAGAAGAATATTTTGACTCGATTTGGGACTCCGAGAGCCTTACTTAGTGATGGAGGATCTCACTTCAACAACAAATGGTTGGGAAGTGTTCTTGCTAAGTATGGAGTGAGACACAAGGCTACTATGCCTTACCATCCTCAAGCCAACGGTCAAGCCGAGCTTGCAAACCGGGAAATCAAACAAATCTTGGAGAAAACAATCATCACTCAGAAGGATTGGGCAAAGAAACTCAATGATGCATTGTGGGCCTATAGAACCGCCTACAAAACCCCAATTGGTATATTCCCGTATCAACTTGTTTTCGGAAAGTCTTGTCACTTGCCTTTGGAAATTGAGCACAATGCGTTTTGGGCTACAAAGAGAATCAATTTTGAGTTCAAGGAGGCCGGATTTAGTAGGAAGAACCATCTTGTAGAGTTGGAGGAATGGAGAAATGAGGCCTATGAAAATTCTCGAATCTACAAGGAAAGGGCCAAGAAGTTTCATGACTTTGGGATTCGAGGAAAGGTTATCATTCCAGGAGACGAGGTTCTTCTCTTTAACTCTCGTCTTCATCTTTTCCCCGGAAAACTCCAATCAAGGTGGACCGGTCCTTATGTTGTGAGCAAGAGTTTCAAGAATGGAACATTCGAGCTTCTCAAGAATGATGGTTCTACTTTTGTTGTCAATGGACATCAACTCAAGCCCTATTTCAATTCGAAGAAGGTTAAGGAGAAGTCGACCATTCTTCTTCATGATGTTTGATGTTGGAGGTAATGTCGAGCTAATGACGTTAAACAAAGCGCTCGTTGAGAGGCACCTCAACACGTATCCTTTTCTTTTTCGTTTTTGTTAGTTTTTATTTCATTTTCGATTTTTGTGTCGTTTATTTCATTTTTTGTCTAATTTTGAGAAAAACCATAAAAATAGATAATGTGGAAAATGAATGTTGAAAATGCTTAGGGAAAATCGAGAAGAGGTCGAGAAGGGCCCGGTGCTTCGAAAACGGGCAGAATCGGTCAAGAAATGCGGCGGAAAAGGCCAAAAGAGTATCATGCGCAAAGGGCCGATGGCGGCCTGAACGGTGGCCTGCCAGGCTGCCCGCCCAGACTGCCGTTTGGGTGGCTGGGCTTTAGGTTAGGCGGCGGTTCACATGACGGTCCAACCGGCGGCCGGCCAGACCGCTGGCCGGGCCGCCGCCGCCCCTCTCTCCCCCTTTAATTTCCATTTTTGATTTTTTCACTCTATTTTCTTTCATTTTGTATTTTTTATCCTCTTTTCTTAGAACAAACTCACTTTCTCACTCTAAAAACCTAGATTTTCTTCCTTAAATTACTCTCAAATCACTTGGAATTGAGTTAATTCCTTCCATAAGTTCATTACTCATCCCAAAACCTACATTTGAACCAAAGAACTCACATTTTCACCCCTTCTAACTCAAAAAATAAAAATTTGGTTTTCTTGGTTAAAGAGTTGAGTTCTTTCAAGTTTCTTCAAGAAGGTGAGATAATGTGATCTAAACCTTTGCTTTTATGAATTTCTACTTGTAATATATGAAGTGGTATGATTGTTTTTCTTATCATTTTCATTGATTTGAGTGGAAATTCTAGCTTAAGATTTTCTTGAATTTTGAAGAAATTTTTGAATGAAGAATGTGGAAATGAGCATGAATTGAATAGCATTTATTCTTTCTTCTAGGAATCATGCTAGATATATCCTTGAAAGTTCATTCTCTTATGAATTGTGTCTCTTTATGTACTTGGGCATACTTGAAATGAGCTTAGATGAAGGTTTGCATAATTCATGAATTTTTAATGGATATGCTTGATTTTTAGTTAGAAATTCATTTCTTGAGTGCTTCAAGGCTTGAAGAGGTCATGAGTTCATGAATTTTTGATTTGCAAAATGAAATTCATTGCATTATTCTTTTGAATTGAATTCTCTTGTGAATATGCATTCATTTTCATTTGAACATACATGAATGAGATTAGAGAAAGTCTAGTGAATGTATGAAGGCAGGGTGCATAATTTGCTTGATATTGGTTCAAATTTCATTTCTTGAAAGCATGAATGCCAAGTGGGGGGTGATGACTATGTGATATTTTGTTTAGAACTTGGAAATACATTGATTACTCTCAAATCTTACTTGGAATTGTTTTTGGTTTGTAGGAAAAAGAATTCTAAGGGGAAAGGAATGACAACCACCACTTCTAAGGAATTGATTGCTTCTCTTTCCAAAAAGAGAAGAAATGATGCCTCTTCATCTTCACAACCACCAAGAAGAGATATGAAGACACTGGAAGCTCATGATATTCACTTGGAGACTTATGAGGAAAGGGCAAGATTTGCAACCCTTGTGACAAGAACCATTATACCGACTCAATTCCCATCTAAGGAGGCCTTGGAGAAGTTAGGACTTTATGACAACATCAAAACCCTCTTTGATAACATAGGATGGGGAAGTCTCCTAGACAACACTCTTGAGGATAGGAGGACTTATGAGAAGGTGGTTCTTGAAGTCATGAGTACATTAGAATAGGAGAGCATCCATTCCATGCAAAGCCTTAAATTTCAATTGTTTGGAGAGCGCCATGAGTTGAGTTTGGAAGAGATTGATGACATTTTTGGAGTGCCACATGGAGGTGATATGTTAGTTGAAAGAGCTTTTGAGCACTATTCCATATGGAATAAACTTGCTCCAATCACAATGGAAGGCTTTAAGGCGGGGTACTCAAAGTTGAATGAGGTGAGAAATCCGGTTCTTAGAATGGTGTTGAAGATCCATGCCCACACCGTTGTTGCAAGAAAAGAGAACACTTCGGTCCGGATTGACGATATTTTCATTGTCCGTGCCATGTTAACAAAGAGGCGAATTAGCTTTACTCACATCTTCTTTTCTCAATTGATGAAGCAAGCAAGGGTGAATAATGGAAAGGTTAACATAGGAGGAATGCTCACTCCTTTGTCTAGGAAAATCAAGGATGATCTTTGTGGTTACCCTCCGATGAGAGATGCATACCTATTGGACATTGAGAAGTTGAGGAATTTGAGGTTTCTCATATCATCTAGACCTCCATTTTATTTTATTCAAGAGGATGGCGAGACATTCCCTCTTCCTAATGCCATGAGTGTATTGGTCACCGATTTACATGATCGTGAGAATTGGCACTTGAACTCTCCCACTCATAAGTTCATCAAGGAGAATCGTATTTTTAATTATGGAGAAAAAGATGAGTATACAATGGGAGGTGAGGGAATGCCTTTTGTTGAGGAAGATGAGGAAATGGAGGATTCTACAAGAGGAGAGCCAAGTTCAAGAAGAGAACAAGTTCCAAGTGGTAGAATTTATGATGAGAGGTTTGAAGCCCTTGAAGGTCGGATGACAAGCATGGAAAGTGGATTCAAGTCCCTTGATGCACAAGTCACCGTAATGAGGCAAGAAGTAACCTCCATGAGAGTTACTCAACTTGAAGAGACAAAAAGAAGTGAGAGGATGGAAAAGCAAGTCACATCGATGATGGAACTATTAAAGAGTTTCCGGGCGCATCAAATTGCTCAAGGAGTGACACGGCCCCGACCTCCTCCATCGTAGCTTGGACCTTTGTGAGTGTAATTTAAATTTCTTGTATATCTTTCCCCCCAAATTTATTTTAGAATTTATTTTCTAAAATAAGTTTGGGGGAGGGGGGTAGGATAAGAAATTTAAATTACTTACATTTCTATGTCTTTTCCATTCCTTTACTTGTCTTTTTGTTGCTTACTTTGTTTTGGTGCTAGTTACATGACTTTGTGGATTTTTGGTTGATCTTGTATGCCATGGATGTTGCTATTGGGTTTTTTGTTGATTGATTGAGAAGTCTTGGATTGAGATGTGGAGTGTTGGGATATTATGTTAAGGGGGAACTTGAATCAAGTAATAAACAATTTGTTTTGATTCGATTCCAAAACCCTCTTTAGAATATTTTCCTTATTATTTTTTATGCTAAAGTTTGTATAAGGCAAAGCTTAATGTTAGGAAGCTTTATTTTTAAGTCTAGAAACGTTGAGAATGGAGCAGTCAGAGCTCGCAAAGCGTTAGGAAGCGAAGCGGCTCCAGCAGTGAAAGCGCCAGCAGTGAAGCATTGACAAAGCATCTTGGAGACGTTTCAGATAAAGATGCTAAAAGAGAAGTTTCCTCAGTGGAAGTGAAGCGCTCTCAAGTCAGCTCACCCAAAGCATCTCTGATATGGAGCTGAAATCAAAGCGTCAATCAGTACAAGTGTGCCATGACTCGCAGAATCTAAGTTTGAATTTTCAAACTCTCGGATGTCTGACATCTCACAGAATGAAGCCTACGTGTCATCACACTATTGCACAACGGAAACGGCTAGTCCAAGAAGTTAAAGTTAGGTAAAGGCGGACATCCCTTCCTGACTCTTACAGACTGACACGCCGAATTATCCGAAAATTAAGGAACACGCAACCTCTTCTTTTTCAACGGGAAGTAGGGTTCCTTACTATAAACAGAAGGAGTTGCACACACACTAAAAGTAACGCACGTACAAACGATTCAAGCATTCACATTTGCAAGAACTCAAGCAAATTTCTTTCTAGTACTTAGTTCTTCCAAAGCACTTCACTTTAGTGTGTCCTTAAGAACTTGTTTTCTTAAGTATTGCAACTACCTCACTTTCTAGGTTCAATCTCTTATATCCATAGCCTAGACTCTTGAGAATCCTTATCCCTTACTTGTGAGTTCATTGTAAAGGATTCTCATACTTACAAAAATCCAAAACCCCAAAACCCAAGTCTAGAGTGAATAGATTGAGTTGTAAGGTTATCAAGCTTTTGTGAAAGAGTGTGTTATTGTAAGGTTTCTCGAGAGCCAGTAAAATCTATGAGGATTCAAGTGCAAGTTTGTTATTTACCTTGAATCACTTCCCCTTGGAAGTATAAAATAAGGAGTACCGAGTGAAGGTATTCATCCCGTCGTGGATAGAGTGGACGTAGGAGAGGTGCTTCGAACCACTATAAATTGATCGTCTCTTTATTTCAAGTTATTTATTGCTTTGATTATTCGCATACACACACTCTCACCTTCTTAATATTAACAAGGTTTTAATTTGCAAGATAAGCTTTAAAGACTCACCACATTCCGCACCATATCACACGAGCGAGAGGCTTTGAATGCTTCACTTAGCTTCAAAGCATCTACTCGTTTAAAAGGCTGAAAATTGAAAGAGAAGTAAACACTTCTCTACACACATATTCACCCCCCCCCCCCTCTACGTGTGTAAGCGCCCATCGGGACCAACATGGAGAAATTGGTGGTTTTTGGGTGAAGAATGTCTTTTGGAGGATGAATTTGAAAGTTTGGTTTGTTTTGGTTTATTTAGTTTGCTTTTATGTTTGTTAATTGGAAGGTAGATTAGGGCTAAATGAAGAATGTTGATTGCTTGATGTTTGATTTTTGATGGGTTTGGGTTAGTGAGTTTACTTGATGAAAAGTTCTTCTTTGGTTTGTTGGTATTCGAATGTGAGCTTGCATATGAAAAATTTTGGAAAGTTTGAAAGTTTTTGAGTTGAAAGGTTGAATGAATGCTTGCATGCTTGAATGTGAAAGAACGTGTTTAATTTCTCAAGTGCTTTTGGGTGAGATGCCAATGATTGATGCAAAATAGTGACATTTTTGAAATTTCTTAAGTTAAAGTCAAGCATGATTAGGATTATTTCACTTGAATAGCATGGAATGATTGATCTCAAGCATTTAGACTCTAGACAAAAAAGCTTTAGAGGATTTTGAGCCTATAAACTATGCATTTTACATGGTTAATATCCTTTCTTGAGAGCTTGATCTTGTATTACATTCTCTTTACTAGAACTTGTCTTGATACTCTTGTTAGAAATGTTACATGTGTGCATAATTAGGAGATGATCTTAGGCCATCATTGTATAGCCCATTTTCCCTATACACTAACCTATCTATCATAACCCTTGTTGTCCCATTTTGAGCCTTAATAAGCTTTTCATTCTAAAACCGGATGATAGGGGGTGAAGGATGGTTAAGGGAACCTTGGTGAAAGTTGAAAATTCATGAAGAATGATGGGTGATGGTGAAGGATCTTGTATTTTGTTTTGAGTTGAAAGAAAACTCCTATAAGCTCAATGTTAGAAAAGGAAAGAATAAGGAAAAAAAACAAGAGGTAAGAACAAAGTTCTTACAAGAAAAGAAAAGAAAAAGAAAGAATAAGAGCATAAAGGAGTGTTTCTTTAGATATTTGGTAGAAGTTTGGGATTCATTTGATTAAAAGGGGTTGGATAAGGTGGAAGAAGAAGAAATTCATACTTAGAAAGGTGAAGAAAGGAGGTGAAGGAGCTTAGATGAAAATTTCAGTCACTTAGCCTAAAATTCCCTACCTTAACCAATGTCCCTACATTACAAGCTTAAAAAAGAGCTTTTTGATCCTAAATTGTGCATACATTGTAGTATTGGAAACTTGAGTTTATAGGCAAGCTTATGGTTAAAGATGTGTATTGCATGATTTCGATGAGTGTTTACCTTTTCCCTATATTGAGTGATCGAGTGATACACACTTCTTGTGAGGTCTAGGGTTGAATGTGCTTGAGTGATTGAATTCTAAGTTATGATAGTGATTGATCTTATGAATGTTTGGCTTGACTTGAAAATTTCCTTGAACTAAAATGGTTTTTGAAGTGATATGAGACATCGAGGAACTCAAAATTCACACTCCATACGTGTTAAGTGTCTTGATTGTTTATTTCATTGTACGGGATGAACAATATCTTAAGTTTGGGGGAGTGATTAACACGTATTTTATGTGCATATTGAGTGTGTTTTGTATGTGTTTGGAGCTCGATTTGTGTGCTTAAGTGTTAGAATCTCAAGGGTTTCTCAACTTATAGCGTAGTTTATATTCTTCTCGTTTTCTCTCAGTTTTCAATCTATTTTTGTAGGAATTGGAAGAGCATTGAAGTATCTAAAGATCGAGGGCCGGAAACGAGGAAGAATTGAGCTTCAAGAGGTGAAAATCGAAGGTCAAAAGCCGGTTTGAAGAAAGAAAATAAAGAATCAAAAAAAGAATCGAAGATCGAACCGAACGGGAGAAGAATCGAACCAGGAAGGAACACCAACGGTTTGAACGGCGGCCGGCTGGACCACCGGCCAAACCGCCGTGTGGGTGGCCAGCAAACAGGAAGAACAGAAGTTGACACGGCGGCTGGCCGGTCCGCCGGCTAGACCGCCGTTGTGGCGCCCCTCACCCCTTTCTTGACCGAGTTGGTCGAACCAACTCGGTTCAACTCAACCCAAAACTCACTTTTAATGTATTTAACCCCTAGATCTTACCCAATTAAGTATCTTTAGCTAGAATACACTCTCTAGAACCCTAATTTCAATTTCTTTCTTTCTACTTTAGTATTTTCATCAATTGTTGGAGAAATACTTTGAAGATTTGACTATCCTTCCACTATTTTCTTTCTTATTGAATTCTCTATCTTTTGATTATGGTTTCATGCATTTTCTATGGTTTATTTTCCTTAATCATGTCTAGCTAGTTTTCTTTGTGATTCCAATTATATGTTAGGAATAAGTGATGGGATTAGGCTTTAATTATGGATTTACCTTCTAATTTCATGTTCATTTCTCTTAGGGCTATGTTTTATTATGTAATTGTGATTGATCACCATAATTGCATACCAAGTATTTGATCTAATGCTTAGGAAGCTTAGATTAGATGCTAGGATCAAGAGATTTGCATGCTAGAGAATAGTAGGGCTAAGGAACTCCATAAGCTATTGGGAGTTAATGAATTGCTTGATATCTTAGTAGGAATTAAGCCTTTCATTAATCTACTTGATTTCATTGCAATGAGAGTTGAGTGAATCATACTTAGGAGGTTTTCCACATGAAATTGGATTAAAATGGCTAATTCTAGTTAGAGTGTTACATCCCTATCACTTAGACCTAAGTGAAGTATAATTGGAGTCATTTTCATTTCCTATTGAGTTTATATCCTTTGATATTGTTGCTTGTTTAGTTAAGTCCTAAGTTTGTTAATTACTTTTCATTTCTCATTAGTAAATCAAAAACAAAAAACATGTTAATTGGTAGCTTGGATAGTGATTAGATAATTAGGTTACTAGTCGAGTCTCAAACGTCCTAACATTCCTTGTGGATTCGACTCGATTGTAATACATCGATTATCATTGCTCTCTCTCTACCCTAAAAAGTAGAGCGATCACTGCTTCTTTCTATTTTTTTCCTTCTTTCGCAGTTTTTTTTCATAGGCAGCCGTTGTTGCTTCTTTCTATATTTTTTTTTTCCTTCTTTTGCAGTTTTTTTGCAAACTCGATCAAAGAAGATAGGCTCGATCCAACCCATAGCTGCTCGATCAATCTTCCAACAGCTCAATCGAGCCACAATCGCGTGAAGATTGAACTAGACTTTACGGGCTCGATCGAACCCATTGATGCTCTATCGAGACCACGGCTGCTCGATTGAGCCAAAAAAAAACTTTAATTTCAATTCATCCGGCTCGGACTTGAACGTGCCAAACGATGCTCAATCGAGTTGTTACGTCTCGATCATGCCCCAAGTGATTCAATCTAGCCTAACATTGCGGATTTAACGAGGATTCAATTGGAGAGGGCTCGAACATATCTGAATGTCAAATCCTAGATCTATGTGAACTCCGATCGTGCAAAGGGAATCGGGATACCTTTAGGTCCACCGGAATTTCTTTTTCACCGCCGAAATCCAACCTATCTAATGGCATTATGGCGAGTGGCAATCGTATCCTTGACTATGGCGGCACGAATGGTGGTTGATGGCAGAAATGGCGGCGCGATGTTGTTTCCTGCAATTGGACACGAGCGGTGGAGATGGTATCTGGTTCTATAAACATGGCGGCTCCATTGCCGGCAATGTGGGCACAAACTATGGCGGTTCCACTTTTCCCTTTTATGTTTTGGCCGTTTCTAATTTTTTGGTAGTTTATAAAATATTGGAAATTACACGAATAAGGGCAATTTGGTCTCATGTTATTGAAAGTGGCTAGTATTTATATGTTTTTATGTTAGTGGCTAGATTTTAATTTTTACTAATTATGGCTATTCTAGATTCTGCCTCTTTCTTCTTCTCCCCCTGCCTTTCTTCTTTCTCTTTCACCCCTCAAATTTCAGAGTTCGTTGCCCGGCGTCGCCGCTGGAGCCGCCACCTCGTGCTATTCTTTCTCCTTCGCAGATCTAGATATATATCACTTTCTCTTCCCATTCTACCACTGCCTTTCCTCCGACAATTTTCTATCAATCCAACTCAATTGGGGTTTCAAAATTCAATTAGCAAGTTTCTTATGTTCTTTTATGTTAATGATTGCCTTTTAACTCATACTCCTATCATTTATCTTCAATACACTCATTGACGTTCGTCGTTACACAAGATTAGTTGAATTCACCAATTTATTTTTGCAACTCACGAGCTTATAGGTGAATTCGTGATTTACTTATTTTATGTGAGTGAAATCACGAATTCATGATTCGTGAATTGTCCTATTTTTGTAGAGTAATTCACGAATTCACCAATGAATTCGTGAATTGTCTTATTTTTTTAGAGCAATTCACGATCACAAATTCGTGAATTCGAAAAGGGATGGGTATTATGGTATGAGTGGCTATTTTTTTATCTTTTTTATCCAAATGGCTATTATTTATCTTTACTATTCCAAAGTGACTATTTTAATAGTTACCCCCATATACATAAGTATAAGTAAATTCATAATTTATAAGTAAAAAATACATTAAATTTATTAATAAAGAAATTTCTTCTTAATATAAATTCAATATCATATCTTAAATTTAATTTTGCAATGATAAATTAGTAATTATACTTATTTTTATTATATTATACGGTATATTAATATTTGCAATAAATATATACAAAATATTTTTTATATTATTTGTATAACCATAAGAATTTGCACACAATTAAGGATGATAATAGAAAAATAGTTGAAAATTCATTAAAGAATCAAAAAGAGAGGGTAATTATTGAGATATGTAAATATAAAAGTATGGTTGTTTTAATTATTTTAAAATTATGATAAGTAACAGTGGTAAAGTTATTAGTCTCATTCTAGTAGATAAGTGTTCAAACCTCACTTAGAGCAATAAAATATTATTTTTTTATATTGACTTTTTTCTTTATATAAATACTAATATTATATAAAAAATATTTAAAAATTCAGATATCCGGATTTGTTATCCAGATAATATCCGATAAAATATGTGTTGGGATATAATGTTAAGGGAGAACTTGAATCAAGTTAAATATACATTTTGTTTTGATTCGATTCCAAAACCCTAAGTAGAATATTTCCCTTATTATTTTTGATGAATCTAGACTAGTTATAAATAGCAAAACTTACATGTTAGGAAGCTTTTATTTTAGTCTAGAAGCGCTAAGGATAAAGTAGTCAGACTTCGCGAAGCGTCAGGAAGCGAAGCGGCTCCAGCAATGAAAGCGTCAGGCAGAAGAGTTTTGACAAAGCGTCATTGAAACGCTTCAGATAAATATACCTAGAATAAAGCTTCTGTTCATAAGAAGCAAAACGCTTTCAAGTCAGCTCACCCAAAGCGTCTCTGATCAAGAGCTGAACTTAAAGCGTCCATATTATCAGTATGATACGTTGACTCACCAACCCTCCAGTTTGAATTTCAAACTCTGACGTGCGCCGCAGTTACAGTCCACGTGTAATCATGTTATTGCTCAACGGAGCGGTTTGGTAGAAAAGTCACGATAAGGTGCAGACCGCCATACCATGTTCAACCACCATGCAATGACTTTCCCAGTACTGTAGGCGATGATAAAGCACCTGACAAATAGCAACTTTCCCATAATTCACGGAAAAGTGAGGAACACGCGCCACTTCTCTCTAACGAGAAGTAGGGTTCCTATAGCTATAAATAGAAAGAGTTGCACATACTAAAACTAATGCACGTACAAACAATTCATGCATACTACTCACAATAACTCAAGCAAAATATCCGTTACATTCCATTAGTTCTTTCGAATCGCTTCACATTAGTGTGTCCTCAAGAAATTTGTTTTCTTTAGCATTGCAACTACTTTCTTTCTAGGTTCAATCGCATATATCCAAAGCCTAGCTTCGAGAATCCTTATCCATTTACTAGTGATCTTCATTGTAAAGGATTCTCATTTACGAAAATCCAAAAATCCCAAAATCAAGTCTATTGTGTTAGATTGAGTTGTAAGGTTGTAAAGTTTTTGTAGCAAAGGTTGTTGTTGTAAGGCTTCTCAAGAGCTCGTGAAATCTCTGAGGATTCAAGTGCAAGTTTGTTTACTAGCCTTGAATCACTTCCCCTTGAAAGTATAAAACAAGGGATACCGAGTGAAGGTATTCATCCCGTCGTGGATAGAGTGGACGTAGGAGAGGTGCTCCGAACCACTATAAATTGTTTGTGTCTCTTTACTTTAAGTTATTTATTGCTTTGATTATTTGCATGCACACACTCACACTTTAAATATTAACAAGGTTTTAAGTGCAAGAAAAGCTTTAAAGTCTCACCACATTCCGCACAATTCTCACACGAGCGAGAAGCTTCGAAAGCCTCACTAGCATTCGAAGCGTCTACTCGACAAAAGGCTGAAAAACGAAAGAGAAGTTAAACACTTCTCAACACACGTATTCACCCCCCCCCCCCCCCTCTACGTGTGTTAGTCACTTTCGGGACCAACAATATGGGAAAACTCGGATACGGTCGAATATTATGTATTCCGAATCTGATTTCGGATCCGAAGTCAACTATCCGAATCCGTATCTGTAACACCCCATATTTTTATTAGCTTAAATTTCTAGTAGATAAGTGTTCAAACCTCACTTAGGGCAATAAAATATTGTTTTTTTATATTGACTTTTTTATTTATATAAATACTAATATTATATAAAAAATATTAAAAAATTCGGATATCCGGATTTGTTATCCGGATAATATCCGATAAAATATGGGAAAACTCGGATACGGTCGAATATTATGTATTCCGGATCCGAAGTCAACTATCCGAATCCGTATCTGTAACACCCCGTATTTTTATTAGCTTAAATTTCTTAATTAGTAGTGATTAAGAATACTTAGTATGCATATTTCTTATATTTAAATAGATAATAAAATATTAGAGTATATATAATTATTTATTTAATCAATTCAAGAGATTGAAATTAGTCAAGGAATAGTATATTTCTTTTTATTTGTGAGCTACGTATTACTCTTGTTGGCTAATAGAAGAAATAAAAAGAATAAATTTAGAGTTATAAGAAAAAGGGAAAGAAGCGTGTATATATATAAAGGGGAACATGAGTTAAACTTAAGGGCTCGTTTGGTAGCCAGTATAACCCCGGAAAAGCCGAGATAAGAAAGTTTATCTCGGCTTTTCCAGTGTTTGGTATCCGAGAAAAATAATGCCATCGGCCCGCGAAATTGCTTGGGCCCGGACTAAATTCACTATTACACTGGCATATACTATACCGCCTCTACCCCCGGATAAGTTGTGATAAGTTTTTTATTTTTAATTTTAATTATTAATTTTTTATTTTCAATTTTAATTATCAATTTTTTATTTCAATTTTAATTATCAATTTTTTATTTTTTATTTTAATTAAAAAAAATATTTTCAATTTTAATTATCAATTTTTATTTTTAATTTTAATTATCAATTTTTTATTTTTAATTTTAATTATCAATTTTTATTTTTTATTTTAATTATCAATTTTTTATTTTTTATTTTAATTATCAATTTTTTATTTTTAATTTTAATTATCAATTTTTTATTATTAATTTTAATTTAAAAAAATTATTTTCAATTTTAATTATTAATTTTTTATTTTCAATTTTAATTATCAATTATCAATTTTTAAATTTAATTATCAATTTTTTATTTTTTATTTTAATTATCAATTTTTTATTTTCAATTTTGATTATCAATTTTTTATATTTCTTATCCCAACTTATCTATGTTTGTACCAAACACACAATATATTTCTTATCCCAACTAATCATACTTTTTTTTATCTCAACTTATCACACATTTTCTTATCCGCATTTTTCTCGGTATTGCTACCAAACGGGCCCTTAGGGGTAGTGAGATATAACTAATAGAGGTCAAACAGTGGTTTACTAGCGGGCATGTTGTTTAAATATAATAGCCTACCAAACAACTGCATAGGCCATATTATTATACAATGTGGGTCTTAAACACCCTACCAAACACACCCTAAGCTTATAATTATCCCCTACAACAAATAATATCTAGATATTTGATTGGTGAATTCTTAATTTAAATAATTTCTTTTATCTTTTTAATCACCACATTTCCTTCATAAATACCTCCCCTGTTTTCTACGCCAAAGCACACCCAAAATATTCAAAATACTCTTCTTTTCCTTTCGTCTGCATTTTCTTCAAGAAGTTGCCATGGTGATTACGATTTAATTCCAAAGCTTCAAGGGGGTAAGATTGATCAACCTTCTTCCTTTTAAATCCAAGAAAAACCATAAAATGCATATATATATTCTTCTTCTACCCACTTTCATGGATTCATATAGGATGATCCTAAATCTTGTTGATCTTCTAGTAGATTATTTAGATGATCAATCCAACCTAAATTGTAGCATGGTTTTGTTCATTATCAATTCAATCCTTTAATTTATAGAGAGAGGAAAAATGGAAAATTGGGGATTTTGAATCTAGATTTTCTTTTATGAAATTGTTGATGAGTATTCTCTTGTGTTTATAAGCTTAAATTGATGAATCTATATTTTCTTAATCCTTCTGCATATTTTAAGGATTATGATTATAATTCATGAAGTTTTAACGGTATAAATAATTAATTTGTTGTTTGATGCATATAAGTCATATTTGGTTTCAAGTTTTAAAAAAAAAAAAATAGTACTATCATGACCAAGCAAAAATTAGAATTTGACGAATTGCATACCATCTAATACTCCCTCCGGCTCAAGATTTATGGACCCTTTTATATTCATATGTGAGATATAAAATAATAAAAAGGTCCATAAATCTTGAGCCGGATGAAATATAATATGGAGATAATTTAATTAAAATTGAAGGATAGACCACTGTCTGATATGTCGTCTAATTAGTTGAACACATCATTTGAATTTTTTCCTTTCAATTTCTTTTTTAACACCACCCTTTAATTTACGTGTGTCTAATAAGTTTTTATGAACTCGCCACGTAAGCAAAAAAAATCTAAAACTAAATTTGGTTAAATATTAAAAAGTAAAAATTTGGAGTAAAAAAGGTAAATGTGAATTAAAAGCTTTTACCACACATGTTAAATGTAGATAGTTGATAAAAAAAATTTTGTCAAATTTGATTTAGCTACACACATTTTCTAATTATGTGTGACTAAATTGCCACATATTATTATGTGTGGCTAATATATGCATGGTTAAAAATTTAATTTTCTGTAGTGAGTGTAACTTGTTAGCATACATTTTGCACTTCGGTATAATAGATTGCTGTAATTGACATCACACAAAATTACTTCAAAAATATGCATTGTTTCTTAATACATCGATCAATCTCGTGAAAAATATTTGCACTTACAAACGTGAATCTATATTTATTGAATGAATGGTGATATATAATTTAATGAGTCTTATACTATAATAAAGATATCATGTAGAAAGATAAAAATAACTCAAAAATACATGAGATTTAGAAAAATGCATTATATCATTACGTAGAAATAAAATATTGGTTAACTAAGTTTATCAAATTAGAATAAGGTATTCAATCATTTACTTAAAGAAAATTGACTAAATATGCATATGAATATCCCATTAACTAATATGTTGGAATATAAGTACAAAATTAAATAACTTATTTGATATAAGGATTTCTAATTCTCACCATTGAAGTGTCAAAACAATTCTATTCCATTACATAAAATGTTCACAATACAACAACGATAAAAATTATTTTTTCAAAATTATGACATATAGGTCTTCCGCATATTTCATTATACATTACATTATTATTTTTTAAGTATCTAGAAAGGGAAATAGAACTAAGCATGACAAAAAAATAAAAAAATTAAATTAAAATTAAAATTAAAATTAAAATTAAAATTAAAATTAAAATTAAAAATAAAAATAAAAATAAAAAAAAACAGCCTTCCATGATTTGAATACATCATCTATACCACTGAGTTGTCATGCTAAAAAAAGATAATACTCCTAGGCAATAAAGCAATAACACTCCCAAAGTTGAATAAACTATTATTTATTAGCAATGCTAAAAAAATCATACTTCCTCTATCCCAAGATTCTTGACACCTTTCTTTTTGGCATTTTCGGCTCGTAGTATTCCGCAAAAAGAAAAATACCTCAAAAATTCATTTTAAAAGCCATCACCGAGAAGCGTGGAAATACGTGCTGAAAATGCCAAAAAGAAAGGTGACAAGAATCTTGGGACAGAGGAAGTACTACAATGTAATACTCCTTTTGTAGATTTAGAGTGTGATTTTCTTATAATTTCGGTACATCCACAACTACATTATTGTGATACTTTTATTTTCGTATGACCACATACATACTTTGATATTTTAAACTTCACTCATCTCTTTATTAAAAAGAAATAAAAATAACAACAACGACGACAACAACAAATTGTAACATCACTTCTTAAGGGCCCCTTTCTCAATACCGTAAATTTACAAAGATAGTGCATGCTTAACAACTAAAAGGCTTCCGTAATTGTAATAATAATCATCGGCAACTTGAATTATAAAAACCTTTGTAGCTCTCTCAAAATTAAAAAAAACTTGATGTCAGTGTCTTTCTTGTTGCCGTAACTTCTTCCAGATCATTTGTGATTCCCTTGGTTTAAAAAGACAAATGAAGATGAATAACCAAGAGAGAGAGAGAGAGAGAGAGAGAGAGAGTTGCAATAATTGAGGAGTATAAGAGTAAAGTGGACACCACTCCGGTGTTATGCTTACAATCAAATGTGTTGATTGTTGGTTTTGAAATTCTCTTATATATAGGTATAAAATAGCTTAAGTATGGAAAGTAATTTATATTGCCATTAACATTGCCAATTAAATTATTAAAATTATTTGATTGTCATAAATTATATTTTTGTAATGTCTACCATTATTTAAGTTGATTGAAAAATATTGATGTATAATAGTGATATACCATTTTGATATATAATTTCTAAAAATAGTTAACGGATAAAAAAAATTAAATTATAGATTATATATTTAATAATGAGTGAATTTTTTATTGGTTGATTGAAAAAATTAATGGGAGTTACAACAAATAAATATAAGTTGTGGTGAATAATCACAATCAAAATTCTAACAGTAATTGAATTTCTAAAAAAAAATTAAATATATGTGTGTGTGTGTGTGAGAGGGAGAGAGAGATAGAATATACATAATTTATTATTATATATTACTCATAAATTTGTTAATAATTAGTGTCAAAAAATTCATCTATTTTTTCTATTAGATATGTTCTTCATAAATTAATATGAAAATGACAATAAATTAGTAATAATCAATTTAATAATTAGGCAAAATCGTAAGTAAGTTGCATAATATAATTAATGTAACATTTAATTATATAGTTTTTGATTTTATATTAATAAAAAAGTTTGTAAACATAAATGTACATAATAAATGTTAGTAATAAATGAACTGAACTTACCATATGTAGCTTCCGTAGCTACTATTATATATTATATATATATAGATTGATATTTTCAATGATCTTGAAGAATAGTTGAAATAGTATTTGAATAGACATTCTTTCATATGTTTAAGCATGTTTTTGGTTTAATTGTGAGCTATTTTCGAATCATTTAAGCTGTTTGATCTCAGTTCAAAGCTACGTATATGTCATCTTTTATTATAATTTTTCATCCTGTTCAGTTGTTGAGGGACGTGAGTTTTGATTCATAAAGCTTGAGAGTGTTGATGATTTTATTAAATGGCCTTCCATTGATTTTTAAAGAAATCTTTGTATATGTATGTTTTGATTCATTGATGAGAGCTACATTTATTTATTGGGATTTAAAGAAATGAGCTTGCTATAATTTTTCTCTCCTTTGTTAATGTTCGAACAGCTTCGTCACAAGTGTTAATGTTTATGTTGATGACTTTCTCTTAGTTGTTTTGTTTTTAAAAGGAAAAAGAAGATGAGAACAAAAATGAATCTGCAAAATTATTGTTTTCTTAGTAGCTTGAATTATGGAAATTGTAGGAATATTTTTATCTTGGTTTGATGCTACTGGTTTTACTTTGATTATATTACTATTTTGTTTAAAAGTCAAAAATGATGATTTGAGCTAGATCAGCAAAATGATTTTCATTGTGGCTTTGCAGCATGATTAGTGTTGGAACAAGCTTCTATGCTATTTTCTAATTTTATTAAATTACTGAGCTTTGATTCCCAAGCTTGAGGAATTAGTCTTGATGATTCCTTTAATAATGGCTATATATATTTTTAGTTATATATATATATATATATATATATATATATATATATATATATATATATATATATAGGGATGGGTTATGGTGAAAACTAATTATTACGTGAAACCTACAACCCGTCATAAAATGTTGCATTTTATGCACAAAAGTGTTGCATTTTTATCATAAAATGTTGCATTCTCATGATGATGCACTATATGCATAAAAATAATATAAAATAAAATAAATAATATATTTTATTATGCAATCATGATGATGCATTATATGCATAAAAATAATATAAAATAATATATTTTATTATGCAATATTTTATGCACAAAATGCATCATTTTAAACATAAAATGCAACATTTTATGATGGGTTGCAGGTTTCACGTAATAATTAGTTTTCATATGATCTACTACCTATATATATATATAAAGGAATTATTTGAGTTTTAAAACTACTGTATGGCCTTTGATCATCTCAAGATATATATATTTTTGTATGTTTTATTATATATATGTATACTAGAATTTGTGTAAGTGTTGAATATTTTAGTATGCATCAAATGCTTATCATAGGGGTTGATGTTTAAAAAATCGAGAGGTTACAGTACCTTGTATATATTTTGCAACTTGATCTCATAAGATTATACATATATATGATTATGCTAAGATGTATATATATATATATATATATAAAAGTGGGGCGATAGAATTCATTAAGAGGCAGATAGTATTAAGAAAAGGAATTGATATTCCTTTAATAAGAAATTCTTATAGAAAGTAATTAAGTAAGATAGTCATCTTATCTTCTATATTCCTTCTCGTTTATATGTACTTATATGAATTTTCGTACCAACGAACCAATGAAGGTACAAGCGGAAAGTGATCGAAAAGGGCGACTAAAAGAGAACTAATAAACTAACCAATTCAGAGACGGGTGGGCTTTCTATCAAAGAAAATATTTGATGAAAATGATATATGAGATATATCTTATTCTATGATTATGATGAATTGACTTGCCTTTGTTTTATGAGTTTTGTATGATACCAACTGCATAGTTATGACAAATTCGGTTCTGCGCAAGGCAGAATTATGTGTACACCCGTGGTTGTGAGTCATCTAGTGTGTCGACCGATCATTGTGTTCGAGAAGGAGGCCTCCTTCTCAACACCTACTATGTGAATTGTAGCTCTGGTTCATACTTATGATATCTATCGTCTGTGTAGACATTTACACTGAGGTTTTATAAAATGTTTAGCATGCTCGAGTTGATTTCAAAGTAAAATACTCGTGAGATGTTTCTTCATGGCAAGTTCAATATATAGCTCTATCGAGCACTTTAAAAGCATTTTGGCATGTGTCACACTGAGTACGTTGTACTTAGCCCTGTATGTTATTTCTAAAATGTGTATGTTGAGCTTGGTGACGAGATGGAGGTGTGCTGAGTGCACTGGCGACTCCAGTATGGTACATTGGGGGTACAATTGTACCCCAAAAAAAAATTATTTTTACTAGTATTATATATATATATATACACATGTGTGCATTTATTTATTTTAAATAATTAGACTAAATTTTAAAATATTATTAATGTTAATATATAGACATGTAACTTATCCTAGTATTTTTGCTCATCAAATTGGTGTTGATTCTTCCCGTTGCTACTGCAAGTGTCGAGAAAATATTTTCTAGAATAACTTATGTCTAAAACAAGTTGCGAAATAGCATGAAAAATCAATTTTTAAATGGTTGTTTGGTCAATTTCACTAATAGAGATGTGTTTTCCTATGAGTTTATGATGATGATGTTGTCAATCGCTTTTAAGTAATGAAGCATCGTCGAAAATTAAATTAGGTATATTTGTAATTTTACAATTTTCGTTGGCATTATTGTAAGATGGTACTATTAATGTTATATAATTATTTCTCGCACCCCCGAATTATAAATCCTGGAGTCGCCACTGGCTGAGTGGCTTGTTGTTAATAAATAATGTATAGCTTGGTTCAAGTTAAGTTTATATGTCTGCATACATGTAAACTAATCAGGTGTTTGTCCGCTGCAACACTTCTGTGATATTCTTTTGAATTCAACCTTTAGTATGTGGTTTGTTTCCACTGAATACTAAATAATTCACCTGTACTTTTGAATAAATTGGTTCTTAAGTTATATTTTTACATCGAACTTTTGATTTAACTAAGTAACTTGTATTCTTGTTTCTAAAAGTTACTAGTGTGCTTGACATGCCTCGATCATTGATTCTATTATTCTTATTGATTATTGAATAATCAAGTCATATAAGCTTAGGTTCCAATCATGTTTCTCTTTATCATTGATATAATATGCCAGCGTAACCACCCCGGCTTAGGAGATTATTGTGCCCCCTAATGTCGGGGCGCTACAGTATCCGCCCGGATACTAATTTTTTATACCGAATTCGATACCGATCGGATATGGCTCCGGATCGAGCAGGATATATCCGATCCGTTTTCACCCCTATTAATAGATGTTAAAAAATGAAATGCTAATAATCAAACCGAACTAAATTATACATATATCATTAAAATTTACTGAACTAAATTTCTATAATAGATGTTGATATTTTTATAACAACATATCATAGTTTACTTAAAAATATGGAACTGAAAAATAAGTTACAAGTATGTAACTCATTGATAATCTAATGACCTAAACAAGTGCGTGTTTGGTTGGCAGAGATTCTGCTATGGGAAAGTAAAATAATTTCATATTATTAAAATCAAGTGTTTGGTGTAACAAGGAAAGTAATCAGATTCCAAAATTTTAAATTCCTATGTTTGTTTCACTTTTAATAAAATTTGGGAAAGTAATAGGAATTCTCAATACAAAGAAAATAGCCTAATATTCCAGGATTCTATCCCCAGCCCAACCCAGTTATTCTTTTTCCTAATACGAGGATTTTAATTGAAACACAATAAATTAAGTCTCCCCCACAAATAAAAAGAATCGTTCTTTGTGCTCGTGCTCTCTCTGTCTGCGCCACTTCCTCTCTCAGTCTCTCTCAAAATCTTTGCATTCTCACAAGGTATGCCTCGTTCGGTTCTTGAGAGGTTTTATTTATTGAATCGTCGTTTTAGACCGATTTTTTATTTTCTCAGTTTAAATATAGTTTACTTGTGTTATGGATTTTGGTTATGATACTCCAATTTATGTATTGAATTTAGTTTGATGCTAATTGCACATTTGCTTCAAATTTTGGTGTGCTGATGATATTACATATGCATGATAATCGATAGTCTCTTTGAATTGTCTTCTGAAAACTTTGAGTAATCTTGGTCTACAAATCTTCTAGGACAAGTTAACGCTTTAATGTTATTATATTTGTTATTGACCTCTATGTAGTGTTTTGTTTTATCAGAAGCAAATATAGTATTGATTCAATCAATATGAGTAGCTAAAGCGGATGCAGCTAGGCTGCTTGTTCCTTGTTCTTGGCTATATGGATTTAAAGGGGCTTGTTCCCTCAATATGTGCTGCTAATGGCTATGTGTAGTTAATCACCCCTTGATCACCATTAGTACAATCGATATGTGAACCTTCGGATATGCTAATGAAAGTTTAAATGTCATATGGACTATTGATGCACACTGGAATTTTGAATAGCTTTATGTATTGATTCAATCTCATAATTTTTGTATTGGTGTATAATTTTTATTTTGTATTCATGTACATATGTAATACTTCGGAACATTCATTAATTTTTAGATGGCTCATCACGGTAAAGGGGCTAATCATGTATGGACTGCTGAAGAAGATGAAAAATTGGTTGAATCAATTGTTGAGTTAAAAAAAAGTGGAAAATGGCATGGTGAAAGTGGAAGTGGATTAAAAAAAGGTTATCAGAAAGAGCTAGAAAGAATATCAAATGAAAAATTACCAGGACATGGGCTTAAAGAAAAACCACATATCGAATCTCGTTGTAAGTTAATGAAAAAACAATATAATGATATACATGATCTGTTGACCAATGGCTCTTTAAGTGGATTTGGTTGGGATGATGATAGAAAATGCGTTACTGCAAGTTCGGACGTGTGGGATCCTTATTTGAAGGTAAAGGTTAAGATATTTTAAATAGATTTTTGTTTCACTAGCTATTTCTTACTTATAATTTATGGTGTTAGTATGAAATTATATGTTATACTTTGTTGCAGAGCCATCCAGAATGCACTTTCATGAAGAACAAGCCTTTTTTTACACTGACAAATTAGTGCGTGTTTGGGGTAAGGATAGAGCTAATGGATTAAATGCTGAAGCTACAACGGATGTGGTTGAAGAATTAGACATCGAGCAGAATCAAAATAAGGAAATGAAGATTCTCATGAAGACAATGTTCAGACTATACCACCAATAACTACTACATATCGGGGTAAGGGTACTTCAAACAAAATCTGATCAAAAAAGGAGGAGAAGTATAGATGGTCTGGTTGTGAGTTTGGAGTGTATGACTAATGCACTTACTGCTCACATGGAGAAGTCTGATGACCAAATGACTAAGTTTGTGGAAAGTTTTGTTGGAGTCGATTAACAGAAGATAGAAAATCGTGATAAGTTTAACAATCTATACAATATATAAAAATAGAATTGATGGCAAAAATTACAAGAATGACATTTTCCCTCCAAAAGTGACAATCAATTGTCCAATAGTTTTATGAATGTGATTTATTTCAAAGAGTTGTGAATTGTCCAATGGATTAGGTAATAAATGGATTTAAATTATAAATAATACTCTATTAATTTCTTTATTTTGCTATATCCATATGTTACTCCATTTATTTATTTATTTTAATACTATTTATTTTAATAAATAATTTGTGTTAAATTTTGTTGTGATAATAGAATATTTGAATACATTGTCACAAATAAAACTAATTATTAATTGAACTTTTGTAAAATAATATTAAGTTAGATTTAAAGTTATTGATCGATAAATTTATTGTGATCATGATTTCTTGCTTAATTTTTTGATGTATTATTTTTTTCAAAGAAATTTATCAAATTAATAAAGGAAAATAGTAAATACTAATTATTTAGATAACTATTAAGAATTTAAATAAAATACCATAAATATTATAATTCAAATATCATAATATCAATAGTAGTTCATATAAATGTAGACATATAGTATAACATATGTTTATATATCTATTGCATGAATATTTAAAATTATATTTACTTATATTCTTTTAAAATTATTTTAGGTTTTCAATATTATAAAAATTAATTTTTTATTAAAAATAACAATAATATATTATATTGTGTTGTTCATTAATGATGTGAAACTGTGAGAGTAAATATATAATTCCAATTTTCTATTTATTTTATCACTCTTTATAATTCCTTGTTTCGTGCAGCGCATGGGCGCAACACTAGTGAATTACAAAAAATTGAAGTGTTAACAAATTCACATAGACAAGTGTATGGCTATAATGATGTTGGTTAATGTTTGCTACAACTTGGAGGCATCTCTGGAGCCTAATTTTTTGGCAATAAAATGCTTATTTTTCGATTAAAAAAAATATTGCTATAAGAAAATTGACATATTTATTCTATCATTATTAATGTTTTTTAAAGAGATCATTATTAATGTTATTGATAACTTAATTATATTTTTAATTGAATAAAAATTAAAAATCTTAATCAATTTCCTGGTTGATTCCAACCACTGGATTTTAAATTTGCTAGGATTCAGATTATAAATAATCATATTCCACAGAATTACATTCTTTGGAATTTTACTTTCCCTATTTCATTTCCCATATCGAATCATATTCTGCAGAATCATATTTCCAAATAACATTACTTTCCTGCCAATCAAACTTAATACTTTGAAAAATCTTATTTTTTATTCATTAAAATTTAATAGATTAATTAAATTTTAAGTAACTCAAGGTCACTACCTAGGAAGATAATTTTGACTAATAATTTTTTCTTATTGTTTGTTTTACTTAAATAGTACTACTATTTTGTTGTAATCTATTTTATATACTAAACTAAAATAGTCTTTTTTAAATTTTCACTCCAAAACTATATTATCTACATTAATTAAAATTTCGGAGTTAGCAACAACTTTAGAAATTATTCGCATTAATAACTTTGCCTGCAATATTAAAAAATAAATCACATTTTTAAAAAATTTATGCATGCTAAAATTACAATATAAAATTTGAACATTTAAATTGTATTTTTTATTTTTTGTATATAGTTATTGAAGTTATTTACTGACAATGTGGGGTGTACAATTCTAATTTGTTCTATACGATTAAACAATGATTAATAGTCAAAGATTTGGTGACTCTTTGTATTGCCGACAGTTTTGCTTCCGATCTGCAAATTAGTAACCAAATTAATGTATGCATGGTTTTGGGTGTCAATTCTTGTCTGCAAACTAAAATAGTTTTTTTTTAATTTTCACTCCAAAACTATATTATCTACATTAATTAAAATTTCGGAGTTAGCAACAACTTTAGAAATTGTTCGCATTAATAACTTTGCCTGCAATATTAAAAAATAAATCACATTTTAAAAAAATTTATGCATACTAAAATTACAATATAAAATTTGAACATTTAAATTTAATTTTTTTATTTTTTGTATATAGTTATTGAAGTTATTTCCTGACAATGCGGGGTGTACAGTTCTAATTTGTTCTATACGATTAAACAATGATAAATAGTCAAAGATTTGATGACTCTTTGTATTGCCGACAGTTTTGCTTCCGATCTGCAAATTAGTAACCAAATTAATATATGTATGGTTTTGGGTGTCAATTCTTGTTTGATTCCCCCCCCCCCCCCCCCCTCCCTTATAATAATGAGAATCAACTTACAGCGAATTGTTGGTTGAATTCAAATTTATCACACGAAATAAAATCATGATGAATGACTCATGTTTGCCATAGAAGAAGTGTAGAACAACAAAGCCAATACTTCGTATAAACAAATTTCATGCTAAATGTATCGAGTGCATTATGTTTAAAATCAATTTCAATAATAATAGTTATAGTAGTTTTTTTTTTTTTTTTTTTTTTTTGCTTTCTTTTATTACTTGATATTTTAATATTTTTCGGTTTATGACCCAATTTTTTTTTTTTTTTTTTTAATTTTGAACTTTATGGCCTACATACCATATTTCGGTGACGAGTTCGTCATTGTCGTCAAAGAAAGATATTGAATTAAAGTTTAACATACATGTCATTACTCGTTTCGATATATGGTATGCGACAACAACGAGCTGGGTCACTTTTCCAATGCCAAAATGGGATGCAGGTTATGGTTTAAAAAAGTTACAAAGTTCAAGACTATTAACAATAATCTAAGGTTGTGTTTGATAGGAAGTTAGGATTTGGTAGGATTAATAACCATGAGACTGTTTGTATGAATAAAAAGTGAGATAAGTTATCTATTTTAGTATTTGGTAGGTGAGAATAAAAAGTAAGATAAGTTAAATAAATGTTTGGCATAATAGACAAAACTCAAGATTAAATTGATAATTTACAAAAATAACTTTATAGTAGTATTTTTTATCCATACATAATTATCTTCTAAAAAACCTAACACTTCCCTATTTTTTGTAATTATTTTTATATCTATTTATTTTTGTATTTTGTAAATTTTAATTTTTTATTTACATATCTATTTTTTTTTATTTTGTAATCTTTTTTAATAAATTGTAATCTAATTTAATTTTTTTTATATATTATATATATATATATATATATATATATATATTTCTTTGTAATTTACGTAGTACAAGTATTATTTTTTGTAATCTTTTATTTATATATATAGAAGGGCAAAGCGGAATTTATATCTATAATTAAATATTATTTATATATATTATTATCTATAGTATTTATATATATATAAGGACAAAATGGGAATTTTGTTGCCTACTCTTGATTACTGTTGAAACATCGTAAGTTATCCAACCATTTTGGTCAAATTAATTGTCCGAGTGAAATAGGGAAAGAAGCCCGGGCTTTGATATAATAACGTTCTCCCAAGTTTACGCGTCCTGGATACCAAACACCCGTTTAACTTAAAATATTAAACTTATTTTGCTTCAACCTATCAACTAAACATAGTCTAAATTTTAGTCAAAACTCATGAGGACCTTCAGGTCACATTAACTCTTTTTGAGTGAAAGTTCTTCTATATTTGCTTGAAATTAAAAAAAAAAAAAAAAAATGGACACTCTTTTCAAAACAAAACAAATGTAATTTTGGAAGAGGAAATGTTAAATGGGCTTAATGGAAATGGACTAAAATTGCGTTTAGAGCTAGGACTACGAGTAGGGGTGAGCTTGACTTGGTTCGGATATCGTTCCGAACTGCATTGATAAGACTGAATTAACCGAAATTACTATTATTATGAACAAAAATCGAATTATATAATATGAAAATCAAATAAAACCGAACTAAAAATTTCGATTGGGTTATAGTAAAATACCAAAAAACCGAATTATAAAGTATCATTTAAATTTGTCTATTCTTTTACTGCATTATGTTAAAAATGCATTATAAGCGTTAATAGTAAAAGAGAAATGATATGCTACTCTCCCATTCGTGGACATCTCCGTGGGCACCTTCATCGTTTTATCACTTTCACATTACTTTATTTGATTTTTTCAATTGTTTTAAATTCAAGTACCTTATAAATTAATATAAAAATCAAAAAATCAAAAAAATAAATAAAAATCAAAGCTCGATTTGTTTTATTACTCATTTTTTAAAGTTGAAAAAAAAAAGAATACATCAAGCTTTAATTTTTTAGATTTTATAATTTCTATATTAATTTCTAAGGTACTAGAATATAAAACAATTGAAAAAATCGAACAAAGTAATGCCAAAATGATAAAATGACGAAGGTGCCCACGAATAGGGGAGTAGCATATCATTTCTCAATAGTAAAATAATCCAATATTAAATATAACTGATCTTAGGTAAATTGATGTCAAAAAATCTTAATAAGATTAACTAAAGAGGAAATACCCCCATTTACCATTCCCCCCTTAGTGTAGTCAAATTATAACCAAAACTTAAAAAATAACAAATTTTACCCAATTTGTTATTGTGTGGACCAATGTACCCCCATTCTCCTATTTTCAAAAGATCATTCTCATTTCTTCTTTCTTTCCCCAGCTTCTCTCTCATTCATCCGTCTCCCATCTTCTCTGTGTGAGGACTCGGCGAAAGAAAGCGGCGTTCCAGTTCCGGGTGGCGGCGGTCATTGTCGCGGTTGCAGGCCGCGACCTTGCTTTTGCTTGGTTTTAGGGTTTGCGTGGCCGCAGTTCCAGGGATTAGGGTTTGCGTGGGTGTTGTCTGGTTTAGGGTTGCGTTTCTCGGAGCTTGGCTGCATTTCCGCGACGGTGCTGGTAGCCGGAGTTGCGTTCAGGTAGGTTTCCTTTTTCCTTTCTGTTCTTCTTGTCCTTTTTTCACCATTCTAGTTGTTTTGTATGCTTTTTTCGAATATATCATTTTTTTGAAGTGGTTTATTTCGTTGGTTGTTGTTGGAATAAAAAGCTCAGCATTAATTCGGATTGTTCTGTTGTCTGATTCTGTGATCATTTTACATAGTACGGACGACAACAACATTTGTTTTTGTAAAGGCAATACTAACAAGAAGCAATAAATGCATGTGTGTAAGAATTCATGCATTTATTACATTTACTTGCATGTAAGAAATGATTTCAATTCTTACTTGATATTGTTGACGTTTTTAACAGGTGCATCATGATTTTTTATTGTGTAAGAATTCATCACGTTTTTGCCAATTCTTATGTAGGTAATGGCCTCTTTAATTATTGTTGTGCATGGAGGTGCTTGGAAGAATGACATATATTGTGGTGGAGTCAAAGATTTCATCCCCGTGCAACGTGGTGTTATAAGCTATGAAGATCTGTTGTCGAAGCTTGCACTTCGCTTGAAGAAGGATAAGGCCACGCACACGTTCGATATAGATGCAATGATTAAAGGAAGGTCACTACTCAAGGACGTGCGAAACATTTATACAGGTTGCACAAGAGGGAGTAGTGGAATGTAGCCAAGCACGTGTCAAAAGACGATGGAAACCTAAGAAATGTACCATATGTGGTATAGTCGGGCACACTCGCAAAACTTGCATAGATCCCAACAGGTTTGAGTAATGAATATTGTGTCAAGTCTTACTACAAGACATCTTTTCCTACTAAGTAATATTTTGAAGTAGTACTTTTTCATCCTTAGTATATTTTTGTAAAAATAATGTCACTTCTTACCCCCTGCAGTGTTTATGTGTGGTAAGATTTGGCATTGTTTTTTTAAACTTCGGTGGTTAAATCAACATTTTGTTGTGAAAAAACTTTTTCCATTTATATATGTCGTATATGTAATTTGCGTGCAAAGTTATTTGCTTATAAGTAGACACATACTCGAATGTATCCCAAAGAATTGTTCATTTTTGCGCAAGATTTTTAATCACATCTTTTTCAATCTTTTAGAATTTAATTATGTTTACGATGTAGGGTAACTTCGAAATATATGTAATCTTACACATACAGTCAAACGAACTACATCATTTTCTTACACATAGAGCCAGTCATCACGCATCATTTTTCTTTCGAAGTGTTTAAGGTAGGCAGAAATTTATCAATTCTTACATATAGGCAATAAGAATTCGATCATTTTTTACCATAACTGAGCCTAAACAGAATAAAAATGCAGAAAAACCACATCCTTTCTTTGATTTACCCATGCAACCCCATCCTTTCTTCGATTTACCCCAGCAAAAGGAAGTGCTTAGTGTATTTTTTAATGGGCAACCTTCAATTATATTATCAAAATATACAAAAAATGGCTTTCGCATCAACGTCCCTATGCGTCTTGTGCGTTTGTTATTTCCATCTGGAATGATTTTGCCCCGGTGTTGTGCCTGTAGATTGAAGTTGCGACGTGATGATGATATTTGGCTATCTCACCCGGGTTCGCCATCCCCCTGGGTCTGCTTTGCTTCCTTAAGTATTTTTCAACATATTTCATGCAGTAGAGAGCACTGCCCCCTTCGCTCTGCTCACGGTATGCCTTCCGCCCTACAGTAATGCCCATTTATTACTTACTGTAAGACAATTCTTATCACATAGATATAAGTAATCAACATTTATGTTCTAACATATAGCAATAATTTATCCCAAACAAACAATTAACAACGCAATTGGTTCGCACCCATCGGTAAGAAATTACTCAATTCTTATGTCATATAAATGTGGTTCTTACCACTTAAAGTCAAGAAATTCCCATTTCGTACTTACCATAAGACAATTCTTATCACATAGATATACACTTCTTACCACATAGATTTAACTCATCAGCATTTGTGTTATAACATATAGCAAGAATTCATCCGAAATAAATAATGTATTCGAAGCAATTGGTTCGCACCCTCCGGTAAGAATATATTCAATTCTTATGTCATATAACTCGCTTTTCTTACCATATGTGTCAAGTAATGCCCATTTCTTACTTACTATAAGTCAATTCTTATCATATAGATTAACAATTCTTATCACATAGATATAAGCAATCATATAGAAAGAATTGAATACAATCGAACAATTAACAAATCATTTGATTCGCACTTTCCGGTAAGAAAACATGCAATTCTTATGTCATGTAATTGTTATTCTTACTATATAAGTCAAGAAATGCCCATTTCTTACTTACCTTAGGACAATTCTTATCACATGGATTTACAATTCTTATCACATATAATTGCATTTCTAACCATATAAAGTCTAGAAATGCTTAGTTCTTATCTGACATACGTTCTTATAGAAAAGTCTAGACTTAATAATTTTTGAATACTTATCTTAGTGTGCTGATTTCAAGTACCTGTAGCGTCCCCGAAGGTAATTTCCCACTGCCCATATTGCGGGTTTTCAATTTTGTTCTTCCTGAAGTACCCTATTGCGTTTGCAAGTTGGGGTACGAGTCGTGCCATTGGGAGGAAGACATTCGTTCTATCTTTCTCAAAATCAGCCTTTCTAACGTTCCAGGCCTTTGGGTCGTATATCTTAAGCTTTTGCTCCTTTAGCTTGATCTTTAGTGTTGCCCAGTTTCCATCGAAGAAGCATGTTGCTACCACCTACATACACACATAATTTCATAAGGTTTGATCCATTTCTTATTGAAAAATAGACGTAGTAAATAATCATTTATGTTTAAACGTGACATATGAAAAACTATACATTGTCATAATTATTCCAGTTTTTCACTCCTATCCCCCAATCTGGAACTGTCCCATCAGCAAACCCGATTAACCTTGCCATACGAAATCAATCCATAATAGCAAGAATGATTTGCAATTCAGATAGTGGAAGATTCAAATTCAAAAACAATGGAATAAGAAATCAATTACATAGATTAAGAATTCACCAAGATGCCTTATGCAGTTAAGAATTCAGAACTTAAGTATAATAATTCAATAGAAACTCATTGACGTCCCCTGCCATTGATTCATACCCGGCTGGGATTAATTTATGTGGCTTATGCAGCAGTTGGATTCTCTCACAATCCCACTCAACCTGTAAGAATAGAAATTCATAGTCAGAATCACACATCCTATTGATTTCTTACCCCCCCAAAAAGTTATTCTTACTGCTAAACAACAATTCTTACAACAGTAAAACTCTAAAAATAAACTCTCACTTTTTCTATTCATATGAAAAATAGCAAGTTTCTTAGCACAATATCAGATTTCTTACTGTCATGAACAATGTAACTTGAATATTCATACTTAGTTTTTTCGATCCTATTCATTTCTTACACATATCAACATTTCCAAACATAAATAGTCAATTCTTACCCCATACGAAAATAACATGCTTTCTTACTCACAAAAAACCCAATTCTTACTGTATTAAATAATTCAATCTTAACAGGTACGCAGCCCCTAGCATATTAATCAACCACTTGCTGCAAAACAGTGTGCCCCTTCGATGAACCCATGTTTAATCCAAACTGCAATTACCAACATCTAACCAATTACTGAAGAAGTTTACATTTTTCCAAAGCAGTAGCCTCCCTAAAGACTCAAAACCCTAGTTTAATGAGCACATGCAACCAGTTATCGATGAACCCATGAATCCAAGCACTTTTTTGATGAAATTTCAACTGAGAATCACACATGCAAACCTAGGAAAAAGCCCTAATTTTTCCTTACCTGTGCTTCTATAAACGGGAATCTGCTGGGTCTCTCATCAACACGTTCCTCAATCCCTCGATGTCTGCATTTTCCGTCGAAGCCGCTGTCCTCTTCTTCTTCTTTTTCTTCTGTTTCGAATGCTCTTGAACGGCCGGATTTTCCGCAGGAGTTTCTTCACGGCTACGCTTTGAACTTCTAGTAGTCATCACTTCTGCTGCGAACGGTCGCCGGCGTTTTGTGTTTGTCGTCGGAGCAGCCCTAGGGTTTCTCCAAGGAGGTTTTGGAGGGGAGGTTTGCAGAATGAATTTTGAAGAAACTGAAAGGGCGTAAATGTGGGGGGGAGGAAATGGGTTAGTGGAGGGTGGTTTTTCTTTTGTTTAAAATGCTTTTAATTTTTTTTTTCCTTTCCTTAACTTTAGGGGTATTTTTGGAAGTTCAACCCAAAGTTGGGTATAATTTGTGTATTTTTAAGTTTTGGGTAAAAATTGGTTTTTTTTATCTCTAAATAGGTAGAATATTTTTTGCCCCTTAACTAAATGCATTAAAGAATTGCATAGAAATGATAACTTAATAAAATATGAATAATTTAATAAAATACAGTAAATAATAAAGCTCACATATCAAAAATTTTGAAAGGAAACTATATTGTTTTAGTATATTAATATAAATATAATATGGTTTGAATCTTATTATATTCGAATAGAATCACTCTACATGTTCCTGCTCAAATGCCACTTAGCCCGCCTAAATTGCATAGATTGCATATGACTCTTCATTTGCTGCGACTCTTCATATGACTCTTCATTTTCCTTCCTGCTTAAGAATGCGGAAAGACACCTCCTCAATAGATATATACTCCATTAATGATGAGATTGGGTATGTTTTAACTTTTTATATACTTTTTCATGCTGCACTTTCCAAGGTAGTAGCTGAATCTTTTTTCCCAAAAAACTTTAAATTTCAAATTTACAATGTAGGGGCGTATAGTACATTTTGGTTATATACCTGCATATGGAGATTAATAAAAATTGTTCAGTCAAATCTTAATTTTCAATTTAGTTGCAACTACAAAAATCAATAATATGTAAACTTTACTACTCCTTATAAGTCAAATACCCAATCAGTTTTACAGCCTGATTCTTTTATGCACCAACCAAAATTTGGTATAAATCAATCTTAAAATAAAAAAAAAAAAATCAAATGTCTGTAATGTTTAACTATGTAAGGAGTACATCATAATTGTCTAAATCTATTATATACTTATATATATATTTTTGATAATCCGTGATTATGTGAACTGCTTGATTCTTCAATTAAGAAATGCCAATTAAATTTAAAATTATATTATAAACCAATTAATATGGCAAAATTGTACTCCCTATTTACTAATTTATTTCAAAGGTGGGCTTCTCATGCTTGGGCCGAAGCACATACTCCCTCCGTCCCATTTCACTAGTCTTGTATACTATATTGAGCCGTCCCACTTCAGTATTCTTGTTTCTATAAAAGGAAAGAAATGAGCCAATCAAAAACCATTAAACTCTAGTGAACCCCTAATTCCTTTAACTTTAGACACTCTCCTAAAATCTCGTGCCGAAAAGTAACATGACTAGTGAACTGGGACGGAGGGAGTACTTCCTTTTGTTCGTTGTTTTTGACTTGTCTCATTTATAGAATATATAAGTGATACTACTCCAACCCACCAAAGTAGTCTCATTTACTTTTTTGACTTTTCCGGCATGCATTTTCATCGAAACCTAGTACGAGTTTTAAAATATAATTTTTAAGTACTGTTTTTTTTACGGGATACTATGAAAAAACGATACTTAAAAATTATATTTTAAAACTCGTACTAAGTTTCGGTGAAAATGCATGCCGGAAAAGTCAAAAAAGTAAATGAGACTACTTTGGTGGGTTGGAGGTAGTATAGAATAATGAAACGAGACAAGTTAAAAATAACATAGGAGAGAAAAAAAAAAAAAAAAAAAAAAGGAGAGCAAGCGGGGTGCCCCGACTCCGAGTATATAACCGAGGTTACCCTAAATTTTTACTGTAAATTGTTACTCTCCTTCCGTTTGATTTTTTGATTTTTCCCTCTAAAAAGCAGAAATCAAAAACCTAGCCAGCGAGGCGAACGCGTGTCATGACCGGAGGCGAGAAGGAGTCCCCGCCGCCGAACCTCCGTTGCGACGGCGGGAAGAGGCGGCGCGGAGAGACCATGATGGAGGGCGATAAACACTGCGAGAAGAACCGGGAAAAGCTTCAGCGGAAGTCCTCCGCTTCCGAAGATGCTCCTAGGGTGACGAAAGGCAGTGGCTTTGGGATGAGTGGGAGTGATAAAAAGAGGATTGTTTCGTCCTCTTCAGAAGAGGAGATTCCGGCGAAGAGGTTGACGAGGAAGGGTGGTGAGCGTGCTCTCGGGGAGGAAATCAGCGAAAATGAGAATTTTGGTGTGGAGAAAATGGCCAAAACTAAGGGTGGAAGGACGAAAACGCAATTTGTCGGATCGAGTACTGCAGTCGGTGAGAGACGTAAAAAGAATGATCATGGAAAGGAGGTGCAAGAGAAGACGACCTTTTCGGCAGAGAAAACCGTAGAAGAAGAAAAAAATGATGAGTGTAAAAGTAGACTTAGAGAAAGAAAATCTGGTAAAAATATTGAAGGGGCGAGAGGTCGTATGAGCAAGTATATCAGTGATGTAAGTTTGTGCTGTACCCTTTTGAGATTGTTTTAAAGTTTTCAGGAACTAACTTATTATGAACAGGATCCGAATGATCCGTTCCAGATGTGTCATCAATGCATGAAGAGTGATAGGAAAGTTGTGAGATGCAGCAAATGCCGTCGCCGACGCTACTGTTTCGCCTGTGTAGCAGCTTGGTACAGTATTTGTTAAATTCTTCCTTTCTATTTTTTTTTGGACAGTTGCTTGATGTTTGCACTGTTTTTCTTAATATTTTGCACGTTTGGCATTTCATTCCTCATGTTGAGATATTTTAGACGCTGATTGGACTTAATTTTAACATTTCGTTCATGTAAAGTTGTTGTATTTCATATGCCATAAGAACTCTATCATTTTGTCTCCTCTCTTAGTCGGCTAGAACAAGATGATTGATCTAATTCTTAACATTTTTTACACGTTTAAAATTTTGGATGTACTGTTGTAGTGTTTTCCCTGAGGTTGGTTGCATATATGCCACAAGGGGGAGTAAGGAGTATACCAATTGAATGATTTAGAGTCAATTACTTTTCATGTATTTGATTTATTTTTCTAATAGTATAAGTTATTTTAACCTACTTATTATTCTTTTTTGTGGGTTTGATTTTTAACAAGGCTGTTTTTTTTTTAATAGTTATGTGTTCTGCAGTATATGAAGGTTACATATATAAAAGCTAGATATCCTATTGCTTTTGGGTTTATTCATCAGTGCAATCTTACCTCCGGTGGCTATTCAAAAACTTTACGACCATTGCAAAATATTGGCCCTAGTACCTGACCTTTTTTTTGACTTATTTTACAGCTAGCCTTGGAGTGAAATCCAGTGTCCTGAAAAATAAAAATGAAATTGACAGCTGAAATGTTACGTGTATTATTTAATCAATACATTAAATGATGTAGAATAATCTACCCGCAAACAAAATGTCGTTTAAGTCAATTCTAAAATGAAAATTAAATTTTATCTTCTGTCCTGCATGGTTCCAGCAATCCTAGGTTTGCTTTTGAACTTTCACGTTAACTCATTCTGCATATTTTGCTAAACAGTGTTGATTCCCAATTATTGCTTTGTAGCGCTTCAGTATTGACTGCCATAATGTGTTTTTTTTATTTGATTAAAATTCATTTGCCGATAACAATTATAGTGTTTTTTTTTTTCACAATGTTATCCAAGTTTAGTTGCTCATAAGAATCATATAACTGTTACGTTTTCGGACTTCGTAATGAATTTCTCTTTAATAAGGTCGCTAGATGTTTCTGGAAATCTGATGTTCAGGGTATATCTGTAATTTGTTTGGAAGCAAAAGATGTGAAGAACAATATTTAATTCTTTTTTTTTTTTTTTTTTTTTTAAATTTTATTTTGTTGTTCGTGTTTGACATAAAATGATGTCGTTTGATGACTTGACAAGGTGGATTTTCAACATCATGTTAATTAATATTTTGAAAACATGGGATTCTGGTGGCGCATCATTTTTCAGGTTGCCGGATTTCAATCTGGTGCTAGATTTGAAACAAGTCAAAAAGATAAGATTCTGAAATGATATCTTCCGGGGGTACTTTTGAAAAAGCCATTAAAAGCCATGTTAGAATGATGAATTCACACCTTTTTTGTTTCCTTAAAAATGCATTGCAGTTGCTTTTTGTGGGTATCTACGGGGTGTGACCATGCAGTTTGCATGGGATAATATTGTGAATATAGGAGTAAACATTATGTCTAAATGGATAGGCTTCTTAAGTTTTCTAGTATTCATAAAATGTTGCATTGTCTCAACTGGTTTACTGGGAGCTTTCCTCACTCTTTTGGATGCCCGTAATAGGTATCCTGAACTCTCAGTGGAAGCAATAGCAGAGGCTTGCCCATGCTGTCGTGAAAACTGCAACTGTAAAGCTTGTCTTCGCAGTGCTAAATCAGTTAAGAAGGTTGCATTCTCCCTCTTTATTTTATGCACTTTCTCTTTCTTTTTCACGTTCTGCCTCAGAGAATTTCTGATGATTGTTGCAGGCTGCCTACTCTGGAGATCCAAATAATAATAGTGAAAAGATACGGTTTCTTAAGTATCTTACTAGTTTCCTCTTGCCGTTCCTTGTACAATTTTGTCATGATCAGACAATGGAGAAAGAAATCGAAGCCAATGTTCATGGTAATATTGTCATTGTTACACTGTATGAAATCCATGGAAATTAGATCTATTTTCTTGACCTTCGATAAAAAGAGTTAGCCTTCTGTTCAGCTTAACATAAACTTTCTGGCCACACTGACTTAGACATTCATTCCATACTCAGCGTTAGATGTTTTGAACAGAGTCATTTTTTTAATTTAGTCAATGGAGAATATCTAACACGGAATAATGCTACATAATAAGTTCATTTAATTTTATTTAACACGGGAAGATCTTTAAAAAAATAACTTACACGGGAAAGAGAAGCATTGTGTCTGACCTGAGTGTTATGAGCTTAATCAACTATAGATTTGTCTTGCTGCATCTAGCCATGCAGTTAATCATTTTCGAGCTTTTTACATGCAAAGAAAGTATAAAATTGAGTAGAACTATAGAAATAACCGACAGCTTTTTTGCATTTAATATTGTTATAAGTTCACATTTTTACTGTTTGAAAGTTCTTTGCTGGGAGATGGTTTTGCTTTTATATTGTTGGTTACTTTAAATTATTTCACTGTTTGCTCATTAAGGTAATGCCATTCTCGCAGGATCTTCACTATCAGAAGTCAAGATAGATATGATTGACTGCTCTGCTGATGAGCGTATTTATTGGTAAGTATTATATATATCACGTCTAATATTGTCACTGTTCAAATGATTCACGTATTCTTTTGCAGCGACAGTTGCAGGACCTCTATTGTTGACTTTCACCGAAGCTGTCCAAATTGTTCGTATGATCTCTGCGTGACTTGCTGCAGGGAGATCCGAGAGGGCTGTTTGAAAGGGAGTGACAAAGAGGTTGTCATCCAGTATGATGAAAGGGGAGAAGAGTATTTACATGGTAAGGTGGCTTCGAAAAAGAAAGCAACAACACCATCATGCAGTAAATCGATTTCCTTGAGTGAACAGATGCCACTGCCTGAGTGGAAAGCTATGGACACAGGTGAGATTCCTTGTCCACCTAAGGCAAGGGGTGGATGTGGAGATGGCCACTTGAAGCTCAAGTGCATTTTTGGTGAAAACTGGGTGCTAGACTTTAAGGAGAAGGCGAGAAATGTAGCCATTTTGTACAAAGTTGCCGATGCATCTCATATTCCCAGTCAAGGTTCTTGTTTGGAACTCACTGAGGATGTGCATGATGACTATGGGCACTTGAGGAAGGTTGCTTCTCGACAAAATGCTGCTGATAATTTCTTGTATTCTCCTTTGGCAAGTGATCTCCAGCCTGGGAAGTTGGAGCACTTTCAGAGACATTGGATCAGGGGGGAACCAATTATTGTAAGGGACATTCTAGATCTTACATCAGGATTGAGTTGGGATCCAATGGTGATGTGGCGTGCAGTCCGCGAGGTATTGATAACTAGGGGTTCCTCTGACTTAATGGTCACAGCAGTAGATTGCCTAGATTCGTGTGAGGTGAGTCTGTTACACCACTTTGAATATGTGTTCATTCAAATGATATATGAAGTGCTAACTTGTCGTGCAGCTTTAGACGAGTAAATTAGATATTGTAAGTGCTGATTTACGAGTCATTGACTGGAGAAGTTCTTAATGTTGCTTGCAGTTTTATTACGAGTATATTTAACCGAAAAGGAAACTAGAAAAGACATGACGGAACAGTATACTGACTGAAGAAAATCATGATTTACTAATAAATTTGCATGTTAAATGTTGCTGCCAAGCTTTCAAAGTTATCATATATTGCTGATTCAAAGAAAAGGTTGCATTCTTGGTAAAAAAAATTTAAGCAAATACAAAAAGTTAAAGCAATTTATTGCAATGGCCGATGGTTCCTTTGATTAATGATTACTAGTCAGTACTTCCTTTTCTTTGTTCTCCTTCCTACCAATTTTTAAACGTGGCATTCCTGAAGTTTTTATCTACCTTACTTTAATTTGTACTTACAGATGATGTTGTTAAAAGGGCTTGTTCTATGTATGTCACATACTCGAGCCCTATTCCTTAATCAGGGGTCTCTAGGAAGCCTAAGTGGATCGAGGGAGGCATATTTGGGAAAGAAAGCCCAGCTGGCCAACGACAGCTTGCTTAGGGGAAGCTAGTCATGGACTTTTTTAGAATTTATTTATTAAGACCCATCCCTGGCAAGTAGTTGATAATTTATTGGTAAATGTTTTTGATGAAATATATTTTCTTAAGAAATTCCCAGTGAGTTGTCATTCATTTTTGCAGCATGAAGGGTGTTCGAGTTCAGAGCTTTAGGGTGTCATATAGAGGATCACTACTTAAATTCAGTGTTCCTGATTTTATTTGTCTCTTAAGTTAAATAATAGGCATGTCATATATGATTCTGTGTATTTTCTGTTAATTATTTGGAATTTTGATATAAACATCCACAACTTTTCATGCCAATGTGTTTTGTAGGTTGATATAAACATCCACCAATTTTTCATGGGATACAAGGAAGGTCGTAGATATAAGAATAAATGGCCTGAAATTCTTAAATTGAAGGATTGGCCTCCATCCACCCTATTTGAAAAGCGACTGCCACGTCATGGTGCAGAGTTTCTTAGTGCCTTGCCCTATAAAGAATACACACACCCTTGTTCTGGATTATTAAATTTGGCTGCCAAATTGCCATCTGATATGCTGAAGCCAGACCTGGGACCGAAAACGTATATAGCTTACGGGTTTGGTGAAGTGTTAGGACGTGGAGATTCCGTGACGAAGCTTCATTGTGATGTGTCGGATGCGGTAAGGGTAACTAATATTGAGTAACATATTTGATTGATACCAACTGATTTGAAGGTATGTTGGAAATTGTAATATGATGGAATTATTCTCGCATAATCCAGAATCCTACAGGAACTTTATGATAGCAAGCATCTTATATTCCATGCTTGTATAAGAAGCTATCCACTACTTTTAATATGTGATTCAAGTCACTTTGGCTGAGGTCAATCAGCTAATGTAATAAAAAAGACTACACTTTTAATTCTGGATGATTGGTTTTTGGGACGAATTAAAGTTCCTTTCCAAGAGCCACCAGGATAATTGTTTTTGGGAGGATTATAGTCTATTTTTCTTGTGATGTGTGGCTGATTTGATAAATTGGGAAGGATTGAGCATCTATTTTAGGGATAGGATCAAATTTGTGTTGATTTATCTTATTTTCATCCAATGTTCCTAGGTAATAAAGCCTAAAGTAGGCTGCGTATTTTGTAAACATGCCTGCACCTCAATCAGGAAATAAAGTCGAGAAAATTCTAAAAGAAGAAGATAGAGCATTCACAACATTCTCCTTTTAGTTAAGATAAACATGATTTGATTTGGGTGAACCATTTATTTTTTGCTAACTAGTTGAAACTCTAGTTGATCCAAATTCTAAAGATACAATATGCTTACGAGCAGCGCTAGAGACTTGTTAATATTTCTTTGCTTAGACGTTAGTATATTGCAGAAGTGTTAGCTTGGTGTGCCACATATCATGCATCAAATTAATGCAATCTGGAGAAGCTGTGCGTACTTGAACCACATTCTGGGGAATGACATAAATGGTATTGTGCCACAGTTCCACTCTACAAATTTCCATCATATATTTGAACATACTATTTTGGGAAAAAACTTGCTGATGTCCTTATTGTGACTGTAGAAGTGATACTATATCCGGTTATGGTATTGTACTACTGTTGCATATGTGTGTTCCTCAATGAGCACGTTGAGTGTGATTCTAGTACATTTTACTTCAAATTTTGGGATTCCATTCCCATTAAATTTTAATGGATATGTGTCTATGTATTGTCGAATGTTGTGCTATGTATTATCACTTGTTTCAATTTGTACTTGTTTACACTCTTAATTCATTGTTTTTGTGAACTTTAATATTAATATTGGATTTATAATTAGGTGAATATTTTGATGCATACTGCTGATGTGGTTATTGAGCCAGAACAACTTTCAGCAATTCAGAAGCTGAAAAATAGTCATGCAAAACAAGACTGGGAAGAACTTTACTGTCCTGTTATTACAGATCAGAGAGAAACTGGGCCTGCCATGCAAGAACTCGATGGTCGCTTGAAGGTGAAAGCGGACTGCACCACATTGCCTGCTCTTGGCCCTAATGCTGCTGGAGATGGAACAGATCATTCACACTCTTCTGGTGACCGGAGTACAAATTTTGATTCCTTGGTGAATGGTGATAATTCAGAAAATACTGACCCAGTGGTCATAAATTGTGAAGAAAAGGATTCTCTTTTAGAAAATTCTGAAGGATCAAAAGTGATGTTAAAAAATCAAAAGAAATCAAAAGAAATCAATGGGAGGGAAGGGAAAGGTAATTGTTCTTCCCATCTTAACATGCTTTCAGGATAATCTGTGCATACTAGGTTTTTCTTTGCCCGACTGAACTTACATATTTTGCACTTTATTAGATGCAAGGACGGGTGGTGCAGTTTGGGACATATTCAGACGGCAAGATGTCCCGAAGCTTGAGGAATATCTTCGTAAGCACCATAAAGAATTTAGGCATATACATGGTTGTCCAGTACCACAGGTAATAGAAACTTGTGATTAACATTCAATAGCAGAATTCACTTCTTGGTGCGGAAACTTGTTGTGGCCTTTTGTTTTGGAAGTAAGGAAAATTTTATTATGTTCTCTAGAATCATATATTCCCTCCGTCTCCGTCCACAAATCTAGTCCTGGACAGTTTGACAGGGATGTTATGATTTTTTTTATTATAATAAAACCAGAAAGGCAAAGTAATATTTTAAGGGTACTTTACTCAAATTTAAAGTAGAAAAAATAAATTATAAATGAAGTAGAGTAATTTTAGTGGGCCACCCACACAATGACGTATTGTGTAAATTAGTAAAATTTTGACGATGTTCATTTTGGGTAGTGAGTGTGTTAATTTCCCTTTTAGGTATGCGATTAAATTTGTGGGAAAACCCGATTTAGTAAGTAAAACTAAATTTTTGGGATGGAGGGAGTATCAAATATAGTATCCTAGGCTACTTGTTACGTAAAGTAAGTAATCCTTTAATGGTTTTCATTGTTGTCTAATAGGTTAGAGAACTGCATCTTAGAGTATGTTTCTTGTAGGTCATTGCTGTCATGATCTGCATTTGAGTTTATCTTCTATCTGCTGAGGTTTCCTTTTATTTTATGTTATGGTTTTCAATGATTTCCTTTTGCATTTAGAACGAATGTGTATTATCCCTGGACACTCTGGCCTAGCTTTTTTTGTCACTTTGATTTTGGTATATGTTTAGGATTTATGTATTCTTCTGAAAAACTTTAGTTGGAAATTTTGCAATCAATTGGCCATTTGCCCTTTTTACCCATTTGCAAATTACCGAATAATCTCAATGTTCAAAAGGAAATTAGTCTTAGGTTGATTCATCTCTGACTCAGCATTTAATGTGTTCTGTAGTATCTTAACTGATTCCCTGGTGTAGTTGCAAGATTTCAATAATCTCTAATTGATTATTGTGATATTTTATATTGATTTAGAATGGAGTTATCCTTTCTGTTATTACCACAGGTCTATTTTTGCAGTCTGTTCAATATTTTTTGGTAGAGAGAGTGATGAAGAGAGTGAGAGAGAAGAGATGTCGCAATTTTCGAAACCTAAAGATGTATATTGTTCTTGGTTTAATTAAAAATTCTGAAATTAGGGATGAAAATTCAAAGCCTTGTAGATACTGGGCCCGAGTAAGTGAAGCCTATTAGTTTTCACAAAAAATAACATTAAAATCTGACACTTTCACTGAAAAGTAAGTCAATGCCTTGCAACATCCTGGTCCACCTCTTATGCTTCAGACCGCCTTGGATCCTACAAGGCGTGTTCATCACCTCTAAGGCGCCGCTTGCGTCGCCTTGCCTTGAGGCCTGTGCCTCAAATGCTTAATAAAACCATTGGTAGAACTTATGAGTAGAACTAGACGAGTCTTCCCCACTTAGCCCACCCCCCCCCCCCCCCCCCACCACAATGGTCAATTGGACCAATATAAGATGGAGTATGAGCCGGATAAGGAAGATAAGAGATGGTTGGAGCATGGCTAGAATTTTATGTGAACGCTTGGCTCTACCATGAATACCGAACTTGTTTGATTGAAGATGCAATATCCATTGGTTGCGAAAGGCATATGAGGTGAGGCGTTAAGAGATGCACGCCTTTTTGGTGCCCAAGTAACCAATGTTGCACAAGACTAAAGGCATGCTCGAGACATTTTGTCTTGGTGAGGTTTATGCCTCAAGGCAGTCCTAGGCAATAAGCCTCAAGACTAGAGATAATGAGAATTCATAATAATTCTAACAAAACTAAATCACAACCAAACATTAAATTCAATAGTTTAGAAGTCTTGGTGTTGACTGGGCGGTGGATGGTGAAAGCCGACAACTGGCTGGAGGAGGGAGGTTGAGGTAGAAAGAACTGATGTTTAGTCTACGTGTAAGTTTAATAATGAGCTCTGAATTATTAAAGCCCAAACACAAAAACCTTGTTAATTTTCAGCTAAGTGTCAGAACACGCCGAGGGTGGAATGCCCTGGGGTGTAGGCCTCAATCTCATACGCAGCCATAAAGACGTGCACCCTTAAGCTTTTCTCTAAGGCCTCGCCTGAAGGCGTACCTCTCCAATGCTTTTCACTAGACTGCAAGTAACCATTAACTAGAGCATGGAACCACAAACATGAATCATTCTCTCAATTTCAGAAAATCCTAGACAGGTAAGGATCTCCTCATCTCCTTTGTTCAATTGGCTATGGAAGGCTGTGTAAGAGCTCCTAATCGTACTCAATAAACTAAATACTAGATACTAATGAGTGACTGTCTGCATGGGTGACTAATTATCCATGCCGGCAGACCCGATACTCTCACATAGTAATGCTTTTTTTGCTGATCCACACCAATCCAGATTGCTCAAACCAATGCGCCCATTGTTGCTGCGTGCTTTCCTGTGCCTATTCACAAACCTTGCGGTCATAAAATGGTCGCTTGTGCCAATTCTGCCCGCGCCTTGTTTTGTTGCCCTAAATTTGCGCCCATCAGATTGTGCTTTAGGCCTTCCATTTGTCCCTCACCCATCATCAACCCCTTGTCTTGCAACAAAGACATCATTGAACCTTTGCCTTACAAGTCATTGAGAAGATTGGTTTTCTCCATCCTAGGGTGCTAGTCTCTTTGTTCTGCTAAAATATCTTCGTTTTCCTTCTCTAACATCTCAACCCTAGTATCCAACTCCAAGGAAGCAATCTTCCAAGTTTTCAGCATATATGAATCCGCCAGGTCGGACCAAATGATAGATTTAAAGGAAAGCAACGAGAGCCAAACTAATTAACCAATTGAATAAACATACTGAAAGAAGAAAAATAGGAGGAACCTCTTGTCAATGTGTCGGCCAAGTGCCTAGAAATTCCTTCCTTAGGAGGACCTTTATTATTCAACTATCCATGCATGCTCATACAAGAGCATATAGCTTAATACTAATTAAAATAAACAACTCCAATACTACTAACTGGAACCAAGGAAGAATATGGACTAAAAAGTAATCTGTCTTAACACTATTCCAGAGCCTTATGTTTCAAGTTTGGCTTCATTAATTTGACTTGGAGGATATAGACTTTGAAGAAATATGGGCTTGATACGAACATTTGGTGATATGAAATTTGATTATATATATTTAAATATTAATCAGTTGGTAGCTGTCTGTCAGTCTATTAAATTAACTCTTTACTTTTAGAATTGTAACAGTCATTTTTTACTTTAACATCAATAACTGTCACACTCAAATTCAAGTACTCCCTCCGTCTTAAGTATTCTGGCACTCTTTCCTTATTGGGTCGTCTCAAGTATTTTGACACATCTTATTTTTTGGAAATAATTAGCTAATTAATAGTATAATTAGTAAATCTCTTATTACACTTAACATTATCTAATTAAATCTTATCATCCACTCACCTCTCAGCACATATCCCAATATAATTTAAATCCTAAAAGTTTAAATTATCATAACTTTCTCGTTTGTTATTCGATTTTTATGATTTTTATACCAAATTAAAGGTTTTGATACGATCTTTCATTTAAGATCAAACATGGACATGTTTTTATGCATCTGTGATGCTCTAGTATAAAAATATGTCTAAATACATAAACCACATCACATCCCTACACACGTTACACTTTACACACTAAACACTCACGTCTTAAGTTCTGTGCCGAAAAGAAAAGTGTCTTAATACTTGAGACGGGGGGAGTATCATATTGCGATAAACACCCAACACAACAAACTCATCACCTTGACTTTTCAGAATGGGGGTAAAAAGTGTAGACATGTAAAAGTCCCCATATAACAGTTGGATAAAAACCAAAGCCCTACGTTAAGAATGAGATCAATGAAAGTTACAATTTAATGTGTTATCATCTAACTTAATCGTAAAACTTGACTTCATCAACAATTTGGTACCTTGAAACCACTGGTATTTGAGTCTTCATTTTATTCATCTTCTGCTAAGTAACATTATCAATATTGATTCATAATCGTAGTAGGCTTGTTTTTTTATGCAATTTATGTTAATGGAACTTTAGTGGCTAATTTCTATCATTATTATTATTTAGATCTTGTACCAATGTATTTTTTTTGTATAGGTTGTACATCCGATTCATGATCAAAGCTTATACTTGAACTCCTACCACAAAGCAAAGCTCAAGGAGGAATTTGGTTTGAAAGTTAAAACCTTTGATGGATAGGTAGTTCATTTTTCATTATTTTCCCTAATTTGTTGTGCTCTAACATTTGCATAGGAGTTGAACCCTGGACTTTTGTGCAATATCTCGGGGAGGCGGTTTTCATTCCGGCTGGATGCCCTCATCAAGTTAGAAATCTCAAAGTACATGCCCTTCCAACTTGTCCGCGCAATATTTTATTTTCCTTACTGCAAGTATTTCCTTTTATGTAGTTCATCTCAAGTGTTTGCTCTGAGACCTAAAAACTTAGTTGTCTTGATACTAGTTTCTTTCCCATTAATGGATGGCTTGAATGCCCTCTAATTTGATAACTTTATTGTTTTATACATTGGTTGCAGCAACCTTAGGTGTATGTTAGATTTTATACATATATATATGTAATATTTATAGGTTATAAATCATATATTTGAATTCAGCATCAAAAGAGTGATTTCCTCTTGTGTAAACATGATATTTAGCATGTCTCCTTGTGGAAGAATGTTGTGATTTCCGGAGGGTATAAGCTGGAAATCATTGAATTTAGAGTAATTAAAGTATTAGAAGAAATGTTAAACAGTAGGGAATAGGTACAAATGTGATGCAGTTCCATAAATAAGCTTGTCCTTTCTCTTTAAATTGAAACATATTTTTCTCGGATCAATAATTTTTGTTACCATTCTTATAACAATGACCTAACTGTTGTCAGATTCTTGTTGCCTAATTTTACAGTCTTGCATAAAAGTTGCTCTGGACTTTGTCTCCCCAGAAAATCTTGGAGAGTGCATTCGCTTGACTAACGAATTTCGTACTCTTCCCCAGAACCACAGAGCTAAGGAGGACAAGTTGGAGGTATACACGTTTTTGGTTTAACTGTTAGATATTTCCTTTAGGTATTGTGATCTGTTAAGTAGGTGGAATTAGACGGAAGTGAGGAACTGTTTTGCTGATAAGGTGTTGTTTCCTTCAACCCAGTAGCAATGTGATGAATAAGATTCTCTTTAAGCTAATGGAACTATCTAAAATCGTTAATGAGTTTTTATCAATTCCAAATTACTACCTCCGTCCACGATAAATAGGCCCCCCAATATTCCCAGCACGAGTTTAAATATTTTGTAGCGATGGGTATTAAAGTTGTGTATTATATATCAAAGTGGAGTTTGGGTCCCACTTATAGTAGCATTTATGTATTAAAGGGGAGTTTAGGTCCCTTTAAAGTATATAAGTGCGGCCCTAAAATGATCTCTTTACGTGGTATCTATGTCCTAAAATGGATGTTGCCTTTTTTTTTGTGGAAAAATAGAAAGTGTGCCTGTTTATTGTGGACAAAGATATTAGTGATTAAGCTTTGTACTAGCCCACCTTGCAGCTTGACACTGTAAAATACAATTAAAATAACTCAATAGGAGACGTGTAATCAGCTTTCTTTTGGCTTAAGACTGGTCATTGGTACTACGGTGCCTTGGTCTGGGTACTATAATATCGTAATTTTTATTTTAGTTTCTGAAATTATGAGTTTAGAAACCAGTATTCTTAATTGATCATCTGAAAAATCAAACTATGAGTATGAAAACCAGTATTCTTTATTGATGGACATGGTTTTTTTGTTCTCTTTTGATGAAACTTAATTGGTTATGAAAACGAGTATTCTTAATTAATGGACATGGTTTTTTGTTCTCTTTTGATGAAACTCGATCTGTCCCCCCCACGCGCGCTCTCTCGTTTTGCCTTTACTTTTTCTTCTTATATTGCATACTTTGCAAAGTCCTGTATTCATTTATCTTAAGGCAAACTGGGTATTGAACCTTTCGGTGGATATGCACGTTAGTTATTTCTTATAAAATCCTGATTTATTTATTTATTGCAATACTGGAAATCTGAATATGCTATTGCTCTCGAATCTTATTCTGCCCTAGTTCTCAATTGTTTTGTTACAACACTTCATCACAAATCCCTCAAAGTTGTCCTCTATCTTTGTACAATTTGTTTATGAAATTCGAATATCACATGTCTTGTCCTCTTTGTTATAATGTCAAATGAATTCGGTTAATATAAGCACTGATATGCAGCTCTTTTCCAGTTGTGTGTAAATTTGGTCAAAGATACTGATTGTCATACTTTTGCATTACTTGAAATAGGTAAAGAAGATGGCTCTATATGCATTAATGGATGCAGTGTCCCAGCTAGAGAAATCCGATCCCTCGAGCATGGATTTGTAGGAGTTATCCTGTTCCGTAAGATCTTGAGAACGTATCCCTCAACTCTTCCTTGAACGCAGCGTTTATATTTTTTGCATTCAGACTTTAAGCTTCGCTAAGCGCAAATTACAACCTGATTTTGAACTCATTTTGAGTGACGGAGGTGTGTCCTGAGAATTCTACAAGATGTGGACTCCTTGTTATATCTTACACATTAGGTCTATATCTATGCTTTTTTATTTTACGATCTCACTTTCTGTCTTCAGGGCATAGATATAGATATAGATATTGATTCTCATCAGAAATCAATTTGGATGGCAATTTTGCAATTATATTCAACATTGATGTTAAAATGTTATAAATATAAATCCGTTAAATTAATTAAAAAAATACATATAAAACACGCCCCAAATCCGCTAAAAACACGCCCTCACGTTCTCAGCCCATCTGTTAATAAATATATGCATGATTAAATGCATATAAAATGTACATATTACATTAATAAGTTTATTATATTAGTAAAAACAACTATACACATAATTAAATGCCACTCCATGGTATGTGCATATTATATCATGACTCTAATTATGATATAAAATTTATTTGATTGCTGCATCTTAATCCCCATGACCCCACGATCAATTATGAAAGAGTTATAATAATTTATCACCACGTTAGAATTAAAGATTGTCCCATTAGATTGTACTACATAAAATGGGATAAAAATTAAATTAATATATAATATGTTAAATTGATACAGTATGTATGAAGAAAATGAGATAAATTTATTTTATTGCTGAAATTAAAAAAACCATATAAATATATTATATTATTAAATTAATGAATTAATAAAATGATACCCACTACTAGGGGTGGACAAATTTACCGAAACGAAGGTATACCGAACATACCGTACCGGAAAATACCGAGAATACCGTAATTAGCGGTATACCGAGTTTTTCGGTACGGTATAATACCGTACCGAAGTTTTTTGGTATGGTAACGGTATGAGTTTTTCTATACCGCGGTATACCGGTCAATACCGATTATACAGAATGTTCGGTATATACCGAATTTCGATGTATACCGAAAAATTACTTTCTTTTAACATTAAATATACTTTAATTTTATTTTATATTTTGAGAATATTTTAAATTTAAATACAATCTTAATAAATCTTTAATTATCTAACTAGTTTTCAATATGTTACATCATCTAAAAAATATTAAAAATATAATTTACATAATTTATTTTTTAATCTTTAACGATCAAAAATACGATAATACATGTACTAATAAAGATAACAATTTGTTAGAGAGTAATTGATAGTTTTTAGATCTTTATTTGGTTGGTTTTATAGACATGTTGATTTTTATTAAATTTTATTATTGATGTTGAGACATGAATTTTTTTTTTCTATTCATCGTTGTTTTGGGGTTTGATGAAATGTGTACAATATTTTTTTATTTGTGTTTGACTTTATTTGTTCGTGGTGATATTATTTTTATGTTGTCAAAATTGTATGAAAAAATCGAATATAAATTTTTTCGGGTATAATATTCGAATTTTCGATATACTGAAATACCGAACTTCGGTACGGTATATCGAAAAATCGGTACGGTATTGGTATGGACTTTATTCCATACCGAATTTTCGGTGTACCGAAAATTGGTATACCGAAATGTACGGTACGGTAACGGTATGAAAAAGTGCATATCGAAGATTTTCGGTACGGTATCGGTATGGAGAATTTTTTTCAATATACCGTACCGGTCCACCCCTACCCACTACACCATACAAACGTGCACTACAAAATAAAATTCAGATTTCAAACTTTTTTTTTAATTTTTAAATTTCGAATAGTAGTTAGATATGTTGTGTTTTTTTGGACAATATGAAGTTTTATAAGTAGTTATGTAGTTTATGTCATATAATTTTTCGAAGTTATGTAAGTTATGCAATACAGTATCAAATTTTACCCTCTACATAATAATTATATTGACCATTATTATTTCATACATTATACACGCTCTCTCTTAACTTAGTAAGATTGTGCTTGTGAAGGGCTTTGTTCATTGTAAATTTGAATTTTACACATTATTTGCTTTAATTGTTTTCTATAAATTTTAGTAATATGAATGTTATAAAGATGAGCAATAAATATTTACAATACCTATCTTAGTAATAGTTTAGGGTAAAATATTCTAGACAATTTTAATTTTAAATGAACATGATGACATATTCCATGATTATAGTTGATAATAAAATTTGTTTACTAAATTAATGATGATGGCAGCCTGTAATTCAGAAGACTAATATAATTTTATTGAATTCTAATTATTTTCAAATGGAATATATATTTTCTTTTATTAGTATAGTTTACATTTTTTTTACATCAGTACTTATTGCCCGCGCATAGCGCGGGTGCAAAACTAGTTATTATAAGAAAAAGAAAAAAATCAAACAATAATAGACACCCAAAAACATACATAAAGTAATTTGGTCACTAAATTTCAGTGCGCGTTTGGTTCAAGTTGGGTAACGGAAACGGAATGAAATCAAGTCAAGTAAGAGAATGATAGTGATAATAGTTACTTTTATTAAATGTTTGGTTTAATAGTAAAAAGAGAGTCACTTGTGGAGGGGTTCCCTTCTCCTTGTTTCCTCTCTTTCTTGAGGGATAACAATGTAATGGAATGAGTTACCCCCAAGTAAAAGAAATGGATAACTTATTACTCAAACCAAACAATATGTAATGTAATCAATTACTTGATTCCCTTTCCAAACCCAAAAAAACTTGAACCAAACATGGGCTCAGAATAGAAGCAAAACTGTGCAGCAATACAAAGAGTCGCCAAATCCTTAACTATTTATCATTGTTTAATACTACAACAAATATGGTTTGAATGGTATTATAAAATAACATATGGTATTCGCCGTATTCCTCCTCTCTCCCTCCTCTGCATCTGCATGTGAATTGAGTTATGTCTGAACCGAGTTTTCGAAGGTCGATCACTCTTGAAGCGAGGCGAATTACTCTACTATCCCCCTGGGATTATCACCTTTCCCATGCACAGGAGAAACCACTCCAAGAATCACAAATCCTGCTAAAACAACAGTCAAAATCCCCAAAGAATTCACCAACAATGCCTCAGCCGAGTAGCGTGATATGATCTTCTGCATTTGCAGAAACGTCGCCTTCTCCAGAAAACCAGTGGTACAGGTAGCTACAGCAAGGGCGTAAATGTAAATTCCAAAGAACACATGCCACGGCATCAGGCTTGCTCGGCTATGTCTCGATCCACCAGGGTACCAGAAGGTAACAAATCCAGCAGCCAACTACAGAAGAAATTTCAAAGACATTAAATTAATGGCAACGGGGAATATTACTAAGTCTCGATCAGAAAGAAAATTCAGGAGATGAAGATCTTAAACCTGAATTCCAAACAAGAGGAGGCAAGCCAGCCCCAGCCACGAGTGGAGACTGTAGAAATTGTCGATGCCTTTATCAACGTGAAATTTCCATGCAGCCCATAGCCCGATGATGCTTAAGAAGAAGGCGAGGAATTGCAGGACAAGATGAACCGACTTTTTGAAGGCTTTTGTTCCAGATACAGTCTTGTATGCTAGCATGGCTGCAAGAATCTATGATAAGAAATTAAAATATACTTCCAAGAATGAATGCACATTTCCACATAAGAGATGTCCAAGAGAGAAACGGAACAAGTGTAAAGTCCAGAGGTATATTCAAACAGAATAAAATTCATTACATCATTACATATAAAGTTAGGTGCATTGTTTCTTTATCATTTAAGCAGATACTCAAATAGAACGAAATTTGTTATTTCAGCGGATATAACCTTTTGCATCATGTAAGGAGCCATGAACCAAATAAAACCCTCAAACGGAATCAGCTAATTTCCAAAAAATATATGAATGCCAAAGTATCGACTTAAGAGGTCAGTCTGAATACAATTCACTTCTTTGTTAACATGAAAATTGATTATTCCTTCTTCTATTCAATAATTTTCAGGCATTTTTATACAGGTACATAATTTAACAAACAAAAAATCGTTGTATAACCAATGGAAGAAGATACCATCAAGTATAAATGTTTCCAAGAACAAACATTTGATATCTAATATACAAACATATGATGTCTTGGACTAGCCACATACCTCCATCGACATTAATCTTCAAAGTTCACCAATAAATTATTAATTTTTGAGGACACCACAGAAAATAATTCGACCATAGATACAACCTATCCTAATTCTATTACTTACACTCAACTGCAGTAAGAATTCAAAAAAAAAAAAAAAAAAAAAGGTGCCCTAGTTTCCTTTCCCCAGCTAGGCAATTATTATAATCACAAGCTGACAAAAAACTTCATTACATATCTCTGGTAGATCATAGATGTTTACTAAATTAAACAAAGCAAAATATACACAACAAATCATATTAAACGGTAGATCGTGAGAAAAAATGCAGTCTCTATACGGATTCTAATCAGATTTTCATCATAAACAACAATTTCAGCTACAGTTTCAGTTAAAATCCACAAAATTAGAGCTCAATTTTGTCCTAATTAATGTTCATACCTTCGCCATTGAGAATCACAAGGCTAAGCACCATTAATACAGGATGAACCTGAAAAAAAGAAAAACACTAAATTCAATCGAACGTAAAAAAAATAAAAAGAATAAATCATAAGGTCGATCCAACATTCAAGAGAGAGGAAAAATAGAAGAAACCTCTAAAGCCATGAATATAAGAAGGAAGAGGAGGGGGATTTACATTAAAGATGAGATCCTTGTTGTCGGAAATGAGGGCCAAGCCGCCTCTATAATGCACAGTCCATGTTAAGACGAGCAAGAAAACTGTGACTCCGATGATTCTGACGAGCGGGAAGATGGGAAACCGTACTACCGGCACCGTCATCGAAGATTATGAACAGAAAAAGGAGAACGCGATTGAACGATCTCCGACTCAGCCTCAGACTCATATAGGGTTTTGCTTTTCAATTCCGATCTCCAGCCGAGCTCTGACTTTTGATTTTAAACCTACAAATTTTGACTACAACATGTAAAAATCAGAGTTTGAAACTTTTATCCAAGTACTACCGTTATTTAAACTTAGGAGTAATGCTACAATGCCCACCCGTAGGCATGTTTAATGTGTCCACCGATGATGTGGCATTGGAATACATAAGGAAATTAATAAAAATCTTACAAAAAATAATTAAATCCTACTATAAAAAAACTAAACCCTAATATAAAAAACTAAACCCTAAAAAGAAATTTGCAGACGTGGTACTGCCACATTATCGGTGGGCATGCCCACCGTGAGTAGGGGAGCATTTCTATTAAATGTAGCTATCAAATTCAAATGCATGCGATAGTTCATTTCGATTAGATTATTTCATTTATTATACCTCTTGAAATATGGATGTGATTTTATTATTATTATTATTATTATTTTTTAGATGTTTTTAGTTGATTGTTCACAAAATTCTATTCTTTATAATCTATACCAAATGATCTTTTTGAGAAATTATGAAGAAACTAATTCAATATTCCCTAAAAATCTTAAAGAAAAAATATAATATGTTTTGCCAACTATATTTTTCCCTCTGAATTACCCCGAAATTTAACAATTTTCTATTAATTTAGTATCCAACATTTAAATATTGTATCAGAAACGTCCCAACTCACGATTTTTGTGATTAAAAATCGACTTGTCATGCTACATGGATTTCTCCACTCACAACATATTTTTACTTGCCTATACATTTTATATATGGTAAAATGAAAACATCGAGCACAACAATACAAATGTTAGCGACATATGAAATTGATGCATTGATAGGAGAATAAGTTGTGTGAGACTTATGTATGCATGTGTTGACCAGTGTGGTAGGGGTTAATGTCTGAGATCAAAAGTCTCGTTCAAGTCTTTAGTGGCGCGGTATTAAATTTTAGATTAATTATTTCAGAAATAAAAGCTGTGTAGAACTTTTTACAACTGGTGATTCATATTATATATATAGAAAAATGATATGCTACTCACCTCCCGGTGGGCACCTTCGTGGGCACCTCGTCGTTTTATCACGTTTGCATTATTTTTTTTATTTTTATTTTTATTATATATTCTAGTATCTTAGAAATTAATTTACAAATCATAAAATCTAAAAATCAATGTTCAATTTATTTTTATTTTTAACTTCAAAAAATGAGTAATAAAATAAATCGAGCTTCGATTTTTATGTATTTTTTAGATTTTATGATTTGTAAATTAATTTCTAAGATACTAGAATATATAATAAAATAAAAATTAAAAAAAAACAATGCAAACGTGATAAAACGATGAGGTGCCCACGAAGGTGCCCACCCGGAGGTGAGTAGCATATCATTTCTCTATATATATATATTTAGGGCATGTTTACTAGTAATGATAAAAAATACAAGATAAGATAAAATCATAAAAATAGGCATACCAAATGGATAGAAGAGGCCTAAATAATTTATATATCTAATTTTTTCTTGGAACTAGCCTTTAGATAACTTTATTTTATGGCTTTTTCTCATGATTCTAATAATTAGTTTTAGGGTGTTTGAATTTATCGGTAATAAAAGTTACCATTGAAGCCCTTGGTGAAATCGTATATGTGTACATGTAGAAAGAAAGTTCTCTTATAACTTGTAAATAACAAATTAATGTCACTATTTATAGCTCTTTTAGCATGGAGTTTGGAAGCCTAGAACAATATTAAGTTTAATCAAACCTTATATGGTGACATAACAGAGGAAAATTATAATTGTAAAATTTACGGAACAATATAAAAGGTATAAATTAAAAAACACAAAGTTCCAACTTTTGGTTTATATGTGGACAAAAATATGAAAATCATGTCAACAAATTCATAACTTAATCAATTATTCAAAATAATGGACTTCTTTTTTTTTTTTTTTTTTCTTAGAGATGCTATTAATTTCAAAAATTTAATTTTATAATGATAATTAAGGTTCAGAACACAATTGTGAAAATATTAATTATTTAGATATTTAATTAATATTTCGTATAGATTACAATACAATTGTGAAAATTGAATAATTTACCGATTAATTAAATCGCAAGTTATCCTAATATTATTATTAAAGCGTTGAATATCAACATTTTGTTCGCGGCCATATTTCGTGCATTGATTTTTGTACATCCTAGTTGTCCATTGTAAACTTTTCTTTTATGCTCGTCATTTGTGAAATTGAAATAAATAACCAATCAATCGATAAATAGAGACCCCATTTTCCTACGATTCAGTTCACAATTTGTGCATATATATATATATATAGGGAGTGGTTCTTGTGCTAAAAAATTCCCACATGTTAAATATGACTGAATATTATTCATAGATCTTAGTCTAATTAGCGGTCAAGATTTGATTGAAAAACTATTTATAAGCATAAATTAATTAGCAATAAGGGTAAAATAGGCATATTGTACAATTTAACATTACTCCTGTTATGATGCGCCTAGATTTACGCTCATAACTATTTGGAAGGGTCAGATGCTATCGACAAATTACTAATGGGGAAAAAAGAAAAAAGAAAGAAAGAAAGAAAGAAGAAGACAAGTCAACTAATACACTATTTCCTCATTAGTAATTTGTCGATAGCATCTTACCCTTCCAAACAGTTAGGAGCTTAAATCTAGGCGCATCATAACGGGAGTAATGTTAAATTGTACAATATACCTATTTTACCATTATTGCTAATTAATTTATGCTTATAAATAGTTTTTCAATCAAATCTTGACCACTAATTAGACTAAGATCTATGAATAATATTCATTCCTATTTAACACGTGAGAATTTTTTAGCACAGAACCGCTCCTATATATATATATATATATATCCACCATAAAAAGAAAATGTGACAGGCCTAGTGACAAGTTGCATTTTGGCAAAGATTATAAGTTTCTTAAATCAAGAGTTTGTAACAACATGCGAAGGGGTGACTACGACTAGGAATGCCCGGGCGCTTCAACTTTTTGGACGGGCGCCCACCGCAAAGCTGCTGCCGTCCATCAGTGGGCGCATGGTTTAGGCGTGATCACACCTATTTCATGCGCCCAGGCGCTGCTGATGTGGTGCGCCTGGATTGGTCCAATTTCTTCTTTTTCTTTTTTCCCTCTTTTTTTCCTATAAATACTACAACATTTTATCATATTATTCTTCCAATTTCTTCATTTTCATCTCATTCCCTACGCTTTTTCTCCCAAATTTTCTTAGTTTTACATTGTTTTAGCTTCCAAAATTTTGTAATCATGTGGCACAACGATGATTTCAAAAGAAGAATGGTAGAAAGGAGAAAACTTGTTGAATAAGCACGATTCTTGTACGGTCAAATTCAAGCCGAAATTGCAGAAGAAGAAGAAGAAGAAGAAGAAGAAGAGCGGCGAAGGTCACGACCAAAGAGAGCCATGGTCGAGCCCACTTAAAATTAGAGAATGATTTGATTGAAGAAATTTGAACGTGCTTCGGTCGAAACTAAAATTTCGGTTTATATTTATTGTTTTAAATTATGTAATGTAATTTTTCATTTTATTTCAATTCAATAAAATTTGCATTTTCAAGATAATTATTATTCAAAAATATTTTAATTAAAAAATTAACAAGAAAAGAAAAGAAAAAAAAAAAAGAAGAGGAAAAGGCATTGCGCCCACGAGAACTTCGTAGGCGTCAATGCCAACAAATTTAGGCGCCCATCACTTTCATCAATTTTGACTCGTGTCCACCAATTTAGTGGGCACCATTGTGGATGCTCTAAGATCGGCAAAATATAAGTTAATAAGTTATAATAATGTTCTAATAAGCTCTTTAAAAATAATACTCTTTTTATACTCATTTATTTTTGTATTTTATAAGTTTTTTGAATTTAAAAAACTCTTAAAAATAAGCTTAACCAAACACGTTCTAATGCTATTTTTCAAGGTAGGACATTGCATTTAAAAAGAAGAAGAAACTGCATGGATTTTCTTAAAATTAAGCGAAATATCTTGTTATGATCATGTATTTACTGTTAGGGGCTTTTATTAAGTGGGATTGTGATGGTTAAATTTATTTTATCTAATTTGATCTCATATTTGTTAAATTGGATTCAAAATAAAGGATATTTCAAGAGCTGATATAAACATGTGTATCTTATTTTTAAATCTAAGACTATTCCTTTAATACGAATCATATTCAAGCATATGTGGTAACTTTTATCACATTCTTAATTATAATCTATTTCCAACTTGTCAATTATAAAATTAAACTATTGACATGGACAGACCCAGGATAAAATCATCGAAGGAATTAATCTAATAAAAAAGATTTTTCGACATGATATGAACATAAAATTTCGACGAAATCTACATTAATACCTAGAGATTTTATTGACCATCATGGGGGCTTCAATCCCACGTAGATCCACCATTATCTATTGGGATTATGAAGCCGTCCCATTACTACAATATAGTAGCTTTGTCTAGGTGAAATATTTTAAGCTCAAATTCTAAATGCTCGGACAACAAAGTGCAATTTAGTTGATAAGACAATTCTCCTCCAACTCAAAGGTTAGAGGTTCGAATCACATCGGGTGTATATGTATGTGAGTGTGTTTTAAAAAAAAAAAAATTCTATATGCCCGAGCAAATTATCTATACAATATATCAAAGCTCAATTGTTAACAAAAATTTTATTTATACAATTTTCCCTCCAAAAGTAACATCTATTGTCCAATAGTAGAAGGATGATTTATAAAGATTTGTGAATTGTCTAAAAGATTTGGTAATAAATGTATTTTAATTATAAATTGTGTTTCATTATTTGTTAATGGATGCATTAAATTATTCTATTAATTGCTTTATTTTGCTATATCCATATGTTATTTGCTTTTTCAATTCTATTTTTACTAGAATATGTGGCCCGTGCGGACTTAAATTTCATGTGTTGTAAACGGATGGATTTTGAGACTCATTCATGCTTCACGAAGAAAAATCAAAGAATGGGTCAATTCTACGATCTAATTTAAGATGTTAATTTCAGATATGTAAACACAATATTCTCTAAAGTTTCTAACATTGAAATTTAGTTAATTTCAGATTTGTAAACACAATATTCTCTAACGTTTCTAACATTGAAATTTAAAATTCTAACACATTATTAACTTACTTATTTCTCATATTTTATTATTTGGATATCTAACTTTGTATATATTACTATCATACGCCTATGATACACACGTGTTTATACTTCTCTTTTTCTTCATAACATGATTTATTTTGTTAGATTAACAATATTTGAATAAGAAACAAATGTACTCATTTTCGTATGTATAACTATAGAGGCTATACATAATAAAATTACTCTAACATTTTTCCAATATTATATTGTTGGAATTTTCCCAATAAATGCTCTAATTAAATCCATAATTAAGTTATGGTTAGTCCATTAATTAATAGAATTTGATAATGGATTTAAAATCTACATTTTATGTAGATAAATCTAGTGTATTTATTTGTCTAATTCTATAAAGGAATGAATGAGAAATGAATGCACAAAGTAAAGCATTTGAATGTGGGAAATGTGGGGGAGAACATTTGTCCCACATTGAAAAAATAATGAAGAGTAGAGCCATTTATAAGGGATTTCCAAACACTAAGGAACAATCAAGTGTGCTCCTCTATGGTGTACCATAGTAGACTTTTTAGTCACCATTGACCGAACTCCTACGAGGATGGTGCGAACACGTGCACGTCGCACTTGTCGCAATGGGCGCTTTGTCGGCGCACTTTGCACGTGCGCATCGTCGCGAGGAGCCGTAGGGGCCTTTGATGTTTTGGACGTCAACGATTCGGATTGGTGACGTGGCAGTCGAGGTGGCGGTGACATGGACAAACGGCGCGTGTCAAACCCGGGTGAGACGTCGGCTCGCGTATGCCTATTCAGCAACTGCTGACGTGGCGGGCTCCGAGCGTGACCCGTGTCGATACGTGCTGACGTGGCAGAACAAGGCGCTGTCATGTGGCTGCGCGCGAACCAACGCACCTCTTGGCCCGCGAACTAATGTACTGTTTCGGCCTCCTTCATGGCTGAACCAAGGTGTCTCTGTGGTTCGCACTATTTGGTGCGGTCGTGTCCCTTCAGTCGCACCACTTGAAAACTATAAATAGAGCCCCCCTCATTTGGTTTCAAACATTCGATTTTTCAAACCAATCATCTCATACATACTAGTATATTTTGAATACTCAAGTCCCGAGTATTAAGTAAGTTCGCCGGTATTACGACGTTCTAGTACAAGGACTCGTAATCGTTTCAACCGTTGTATCTTGGAGACAATTGCTATCGAACCGCGTGTACTGTGCGGAGCAATTTTGTCTTGCGGAGAGAGAATTAAATTCTCGCCTCGGTTATTACTAAGTCGTTACTCTGCCGATTCGCATTCTACACACCCGAAATAACAATCACAAGACAAAATTTCGTGTGGAAATGGCGCAATCAAGCAGTACCAACATTCCAAACGCCCCCGCTCATGCCGAAAAACCAGACAAGTTCTCAGGTTCAGAATTTAAGCGTTGGCAATCTAAAATGTTGTTTTATCTTACTACTTTAAATTTGGCCGATTCCTATCGGAAAATGAGCCCCATGTTGATGAAGATGATAACGATTCAGCTAAACGAATCGCGTATGATGCATGGCATCATAGCGACTTTTTATGTCGCAACTACATACTCAATGGGCTAGACAACATACTTTATAGTGTGTACTCTAGTACCAAAACCTCCAAGGAATTATGGAATTCCTTGGAAACGAAGTACAAAACGGAAGACGCCGGCTTAAAGAAATTCATAGTCGGGCGATTCTTGGACTTCAAAATGGTAGACAGCAAGACTGTCATTGAACAGGTACAAGAGATTCAACTCATCTTGCACGACATACTCGCCGAGGGTATGGTCTTGTCGGAATCCTTTCAAGTGGCCGCAATAATCGAGAAATTGCCGCCTCGGTGGAAGGACTTTAAGAACTATCTCAAGCACAAACGCAAGGAGATGGGTCTTGAAGATCTAATTGTTCGTTTGAGGATTGAGGAGGATAATCGTCAATCTGATTCTAAAACGGACAAGTCCTCGTATGAGGAAAAGGCAAATTTAGCCGAGTTGAGCAACAATAAGAAGAAACGCAAGTTCAAAGGGAAGAAGCACGACTCCAACCCAAAGAAGCAAAAGAGGATCAAAGGAGATTGCTACAATTGTGGTAAACCGGGACACATGTCGAAGGACTGTCGCAAACCAAAGGCGGACAAGAAGAAAGAAGAAGCAAACATGGCGGAAGGAAAGACCGTGCCCATCGACATGAACGAGCTCAACCTCTCCGCAATTGTAGATGAAGTCAACTTGGTTGGTAACCCCTTAGGTTGGTGGATAGACACCGGCGCGACTCGCCATATTTGCGCCGACAAGGCTATGTTCTCGACCTATGAGGCGGTCAATGAGAAGAAGGAGCTCTACATGGGCAATTCCGCATCATCCAAGGTCATTGAATGTGGGAAAGTTGCTCTCTTAATGACATCGGGATTGACGCTGACATTGCTAAATGTGTTGCACGTTCCCGACATTCGCAAGAACCTTGTCTCAGGATCTGCCTTGAGCAAAGCCGGCTTTAGAATGGTCTTTGAAGCCGACAAATTTGTATTGACAAAAAATGGTCGCTTTATAGGAAAAGACTATCTAGAAAATGGTCTTTTCAAGCTATGTACTATGAATGTACATCTCAATGATGCTAATAAAGATAAAGTTGTTTATTTGCTTGAGTCTCCTAATTTATGGCATGATAGATTAAGACATGCAAATTTCAAAACAATACGTCGTTTGGTAAAAATGAAGTTATTGCCAAAAATATCATTCGATCATCACAAATATGAGGTATGTGTTGAGGCGAAAATGGCAAAACAACCATTCCATTCGGTGGAAAGGTCATCAAAACCTCTTGACTTAATTCATACGGATCTATGTGATTTGAAACTTGTGCAAACGAGAGGAGGTAAAAATTACTTCATCACATTTATAAATGATTGCACAAGATTTTGCTATGTGTATCTTTTGAGAAGCAAGGATGAAGCCTTCGAAGCTTTCAAAAGTTACAAAAATGAAGTTGAAAATCAACTCAACACCAAAATAAAAATGATTCGTAGTGATCGAGGAGGAGAATATATATGTTGCGCCTTTTGAAGAATTCTGTCGTGAACATGGCATTATTCATCAAAAGTCGGCACCTTACTCTCCACAATCTAATGGTGTTGCGGAACGAAAGAATAGAACATTGAAAGAAATGATGAATGCTATGTTGATTAACTCGGGCTTATCACATAACATGTGGGGGGAAACTATTCTTTCAGCAAATAAGATTCTAAATAAGTTACCCCAAAAGAAACAAGATAAGACTCCATATGAACTATGGAAAGATAGGAAACCATCCTACAAATACACGAAAGTGTGGGGGTGCTTAGCAAAAGTTGAAGTACTAAAACCCAAGCAAATAAAGATAGGACCTAAAACTATTGATTGCATTTTTATTGGTTATTCAAACAATAGTAGTGCTTATCGATTCTTGGTACACAAGTCAGAAGTACTGGACATAAACGAAGGAATGATCATAGAATCAAGGAATGCCATATTCTTTGAAACGATCTTTCCTAAGAAAGAAAAGAAGGACATAAGTTATGTCAAGAGAACTTATGAAGAAATCTCGCCTATGGATGTTAATCGTAGTGTTGAGTCAACACACGAACCTACACCGGAACAAAGGCGAAGCAAAAGAGCAAAAACTACAAAATCATTTGGCCCCGATTTTGTAGTATATTCATTAGAAGATAAACCAAGGACTATCAAAGAAGCTTTGTCTAGTCCTGATGCTGATCTATGGAGAGAAGCAATAAATAGTGAATTTGAATCAATCTTAAGCAATCACACTTGGAATATTGTTGATCTTCCTCCGGGAAATAAACCTTTGGGTTGCAAGTGGATACTTAAGAAGAAATTCAAAGCTGATGGGTCTATAGATAAGTACAAAGCTTGGCTTGTAGTCAAGGGCTATAGCAAAAGGAAGGGTATGACTACTTTGATACATACTCTCCCGTAACTCGAATTACATCCATTAGAACGCTAATAGCCATAGCGGCATTGTATAATCTTGAAATATAATCAAATGGATGTAAAGACGACATTCCTAAATGGGGAACTTGAAGATGAAATATACATGGAGCAACCCGAAGGGTTTGTGATCCCCGGCCAAGAGAAGAAGGTGTGTAAACTTGTTAAATCCTTGTATGGACTTAAACAAGCACCTAAGCAATGACACGAGAAATTTGACGAAGTAATGTTGTCAAATAAGTTCAAAATTAATGAGTGTGACAAATGTGTCTACATCAAAGGCACCCCAAACAACTTCGTCATCGTATGTTTATACGTTGATGATATGTTGATTATGGGAAGTAGTCATGATGTTATCATGAATACAAAGGAAATGTTGAAAAGAAATTTCGACATGAAAGATATGGGATTAGCGGACGTGATTCTAGGAATTAAAATTTCTAGAACATCGGAAGGAATAGTCTTATCACAATCTCATTACATTGAGAAAGTGCTTAAGAAATTCAAAGAATTTGATCTACCTCCGGCTAGGACACCCGTCGATTTAAGTCTACACTTGGCTAAAAATCGAGGAGAACCCGTATCGCAAGAAGATTATGCTAAGATCATTGGAAGCCTAATGTATATCACAAATTGTACAAGGCCAGACTTAGCATATTCTCTAAGTAAATTAAGTCGATTCACGAGTAATCCCGCAAAGGATCATTGGACGGCTCTAACTAGAGTGTTGAGGTATTTAAAACATTCCTACACGTTCGGATTATACTACTCACGATATACAGCCGTGTTGGAGGGATATAGTGATGCGAATTGGATATCCGATACCAAAGACACCAAATCTACAAGTGGTTTTATGTTTACCATTGGAGGCGGTGCCATAAGTTGGAAATCCTCTAAACAAACATGTATTGCCCGATCCACTATGAAATCGGAGTTCATAGCCTTAAATAAGGCCGGTGAAGAAGCCGAATGACTTAGAAACTTCTTAGAGGATATTCCATGTTGGGAAAAACCTGTGCCTCCCGTCATGATACACTGTGATAGTATGACTGCTATAGGGAGGGCAAAGAATAGTATGTATAACGGTAAGTCTCGACATATTTGTCGTGGACACAATACCGTTAGGCAATTGATCACGACTGACATAATATGCATTGACTATGTAAAGTCAAAGACAATATAGCGGATCCGTTTACTAAAGGTATTAACCGTGATCAATTCTACAATGCAGTAAGGGGAATGGGATTGAAACCCACGATAAATGGACGTTCATAAATGACACTCCACCATGATGATTGGACATCCCATGAACTTGGTTCAAGGATACAACATTTTGTGAAGGTTCAAGTCAAGTACTTGGAATCTACATAATCCATTCTCGCAGCTGACCAAGTACGAACCTGTCGTGCGTGGTATAGGGTAAACTTGTGGAAGGTTTTTAATGATTTCTATAGCCTTGTAAAAGGTGGAGTATGACAGACTACTCTTTATAGAAGACCACCTATATAAGTGAGAAGTGAGGCCGCTTCAAATTAATAACACTTATGAATCCAAGATATGGTCCAAGGCTAAAACGGACACAACGTGAGAACTGAAAGATATAAGATTTGTTATCGTGTGTGTGTTATTGTCTTGATTTGCACAAAAGATGACCGGTTCAAGACATCACGTTCACCGACCAACAAGTAAATCCGATAACACTACACAAAGGAAGGTTCAAGGCTAACTACCACCTATCCTGATGCGATAAGAGGTCGTTGGGACTTAGTATATGTTGCATATGCATTAATTTCAATCATGTGGGAGATTGTTGGAATTTTCCCAATAAATGCTCTAATTAAATCTATAATTAAGTTATGGTTAGTCCATTAATTAATAGAATTTGATAATGGATTTGAAATCTACATTTTATGTAGATGAATCTAGTGTATTTATTTGTCTAATTCCATAAAGGAATGAATGAAAAATGAATGCACAAAGTAAAGCATTTGAATGTGGGAAATGTGGGGAGAACATTTGTCCCACATTGGAAAAATAATGAAGAGATAGCCATTTATAAGGGATTTCCAAACACTAATGAGCAATCAAGTGTGCTCCTCTATGGTGTGCCTTATGGTGTACCATAGTTGACTTTTTAGTCACCATTGACCGAACTCCTACGAGGATGCACCATCCGAGTCCGAGCACATGCACATCGCCTTGTCGCAATGGGCGCTTTGTCGGCGCACTTTGCACGTGCGCATCGTCGCGAGGAGCCGTAGGGGCCTTTGATGTTTTGGACGTCAATGATTCGGATTGGTGACGTGGCAGTCGAGGTGGCGGTGACATGGACAAACGATTGGCCCGTGAACCAATGCACTGTTTCGGCCTCCTTCATGGCTGAACCAAGGTGTCTCTTCGGTTCACACTATTTGGTGCGGTCGCGTCCCTTCAGTCGCACCACTTGAAAACTATAAATAGAGCCCCCCTCATTTGGTTTCAAACATTCGATTTTTTCAAATCAATCATCTCATACATACTAGTATATTTTTGAATACTCAAGTCCCGAGTATCAAGTAAGTTCGCCGGTATTACGACGTTCTAGTACAAGGATTCGTAATCGTTTCAACCGTTGTATCTTGGAGACAATTACTATCGAACCGCGTGTAGTGTGCGGAGCAATTTTGTCTTGCAGAGAGAGAATTAAATTCTCGCCTCGGTTATTACTAAGTCGTTACTCTGCAGATTCGCATTCTACACACCCGAAATAACATATCTAACAAAAACTATCCATATATATAAAAATAAAAAAATAATAAAAAAAACTTATTTTTTTGTTTTCAATTACGTTTTACACTTGAACCACAATTAGAAATTAGGTAAGTCTTCACTTTTATTTTATTTTAAATTTTAAATTTTCAGATCTCATTCTTCCAATATTTTATTATTTTTATATATACCCAATCTTAGTTAGTAATCTTTAATTTTTTTTCTCTTGTGCGGAAGTATCATCATATCAAAGTTTTTTTTTTTTGATATGTTATCACAAGTTTTAATAACTTTTTCTTTCTCATTCTTATCCAAAATAAATTAAGAAAAGAAAATAGAAACATATTGATAATTATTGATCTAATACTGATATATATGAAAATCAGGCCTTCGTATTTTGTGGTTCGATATTTTTCTTAACAAATACTTTTGGTTCGATATTTTTCTTAACAAATACTTGAATTTTTGGGATTCCATGGTATGTGATTGAAGTTTCTTTTTTTCTTTTTCTTTTTCTTTTCTTTTCTTCTTCTTCTTCTTGCAGCGAAGCAATGGCGACCGGTGGCGAGACTTCGGGAGAATTTCAATTCATTAATTTCAAACCAAACTCTTCTTGATTTTGAGCGATGCCTAACAACGAGATCACAATTTTCTTTATCCCGATGGTCCATGATAATGTATATTTTAGTTGCTGAAAATTGTAAGATGTTGTCTACATACAAATTTTATCTTTCTGTTTCATCAGCATATCAGCAAACATACATAAAACCAGGGGCGGAGCCAGCATGGTGGCAGTGGGGTCAAGTGACCCCACTAGAATTTGAAAAATATCGAAGGGTATTTTAGTAATTTCCTAATTAAATTATTAAAAATATTTAAAAATACTAATATTCCTAATTTTCCCCCAAACCTGAAGAAAGCTAGCGAATGAAGCCGCACTCTCCCAATCTCAGATTCTCATCCCAGTTCAATCATGCCTCCCATCGCCGTTAATCCACCGGTGGAATCTTCACCGCTTGACCGCTACTCAGGCACCGAGCCACCAACGTGCCTTCTACGATTGAGGAATAGGGTCTGCAGCAACTGGAATAATTGCTTGTGAGGTTGGTTAGTTTTCTCATCATTCAAATATGTCTCGGGTTCTCTTTTTTGCTCAATTGACTGTCAAGATAGAAGTTGCTCAGATTTGGGTGCAAATTATGATCTTCGAGTAATGCAATTATGCAAACTTAGTTGAGCTTATTCAGTGCAGAAAATGTGTTCGTTGAAATGTCTCAGTGAGTTTTCTGTGTGCGTCATCTATTTGATGAAATGCCTCAGTGGTTTTAAAAGAAAATATTCTCAGCAGTTTTCTGTGCATGATATATGTTCGATATAATTCCGGAATGAACGTTTGGACTCCAATCGGCCTGACTTTTCATTTTGGCTTTTCTTTAATACCTTTGCAGATGTTTGTGTCTTTAATACCAGAGTACATACAAGCAATACAATTTATATTATTGAAGAAAGTTAAGGTGATATATTATATATTCATAGATAAGATTTTGAGTATGCAGAGGTTATTGAGTGGTGAATATGCTGATTGCAACTTTCACGAGATACAAATAGCTTAGGCTCCTGATTATGTATATGTATGTTGATGAAATTAATAAATAAAAAGTAGAGGATAGATGGAATAATTGCTTTCACTATTTTATAATCTCTTTTCTTCTACAGACTTATTTTGTAATTTAGACGCGTATGACAATTCTATTGAAAATTATTAGTATTATTTTTTTGAATTTTATTTTTTAATATATATATTTTTAAATTATAATTAATGTGACCCCCCTGAGCCGGAAGTCTGGCTCCGCCCCTGCATAAAACAGATATTTGATGGCAAATAAAAACAAAACTACATTTATTTCTAAAAAATTCAATGTTTTTACAATACAAAATTAAACTAATTCCATGCGTGAACCATAATTCCACCGAGAAAAAAAAAAATGAATCGAATGACATAAAATAGAAATATGCATGCGGCTGGAAAGATTTGACACAACCCAACAAAATTTGTGCTGCCATTTGAAATGCTTAGAAAAACTATATCATCAGAAAATATTTCATATATCCGCTTTGAAATTGAAATAAATGACAGTACCTTAATATTCATTTATGCATTTATCTGAAGTATTCTCTGAACAATTGATCAAGTACGCATCCATATCCTTACTTAGGTTCCGAAATGCTGATCGATCTTCAACTTCCTGGAAATTGCGGTTTGTCAACTTCAGTTGCTGCTTGTGGTGACTACCTATTCTTCATCAGCGAACCTTCAAGGTGAGGCGGGGAGAAGCGTAGCATTTCGTAACGCAACCGCTGCTCAATCAAGAATGCCTTGTCATGAATCTACCAATGAAATCATCTAATTTATGGAATATGAAAGGTTTCTATTGCGCTGTTTCACGAAGAGATTTAGATATCCGAGAGAGAAGCGAAACGGCACAATCAGTTACTTGCACCGTTCTGTAATTTTCATTGTTTTCATTGTTCTAATTCATAAAAATAAAAAATAAAAATAAAAAGTTATTTTCACAAATTACTAAAATGTCCCTCGTACTCTACTCTGCTTTTATCTAGTATATAGATATAGATTGATAATTTGTGTAAAATTTCGTGACAAATAGAAAATTTGGATACATTGTTACAAACAAAACTAATTATTTGTTGAACTTTTGTGAATTAATACTAAGGTAGATTTAAAAATATTAATCGATAAATTTACTGTAATCATGACTTATTGCTTAAATTTTTTATATTTTTTTTTCAAAGAACATACTATTAAATTACTAATTATTTTGATAACTATTACAAAATTAAATAAAACACCAACAAAATAGTAATTGAAAATCTTAATATCAATTGTAATTTCACTATATAAATGCAGTACTATATCCTATAAAGAGCTCACATTTCTATCAAATATATATTTAAAATTATACTCTCTCTGTCCACCAAGAGTGTGATGACGCCGATGAGGGGTCCATAGCACGAGTTTCTACAAGCTCATTATTTGTTAGGCAATTAACCCTATGACATTTTAATTAGCGGGATTGGTTAATTAGTGGGTTAGGATTAAAAAAATTAATTATAATATTTACTAATAGATAATGAGCTTATAGAAGTTCGTGCCATAAACCCCACATCACACTTTTACTGGATAAAAAAAGTAAAAATTCATATATTCTGTATTACGCACGGACGCAACACTAGTAATGAAAATAAACTAGTACTACTACTATTCCGATAGTTCCTTCTTTAGATTGCAAGAATTTAAACTATACTAAAAGTTGAGTTTGATTCCCGCACGCACCGTGCATAAATAATGCCTTCATCACTAAGTGTCCCTTCACCTACTATTTAGCCGAATAGAAAATCCCAAAAGAAAAGAGAAAATCTTACTAGCTAGTGAGTACTGAGTAGTGCTTTTACCCTCAAATCACAAAAAGAATTATACTCCTACTATTGAACGAACAAAAACAATATTTTATTTGAATGGTAATTGACCAGCAAGAGACCCCCCAACCAAAACTAGGGCCCAAAAGTATACAACGGAAACAAGAAACGAATTCTATTTAAAAAGAATTTTAAATCAGTAATAATAATAATAATAATAATAAAGGTTTAAAAATAAATAAATAAAAAATAAATGAATAATAAAAATAAATAAATAAAACATTCTAAATTAAAACGAAAGCCTTATCTCCAAGCCAAGTAAAGTAAAGCCTCATTCCCAAAGCTTCAAACACAGCCCACATACACCGTGGCATGACGGTGCAACACCTTTACCAAATCTTAAATTTCGCACAAAACCCCCTGATTTCTCCAATTTTACACATTAACCCCAAAATTAACTCCCCAGTCCAGGGGCAGTTTCGTCCGAAGACAATTCACCCCCACGTTGGTCACAGAAAGGCGGCCCCTTCAAATTCCCATATTACCCCGATCCAACGGATATAAGAGCGCCGTGCCTGAGGGCATACATGCCAATTGACCTGTGGGAATTGCTGTCGGGACTTAAAATAGGCAAAAATAGAAGAACGTGAGCGATCCGCGCATACCACGAAAGGTGGGGCTCTCAGGAAAGGCAGAGAGAGAGAGAGAGAGAGAGAGAGAAAGTTAGTTTGGAGACGTTACCGGACTTAACAACGTCCTATCGGCCGGAATTTGGGAACTGTGTTGGCGTCCGCATCAGGGTTCTCTCGAATTAAGGGTTTTTAATTTTATTATCTCACTCAATCAGTTGAATAGGTTTCCGATTTGAGTCATGTTCTCGCCGAAGAAGTTGTGGCCGACGCCTTTGAGCGAGGCGCACCAGAAGAGCGGCGGCACTAATGCTTCGAGCCCGAAGAATGGCGACGCTTCAGGAAGAGGGAAAGCCGTGGCTTTTCTTGAGGATGGCCGAGACCCGTTGACTGAGAAGGTCTCGAAGCTCGAGAGTGAGGTACGCACGTGTTTAATTATACTTCTTTCCCGATTTCATTAGTAACTCTTTTAGTTGGGTTCTGTTAATTTCGTGTTTGGTGATGTTGGTTGGTTTCTAGACTTTGTATGAAGTATGGCAGTTAGTTAGATCAATTGTATATTTGAGTAACTTGTAAAAGATTATCCATGTACTTGCAGAAAGTTTATACCTTGTAGATTTTAGTAATTCGAAATTGTTTCAAGCACATAGCCAAACTCGTGAAGAGCATGTAATTATATTCAATCGATTTATGGTAGCTGATAAAAGAACCTTAGTTAGATTCGGATATATATTTTATAAATCTTGTTCTTGAGTATTCCGTGCTTTGTTTCTTGATAGCTTTATTTTAAGATTCTTAGTAACCTGCCAATTCACTTCAGCAACTTCCTATAAAACCCGATTTGTTTAAAGTAATTCTAGATTATTTATCGTATTCGTATTCTGTTTAGTGTATGATTCTTGTGTTGATATTAAATATTTTGCAGCTGTTTGAGTATCAGTACAACATGGGCCTTCTTTTGATTGAAAAGAAGGAGTGGAGTTTCAAGTATGATGAACTGAGTCAAGCTTTGGCAGAAGTGACTGATACACTAAAAAGAGAGCAAGCCACTTATTCTGGGGCAATCCTTGAAGTGGAGAAGCGAGAAGAAAATCTCAAAAAAGCATTGGGTGTTGAAAGGCAGTGTGTGCTTGATGTAAGTTTGCTCTTCCTTAAGTTTGGAGAACCTTGTTTGGTTGATGAGTGATGTCAAATACTGGTTTTTATTTATATAAGTGGTTTAGTATATATTATTATCTGATTGATTGTAGCTACTTAATTTGTTATGATGTTGGCTTCCACAGCTCGAGAAGGCTTTACGCGAGATGCGATCCGAACATGCAGAGATCAAGTTCAATGCTGATTCCAAATTGGCAGAGGCCAATGCATTAGTAACAAGTGTTGAAGAGAAATCACTGGAGGTTGAAGCAAAACTTCATGCTGCTGATGCTAAACTTGCTGGAATAAGTAGGAAGAGCTCAGAAATTGAGAGGAAAATGCATGAACTGGAGGCTCAAGAAAATTTACTCCGAAGAGAACGGTCTTTGTTTACCACAGAGTATGCTCAAATGCTTTAGCTCAGTCTCCGAGTCTCTTATTTTTTGTGTCTTGAGTAGTTAATTCCTTTCTAGAATTGTCTATCTGGTTAGATAGTAGTCTGAAATTCCCTTTTTCTCAGGCGTGAAGCTCATAATACTGATATGTCTAAACAACGAGAAGACTTGCGGGAATGGGAAAAGAAATTACAGGAAGCAGAGGAGAGACTGGCAGATGGTAGACGATTACTGAACCAAAGAGAAGAAAGAGCAAATGAACTTGATAACACATTGAAGGAAAAACAGAATGACCTTGCGGAGCTGAGGAGGAAAATTGAGACTGCTAATTCAACTTTGAGGACCAAAGAAGATGATATAAGTAGCAGACTAGCCAACCTAGCCCTGAAAGAGAAGGCAAGTGTCTAACTTGGACTCAGTCTATGTTTTATGGTTTCCCATTGCTTGACTGTCTGTTATTGAACTTGATGCAGAAAGCTGAAGATTTAATAAATAAATTAGAGGATAGAGAGAAAAATCTGCTGGAACTGGAAGAGAAGCTAAATGCTAGAGAAGAGGTGAGCACTTGTAGCTTTTTATAACTTGTGTAATTTTTTATTTTGATTTTCCATGCTGTGCAATTGTGTTTTTTCTTCTCTTGACTAACCCTGTTATGATTCATGCAGATCGAAATTCAGAAACTGTTGGATGAACATAAGAGCCTTTTGGCTGCGAAGCAGAAGGAGTTTGAGTTTGAGATGGAGCAGAAGAGACAGCTGAATGATGAACAACTGAAAAACAAGGTAGTTGAAGTGGAGAATAAGGAGGCTGAAATTAAACATATGGAAGAGAAAGTAAAGAAGCGTGAACAAGCAATCGAAAAGAAAATGGAAAAAGTGAGGGAGCGCGAGATGGATTTTGATTCCAAATCAAAAGCATTGAAGGAAAGGGAAAAGTCTCTCAAAGTTGAGGAGAAAAGCTTGGAGAAAGAAAGGAAACAGTTCCTTGCTGAAAAGGAAGAACTACTCAGTATCAAGGCTGCCCTTGAAAATATCAATTCTGATACTGAGAAAATGCGAGTGAAAATCAATGAAGAGAGGGAACAGCTGAAAATAACTGAAGATGAAAGAAGAGAACACATGCGCCTGCAGTCAGAGTTGAAAGAAGAGATAGACAAATACAGATTCCAAAGTGAGCAGCTTATAAAGGAAGCTAATGATTTGAAGCAAGAAAAGGGAAAATTTGAGAAAGAATGGGAAGAGCTGGATGAGAAAAGAGAGAAGATAAGGCAAGAACAAGAGAATGTTTTTGAGGAGAAAATATGTTTTGAAAAACTAAGACAGTCTGAGGAGGAAAGGTTACACAATGAAAAGCTTGAAACAGAACAGTTTGTTCAGAGGGAATTGGAAGCGCTAAAAGTTGCAAAGGATTCTTTTGCTGCTAGCATGGAGCATGAAAAGTCAATGTTGGCTGAAAAACTTGAAAATGAAAAAAGTAAACTCGCTCATGACTATGAAATGCAGCGACAAGAATTTGAGGCCAAAATGCGAGTGAAGCAAGAAGAGATGGAGAATTCTTTGAGTGAGAGAGAAAAATCATTTGAAGAAGAGAAGGAAAAGGAACTTAGCAATATTAATTACTTGAGGGAAGTTGCTAAAAGAGAAATGGAAGAGATGAGAATTGAAAGACACAGGACCGAGAAAGAAAAAGTAGAAATTTCACAGAACAAGCAACATGTAGAGGCACAACAAAGTGAGATGAAAAAAGATATTGAGGAGTTGGCTGGTTTGAGTAAGAAGTTGAAGGACCAGAGAGAACAATTTATCAAAGAAAGAGAGCGCTTCATTACATTTGCTGAAAAGCAGAAGAACTGCAACGATTGTGGAGAGACCATTCGTGAATTCGTGCTGTCTGATCTTCATCTTTTAGCTGAAATGAAGAATCTTGAGGCTCCTCCACTGCCCACTGTAGCAGATTCCTATTTAAAGAAGGCAGCTGGTGCTGAATCATCCCCTATTCCAGCTAATTCAGGATCTCCAAATGCTGCTGGGACTGTGTCTTGGCTCCGAAAATGCACCTCAAAGATTTTTAAATTTTCAGCAGGAAAGAATCTTGAACTAGACTATGTACAGGGTCCTGAAGGGTCCTTCTCACCCATTAAGCAAACTGTGGATTCGCCAAAAGCGACACCTAGTGGTGAAGAGGAGCTGCGTCCTTCTTCTCAAGTTGCAAATGATTCTGTTGATGTTGAAATAGTTGATTCAGAAAATGGCATTAGAGAAGCTGAAACTTCCCAAGCTCCCTCTGTTGATCAAGATCCATTGCATGTTCCAGAAAATTCTCAGACTAGTAATCTGAAGATTTGGTGCCGTGGGCCTGTGAAGAGAGGTAGGCCTAGGGCTAGGGCTAGTAGAACAAGATCAGGGAAAGATGATTTGGCAGGTTCTAAGGCCAATGGTGATGTGGAAAACGCGGTTAATACGAATGATGAAATCCAAGCAGAACCTGATCAGGTTGTGACAGCAAAAAACAGGAGAAAACGAGATCGTGCTGAGGGATCACATGCAACAGTAAGTGAAAGTCAAACTGAAGATCATTCAGAGAGCATTAAGGATGGTAATCGACCCAAGAGGCGCCAGAGAGTTGCTGCAGGCCTTGCGACTGAGCAAAACCTCGGCCAGAAACGGTACAATCTCCGGCAGTCGAAAAGGTAAGTTTGTTTCAGTTTTACCTGTACATGATTTGTTTTTGGTATTAGTTGAAAATAATCAAGGTATTTATGTCTTGGTGCTATGGTACTATCTGTTTATTGGTTTTGGGGTTGATGTTGTATCTGTCATCAATAACTTGGAAAATCTTACCTGAGCTCCAGTTTTGGCTGAATCTGTGTTAATTGAGATTTGTCACTTTTTCCATTTTCGCTTACAAGGTTTCTATTTCTTTTTATTTCTCCAAAAAAAATTGGTCCTCAGATCAGCGGGACAAGTAGCTAATGGACCCTTACCTGAAGTGAGAAAGGGCAATGAGAATGTTGAGAATTCTGGAGCTCCAAGGGATGAAGTCCCTTCTCCTAGAAGATCTATGAATGCAGATGGTGATGATCTTGTGAGAAGCACTGCTGCTGCAAGCGAGTTTTCTGCTGACAGTCCCGTGAGCACTCTTTTATCTCCATTTTGTTGAGCGTGCAGCTTTGATTTTGCTCAGTCTCTTTCTTCTTTTCTTGTGGAGATGACCTACTTTGTCATTTTACTTGGATATCTTCCACTACTGATTTTTGCCTCACTTTTCTGTTGCAGGCACAGTTCAGAGGCACTGGAGGCACTAAATGTACTTTTGTAGATGGGTTAGCTATGAGTGAGGAGGTTAATGAAACAGAAGGAGAGAGAGTGTACAGTGGTGAAGAGTTCAGAAGTGAGAGCCGCGAGGAAGATGATAATGAAGGGGATGGTGATGAGGTTAATCATCCTGGTGAAGTTTCCATTGGGAAGAAGCTATGGACTTTCCTGACCACGTAAAATATCCCAACCCTTTACTCGTTAATTGTAATAACCATTTTATTAGTCACTCTTACTTTTTGTTCTCTCAAGAAACTTGGTCTAGTTAGTTGTGTGTAGTTGAGAGTTGGAGAAGTTAAATAGATTTTCTCCTTCTTGCCCACTAGGAAGTTGGGGGTTGTTAGTGTCTGCGATCTCTACGTAGATATGTAGCTAATATTCTTGACAGTGCGCTGTATTGACTCTGGTCTGGCACTGGCTTCTAGTTTGGCTTTGGTTTCGGTTTCTCCCTTTTCGTCCCACCCTTTTTCTGATGATATGTTTGTATTAGAGTTTTCAAGTGACTTGAATCTTCGTTTATGTTTACAATGTTGCAATGTGATACTTTGATTCTGCAAATTAGGGGGCTCTTTGTCCTTTGAACTCGGGGTTATGTATTTTGAAAGAAAATACAGAAACTTAAGTTACTGCTGTTAAATTGCAATTTTCAATCCAAGAGAGGTAAAAAGTAGTTGTATTTGGTTCACCAATTGTGATGGAGCTAGTAGTGAAGATAATTGAAGGGAAGTAATTTTATTTTCCAATAGCACAAATAAACCTGATAAACCTTTTAGCAATCTCCATGAGAGAGACGGAGGAAAAAAAAAATAAAAAAATAAATACACATTTCCTTGACCAAGTTTTGTTGCTGGGGTAAAGCACCCCCCCTCCCCCTCCCCCTTCTCTTTTTTTTTTTTTCTTTTCTTTTTTTTCTATTATTTGTATTTTTCATTACAAAGGAATTACTAAAAATGAAATAAATTAAAGTTTTAAATAAGTTCGCTAGTAATGTACTCCTTCAGTCCCGTTTAACTAGACCCGTTTCTTAAATATATGTGAAATATAAAATTAAGAAGCCAATTGCTCACTTTTTGAATCTACAATCGATTTATTGGAATAACGTGCCTTTCCTTTATTTATTTAACCAAGATTGGGGCCAAATAAATAAAAAATATAAAAAATATAAAATTTTATAAACAAGTGATCGGAAACGGAGATACTAAACCACTTTGATTTTACTGAGTTGTTTGCTTACACTTTGCCAGATAATTAGCTTTCTAACGCTTATAGAAAAAATGGAGGACATGATTGATTGATTACACATGCTTTACACTATTGGAGTAAATAGATATAATAATTATAAAATGAAAATATTTGGACGAAACTGGATCAAGAGCAGATTACCATTTCAGATTAATATTTACTATATATAAGCCGCTCAAAAGCTGCTAACTGTATTATTTACAGCTTAAAATGACTAGTAAAGCCAACAGCTCTCTTCCATTGCCCATAATCTATGTGCATCTCATCTCTCTATTCTGTACAACACAGAGCTTTTGATGTTACCAGTTATTCAAGTTATTTACACCACCTCTCTCCTCAAGGTCAGAAGATTTTGTGGCCAGTTGTCTTCTATGATTTTTGATGTCCCTGAAAGGATAATCAACGAAAATCAGTGACCGGGTAAATTAAAGAAAACAGAATTTGTTTTTGAAGTAAAGAGATGGGAGAGTTATCGACTTACGTGCACCTAGGTATAGTGCAATTAGAATCTTTGCAAACTTCTGCGTGGAGAGCGAGCATGTTCCAGGTTTTCTTGCAATTCATGCAACCACCAGGTACCCGGCGTTCACATTTCCTAGTGTGCCGAAAGAATTTTCTGATATCATGACAGTATGGATACGAGCATCGCTCGACTTTTGTTAATCGACACTGATTCGCATGTTGTATGAGATCCAGAAGCTCCCTAACCTGCATAATATAACAGCATACATAAATTATCAAATAAAAGAATGCATATTATAAAAAAATAAAGGATGGGGAAGCAGACTATTAATAAACATGCAAGAATCACATGAGTTATAGCCTTACCTGTGATGCTTTTAGTTCCGGTATTTGTTTGCTCTTTCTGTTGGGATCCGTCTCGGATTCAATCTGCTGGTGCATTTGTTCACTACTTTCTCCGGACTTTACTAAGTGCTTAACTAGCTCGTGAACATGACAATATTGCCCCTCCCTTTGATAGCATTCTTCGCAAACATGAAACTGGGAACACGTTTCACAATGCCATCCCACCACTGCATTCTGATTGCAATTACCACACATGGTTTCCATTGCTCTAGCCCTTGATGCATGGAGATGATGCAGGATCATCATTGATGAATGCTTAGCACGACGAAGAGTGTCAAATCGGTAAAAGTTCTTCTCACAGAAGTTCAAGAAAGAAAGTCTGTCGTGAAAGAAATCATAATCTAAAAGGCCATCTTTATCGTCAGTGTCAACTGCTACTTCATTCACTGGTACCTGAAAGGACGGGATCCAAATAGACGGATAGAAAAGTGTAAGTTGTTGAATGACGACCAGGTACAAGCAACCAGACAATAATTGACGTTTCAAATTGTACCTTATAGAGGCCATGTTTATCCCCAAAGATTTCAGTGTGCGATTCCATTAAATTGGAAGACTGCCCGAGCTCAAAGCATCTGTATTTCAGACGAAAAAAAGTTTAACTCTGACAGGCTCGTGAGATAATATGAACCGTTTACTATAACTACTGCATGAAGTAAACGTTCTGTTAGGGATTTAGAGACCTGGATAATATGAACCGTTTACTATAACAAATTAAGCAAAAGAGATTTTTTTCTTAATTTTTTTTTAATTTTTATCTAAATACAAGGACATCCATTTTTATAATTGCTGAAAGTAAAAGCAAGAATGAATATGGAGGATGCTACTACAATAAAACATGCTCATGAATGATTAGTATGTCGTGCGGTAACAATAAAAGAAACGACGTTTGAAGTACAAATCACCTGTCGCATAAGTGAAATTTGCTGCACTGCTTACAAGACCAACAACTTCCAGAAAGTATTGCTTCATGGCAGTTTGTGCAAATGTACTGCAAATGAACGACGAAGAACTCTTCTTTTACTGTCAGGATCCTATGCCCAAGCTATAAGTGGAAGAAGTGAGAAAAGCATTAAGTACAGCAATACAATATAATCAACAGGTACATTGCATACAATACAATAGAACTGGTTTAACAAGTAAATTTCATTGTGATAAATGAAAATTAAAATGAAGCCATAGCCAATGTGCAGAATGAAGACCCATCAATCCCTATCCCAAACCCAATATTAGAAATCAGTAGATCACCCTTTTATGCAGAAGATATGCTAATGGCACAGTTTAAGCTAGAAATTGATCTCTATTTGATTCAAATTAATTTCCAAACAAAACTAGAGCAAGTCATAGCTTTGTCTGTGGCTTCTGGTTTGTTATAGTAAGTCAGCCAATTTAAGTCGGTCTAGGCCCTAGGTTCTTAACTAGATGGGTCAGATCACATGCTCATTTCCACTCGAGCAAACATCTCTAAGAAATTAGACATTGAAAATGTACAATGAACCAAATGGCAAATATATCATATAAGAGCATGCCTAATGTTTATTAGAAACCCACCTTCTGCATAACTAGAATATCTTTTGTTGCATCAGCTGAAAGATCATTATGTCCCATTGCTTTCATAGTTCTTTTTGTCATTGGATTCTTCAGTTGTCGGTCAGATTCTCCACTATCCTTCTCAATTGATTGTACCATATCTTCAATGGCACGAGACCAGTAATCTCCATCAAAATAAGGCAACCGTGCTGCAGTTATCTTGCAGTTGGAGTCTCCGTGCGGAACAAAGAAATGGTCATAGAAATTAGTAAATTCGACCACTACATTTTCTTCCTTGCCCTTTTTAAGCATCTTCTTGTACCTACACAGAAATTTGAAGGTCAGAGTTATTTCCCAGATAAGCATACAGTTAAACTACTAGAATACATCATTTGAGGAAGGAGCAGGTTAACGAACCACTGAACCAGCTTATGTGAATTTGGTCTTTTCTGAGTTTCAGGATGACAATGTAGTATGTAATCTTCCCCTTTCAAAGGTGGGCAAGCCCATATGTAGCAGGTAATGAAACCAAGTTGCTTGCAGTAATCCAGATATCCGATCTGCATTTTTATAAAAAGCAAACACAGACACCAGAAAGGTTAAGTGATCCCATTAATCAGAAATTCCATTGAATAACCAAGAAGAGGAAGAACAAGTTATAATGAATGAGACAGGATCATTACGAGTATTTCGTGATATACAAAGGTACGCAGAGCAACACCAGCCACAGTTTTGATGTCAGGCCTGAAGTACTTCACTGAGTCAAGATACGAGATATATACAGAACGCTTGTTTGGGTTCCCACATTCTGATCCGAACTCTTGGACATACATGGCAAAGATACATACATCCACTCCTCCAACTTTTTGGAACAATAGGATCACCTACATGGGATAGCCATTACCGTTATCAGAAGAAAACAAACCAAAAATAAAAAAGTATAACAATAAAATGCAAACAAACATAAAATTAATTGCAATGCAGTGCAGATGTGTACGTGGTGTGCTGTTTATCTATCTGCCCATCTACACCCCAGAAAGAGAGAGAGTTCAAGAGAATTATAAAGTAGTCATTATTTTAAACCTCCACTATGCCTGCTCTACCTAAATTGGACATACAATCTGGTTTTCTGAATGTAAAATCAGTAGAGCTTCAATATATAGGTTTACTTATTCTGCATGCTCCTCAATAGTCTATCTGGGGAAAGAAGTAAAAGCTATAAGTGGGACAAAGATGAACACATTCATACATTCATATGAGTTGCTAAGTCGAACCTTAGACTTATAGGGAAACTCTTCTGGGTAAGCCTCACCATGGAGAATATCTAAAAACTGCTGCTTCACTCTCAATTGTTTATTCACAGATAACACCACTCTAACTGTGAGCTCTGATGCTCCAGGAACCTATAAGAGTAAGGAAAACCATGTCAAAAAATTGCACAAAGAAAAATAAACTAGACGTCGATCGTGCAAAATCTGTTGCTTACCTCTTCAGGGTTCTTCCCTTGAAGATCTGCTCTTTGTTTCCTCTCTCGCTGAAGACTCATCAAAAGTCTGTGCTCTATGTAATCACTAAGCTTGGTTCTTGGAAGATCTTGTGCCCCAGAAACTGGAGTTATAGATACATGCCCTTTAGCTTCTATCTCAGCTAATCGGCAGAATGGACAAATGTACTTTGCTCTTCCTTTCAAATCTCGCTCAGAATTATAAAGCGCACAAATCTGATGTTGCCAACGTTCGCATCTGTCACATTGTACCCACTGCAATAGAAACACAGTCAATAGAAACAATAAACCCTACAACACAATCAGGAGAGAAAAAAAGAAGAAAATAACAAAGGTGCAAAATCTTACTGCTTCACCAGATTCTTCAGTGTTTTTGCCCTTGTAAAGTTCTGCTTTGGGAAATGACAGCCCCTTATATGAGATATTACCACCACGAGCCTCCTTGAAGCATATCGTACAAAAGCAGTATTTTACACCAGTTCCATCTTTTGTCCAATAATAAGTCGACTTGTGTTTGATTCGAGTTCCACAAGATGAACAACACATAGTCAGAGCAGTGAATGTGAGTGTGTCCAAAGCACACAACTGACAGGTATTTGATCCAATTGCGTCCACATTCATGCTTGAAGACAATTCATGGCCAACGTTCTATTCAGAAATGAAAATGTGAAAAAGAAGAAAAAATAGTCAAGAGATAGAAAGATGGTAAGACAGTGCCATAACATAAAGAAGCAGGCAATTAAGAACAAGATTTTCGTACATACCAGGTTGATATCTGGATTGAGACTACACAAGTGCTCTCTAATCTGCTCAGCTGTGAAGAAATCAATCAAGGAAACACCTGAAGCTTTCAAATCATCCAACTCTCCTCCACATTGCAAAACATAGTTAGCATCTATCATCTCGTGCTTGGCCTGGCTCATTTGTTTGGAGTTCTCTCCATCAATTGGTGTGTCTTGAGTGCCATCAGGATTCAAACTTTGAGAACTAGAAGTTACATCACTGTTTACGCTAATCTTGTCACAGCCTATCTCCTGATGTTCATCAACCAAATTGTTCTCTTCGGAATGAGGAATGGCATCATCTTTTCCCAGATTTATGTTGTCGAGATTAAGAGCATCATTAAAGTTTCCAAGACATTTCCCAGGATCGCCGACTTCGGAAAGAACACAAACGTTGGCAGAGTTTACATCTTGACTACCAAAAGTTCCAAGACATTTCACCTTGCTTGTGTTGACGGAGCCTATCTCCTGCAGTTCATCAACCATATTTTGCTCTTTGGAATGACAGACGGCCACATCCTTTCCCAGCTTAACGTTATCAAGATTTCCTACTTGAGGACGGAAATATATGTTGTCAGGATCTGAACTTTGACATCCAAAAGTTACACCAATTTTTTCTTTTCTATTCTTGATACATCCCATGTCTTCAACAATCAACATGTTCTCTTCAGAATTAGAAATGACATCATCTTTCTCCAGATTCATGTAATTAGAATCAAGCAGATCAGTAAAAGTTTGAAGATTATTTCCAAGGTTGCCTGTGGATCTAGGAGCCTCGTTTGGTAGAGCTGGGATTATAAAGCCTTCAGATGACTGCTCCACACCTAAGAGTCCATCGGATTTTAGGGGCCACGTTGATCCACCATTATCTACAGTTGCATTCCAACTGTCAACTGTTGTTGATGGCTCATTGAACCTTATTGGTTCTTTGTTTGTTTTGTCTGAACCATTCATCAGACCACCTTCATGCTGCTCTAAGTGTGGAAGGATAACAGAGAACAGAGACCAGTCGTCACACTTAGCAGCATTCTCCATTTTCATTCGTTTAGGTGTAGGCTGCATGTCCTGGACAATGTAATCTCTAGCACAGGGATCTCTAGACATACATCGTTTTGGCTTTCCTGATTCTGAGGTAAATTTCTTGATAGGGCATGGCTGAAAAGTAAACCCTGAGCTAATTTTCTTAGTGAGGAAATGCACTCGAACTGGTTGACATACGTCACAATTAGACTTGACACAGTCATCAAAGTGCGAAATCCACAAAAGATACTTTTCGCACTCACAGAATTGGACCTTACACAGTGTATAATGCAAATGATTCACAAATTCTTGCTGCCTTTTCTGAAGACCTACTAGCTTGCCTCTAAAGCTGAGATACCATGCTAGAATATTTTGCATGAACCTAAATTGATCCGTTTGTCTGGAAACTTGAGCCTCACTAAATCCTCTTTGCTCAACACTGAAAAATCTTTCTGAGGAAAGCTGGGATAGTTTGGTGACCTCTCTACAGGCACTCCACAATGCAACTTCTTCTGCTGGACTCCAAAACCATGCATTTGGGTCCCTAAAGACATCTCAACATGTGTAGGAGGACAAGATTGAAGATGACAGTGCTCTGATTTAACAGACAGCAACCCGTAATTGGACGAGTGCTCGTGCATTGATTTGGGAGCACTGAAAGACATGCTAGATAGAGCACTTGTATCTTCATGAAACCACGATGAGATGGGATCTGACAACCAGGCTTCCAATTTCTCTAGCTCCATATTATTACCTATCAAAGATCGAGAATCCACAAAATCAAAATTAGGATTGTTTTCAGCAAGTTGGCTTTATTTGGATAATTGATAATTAGACCAACTCGAAATTCCTCAGAGTTGCACAGACAACTATGTGCTAAAGATAAGTCATTGTTTCTAAAAGAAAACTATATTTTGATCAATTTTAGTGGCAGATAATTAATCAACTTGAATAACAATGAAAACAAGGAGAAACAAATGTCAACCTCTCAGACAAGGTCACTAATGACATAGATGTATTTGTCAATAATGATGCACAACCTTTGGCACAAAAAAGATGATAACTCACTTAGACAATTATAATGCATCCTTCATAGGAGGTTAAGAAATATAATTTCTTTGGAACAAGAGAAATTAGAATTCATTTTCACTGTAGAACACATAGCAAATGACATGCAATAGATATAACCTTCCAGTAATACCACCATGGTGAGTCAACCGATCGAGGGTGGAGAGGTTAGCATCAGTAATAGGCATAAACACTTATACATTATGCAGCATAAATCATTTACCTGGTTTTGGCTCCGAGAAAGCACCAAGAACACCAACTTCGAATGGAGCCCTATCGGAATAACACTCTGCATCAAAACATGTCGTGACAGACGAGATCTGCTCGGGAGAAACAACCTCTGCAGTAAGTCGTTTGAAGTCCTCGAATGAAGGCTTCACCATACCATCGGAATCAATTAGCATGGTAGAACCTCTGTGATCATCCTGCGAAGACTCTGCATTTATAATGACCATGAGTTACCTACCTGGTCAAGCTTGGTAGTAAGAATAATTTAGAGGTTCAGGTGAAAGAAAGGGCAAAGCTTGGGAGGGAAAGGAAAGAGGAAAAGGCCTTACTCTGAAGATGTGGTGAATTACATTTATTGTTGAGTCTGAGCATGCGAGAGCCAGAATTCGATGCCATTGAATAGTTGACGCCAGAGTACGGCAGATGTGGATCATAGGAGCCTAGTGAGACCCCAAAGCCTGCAGTTGGTCGACAAATAGGCAAAAATGGCTCGTGAGAGGATGGTGCAACAAGAAGCGCTCGATCATCATTATTTTGGTGGTGCATTAGGTTTTGATAGTGGCAAGCAATCTCTTGGTTTAGGTACTCCTGAAAAAAATTGAAATTACATGAGCTCAAGTGTTTGACATGAAAACCATAAAATTTTAAGGAAAAGGTAAAAGGGCTCCCACATTTGTCTCACTATTTAAATTATGCAACTTAATGAGATATCATGTAACGTGACATTGTGGAAACAAACCATTAGATGAAAGTCGCCCGCATAGCAAAGTTGGGCTCATCACAGGAAGACTAGAAATTTCATACAGGTAAAGTACCTTAGCGGACCCTTCAAACAGCCGCCTATTCATGCAAGCAGCATTGTGCAACCTCTGTTGTCTCCAATCCAAATTCATATTCGCCATGATGATTTTTCCTCACTGCAGAAGGATGAAATCAAAATGATCATTATAACATATGTACATGATAGGTAAAAACACATTGCAAAGACACAGGCATCAAGCTTACACCTCAAGGAATAACAACGATAAATTTCCAGTACATCCCAGAAATCATTCGTTTTCTTGTAAATTCATAGTCATCAGAAACTTGGTTCTTACGGTATGAAAGTATGCTATTAACTTAGAGCCTTGATATGTGATGTTTCATACTCTTAACTATGGGATTAACAAATCGATTATAGTTGCACGGTTATCCAGAAAGAGAGCAATAAGCAAAGTCCTAAGTAAATTTCTTTATCTTACGCATAAATGGTTTCATCTTCAAAGAACTGAACCCACAATAAATGTATTGACTCAAAGTTGCATAATTGTAGCATCTAGCATTCAAATAAATTACACAATAGCCAATCAGATTCCTACATATTCTTTAACGAACACTATTGAACTTTAATATAAAAAAAAGAACAATTGAGCACTTTTTTCCCCACATCTTTAATATACTTAAAAAAAATCTCCAAAATCAACCATCATCAGGCCGTGACATCCTTTATAAAAGTCCTCCTTCCAGATTATGGAGAAATTTATATAGAGAATCCCAATCCAATTTAAAGATTAAAAAATTACCCTAATTCCATGTTATTCAATATGTTAAAACCTATTCATCAATCATCAAAAATTCAACCACAATTCCAGAGTCGTTCTCAATTCTAAATTCGATTTCGCTCGACGACGATCATTCTCCCCTAATCCGAATCATGAAAACATAAATTAGGGTTCCGACACCACGCGATCAACAGGCGAAAATCGGACGCAATACGTATTGACGTACATGTTCATCTGTCGGCGTCGAGGATTACGAGGAACAGTAAATTAAAAAAAAATAAGAAAAAAATATTCAGAAAAGGGAAGAAACAGGCGTACCATAATTAGGGTTTATAAAAATATTTGTCGGTTTTCCAATGTGGCGTCGGAAAATTACTGCAGTCAAACCGAAAAAGACTCCACCAGAAACAAAATAAGGTAATAAAATAATCAACTCGTCTATATATATATATACAAATCTGTGGTTAGGTTTAATCATGAAAACTACCTTCCATATTTTTGAGAAAACCTATATATAAATATTAAATATATTACATCTCCTAATCCTACATGAACTCTCCTTTTTTTTATGAATATTTTTTCTACAATATTCTCATAATTTTGTCTTATAAATCCATATTAATTAAATACGGAGTATATAATAATAACCTTACTAAAATATATACCCATTGCTGAATTTTATGATTTTATTTCCGTCATAAAAGATTAACCAATTTCTTCAAATATTTTAGTTCACCTTTTATGTGTGGTTGTCACATGTAATATTACTACTCCATCTGTCCCACCTAAATTGTCCACATTACTTTTGGCACAGAAATCAATGCAAGTAAAGATAAAGAATTAAAATAGTATTATTTGTGAGATAAACTTTTACCATTTTAAGAAAGTTGACTATTATATGAGACAAACCAATAAAGAAAGATGGATTATTTAAGTGGGACGAAGGGAGTAATATTTATAGAGTTAGTTCATAGATTTTCTAATATATTTTGAATCGTAAATTATATTATATAAATGAAAATAATATTATTATATATCTTATATACTCCCTCCGTTGATGAAACCGTCTCCAAAAAACCTTAGACATTTTCATTTCTAGTCATGGATGTCGTATCTATAAATTATTTTCACACTGAAAAGTTAAATAAAATCCATTATAATTGTAGGTGTGTAAAATTTGTGTTTACTGTAATATTAATTTCATTTTACTATTCTCTATTTTAAGTTAAATCACATAAAATACTGTGCCGAAATACTCTTTCTACGTTTTTTACATACAGGGGGAGTATTATAACAATGCTGAAAAGCTGTCACATCGCATAGCTACTCCTTCCCATAAGAAGCGGACAATGGTTACATGCTGCATTAAAAGAAGAATTCAAATCTTCTAACGGTTAACCACTGCATAGATTCGAATGTAGCTTCCCAACGGTTACATTTTAATTCCACACTATAAATACTCAAAGGTATTCAAGCATGAAAAATAAGAGAGTGAGTCATATAGAAAAGATGCAAGAAGTCTAGAGTCAAATAGAAATACTCAAAACACCTATGGCAATTCGATTTCTCCCACCGTATTCTTTTGCTCTCCGCTGAAACCGATGAGACATATCGTCTTCTAGACAAGTTTTGCTTGGTCGATCGCCATTTCCCTGAGAGCAAAAAAAAATATGACATTGGTAGAGCTGTCGTTGTCAATTAGAACACATTTAGTAAGACAATTAGCAATATAGAGAAAAATGATTAAATCATCATGATGAAGGTTGAGAAGTTTAGTGGACTCGGAAGTGGTGAAGTAGATAGTTTGAGCAATTCATGGACGGAGGTAGTATAATACTAACATTGTTTTTTCGTGCAATTCTATCATTTAAAATAAATACTATTTATGTATTTTTAAATATTTTACTTTAAAATTACAAAATAAAGGGAATTCCGTCAAATTTCGACAGACACTAAACTAGTAGTGACGGCTAATCTGCTATTAAAAAAAAAAAAAAAACAATATAGGTGCTATCCACGCAGAGTAAATTAATAGAAAATGACAATTAAAAGGTGAATCATTAAATAAAAGCATGAGTTTTAAAATTATTTTTACTATTACGGTATACCGAAAATAATCTATACATATGTGACCGTGCCGTAACTAAAATTTTGTAACGATGAGAGGGAACTAAAATTGAATAAATTCAATAAATATGTAGATTCATATTTAAACTTATTAACTTCAAAGAAGAATATAATCAAGTTTAAACTTATTAATTAAATGATATTTAGAAATTGCTCGCATAATTGTACTCGTGTTTGTTTGTAGCACTTCGGCCACGCATTGTTTCAGTTATTGTATAACAAAACGCATGTTTTAATATTATTGATCGAAGGTGAATGGGTAAAGAGTTACTAAGTTAGACAATTAAATGTTTTTCACTCGAGATTCTTTTAATAATCATATTCAAATTTAATTTCTTGATTGACTAGTCATGAATTTTGTAGGTGGTTCTTTTTTTTAGTTCCTCTAGAATCCGAATTTATGTAAATTAACATGGATTAAAACTGTAGAAATTCCATAACCAACACTAATTGAAAAGGGTTATCATACAAGTTACACAAATATTCCAAAAAATTATGGTTCCACTAATGTAACGGAATTAAAATTTTCAACTAACATGTTACATGTATAAATGAGAGAGGCGATACACAAACCTTCATTTCTGGGTACAAAAAACAAAAAAAAAACATTGCCTCTCTCACCATGATACACTATCTATCTTGGAGAATTATACGAGGAACTATGGTAGCCATAGTTGGGGGAACCATCATGCATCAAAGGACTTCGTCTTCCTCTATCCGAAAGCGACCTAGCATAGCTTGAGCTCCACAGGGTCGATGGACTTGAGGAATTGTAGTCAGAGTCATGATCTCCATACCTGTGAAAATGATTTGATAGAGAGGGGCTCGTTCCGGGTTCACATCCGGGAGGCCCCACATCATCCCAATCCCTCTCTCTTTCCCTCTCCCTCTCCCTTTCCCTCTCCCTCTCCCTCTCCCTATCCCTTGACCACCTTTGATCACTATAGTAACCTCTGTTCGGATTTTCAGATGATTGATTGTGCCTTTGGTGTGGACTGTTGTACCTTGATGGGTTGGAACTTGAAGAGCTCGGTGCCCAAAGTCTTTCGTCAGCGTTTTCTGGGATGGGAGCATTTATCCCAGGAAATTTGACCGTCTTTGTCTTAGACGGCTCAACAAGGCTTGCATCTAGAATTTCTCCTTCTTCGCTTTCGTCCTTAGACATCTCGTCACCAAAAATTGTTATTCCTGAAGGCTGGTCCTCTATGTCTGCATCTGAGGTAGAAATGAAATTCTCATGAGGATTAACAGAAAAGGAAACTATATAAACTAATTAGTGTAGTATGAGAAGTGCAAGCATAACGCAAAAGCATACACTTAAGCTTATTGCTACAGTACTCTTTATTACCTAAATAACCTGGCGGGTATCCGATTTCTCGCATTCTGTGAAGCCATGGAGGTGGATCAAGCTCCTACGTAGATGAAGTGAGTCGTAAACAAATTCTTGATAAATAATGAAGATGTAACAAATTCTATTGTAGATTTGTTCAACTAGCAGACTGCTTATGCTTAGATACAGACTACTACCTCCATCCCATTACATTAGTCCTCTTTGCTTTTTGATTGTTCGGCACGCTTTTCCACCGAAACCTAGTACGGGTTTTAAAATATAATTTTGACGTATTCATTTTTTCACGAGATACTATGAGTGTCATAGTATCTCGTGAAAAAATGAATACGTCAAAATTATATTTTAAAACCCGTACTAGGTTTCGGTGGAAAAGCGTGCCGAACAATCAAAAAGCAAAGAGGACTAATGTAATGGGATGGAGGTAGTAATACATATACTAAATAGTGAACAGAATAGCGCATGATTCTAATCATAAAGGAAGAGAATATTTTACCCCAAGGCCTAAAGCTTTCCTTGTTTCACCATCAAGGGCGCCTGGTGTCAAGCCCTCATATTTTCCTCCCCGAGAACTCTGATAGTATCGAGTCGAATTACGAGAATTGGCATGTTGATTTCGTTTGGTCTTGTGCTCCTTTCGAGCATTGTTAACAGCAGCATGGTCACGTGGCTTAGAGCAATCTTTCAGAGCATGGCTATATGAACCACAGTTGAAACAACGGGATGTATCCAGCTTCTCTGCTCCTCTGCAATATAAACAAAGACATCATTAGAATGAAATCAGATGATGAGAATATATTGAATTCGCTGTAATACATATGTACATATGCCTTCGAAGGACTAAAAGCAGACAGAAAAAAAAAAGGAAAGAGGATATGGGTAAAGAAACGAATATTTCAATGGTGCATCTAGAAGAGGAGGGAAGGTGGTGTGGAGGTGGTTGGAGAGGGTGGGGGGGGGGAGGTGTTAAAACCAATAAACTTGAATGAGATTCGATTAAGCATACCTATCTAAACCACTGGTACCATCAGACGAAGTCAAAGCTAAAGAAAAGCCACGATCATAGAGAGGAACAGAAGTGCTATCCAATTGGCTAAACTCTTTGCTTGACTGCATGTTTATTTGGTTATCCACCCAAAAGGTCTGCATACAAATAGTAAATTACTATAGCTGTCAAGTTTGTAAATATGACAAGTGTTACGAGTACAGAGAAATATGAACTGATAATAATATTCAAGAAGGAATTATAATAAGGAACAATGTTCTGGAAACCAAAACCCTATCAGAAGATAAATCTCTTCTGCCAAAGTGCCTATGCACTATCACGGTCCTAAAGTAAAATCCTAGACAAGCCCCTCTAAAAGAGATAAGACTTCTTTTTATCGACTTGAGTAGCTTCCTGAGTAAGCTTTGAACAATAGTTTACCAGATAAGTCGACCCACAAAACAAAAGTTACATAACTAATAAATACTTAATAATAAAACATAACTTAAGCTTGCCCCACACCACTTCTTAATCCACGCGTATAAACCATAGGTGTAACAAACAGATCTTCACATTCAAATCTTCACATTCGATGTAGGTCAAATTGCATTTATGCCCATTCAGTTTAACATCAAGGCATAGTGGAAACAATCTGATACTTTGTCTAAGGAAGTATTTTATTCTTGGAATATCCAAGGAGATAGGAAGCAATTCGCAAAAACGAGACTCCAGTTCTTATCTCGGTAAGATTTCAGAAAAGTAGGATTCACACGGAGTAATATACTATCTCCGTTCTTTTCAAGTTGTTACACTTTTTTCAGCAATTTTTTCAAGTATTTTCGAGCGTCTTGACGATGAGTTTTAAAATAACTTTTTAAAGATTTTTTTTTTTAACTTTCTATTCCCGTAAAAGAAAAAAATATTTAAAAAGTTATTTTAAAACTCATCGTCAAGACGCTCGAAAACGCTTGAAAAAATTGCTGAAAAAAGTGTAACGACTTGAAAAGGACGGAGGTAGTATATGACAAGAACAGTGAAGAAACATAAAATCAACTGGAAATGGAATGTTTTATGTATAATTACTAGAACAATGTAAGCAGTAGGGTCCACTAGGTTGCATCTTTCCTAAGACCATCTCCAACCATGAACATTATTTTGCAGTATGCTACACTTCAAAATGCAACATTGTATATTTCATTTTAGAAATCTATTCCAACCACGTACTCTATATACATACTCTATTTGTAATTTTTTTAATTATTTTATATAATTAACATTTATAACGTATCACAAATATTGAATAATTAATAAAATCGTATCTTAAATAAGTATGAATTAAATATATTAGAGATTGTTAATTTTTTGTTGAAATAAATCAAATATGTAAAATTAAATAAAAATTCCAAAAATTAATAATAAATTAAATATATGATACACTGAATTATAAATCAAATTATATTAATAAAGTTTAGTTAAATTATTATTTTTATAATGTAATATTTTTCAAATAGTGAAAATGGAGCATAGAGTATTGAAAAGTAAAACTCTAAATATGGAGTATTACTATTCAATACTCTATACTCTAACTGCAAAATAGAGTACGGTTGGAATGGACTTCATACTCCAAAATGAAGTATTACTCTATTTAAGAGCATCAGTTGGAGATGCTCTAAGAACCCACTTAAATACTCCACTATAAGTTACTACTGCAGTTAAATACAAACCCAATTGACTCTAATTCTTTGATAATTATTATAGAGCTTCAACCCGCAAGACCAATTTTAAGCTCATGTAAACCATGTATCATACAATAGAACTTTTCACACTTCATAGATAAAAGCTCAAGGGAAAAGCTACAGCACAATGCCCGAAGGCAACGTCCACACTTAACTCGCCTAATGATTCTATTAATTCATAGTATGTACACTGGTGCATGTTACTTCACTCTTGAGTCCTGGGATCAATAACATCAGTTACCAAATAGAGCCTCACTCTATTTTCTGATGTAACTTTCCACAATTGTTCTACTTAACTTTTCTTTCACCTAGATTATAAAGGTGTTGGTTTTATTTAGACCAAAATATTTCATCAGTTAAAGATATAACACATTTCAAATCCCCCCCCCCCCTCCCTTCTTTTTCTATCCCTCTCTTCTCATCCTTAAATATTTAGCAGCTGATATTACATGGTTTCAAATACATATATACATATCAATACTTATAGATATACATAGATATGTGCAACAACATTTAATTCTTACATCATATTACATTTGTAGCTTACAACAATTTCTTTAATATGGACAGTTGCTCTCAAAATATTACCTTGATATACATGGGTTATTCAAAAAGCTTAACATTAAAAAACTAAACAAACAAAACAAGATACATAATGATACTCTAGAAAAAAGTGTAAAGGGGATGATACGAACGATGCATATAGTTGCAGCTGAATTTTTGAATGGAGAATTTCTTAGTCTGTCCCCCAGATTGCAAAAGTAAATGGGAGACATGAAAGATTGCAAAAGTAAATGGGAGATATGAAAGTTCTACACCTTTATCCTGGATTATAAGTCAGGGCATAATTCTTCCAGCTCAAATAGGTGAAATACAAACAACAGATGTTGAGGGAAGCCATTTAAGTTTGTAACATATACTATAAAACATGAAAGAGAGCATACTATTGAAGAAGGTTTATCCACACCAACACGAAGAGCAGGGAAGTAGGTCTCTTCTCCAGATTCCAGCACTACATTCGAGTCCTGAGTTAGGTAAGTGGAATCAGAAATAGCTATATAACTGTAAGCATAATGGTGATAAAAAGAGGCCAAAATACATATACACAATATATTACCAACTATATATAGGTGCAGATACAGCAAGCATACACAAAAAGAACTTTAGGCGTAGATCATAACAGGCTTACGTCTGATGAAAAGCTTCGATGTGAATGCCATTGAGACCACTCCTCCAATAGCTTTTCGAGCTTTAGCTTACTTTCTCTGATAATAGGAAGCTTATGAGTAACTATTAACATTCAAAGGAGAAAGTTTGTGCATAGTGGTAGCACACCTTGGTAGAGAGCTATATATTACATGCACCGAAGGTTGCTGCTCATCAACAGCCAGTCGGGGTCTCTTCACGCCAGATAAAGCTGGTATATTAAGTTATGGAAAGTATAAAACCAGGAAACTGATTGAAGAAAAAGAATGAGAAACAACAAATACCCAGTAGAAACAACAAAGAACAGTGTAAAGCCACCAAAGCTACATGAAAAGGATACAAATAGCATCTACCTCCCTTTTACTTGATAGTATTTCATTTTTCTTAAAATTGCTGACACTTATTTGACTTTGAACTGATAAAAACCCATTTCCGTTATGCGCAGAGCTGACAGACACCACTCTTTCTAAGTCTGCAACAGTGTTACTGCTTGGACCCTTTTCAAAGTCATCCTCCATCATAGCATCCATATTTTCATCCAAAACACTCTTTATGGCTCCAGTATCCTCCCCATGAATCTCTTTTTCTACCCCAGAGTTTAGATGTAGATATTCAGAGTTAACAGCTTCTGGATCAGATTCACACGTATTTTCATTGTCACCATGTTCTGAATTACTGGAAGCAGGGAGTTTGATTATATCATCTGTTTCCATAGTAGGCAGTATTGATTCTGTAAAAGTGTATCGGCACTGCATGGAGTACATTACAGAAGTGAGAAAATAAGATTTACTCAACTTTGACACAAACAAAGTAAATCTATACATGCACCACCAGGCTAGATGGATTTAGAAAATTTTCCTATAACTGCACTGATCTGTAATACTTCTTTCTACATAAAATATGGGGTTTTGAAGGGAAAATTACACGAAGAAGCACCAAGTTCCTATATTTCCAATAATTAAGCTTTTCAATATCCACTAATAAAACTAGGAACAAAATAATATACAACCTATTGGATCTGAAAAGATTGCTACTGAGATTCCTATATCGAAGATTCTATGATGCCACAGCTGCAAACAGACAAAAAAAAGAGTCGTCGAAGAACCTATAGCTTTTGCATCGAAATTCAGAAATGAAATGAAACACGTCAAATCCAAAACTCCGACCAAGCTTAACATGTGCTTAACCAATGTAAGTAAAAAAAATCATTCAAGATGTAGCTTTCCCATGACTAAGATTTTTACAATTGAAAATTGAAGTACCTGCATCGAAAAGACTAGTAAATCATCAACGAATTAGGGTTTTGAATTAACCTGGGATACCAGACTGCCGCCGCCGTCGCCGCCGCCGCCGCCGGAATTGAGAATCTTGAGGCTTTGAGAATCACGGTTGGCCCTGAGGCGATAAATCTGGGTGCGCGTGAGGAGGAGAGGAGAGAGAGGGGGAAGATATAATTTTGGATTCGCAAGGTCTGCGCAGCCTTTGCAATATTTATTGGTTTTATTTGTCGATTATTAAACTTATCATTTACTTTCACTTGTAATGATTATCTTTGCAATATTTATTGGTTTTATTTGTCGATTATTAAAGTTATCATTTACTTTCAGTACTAATGAAAAATCATTACATGAGCCTTTTTTTTTAAAAAATATTTAACATAAAATTTAATATTTATATCGCCAGCCTAATTATTATCAAGTCGAACTCAAACTTTTTATATTTTATTTTACACTCCAACTTAAATTAACTTAAATTAACTCAAACATATTAACCCATTTTCTTTTACTTTGGCCTTAAACTTCACATTATAAAAAGAGGTCTCAACACTTGTACATTCTCAAATTAGCATCTTTAAACTAAATCTATTCATATCTTTTATAAACACATTATAATCTTTCCTATCAACTAAAAAAAGTAGCTTTCTTGAACTTGAAAAAGGCCAAAGATTGTTTTCTAGCCAGTGAAAGACACATTTCTTCTCCTCAAGCTTCTACTTTCCCCGTGTAAATCCTCATCAATCTCCTCTATTTCACTAAAAAATGGCCTCATATACTCATCCTCACCAAGCTCATAATCACTACAACTTTCTCCTCCAAATTTCCCTTTCCCCTTCGCCTTCGAATTGACGACAGCCTCGTCTTGGGACAGATCGTCATCAGCATCTTCCACGAGGCTACTGAAATCATCCGAATCGCTGCTCTCATCATCGCTAAACGTGTGGAATATCGCTTTCTCTTGGTCTTGGATCTTTGAAAAGAGTAGCTTTTGCTTTTCTCGTCGTGCAGTGGAAGAAGGGGCTTGGATCACGCTCTCTCCCCGTCTCTTCCCAAGCTGTACGTAGTCAAGAGCTTCCTCTTGATGCTCTCCCTTTCTTTAACTAGACTAGATTGCCTAGTCTCTCCATCACTTCCTTCTCCGGAGCTTTTTGCTCGAGTTCTGTTATCATCTTGTCGAATGCCTTCTTCTGGGACCATAAAGAATGCTGCACGTATATAAAAACAGCACAATAACACTTCATGGTTTCCTGTTATTATGCAAGAAAATGGAAAGTTTTGTTTACACTTACTCTCTTGTCAAGGAATTTGCCGAAATCCAGACCTTGAAGCTTTTTCTTCTTCCAAAATACACAGCAAAATCTCACCAGCATAGCTAGAAGAACTAAAACTATGGATTCCATCATAAAAAACAATGTGATTTGTCCTTTTTTTTTTTTGAAAGAAAGTCGAAGCATATTATTCATCACACACGCATGGAACATGAAGAAGACCCTCCACAAACGTCGGAGGTTCATCCCAAATATACGTATTAGGAAAATCTAATGCCCTTCTAGCAAACCGATGAGCTATAGCATTAGCTTCACGCTGAACATACTTAATCCAAACTCTATCACACCCTTCCCAAATCAGCCGACAGTTCGCTATTGTAGTCCCAAACTCAGAGTTGTCTGTTTCTTTTGTGTACCAATCGTCTGCCACCAGCTTACTATCGGTTACTATCTCCACACATCCAGCCCCCTTGTCCTTAATCCATGACAGAGCTTCCCGTAAACCCAAAGCCTCCCCTTCCGCGACCCTCATACAGCCCGGAAATATAATTGTCTTAGCGGCCTTGAATTCACCTCTAGAATCCTGCCATATGATTCCAATACCAGTTCGATTATGACTCTCAAAGAACGCAGCATCAACTCTGCATCTACTCCATCCCGTCGACAGATCGTGCCATCCTGCACACACTTCACGATTTCTCCCACTCCTCCCTTCCCTCCTTATAGGCTGCAACTCTAACCATTCATTCCTACAGTTGTTAGATCTATACCCGAGATGGAAGCGACGGGAGCTTTATTATTCTATAATTTATCACTCTTATCTTTCCAGATTTGCCACATTAATATACCAATTCCCGACTTTGTATCCATATCATTGATCGAAATTATCACAAATAAAATTTGGCTGAATGAATCAAACCTCTCTACAAGTGGCTGCATAGTATTCCCGAATCTAGACTCTTGCCAACATTTCTTTGCAAACTCACAGTCCAACAAGACATGCCGTATATTTTCATATCCCCGTCCACAAATCCCACAGTCAACTCCAACCTCCACATCCCTAGAAATCAGATTTGCCTTTGTCGGTAGAACTTCATGAGCAGCCCGCCATAGGAAGAATTTTACCTTCGATGGAACCACGAGCGACCAGATTTTACTCCAACAACCCTCCACCGCAAACTCTGTATCTAAGCTCCTCTCCCTTGCCAATTCATAGCATGATTTTACCGTATAGCTGCCCTTTGACGAATAATGCCAGACAATGTTGTCATCATCCCTTGCAGAATTTAGAGGGATACGAAGTATTTCTTTAGCTTCCTCAGCCTCAAACAATTGCTCCACCAACTCTTTGTCCCAACATCGCACCCCATTTTTCATTAGTTCACTAACTCTCATATCATGAAGAGAATTATCATAAAAGCTTCGAACGAGAAAAGCACCATCTCTCCTTATCCATGGATCTTGAAACACACGAACACCTTGCCCACTCCCAATCCTCCATCGAATTCCGCTTCGCAACAACTCTTGAGAAGACCAGATACTCCTCCAAGTAAAACTTGGATTATGCCCAATTCCGGCATTTACGAAATCTCATTGAGGAAAATATTTAGCTTTAATAACACAACACACAAGAGCATCCAGGTCAGTGATAAGACGCCAACCCATCTTCCCGAGCATTGCAAGGTTGAATAAATGAAAACTTTGAAATACAAGACCTCCAACCTCCTCTTTGTACAAAGTTTACTCCATTTCTTCCACCTTATCCCCTCTCTTCCTCCTATTTTATTACCCCACCAGAACGAATTTAGCATACGTTCTAACTCCTCTGCAAGGCTGGTAGGTAATAGGAAATTCGACATACAATAAGCAGGAACTGCTTGAGCTACTGCCTTTATCATAATCTCATTCCATGCCTTAGAAAGTTTCTTCCCTTGCCATCCTTTAATCCTCCCCCACATACGTTCCCAAAGATATTGAAATATAGCCTTCTTATTCCTCCCGACCAGAGATGGGAGACCAAGATAGCATCCCGTGTTAAGAGGCTGATTTACTCCAATGATATTCGAAATCGTAGCTCTCCCCTCTTCTGTAACATTCTTGCTGAAGAAAATCCTAGATTTTTGGAAATTTATGGCCTGACCAGAATATTTCTCATAACTTATGAGAATATTCCGAAGCTTATTACATTCCTCGACATTAGCTCTGTAGAAAAACATACTATCATCAGCAAACATCAAATGAGATATAGGAGGGCCTTGCCGTCCCATGCAAATCCCATGAATAGCTCCTCTCGCCATCTCCGCCCATAGCATAGATGAAAGCCCCTCTGCGCATAATATGAAAAGGTAGGGTGACAAGGGATCCCCCTGACAAAGACCCCTGCCCAGTCGAATCAGTCCTACTTGTTATTCACCAATATGTTGTACTCCACCGAACACACACACAATTCCATCCATGAGATCCATTTACTTGAAAAACCTATCTTCTTAAGAATAGCCAATAGATAATTCCAATCAACTCTGTCATAGGCCTTGCTAATATCGATTCCTAGAGCAAACTCCCCAAACTTCCCACAACTCCTTCTCTTCATGGTATGGATTGCCTCAAATGTAATCAAAACATTATCTTGAATAGCTCTTCCTTTCACGAATGCCCACTGAGCCGGATCAATAATCTTTGGCAAAATATGCTTGATCGATTGCAAAACACTTTTGATATAATTTTATACAGTACATTGCATAGTGCAATCGGTGTAAGATCCTTCATGCAACATGCTCTCTCCACCTTTGGTACTAAAACCAAGTTTGTTTTATTGATCCAACTTGGAAAACTCTCTATTGCTAACCAATCTACACCATTAGCAAAAATATCATCCTTCAAAAGACTCCAGAACTTTTGATAGAAAGCTGGATTGAATCCATCCGGTCCCGGCGATTTATCCGGATGCATTTGAAATATTGCCTCACGAAATTCCTCAATAAAAGTTAATTCTTCATTATCTGCTGGCGTGACAGAGCATTTGATATGATTCAAAGCACCTTCATAGTTCATCTCCTCCCCCGATGCTTTAAACAGAGCCTTAAAATAACTTTTGACGACATCTTGGATATCATTCCGATTCTCTGCCCAACTTCCGTCATCATGTTTCAGCTTTGAGATTTCCTTAACTTTCCTCCTTGCATTGGCCATATTATGAAAAAACCTCGTGTTTTTATCTCCCTCTTTCAACCAAAATTGTTTAGCTCTCTGTTTCCAGTATATCTCTTCTTTAAGAAGAAGAGATCCCAAATTTTTCTTTGCCTCGTTCAAGAGCAGTACTTCAGCAGGATCATTAGCATACTTATACCTCCTCATAACTTCCTCCCACCTCTGTTTATCTATTTTGGCCTCCAAGTTCCTACTCCTTGCCCACCTATTTAAAGCTTTCGAGGTTGACAAGAATCGATCCATAATAGAAGTATTATGGATACTCAGCCACCCTTTTTGAACCACCTTAGATAAATCAGGCTTCGAGAGCCATTTATTTTCAAACCGAAACTGATGGCGTCTCACTTGATCCACTACTACCTCCGTTCTAAGTAAAATAGCAGTATGATCCGAAATCGGAGTAGTAATATTTGTAAGTTCAGAATTCTGAATATTGAGCCAGTTACCATTAACCATGCACCTATCAAGCCTCTCTTCAACCGCGTGAGTTGTTCCTCTGCTACGAGCCCATGTTAATTGGTACCCTTGCAGAGGTAAATCTTGCGATCCACAATTAAGCCTTGTACTATGAAAACCGGTAAGAAGCCAGTTTGGATGATCATGCTCGCCACTCTTATCATTGATGCTAAGAAGATCGTTAAAATCTCCCATAATATCCCATGGGAGTGAGTTGGCTCTGCTCAGACTCCGTAATACTAGATTCCAAGAACTCCTTCGTAGGTTCCTCTGAGGGAAGCCATAAAAGCCCGTGATTCTCCAGTTCCCATTCTCATTTCGAACCTCCATATCTATATGGTTGTTAGAATAATTGATCATCTTACAATCATCCTTGTTCCTCCATAAAGCACAGATACCTCCGCTCCTTCCCACACAATCTACAGTGAAACAACCCTCAAATCTCAACCGCACCTCACTTCTTCAACTCTAGCTTTATGAGATAAAGTCTCAAACAAAAAGATTACATCTGGCCTGTGAGCCCGAGAAAGCTCACATAAAGTAGGAATTCCTAGGGAATGGCCTAATCCCCGGCAATTCCAACTTAGAGCGATCATTGATCCCGGCTGGCCCCATAGCCGGGGCTTGCCGATAAAAAAGAAGAGTTTCCATGTTCCTGTGTTTCATAATCCACCAACAGCTTCTGGTTAGATTAATCTTGCAGAGGAATGATCATCGAAGCCTCTTCCCCATGTCTTCGTTTCCTTTCCTCCCCAAGGGTAGAATTGTCATTTCCTTTGTGCATGGATTTGGTAGAATCATAACCCCCCTTGATTCCTTGCGCAAGATCACGGGTCATAATATCCCCCTTATCACTCCTGATTTTTAGCCCACCTAATCCGCTAACTCCCTTGATTCTATCCGTAACTGATTTTCCATGATTAACGTTATTTCCAAAATTGAAAATCTCCGCCTCCTTCCGACCAGTATCCTCCGCCGCTCCGTTCCCTACCTCTGACGAGCCCTCTCCTTCTTACCTCAACCATTTATACCCACTCAACACCTGCCCCTTCCTATCTTCCACTTTAATCCATACTCCCCACTCCCTCTTAATATCAATGGAAGCCATCGAGAATAATTTGTCACAGAATCTCTCTGAGTGTCCTAACTTTCCACAAACAAAACAGAATACATGAAGTCATTCATATTTAAAACTCACAGTAAATGACGTACCATCTGGTTTCTTGATCTTCTTTCCCCTCTTAAACGGCTTATTAACATCGATACCCACCCGGATACGCATGTACTGTTTCCATATTGCACCTATGTTCGTGGCATCATATGACTGATAGGTTCCAATGAAGTTCCCAAGTTGCTTACCAATACCTTTTGTGATGTATCCTGCTGGAAGATCATGAATTTTTGTACCCAAAAGGACAAAGTATCAAGCGGCACTCGCAAAGGGAATTCGCCTTTACTCAACCGATGGAGAATGAGCGGGATGTTGTTGAATGCCCAAGGCCCTCCTTCTACGACTCGATCCACATCCAGAGAATGAAAGAACTGGAAAATGTATCGCCCATCTCCTATGGCCTTCATAAACACTCCCTTTCCTGGTCTCCAGATCCCAGCCATCCTGCTCCGCATGAGGTTGAAATTAATCGGTTGATCGGTGAGAAAACGTCCCACCAAACATAAATCCACCGACACATCGTTAGATTGAGTGCTTCCTTCATCAATAATTAATTCATCCTCCTCATCACCGGATAGTGTAATGCTTTCCAATCGCGCCTCCATCAAAGCAAAAATAAAAACCAAGGCTCTCAACAAGGAGAGAAAACAAAGGCTCTCAACAAGGAGAGATGTGATTGTCTTCTTATTGCATGCATTTAGGAAAAATAGTCTTCATAACTTCTTTTTTTATATGAAAAATTGCAAGAATTCAAATTCATACCTGTGTATATACTTGAATTCCTGGGCTTCACTAGTGCACATCTAGAGGCAAGTTTCTGTCCTGTAACCAAATCAAAATTTTAAACAAAATGGCAATTTTATGCAATATACTCAAACTTTTGCAGATGATCATAAACTTACACGTTGTACGATAAGGCAACGATTTTCCATTTCCTGCATCGTAGCAAATTTTCAAGTTTTGAAGTATCTTTAAAAAAAATTCAAGAGAAGACAGTTTCTGGAAAAATGCTGTGAAAAGTGGACTACTGAAGTTTGGAAAATTACTTGAGATAGCAGAAGGTCGGAAGAGTTCTTTCATCCACTAAAAAATGCTGCAGATCACTCTGAGAGAGCTGGAACAGAAATTTACCTGTAAATGTATTCACAAATTACATTCTAAACAAAACTAGAACAGCATAATGATGAGAGAGAGAGAGAGAGAGAGAGAGAGAGTTGATTACTAGGATCACTTTGAGACCAGAGGATGGAACCATAAGCAGGAACAAGAGAAGTGAATGAAACATTTTTCGGTTTCAAAGCCGACACATGAGTGTAATCTGAAATAGTAAATGAAGTTTTTCCCTCCATTTCTGTCTGAGAAATATGAACACCATAACCAGAGCAATCAAGCACAGGATTAACTTGAATAACACAACTCAAACTAGCTGATTTAGGGAACTTCTTGAGATCTCCTTCTCCGGAAAACGAATACAGAAATCCATCCAACGAACTATAAGATACCCAGCTTGTTCATCAACCAACCAAAAAGATATTCAACCAAGGCCGCCCTTGATTTTACATCGACCGTTCTCAATCATAAAGTGAAATTCAAGAAAATGATGATGATCTAACCATTTGCATCAACAACTGGCTCAAAATCTGCAGAACTCAAAGACCCAATTCTTCCTCGCCACAGAATATTTCCTCTATAAACATCCAATACCAAAACCAAAGCTCTGTCAACTACAGTTACATACAGAAGGCCATTGTTTCCAGCACTAATCCCAAAAGCATTTCCAAAAGAACTCAAATCTTGAATCCATTTAAAATGAGGCCCACGAATCGACAAAGCATACACTTTCCCTACCGTGTTAGATATCTAAGCAAAACAAACACAAAAACTAGTATTTGATATGGATGTAGGAAATCAATTGCTTCAAGAATGCAAACAACAAAATCAAGAAATACGGCTTTGACGAATGAACAAGCTTTTGGATGGACTGGTGCAGGCCTTGGGCACCTATTGATGTTAACCATCACCGCTCGGTTTGGACGAGATGGGTTGGAGTTCCAATGCACGCGTGGTCTAAGCATTTTTTTTGTATGTGCAGTTCGAAATTTGGCTGTCTAGAGGAATTACACGAGGCAACGGAAAACATGGGACGTCTAAATGAAACATATGTCAAGGTTTCCACCGGTCTAGCAACGATTGATAGAATCATGAAATGCAATATCGATGGTGCTGCCTTCCAAATTAGAGTTGAGGAGATCCGATGCCTGGACAACATCAATTACATGGGGGGGGGGGGGAGCGGGAGTGGTCCGACGATGACTCTGTTCAGGTAACGATGGGCTTCGGCTCCGACTCGGACAAGGACGATGACAGGTCAGTACAGGGGGGCTTCGCTGGCCGTTCCTCTCCCCAACCACATGGCAGGAAGGTGGCTAAATCTACCTTGGAATACGAAAAGATCGCACACGATTATAATGAAGGTGTCTCTATTCAAATAATGGCGGGGCTCGAGGTAGATACTATTGGGACACCTCCTAATAGTGCTGGGCCTTTTGAAGGTGGGCCTAATAATTTGGAAGAAGCAGATGTCTGTAATCCAAATGGGCCAATGGAAGACTGTGTAGGCCCACGGGCCTCTGAACTCAATATCCAACCCTCACTCGGACCTAGCCAATCAGGTACGCAAGCTTGCTTGGAAATTACTCCCCCTTCCACAATCGAGCCCCCCTTCTCTCTTTAGATCTCCCACTTAATTCCGACCACCCCTCCACCAATAGAGAGTGCGCCGTCCCCCAAATTAGAGAGGCGATAGGCAGAGGTAAAAATCAAAAATCCCACAAGAAACCCCACAATCCAAAGGAGTGGAAGTCCTTCCTCGGGAGATGAGCTCAAATTGAAGAGCAAGAAGAAATCAAAGAGAGTTCGTAGAAATGAAGCCCCTCCTGACAAGGCAGAAGGTAACCCCAAAACAGCAGTAGGCTGAGAATATGGGAAAAAATTGGGTTTATCCTCTAAAAAATTGGGCTGAATAATGGGGTTGACCAGGGAGCTGGAAAAGTGATTTTTAAATGAAGATCGGATCATATAACATCCGTGGGCTAGGGAGTAAAGAAAGATGAAGTTCTATCTTTCTTTCAGTCAAATAATTTGGTTTTCTGCTGCTTACAAGAAACGAAGATCGAAACCTTCTCGAACTTAGAGGGGAGGGCTATTTGGGGGTCTACTGTGATTCAATGGTGTGCCGAAGGTTCTAGGGGAAGGGCGGGGGGCCTGTTTTCATTATGGGATGTGAGCAAGTTCACCTGCACAAGTCACTGGTCAATGGAGGGGGCAGTAGTTGTAAATGGCCGTTGGAGCTCTACTGGCGAGGATTATTGCCTCATCAATATCTACTCCCCTTGCAGCTTGGAGGAAAAACTTCTCCTATGGGATAGGTTATCTCTCATCATCGGGCAAAATCAAGCATCTAACCTCTGTTTAATCGGTGACTTCAATTCCATTCTCCACGACGAAGAAAGAGCGGGTTTAGGCAGCAGCTCATACTTGAGAGAGAAGAGAGAATTCCATATGTTTGTGGTTAATGGCAGGCTTCTTGACGTACCTCTTCAAGGTCGTAAATTCACGTGTTACCATAGCAGCAAAAGCAGAATCGATGGGGCGCTCATCAATGAGAATTGGGTGGATCGGTGGTGAAGCACCTCCCTTCGAAGATTAAAGCGTTTTGTGTCTGATCATTGCCCTATCATCCTCTGCACCAACGAAGCCGATTGGGGCCCTAGGCCGTTTCGTTTCATAAATGCCTGGGTTTCTCACCCCGATTTTCTACACGTGGTCGAGAATTCTTGGAAGGAAGGGGGTATTGAGGGTTGGAGCAGCTTTGTGTTCAAGGAAAAATTGAAGTGCCTTAAATCTAAGCTCAAGGAATGGAACTTGGAATGCTTTGGTAATATTGATCAAAAAATCAAATCTCTTCGCGAAGATATCCACGCTCTCGACTTGGTGGATGACGCTTCTGGCCCTAGTGAAGAGGAGGCACTTCAACGGAGTGAGAAAACAGCCCATCTCCTCTTTCATCTCAACAACAGGAAGTCGTTATTAGTGCAAAAGGCAAAGCTCACTTGGATTAAAGACGGCGATGTGAACTCTAAGCTTTTTTACAAAGCTATCAAAGCAAGACACCTTTCCAATGGAATTTCAGGCCTAGAGTTGGGAGATTCTTGGTTAGAGGAACCGGCTGCCATCAAGCACTTCATCTCGGAGCATTTCCGTCATCAATTTCAAAAGGAAGCGAAGGATCGTGTGGATTTTCCGTCCTCTTTATTCTCGGCCAAGTTAGATGAGGCTGATGGATCTTTCTTAACCAGCCTATTTACAGAGGAAGAAATTCGTTACTCTATCTGGGATTGTGATGGTTCTAGGAGTCCAGGTCCTGATGGATTTAACTTTATTTTTTTCAGGAATTGTTGGTCCATATTCAAAGATGATCTCCTCCAGGTGTTTGTAGATTTCCACGCTAATAGCTCCTTGGTTCGTGGTAGCAACACCTCTTTCATCACTCTCGTGCCTAAGAAGGAAGGGCCTGCGATATCAAACACTTCAGGCCAATTTCTCTAATAGGCAGCCTGTACAAAGTAATCTCTAAGGTGCTTGCAAGGAGAATAAAATCTGTCTTGGAGAAAATCATTAGTGAAAACCAAACAGCTTTCTTAAAAGGCAGAAACATCCTGGACGGAGTTGTAGTACTGAACGAAATCATCGAGGAGGCGAGAAAGATAATATTTAAGGTGCTTGAAAGGAGAATAAAATCTGTCTTGGAGAAAATCATTAGTGAAAACCAAATAGCTTTCTTAAACGGCAGAAACATCTTGGACGGAGTTGTAGTACTGAACGAAATCATCGAGGATGCGAGAAGAAGAAGAAGAGTTTGCTCATTTTCAAAGCAGATTTTGCTAAGGCTTTTGACTCGGTTAATTGGTCATATCTTTTAGACATGATGGAGAAAATGAATTTTCCAAGAATGGGTCGACTGGATGAAGACGTGTCTTACTACCGCCACAGCAAATGTCTTGGTCAATGGCAGCCCCTCCGGGGAGTTCAAGTTGAAGCGTGGAGTGAGGCAAGGGGATCCTCTATCCCCTTTCCTTTTCCTAATAGCTGCAGAAGGCCTCAGTTTATTAATGAAGAAAGCTATCTCGGAAGGTTTGTTACAGGCTGCTACGGTGGGGAGTGAAAGCCTGACGGTCTCGCACATCCAATATGCAGATGATACCTTATTCGTCTTGGAAGGCTGAGAGAACGCGGAAAGCATCAAGTGGCTCCTCAAAAATTTTGAACTCATCTCAGGCCTCCATGTCAATTTCGACAAAAGTAAAGTGTTTGGAGTAAAAATGGACTGGGACCAGATGGAAGCTGTAGTTGAGGTCTTGTGTTGCAAGGCTGAATCTCTACCAGTGCCGTACTTAGGCTTGAAAGTTGGAGGTAGATTGAATTCTGTAGAAGCATGGTCGGATGTTGTTGACATGCTTAGAGGAAAGCTCCGGAAGTTGGAAGCTTGCTCTCTTTCTATGGGAGGGAGGGTCACGATCGTTAACTCTATTCTCAATGCTATGCCACTTTATTTATTTGTCCTTTCTGCCTATTCCAAAAAGAGTGGTTAATCTCCTCAAATCTCTTCGGTGCAACTTTTTGTGGGGCGGTAACATTGATCAACGGAAAATGGCTTGGGTTAAATGGAGCGAAGTTTGCAAACCCAAGAAGGAAGGTGGCCTTGGAGTGAAAAACCTTCAACTCTTCAATCAAGAGCTTTTAACTAAATGGGTTTGGAGATTCCTAGAGAATAAAGAAAGTTTTTGGGCTAGAGTTATTAGGGCAAGGCATGGCGATCTCCTGTCCAACCTAAGGGGGCTAAATAGAGGAAGACACGGAGGCTACAAAATAGGGTGGTGGGCAAAGACTTTAGAAGTAGCAGGAAGAGACGATAATGGCTTCTTCTGGAAAAACTTATCCCATAAATTGGGAACGGCACATCGATTCTTTTTTGGCATGATATTTGGGCAGGAGAAAGAGCGTTAAAGGATTCCTATCCTCGGCTCTATCATCTCAGCTCCAAAAAGGAAGGATCCGTTCAAGATATGGGGAGATGGTCACAAGATCATTGGAGGTGGGAGATTCCTTGGAGAAGAGATCTCTTGGAACGTGAACAGGAAAGTGTGGATGAACTCCTTCACTCCATTCAGAATTTTTCGGTTCGAGATGACGTCCTTGACCATTGGACTTGGGGAGTCTCTCCGAATAAAAAATTCACTGTCAACGCTGCTTATTTGGCTCTCTCGCGGCCATCTCTTGGTGAACATGCTCTCGGGCAGCGATGGAGTGGCTTCAACCATATATAGGAATCTTTTGCTCCCCTCAAAGCTCAAACTACCGCTTGGCATCTGGCCCTCGATTGTCTCCCAACAAAAAGCAATCTTAATAAACGCTTTTCCCTCGATCCCGATGATTTACTGTGCTGCTGCTGTCGTCAAGAGCAGGAAACCGCCGACCACATTTTCTTATCTTGTAGTAAAGTGATGCTTCTCTGGGGTAAGATGGTCAATTGGATTGGCATTACTTGGCCTCATCCAAGTACAATCCTAGCTCACTTTCAGCATTTCTCAAATTTACTCGGTGGAAAGAAATTACATAAAAGGCTAGGTGGATTGTGGATCTGCGTTGTTTGGGTCATTTGGAAATGGCGAAACTCAGTCCAGTTTGATAAAAAAGAATGGAATTTTAAGAAAATCGAAGAGGAAATCAAATGCTGTTTTTGGAGTTGGTGTACGGCTAGGGGAGAGGCGGCCCCAATCTCGAGTTTTGCCGATTGGAGTTCAAATTTCTTTTCTACACTTTAATCTGATCTGTATTTGCCTCACATTGGTATATCTTGTACCTGTGAGTTTTCTTTTCTTCCTCAATAATATTTCCTTTTTCGGATAAAAAAAAAAATCTAGAAACACAATAACCTTACAAAAAAACAGTAGCTTCACAGTGATTAATTGCAGGTGCTGAAGTGAAATAGCAATCTGTAGCATTTTTCCTACAACCTTGGCGAAACCCATGCTGATAAAGCACAGGACCAGCACTCCAAACAAGTTGCCCGTACAATCGAAAAGCGAAAAGCCCTCGATTTTTCACACTAATCAGCACTAAAGAACTCGAAAAACTAGCAGATATTCCAATAATCTGATCAGCACCTTCAAAGAAAACTTGCACATGAGCCTCATTAGTTCCAATCCTTAAGAGGAAAGATTTTCAGTACCTTGTTTTCTGCAACTAAGTAAATCTGCCAATAGTGAAGAATCATGAGAAAAAATAAGAATGACTTCTTTTGCAAGAAATCAAAATGAAACTGATGAAGCCCTTACCTAACCTTGGTTGATCCTCCATGAAGTGGAGGTAAATCGGGGTTGCAAGTATAGTTAAAGTGTACGGCCCACGAAATAGAGCCGTTAGTTTCAAATGCAAAGAAGTTTTTCCCTGAGCAGGCGTAAATCCGCCCATCATCCCCAATCAAGTTCTCGTAAAGCCTACCACCATTATCAACTGTAGAAATTTCTTGCAGAATTAAATTATTTTAGGAGAAATGTGATTACAAAAAAAGAAAAAAGAGAAATAGAGCATAATTTGTGCATAAATTTGAGAAAGAACCTGTAAATGAGTGAGGATAGGGAGAAAACTTGTGTAGATAGTTCGAGGGAAAGGATTTAGCAAATGCTGATATAGCAAGAATGGAATAAATTCGAAGGAAAAGAGATATAATTAGAGCGACGACGGATGTTTTCATTGACATTAGCAAAATCGAACTTCCAAAATTCACCACAAAAAGAAGTAGTATTAATTATCAACCGTGATATTAGTTTGGCAGTTTTTTTTTTTTTTCTTTGATGGTATTTTCCGACCTCCTAGAATACAAATACAACAAAGCCCTTGCCAACAACAAATTCAAAAAAAGAAACAGACCCTGACACCACAATGTTCTTTGAGGAATCAAATATGTAGAACATTACACTCTGACTTTCCTCTAGAGAATTAAAGTAAAACTAATTGTACCAAGTTTTATTTTTGATACTGGATAATATAGAAATACAAACAAAATGCTATAAGCAATATCAGCATAAATATGATGCAAGGAGTAAAGACCCAAAAAACCAATATCAGAACAGCAGGCCTAGAGAGATATAAAGCATATATACCTCTGGCTATCGGCCAAAAAATGAGAGTTGTTATTGAATCAACAACTGGTAAAAGCCATATATAGCATAGATTGGCTTGTTATTCAATATGAAAAGCCATAGCAGTAGCAGAACATAGATTGCCTTGCTGTGAACTTTATTGGAAGCATAGTCATATTCACCAAATAGTAAATGGTTGTCATACATATATCTAATGAAAAGAAAATCCAATCCTGAATATCAAAACACCTTTAGCATCTAATTTATTTATTACTGGATAAGTTAAGTTGATTTCCAAAAGGATGTTATGGACATTCAAACTCCAAAGAACAGCTCCCAGTTGTTCCTTATAGAGGAAGTGAAGGAGTCTCATGTACGTGAGCCAAACACTATACACATATAAATACAAGGAAAAGTCATTAGTGAGTGTGCAGTACTGCAATTATAGTATCATATATGCATGAGATGAGTGGAAGGATAAATACCATCAACAGTGAGGGTGAGATGCAGAATCATGGTCAACTCGGGATCGATGTGAAGTCCTGGACAACCCGTAATATCCAACTTCTGTAATTTGGTTAGGCGATCTAGTGCATCCTTGGACGATAGATGCTGCAACTTTTTGCAACCCCTTATCGATAACTTAACTAGGGATGACAGGTTACCGAACCATTCAGGGAATTCTTCCATCCCAAAATTCTCAAATGCTAACGAATTAAGTGCAGTGAGGTGTTGAATTGATGTGGGCACCCACTCCCAGTTCTCAGTCCCTTTCAATTTCAAAGAATGAAGTGACTTGCAGCATCTACGGAGCATGCCATCCACAGTCTTTTCACTAGCACTACCACTGTCACTCAAACCAATCGCCAAAGAATGCAATCTGCCAAATGGCCTGTCAACTGCGTGAAGTAGCCTTGAAATTGTTTAGGCTGCTTAACTTATACAACATAAGATTCCTGAAGGATGGGATCCACAACTCTTACCATTTCACGTGGCAAATCCACCAGCTCTTGGCAATTTCCAATATTAAGCCAATTGAGCATTCCAAGTGATTGTGCTCTCCCACTTGGCTTCCCTATGGACTTGTGATACGACCCTGATCTAGGATTGTATCGGATGCACAACTTCGAGCCTGTGCCTACTCCTTTTTCCTCAACTTTCGAGAAAAACCTAATTCATATATTGAAAACCTCGAGAAAAACCTAATTCATATTTTCATTGATTGATTGAAAACCTAACTTTCAACTATTTAAATAGATAAACTAGACACACCCTAATGGGCCCAACTCGACTACGGGCCGATAAACATCGCAATACCCCCGTTTATTACAATTTATTAGCTACTAATCTATTTAATAGAAATACTATGAAATACTAATAATTAATACACGTATCCCAACCCCTTCAAAACATGTAAAAGTCTTCAAACTTCTTCTTGAACACTTCCTTGAGTGCATACAGCTCCATCACCATTCTCCACTTAGCATTGTTGGCAACTCCCCTTCTAACATTGCTTCCAAGCGCATTTGATTTATATCTCGTGGCACTTATCACTTCAATCCAAATATCTTCAAAAATAATATCCTTTTGTTTGGGAGCATGAACAATTTCAATCTTTTGTTCACAGGGAAAGACGTATCTAATTTCTGATTTGAAGCACAAATTTTTTTAGAATTTTCAACAAACTGCTCATATTGGTCTTCAAATATTTCATCATCTTGCTCCAAAAGTGGTTCGTCTTCTTGTTCCTTCTCTTCTATATCACAACTCAAAAGTAGAGACTTTCCAAGTAAGACTTCAGATTGTAGCGTTGAATCAACCTCAAACTCGAAAGATGATTCAACTACTTGCTCTTTAGGTGGCTTGGTCTCTTCTTCAAGTTTGTTTTCTAATTGAGATTCTCTGAATCGATTCATAACCTTTTCTTTGAAATCCGCCCAAGAAGACAACAACATGTTACTCTTCATCGATACATACCACTCAGCCCCTTCTCCTTCCATGTTGTATGCTACGAGCCTCACTCATTGTTCATCATATATATAATTAAAATCAAAGTATTCCTCAACTCGTAAGATCCAATAAGATGGATCAATGCCATCAAAACAAAGCAAATCTATAAACTTCCCAGTATACTTCGATGTGTTTTTACTTAAAATTTCATCAAATTTATCAAATATCTTTTGATATATTTGAAGATCAATCTCCACACATCTATCTTTCACCATAGAGGAGAACACTCCCTAAAATCACAATAGCAAAAAATGTTTTACGAATCAATTTTTTTTTTATAAATAACTCCCACTGCATACAAAGTATGAATTCGAATAACAAATTCCGACCACTCCCCCTTTTTTTTTTTCCAGAAGCAAATAAATGATAGAATTGATACCTTCAAAGAAATCTCTCAATGAGAGCACCAATTAATACGATCTAATACCAATACCGTATCGGTCGCACAACTTCGAGCCTGTGCCTACTCATTTTCCCTCGACTTTTGAGAAAACCTAATTCATATTTTCATTGATTGATTGAAAACCTAACTTGCAACTATTTATATAGATAAACTAGACGCACCCTAATGGGCCCAACTCGACTACGGGCCGGTAAACATCACAATACCCGTTTATTACAATTTATTAGTTACTAATCTATTTAATAGAAATACTATGAAATACTAATAATTAATATGCGTATAAACTTGAGATTTTGACAATCCCAAATAAGCAACTCCTCCAGAGCACTGAGGGTGTCCAGACCATCTGGTAATTGTCTCAAGTTGGAGCATCCATTAATCCTCAACTTTGAGAGAGTTTGGTTGTTATAGAACAAGGGCATGACATCTAGTTGTTGAGATCTTGGTACATAGACAAGGGCGTGACATTGATAGAAGCCTCAAGATCTAACATGGCCTTTTCAATCTTCATCGTCCCAATTATGCAGGGTATGTAAAACATCCCTGGGTCTCCACACTTAGTAGGTATCTCCTTGCCCAGGATAGCTGAAACGTGTTCTCCTACCTGAAATTTTGCATCGTCGGTGAACTTGACTTTCCTGGTACACAATTCTCTCAAAATTTTTGCGTATCTGGGCATAGAGAGCATTGCAGTGAGTAGTGGAATGTTGATCTCCACTTTCTTAAGATGCGATACATCTCGCTCATTTCCTCAGCTTCTTTGGTTCTGGCCAACCTTCCTGGAAAAGGGGCCTTCGGTTTGTACGGGCGAGGTATCACTGGTTGTTCTTCTTCGTTCTTCTTTTCTGGCTTGTCCAAGGTAGTTATTTTTTCTTCGTCATGGACCTTATCCGGCTTGTCCACTGGCATCTCTCTTTCAAGCAATTTGAGTCCGCTCCTTGTAGTTACTGAATTCACTTGAGCTTTGTTTAACTCTTGTAATACCCCGACTTTTTAATAAACCGAAATGCGTAGAAATTCAATATTTTGTGTAACTTGTTTCAATTTATGGCAATAGAATGGTTATTATTCGAATTACATGGAATTGCACTTTATTTTGCAATTTAGGTATGGATATAAATTTATATTTATATCTCATAATTTTTATTATAAACTAACGAATCGAATTCAATATTATATAACCTTATAATAATTCAAATGGATTAATTAAAGAATGCTTGACAAATCTTTAATGTTGGGTCAAGAATAATATTACCAAATAAAATAAAATTCGGCTAAGCCCATTACATATATCACAGGCTAATTTATAGCCCAAAAATCATGGCCAAGTATAATTACAAAAGAAAACACAATAATAAATAAAATAAATACATAAAAGAGAAAATTCAATAATGAAATAAATTACACCTTCCTCCAATACTACATCCTAGCCTATGCGCACAAATCAAATTTCAACAAATCTCCCCCAAATCTTGGACCTCCATGCTGCATAATGGGAGGTATGGCTTCTTCACAAAATTTCAACACATCCCATCAACCTCTCCTATATTACACCTCCTCCACTTCATTCTCTATCCTGGACAAATAAATCACCAAAAACTCTTAAAAGAAAGGATGAATAAAACTTAAAGGAAAGAAGAAGGGGAAGAAAATAGGAAGTGAAGGAAGCTTGAAGGAAAATTTGGAGAGGAGTCGTAGCAGCACATTACATTTCATTCGCTAGAACCATAGCCCCAAAACCACCATCCCAAGTTCAATAACAGAAAGAATTCCCACCTCTTTTACGTTCATGTTTAAAGTTAGGAAACTAAAACTTGAAACTGTAAATAAAACTCAAGAACAAGTGCTCTAAGCATGAAACTGAAATAAACTCCATTCCTAGTTTAACAATGAAAACCAACAACTTTTAAAGCACTTCATATGCTTCCCACGATCAAACTCTAGTCTACTGCAGCTCCTAAAATGCATAATAAGGATCAAGAACTAAAGCATGAAACCTAAGTTCTAATTCACACACCACATGAACCTAAAATGAAAACTATAATTAAAACATAAAGTTAAAATCCTACCACTACTGGTAGGGGTGAGCATGAGTCGGTTAACCGACCATTTTACACCTAAAAAAACCGACTATACGGTTTTTTATCGGGTCGGTTAACCGTTATAAATTAAAGAATAAAGACCAAAACCATAAAGCGGTACCTAAAATCGGACTGGTTAACCTAAAAATCTAACGGTTAACCATAAATAAAAGAAATATTCCATTTTTTATAGTTCATAATAGGAAAATTCGAAAGAATTCATATCTTAGAATATACATGCAAAATAAATAATTTACAAAAATTAAAAAAATAATGAAATTAAATTGCATAATCCTAATAGAATAAGCTTTGCAATAACTTAAACTAACAATCGAGCTACCTTCAATTGCATATTAACTTTTGGCTCCATCAATACTCAGAATCGGGTGATCTTCTCTCAAACTTTGTTAGTAATATATATATATATATATATATATATATATATATATATCGAATTTGTGATAATTGTCTTCATTTTGTCTTTAAAAAGGGTAATTTAGTAAACAAAAGAAATCCTAATTTCAAGGGAGAAGCGGAAATCTAGGGATATGGGTAACAAATTTCTTAAAGTCGGAACCATTCTCCTAAAATTAACACAATGCTTTTCATTTTATGAGAGAACTACATCATATGCGTGAATGAAAACTAATAGAAATAATTTCTTAATTGTATTTGTCACCATAAATCGTAATACATTGTGTACATATTTGTAATGCATTTGACATTACATTATAATGCACTTGACATGGCATTATAATGCACTTATCTTTTACATAAATATAAGTATATTGTGTGTGTCGAAAATAAGTTATACATATGAATTCATAATGCATTAACCGTATATTTTAGTGCATTTTTTTGTAGTATTATAATGCATTTCTCTTAAACAACAGGAAAATAAGAGTGACACATGCATATTATACAAATTCTCTAAAAATAATGCATCATTAGTATATTTTTAATGCATTTATTGTCATCTTATAATGTATTTTTTTTTTAATATTGCATTGTCTAAAATAATGTAATGCATTTTTTAAATGGTGATAATGCATTATCTGAACATGATAATGCATTTTGAAAAAAAAAAATTGTGTACAATTATTTTAAGAATACAACTTAAGATAATATTCAGTAGAAAAAAAAATGATAAATTTGAAATAATTTGATTGGTTCCGTCGAAATGGCTGAGAGTATTTATTTTCTTTGTGAGAAGAAATGAATGAAAAGTAGTTGAGAGAAATGTAATTTGAAGAATTAGATACTAGCAAAAGTGCAAAACGTAAAGTAATTCATAAATTTAAGGAATAACCGTCCATTTGCATGAGAAAAATACGATAATATCTTTCCAAATATTATCTAAGGTAATATATTAATTAAATACATAGATAAAAACTGACCATAGATTGTCCAAAATGAATGAACCAAATTAATTCTCATTTCTTATGGAAAGATGTTTTTTCACGTGATCTCTCCCCTATAATATAATATGTATATATATAAAATTATATATTTATTTAATTGGTACCGGTTCGGTGAACCGCCGGTTTTTTAGGCATAGAAAATAAAACCGAACCGTTAGAGTCGAGTTTTAAAAATTAAAAATAAAACACAACCATAGGGTTCGGTTACCCATATTTTCAGATCAGGTTCGGTCTGGATAGTCGGTCGATTCGATTTTTTGATTTCTTATGCTCAGCTCTAACTATTGGCATCAACTACTGCTACTTATATATATATAGTAGATTATATGAAAACTAATTATTACGTAAAAACTACAACCCATGCATTTTATGCATAAAATAATGCATTTTGTGCATAAAATATTGCATAATAAAATATATTATTTTATATTATTTTTATGCATATAATGCATTATCATGAAAATGCAACATTTTATACATAAAAATACAATACTTTTGTGCATAAAAATGCAACATTTTATGATGGGTGGCAGTTTTCACGTAAAAATTAGTTTTCACCATATCTATATTTATTCCTATGCTTTTCAAAAGGGGGCTGAAAATGGGAAGACAAGGAACACCAAACCTAAACTCCTAATCACACAACAAAATGAAACTCTAAAGAACCAAATTGGATAATGAGGAAGGGGAGTTAGAGAGGTTACAAGGGCGAGGGAATGGCTTCCTCGGGGTGTTGAGTCGGACAGGAAGGCAGCAGAAGCTTCAGCTACCGCGGCAATGGTGGAGACGTTTCAGTGAGGCGGCGTCGTGAACAGGTAGCCACGGCGGCGGTGCTGAAATAGGCTGAAATAGGAACGAGGTTGCGGCACTGGCGAACTCGCAGCGGCGGAGGTGATGCGATAGAAGCAAATCGGCGACGGTAGTCGAATGAGAGGGTCGGAGCAGAGGCATTTGGCGGAGACGCTGCGTTGGAGGCGAGCACGGAGGCGTTCTTTGCCGGCTATGAACCAGGAGAGGGATGTCGATTTCAGAATTAGGAGTATTAAAAAAAGGGCTTCCGAATTGGGGAAAATCAGAGAGGGGGCTGTTGGGAAAAGAGAGAGAGGACCGAGGGAGGAGAAGGACGGCGGTGATGCTAATAGCGGCGCCGGCTGCCAGAGATTCTGTCAAAGAAGAAGACGGGAGAGAGGGAGAAGAGTCGGGCTCGAGAGAGAGATTGAGAGAAGCGGTTTGTGTGTGTTGTGCGTATGTGCGTTGTTGAGGGAGATGAGTTGGGGGCTGATTTTAATTCGAATGGGGCCTAGTATTAAAATTGAAAACGGGCTTTCGTAGGTGGGCCGAGGGTACTTCTGAAGGGCTTTCAATTGGGCTCCATAGAGATTGGGCTCAATTTATTTCTAATAAAAATTTGGGAATACTTCTAATCGAGACGAGCTTTAAATTATTAAGATTTAATTAAATTACTAAGCTTTAATTAGCCAAAAATGTGTTCCGGAGTTTACCCTAATTTCTGATTAATTATTCAACGAATATTTGAACCCAATTAATTATTTAATTGAATTGTTTTAATGATAATAATAATAATAATATGGTTATTCTATTAATAAAAAGATTTAAAGGATTCAAACAAAGAGGTGAGTTTATTCTTCCAAAGTATATGAGTTATGTATGCTCAAGGTTTTAAAGATGAAAACTGGTTATCCATGAAAATATTTAATGTGCGCTCTACAAGTTTAATGCTTTGAAGTAATCGATCGAGATTCATCGCTTAGTCTTATAAACTAGCCTTGAATCGTGTACACTTCCCTGGTAGTTATGTGATTAGTTGATCGCTCTCACATACTATTTCAATGGAATTCCTGAGTTTCGACTCGGAGTTCACCAGCTCAAATAGACTCTCCTGTTTCGACCTGAAGTATCGATATATGGATTCATCGGTGGCTAAAGGTCCAAAATCATAGTAAGAGTAACTGTAGAGTGCGACATGAAGTAGCTGCAAGTAAAATGATTTAACATGCTTAGTTGAATTTTGTTTTTCCAAAACCTCTAAGTCATGCTTACGATATGGATAAACTGCTATGTTTCCAAGCTTTTGATAAAATACGCAGCCCACTGAGTACATTAGTGCTCAGCCCAAATATTTCAAAATGTTTTCATGTTGATGCTGCGGTGGTGACAGTGCGGAGTTGAGGCTAGGAAATCTCTTTTTGATTAAGCTTCCGCAAAATGTATTCTCATTTCGAAACTTGAACTACTACACTCTGAACTTGTTATTATCTAATCTCGAGATCTTGAACTCGACTATATCTATTGAATGATGGACTTATGTTGATTTGTTGAGCCATCAAATCCTATGCGATCCTTGTATAATGATATGTTGTTATGTTGGGTATATTGCAGTTGTATTTATTCTGGCTTATTCCCTTTGCAAAAGAGATACTGCCTAATTTTTCAGGAAGTATCAATCGATAATTGAAATGAATTGAATCCCCTTTCTATCCCCTCTTCTTTATTCCAACCCCTAATCACACCCTTGGCGCGTGCGCCTTCCCTCAGGAATTAGGGCGTGACACCTCTACTTAGGGAGGTAACTCGCCTTGCCTTTTTTCCAACTTGCTCACCACTTGTATAAGTTGAGCTATCTGGGCACTCATGTTACTGGAAGCCGTTCCTTGTTTCTTATTCTCCGCTTGATTCTTGAGACTCTCACTGGCCATAGTGTTTACCATATCGGATAAGGAGAATCTCGGCTGCTGCAGTGCTTACCTTTGCTGCTGCGACTGCTGATACTGAGGCTTAAGGCCAAGGTAGTTATTGTTGCTATACTTGAAGTTCTCATGATCTCTCCATCCCGGGTTGTAGAATTGGGAGTTCGAATCATACTTCCTGTGTCCATTGCCTCCATTACCTCTATTCCATGGGTTATGCCCAAGTATCTTGACTTATCCCATGTCAAGGTTTGGGCCCTCCTCTGTTACGTGTGTGGTGGCTAAACATAGTTGACATGTCCGTACAACTTTCCTCTGATTTCCATTTACATTCATCACCATGTTCCAGAATTGAGCACATCTTGTCTATCTTAGCATCTGATGCTGACGAAGTACTAGTTGCTGCCCCCTTGGGCAACTCCACTTGTTCATCCCTTGATTCCTCGGCCATATCCGCGAACAACTTGAATGCTTGGCTGGGCAATTTATTCAGAACTGAACCTCTGCATGCTGCGCTCACCTATGCCATCTCTTGAGCTCTCAATCTCGTCATGAAGTATTGAATCAAATCGTGCTCTTGGATTTGATGCTGCGGTGTCTAGGCCAATAGCTGCTTGTACCTTTCCCAATAGTCAAAGAAGGTTTATCCCACTCTTATCTTGATCGAGCTGATCCTCTTCCTCATGTTTTGTATACGGGCAACGGGATAATACTTCTCTAGGAACATCTGCTGCATTTGTGCCCAAGTTGTGACTGTCCCTTCGGGTAAAGTGTATAGCCATTCTCTTGCTCCTTCTTGTAGCGAGAAGAGGAAGGCTAATAATCTGATGTATTCTCCCATAGTTCCTTGTGTTCTTATCGTACAACAAGTTATCTCAAAGTCCTGGAGATGGCGTTTGGGGTCCTCTCTAGGCATATCACTGAACTTTGGCAAGATCTGTAGGAAAGTATGCCTTAGTTCCCATAATTGCGTCGCTAGGCACATATAGCGTTATGCCCAAGGGACACTAGGCACATGTAGCGTTATGTCCGAACAACCATTTCCTGTAAAGTCCGCTCAGCCGGAGGCGGAGGAGGCGGCGGAGGGTTGTTGTTGTTATTGTTGTTTCCTCCATTGCAGTTCTCCATCCTTTTTCAATTTATCTCATCTTCCTAATGAACTCATTGATCAAGGCGTCTCCTTCGTGCACGATTCTGCCTTGTGGTTCTCTCAACTTCAGGATCAAAAACTAACTCTTCCTTGAAGCCTCGGTTCCTCAAGATCATGCACTAGTCCCGCACCTAAAAAACGGAAAGTGAAAGAATTACTAATAGCACAACTCCCCGGCAACAGTGCCAATTGACACGACCGTCATTTAGCCGTGATCAATAAATTTATAAGCCCCTATGCCCAGACTCCTATAACTAGTATAGAAATGGTAAGCACAAGGTCGATCCCACAGGGAGTTGGTTCAACAATCCTTTCGAGCTTAGTTGTCATGTTTAAGGGGGTGGGCTCTACTCTGCCCAAGCATAACACAAAATAACAAAGAAATGAAAGGGAGCATGTAAAGGCAAATAGGAAACAATTATTAAAAGGTAAACCCATCCTGGGCAGAATCATTAATCACAAGTAACTTCACTCAATCACGGGTCTTAATATATTTGTATATAACATGCACCATCAAGTTATAGGTCACATAAGCCAAGACCCCCTTACTGTCACGCGTCACGTGCCTTGTTAAGTATGCTCAATTCACCCTTACCAAATAGAGTACAATTTATGAACTGCCTAACGTAAACTTCAACATGCAAGGGCTAGTTGTCATGCATCTGCCCAAGCAACATGTAGTTTTATGGTGAACCCGGAATAGCCAATAGCAAGTTAATGAACCTACAATCACATATGCTTGTGCTAGTTCATACTATATGGAGTGAGATCTCTCTACACTTTTTACCCATGTATTATTTGTAATCATGCTCGACTCGATTTGATATTGACCACCAGGCCCGGTTCTGAGGGTAGGCAAGGGGGCGGCCGCCTAGGGCCCATGACCGGATAGGGCTCACAATTTTTTTTAAATATACATATTAATCCAAATACATTCAGGCTATTTATGTTAAAATTGACCGAACTGAAAAATGTCCATCTATAACTAAAAGTAGTATTCTACATTGGCCCAACAAAAAAAGGCAACTCTAATTAAAACTAGTAATCCAAAGAAATCAACTATCTTCCTCTCGATCAGTGAGCAAACAACGGTAACAATCTTTCTTTTTCGACTTTCAGTGGGCACTGCATAAGTTTTATTCTACTGTCTTTCTCATAGACTTTGGGGAAAATGTACAATTTTGTTTGTTTTTATTTGTATAGTCGTATATTTTATTGTTTATGTAATTGTTTAATGCTTCTAATTCCACCAAGATGCTAAACAATCATATTTATGTTGTTTGATGTTTATACTTTTTTATTGTTTTAATTTGATTCGAATTGGATTCTTGAATTCTTGAACTATGAGAGATAATGAACCTATAAATTTTATGACTGAAATGACTATATAGTGTTTGATGAAATGCCTAACAAGAAATAATACCGTAACTTTCTAGAGGCTAGAGATTTATGAACAAGATTTAAACAAAAAGTATAGACAATCTTCAATACCACTAAGACACTAACTCAATGGCTAATAAAACATATATACATTTTATATATTTTATATGGAGGGCCCTTAATTTTATCGCTTTGCCTAGGGCCCCTGAAATGTCAGGACCAGCCTTGTTGACCACATGCCCAACCAAACCCAACATGAATTAAGAATCAGAACCTAGCAAACTCGGGAACACATGCATATACTATTAAGCCCAAACTCATGACCTCACGAGTATATAAGTTACATTGTAGTTAAATCATCTTGCCCAAGACGGGGTTTGTAGATCTAGCCTACCATGCTTCGAAATGAAATAACAATAAATGAAATGAAAGATATAATTAAACTAAGTACTAAAAATATATTAATACTAAAATAAAACCAAAGTGGGGCGGACTCCAACGTCGGCCAAGAACATCAAAACATAAGTAAATTGCCCGTAGGACTTGTTCTTCCTCACAACACTCGAAATGAAAACATAAATGGGAAAGTAAAAATATGCAGCTCCGGTGTAAACTTGTGTGTGTTGCTTGAAATGATGCTTGCATATTTATACTTATGGATTGGATCGTGGACCAGGCCCATAATAGGCAGTTGCTAGGGTTGCTTCGGCGACTTGCCTTAATGCGCATATTTGTTGCCTTTCTTGATCATGCTTGAAAAAGGAAAGAATCTTGAGGTGAATCTATTATCTTATTAGCTCTACCTCATCCGATAGCTCAGCCCTAGCCCGTGCTGGTCATCGTAGAGCCCACGACCACTCTTCAAAGCTCGGCCCATTATGCTTTCCTTCTCATTCTCCTCCATCTGCCCAAATGCCTCCAGAACTTGCCCAGACTGTCCTGCTCTCTGCCTTGTGTACCTAAATCCAGAATGTGCCCTCCCAAGCACAAGACACTATGCAAAATGACTCTACTATACCTAAATGCAACTCAAAACATAACAAAAATATAGCGCAAAATTGGGCTCGTCATCTTCTGTAGGTCCCGATAAATAGATATTGGTGTATGGGGGGGGGATACACCAATTAACCAACAGTTTTGACTTTTCAAAACAATTTGATCTTACTGAGTCGTCACTTCAGTTAATCAGAGCAGTTTAGTTTTTCCAGCTCAAACAGTGAACTGCTGAGCTTGCAAAACTAACCTGCGTGCAGAAGTTTGGTGGAAAAGTTGGTTAGCAGTTTTCAAAGCAGTTTTTCAAAGAAAACTTTAGTTCAAGTAAGTGTTCATGCAAACTGTGAAATTGACTAATAGTTTTCAAGAACAGTTTTCAAAGACAGTGCACATGCAAGACATGTTACAATCGTGCAGGTTGTGAGCATGCAAACTGTGTGAAAACAGATAAGATAGAGAAACACGAGGAGTTTTTATCGTGGTTCGGAGTAAACAGCTCCTACGTCCACGCCAGATCCCGTCGAATCTGTAATCCCTTAACTTGAGATTTTTCGCTCCTTTTAACACTGGTGGAGGTTCCAGTCCAAATTCAAGTCTCTCTTTAGACTGAATCTAGCACGAATCTTGAGTCGTGTCTCTTCTAACTTTACATACAAGCTTACATACAATCTTACTAATGCTAAACAACTAGCACTAATAATAAACTGGAAAGCTGTGAAAAGCTATCACCGTTTGGAATACAACTCTATCAACTACACTGAATATCAATAGTAATGGTAGTGAGAGTGTGGATTGTGTTCTAGTAAGACAGATTCTAGAAAGAATAGAAATCTACAAGGATCAACACTTGGGAAAGCTCTAGTGATTTCGAGTGTTGATTGTGTGAATATTTAGCTTGAGATTTCTGCAGCGTTTCAGCTTGTAATTTGAGTTTCCCGTACCTTTTTTCTTGAATGTCTTGAGGTATTTATAGAGAAGCATTTGTAATAGAGCCGTTGTGCGTGTCAGGATATGCAGAACCGTACACTGACACAAATATGGTCGTTGAGTTGAGGACAGGTTCCTCAGTCACAGCTCAGGTTGGACTTTGCAGGTCGAGCTTCCTATACCTCTAACTGTCTTCAGTCTCTGTAACCTTCGAGTGAGATCTTCAAGTATTGGTTGGAGCAGGTCACATAGACAGATTACATAGGAACGTTATGATAGGTTTGAGTAGAATAGGTACAAGGTTGCACTACCAACCTTGACCTTTACATGGCAACCTGTTCGAGTTGAACTTTGACTGATCCAAACACGGAGACCAGTCTGTTCCAATTAAAGTCTATTGTCTAAGTGTGGTTTCTAATAACATTATCAAAACTTAGTTCAAAGAGAGAAAAGGTTCCCAACAATTTCCCCCTTTTTGATAATGCCGAAACCCACACTTTACATCTTTACTTAGAAGATTTGAACTTCACAAGAAAAAGTGATCAAGGTTTGATGTCCAGCCAGCTGCATGAGAAAAAGTGTTAGGACATTTAAAGCATAACAAGCAGAGGCCTGGACAATGAGATTTTGTCGTCAGGAACAAAATATGATCATTTTTCATTTATAATATCAACTGAATTGATGTGCATAGATTACAGAGTTGATATAACAAATGAGAGAAAACGATCATGTCACTTCCTTACAGTCTTGAATCTCCCTTCAGCGATCTTCTCCTTGCTTACTGATCCCATAGCTGCGTAGATACTGTCACGGATCGACCTGTACTCATCACAGCTTGTGGTCTTGCAACCGTACTGAGCTGCGATATTCCTTATGAAAGTATTGATCCGGTCGATATCTGGACAATCAGTGTCGCAGACAGTGGGAGGTTGGAAGGTCTCTATTTTAGGCGGATTGATCGTGACCTTCGCCTCTGCAGCTTTCGCGCGGACTCTTTTAATGAATTCGCGGTCGGGAAAAGCTTGCATCCAATTGTAGAAGGCAGTTTTGGAGTCACCAGTGTAGCGAGCATCAACCTGCAACCAGTAGTGGTGTAGGATGAACTGGTTCAGGAACTCGTCCCACAAAGGCTGATCTTCCACTGGTAGCCAATCAGTTGGCTCTCTCTTGTCAGCTTGATCCTTGCAGCTTTCAAGACCTTGGAAGCTTCTGACGCGAGCTTTGTCCTTTGCTCTCTGTTTCCTCAGATCTTCGAGAAATAGCTTCTGCGTGCCTTCATTCTCGCATTCATCTGCGGTGTAGCCAGCTTTTGCCATTAGACGAATAAGAGAGGCCTCACCCTGTGCCCTTTCTTGTTCAGACAGCTTCTGGGTGGCAGATTGAGAAACAACTGTTACAGGCAGAGCAGCTTCTGATTGAGTCAGAGGAGGTTGGGTGACCTTTTTCTCCTTGCCTTTTGCTTTAGCAGCAGTGCGTTTGCCTTTCCCTTCCCCCTTTTCGGCATTATCAATTAATTGCTGAACAGTGGTATTGAGAGAGGCTTGCTCATTGGAGATTAGGGACAGGTCAGTGCTGATTTTCTCTTTAAATTGTAGGAGAGAGTTGATGTTTCCTTGCAGTTCTTCTTCTTTCTTTAGAGAGCTGGATGAAGCTTGTGCGAGCTTTGAAGAGAAGTTGTTGACAAGCTGGTTGAGCTGTTCAAACTCATATCGCAGGTTGTCAACTGAAGATGCATAGGCGACCTTTAGTTCAGACAGCTGGTTGGGGAGCAGCTTGTCCATTGCAGCTTTCAGGCGCATGGAGATGAAGGAATCGAGCTGGCCTGCCACTTCATCCTTGATAACCTGTGGCATTTCAGCCTTGATGTTTTCCAGCATGGCAGATGCTGTTGTGTCCATGGCCTCGATTTGGTCCGCCATCTTCTGGTGTTCAGCAATTTCAGTGGCCTTGACCTTGGAAACTTCCTCAATAATGAATTTCTTCAAGTCTTCTTGCACAGCAATGAGGGGAGTTCCAGCGGTTGCTACAGAATAGACCGGCACTTGATCGTGGTCAGACACTGCGTCTCCACTGTTTCGGGATGGAGAAGGAATTGGACTAAATTCTTCATCCTCCAGAAATCTGAAATTGTAAGAGTTGCGATCGTTAGAGTAGAAAGGTTTCAAGTCGACACTGAGTACCTTGGCCTCTCTCTTCATCCTAGAGAGGACGAACTTCTTGAAGCAGTCGCGAGCTTCAGGAATGGAAGCATAGCCAAAATACTTCCCAAGGTTGTGCTCTTCAATCTCTAACTGTTCAATGGGGTGGATAAGGAAGATGGACTTTAAATCACAGTACGATCTATCCTTCCCATCGAGCAGAGCACGTAGCCGAATTGCCAGCTGCCTGGTCTCCGGAGTTAGATCAATGCCGGGAAAGGACTCCATGATAGTCTTCTCAGCTTCGATCTCGATGGAGTTGACTAACATGGCAACTGCAGTCTTGATCGGATCCTCTTCTACATCATCATCAGATGAAAGAATAAGATGGAGGTCAAGCTCTGGAGGTGAGCTGTGATGATGAGAATCTTCACTGGACTGCTGGTGGATGACGATGGAGGTATCAGGATTTTCTTCCTCGAAATCTGTATCATCCTCCAGTTGAGAGTCGCTGTGACTTTGACCAGCTTGCTCTGAAGCTTTTGACTTGAAGATATCACGAACAGAGGGTACAGGTATTGAAACCTGTGCATCGAGAACTGTCTGTTCTGGGATGTCTTCAAGGTTTTGACGAGCAGGTTGGTGCTGAACTTCTATGGAGGCAAACTCTGTATGCAACCTGCGTGATATGGGAGTTGGAGATTTGATGCGCACAAACTTGGCAGGTCTGTCAAGCTGCTTGCTAGGGGCAAGTTGTCTCTTTCTTCGAATGTCACGCTGCTCTGGTGGTACCCAAGCTGGGTTAGATCGACCCATGTCGTATAAGAACGGCTTCACCACATCACCATTCTTGGCAAAGACGGTCATGTCGACACCAATTATGAGTTCGAGCTGCTTCTGGTCCTTGGGGACCTTCTCCTTGTTGAAATAAGTCATTCCACTCCAGTTGAGGTTGGGGTGGAGGCAGAGAATAAGAGAGCAGATTTTGGTGCCTAGGCGCAGGTTCCTGGCAACGCGGAAATCGGTCACCACTTCGCCTTCATAGGTGATCGAGAGCTGTTTGACTTCTTCATTGATGAGCTCGAGGAGAAATCGGGCCCAGTTCACGTTTAGACGCTGCACGATTGCAGTCATCACTCTAAACTTCGCTGGAGTGACAGCGTCGTGGTTACCAGAGTAACCAAGGAAGACTTTGTGAATGAAGTCAAAGAGAGCTCTGTACGCAGGTCTCAGCAGAGGGCGTGAGAACTTCCTTCCATCATACTTGGCTGCAGGCTGCATAAGAGCTTTCTGGTAAACTGCTTCCAGATTTGCATCCGGAACGTCCAGAATTAAACTCATGGGCTTGTGATACAGGATCTCCACAGTTCCTGAATCAGCGATGCCGTAGGTTCGAGAAATGAGCGAGAGGATCGGAATCGGCTCGTCGGACACACCAGGCAAAGGAAGATGGAATAAGGCAGAGTCGACATCTTCCGGGCAAAAATACGATAGATAGAACATCGCGACTTGCTGCGGAAGCCAGAATTTCGGCTCATGAGTGATAATCTTGAAAAATCCATCTGCTTCCTGGATGGCGGAGTACATCTCGTTCAAGCCGGCGTAATCATAGGTTGAAAGATTTGCCGCAGGCTCTGTGAGAATGTACTGCTGTAGATATTGGATCTTCTGCTCGGTTGTTTGTGGTAGAGATTGAGACGTAGATTCTCCTGCCATTTCAAGAATGTATAAAAGAGAATTGTGAGTGTGAAATTTTTGAAAGTGAGTTGCAGAGAAAAATGGCGGAAGAATTCAGAGATTGAATTTGGGAACGACGATGCACAGTTACGTTCTTATTTAAAAGGTAAAGCGGGCGGTTGAGATTGAAGTAAATCAACCGATCAACGGATAGGATTGAATCCCTGGAAATCCGTGAGATAGTGGGCGCGTGGGATTGGTTGTGTATCCCACTCGCATTACCCTATCACTCAACCGTCGCCTCGCATTAAATGCTGATTTGAGACTTTGCATGCGCTTTTTGACATACATGGAAAGTGAAGCAAGAATGTTAAGTAATGTGTCAGAATATCCTTAACAAAGATTTCAATAAATAACAAAACACATGCTTCAATAAATGAAAATGATTGATAATGGTATATATATGATCAAGTGAAGCAAGAGATATGTTATAGAAATTTGAATATTTGGAAAAATAAGGCATATCATTGACATATTTAAGACGTAATTTCAATAACATGGAGACTGATACAGGTCTTCCATGACACTTCCCTATGCAAACTGTCTTATTCACAGTTTCTGATCAAACAGGTTCCACTGTTTATGAGTCCATAGCTTTTATCTAGCTGGACTGTCCTCTGTCCTTTGAGAACTGCTCTTGTGCATCCTTTTCACCAATGTGAGCTTTGATGAATTCCCACAGCTTGGCGTTCTCAGTTTGCAAGGCTGCAACCTTTTCATCAATATACAACTTGCTCTCCAATTCCAGCATGTTGAGCCTTCGTGACATTTTAAGAAACTCTGCTTTGTAGAATGCTAACATCTGGTCCACTGCTATGGAGTTGTTGAGAGAGGATGTAGGATCTTCAGTGACAGGAGCTTGGGACTGAGCTTTGGACGGGAAACCTGGAGGGGTGCCTGGAGGGGACTGTTCGTCAGCAGGTTTCACTCCAACCTGTGGAGAGGCAGGTTGCGGTGTGGTCGCAGGTGGTGTGAGATCTGCCTCCACAAAGGTTGCTGCTGTAGATCGAGTGGTGCGCTTCCTAGAGGGCGCAGCTTGCAGATCTTCCAGCTTCCTCTTTCCTTTTCTAACTGACTCAACCTGGACGCTGTCTTCTTCATCATTCTCACTGCTATCATCTTCTTCTTCAGCTACATCCACCTTTGAGTCACGCATTTCTGTGAGCAGAAGCTTGGCTGCACCTTTGGCCTTGTTGATCTTGTGAGGCAAGATGCCAAGAATCATGATCAACTGGTTGCAGGTGTGAGGAACCAGCTTGTCGTCAGGAAATCCAGTGCAGACACGCCATACGCGATTTGTAAGCGTTCTCTGCAGAATGATAGAGAGCTTGGTGCCATGACGAAGTTGCATGTTGGCCTTGATCCTAGCAGGTAGCTCTGCAGCTTCCTTGATGAACAGATTGACTAGTAATCTTGCCCAGTTAACATGTAACTGCTTCACCACAGCAGTTAGCAGTTTAAACTTCGATAGAGTGACAGATTCATTCGAGCCTAGGTAAGAGAAGAACACATTGTGAACGAACTCGAACAGAAATCTGTACTCGGACTTCAGGTCGTGGCGGTTGAAAGTTCTCTGATCATAGATCTTCTTGGGCTCGAACAGAGTTTGTTGATATACATCGTTGACGGATTCTAAGGGCACATCATCAACCGTTGTGATAACCCCTGTATCTGATAACCCGTAGGTTTGAAGAACGAGAGGAAGAAGATGACGACGCTCTTCTTCGCTGTTGACGAGAAAAGTTGCTGTTGCGGGGTCTCCGGCTATTGATTCCAGAGAACACAGCAAATAAACAACACTTTCCGGTAGCGTTATTCGTGGATGTTGAGTGATGATGTTGAAGAAACCATCACATTGGGTGATAGTCTCAATCATCTGATCCAAACCTCTGTATCCATACGAGTCTAGCACAGCTACTTTCTCAAAGAAGATGAGAGAGGTTGCTTTCTTCACTTGAGCATTCAATGAATCTGTAGACATTTTTGTGGAGAGAGAGTGAAGATTTTGAAATTCTGAGTTTATGAAGATGAAAGAACGAAAAAAATTTCTTAGAGAGAGTGAAGATAATTTTTGAAATTTGATTTCAAAGGATTTCAAGAAACGCGTAAAGAAATCAAGAATATTCTTTCTATTTATAGACCTCCAACGGTCAGGATAGGATAAACGGATATGCATTCCTTGTTTTTTGTGAAAAACTTTTCAAATTCTTAACTGAAAGAAAATATATATGGGTAGAGGAAATAATTTTCAGCTACGATTTAAATGGAGATTGATACGATATCTCCAGTTCCCCCTTAAAGGTTGACCGGTGATTGTTGACTTTCAACGCAGTTTGTGGTTTCAAGCTGCGTGTCACCTCACAGCTTCTCGTGAGCTGCAGTTTCCAGGTCTGTCTGTCTTTGGCTGTTCTGTGCTAGTGAGCTGCTGCCATTCTCAGACTTAGGTTGTGTATCCATTCTGAGCATTCCAAGCTTTCCACAAAGCATTTTGAATCTCTCTTCCATGAGAGGTTTCGTTAGAATATCGGCTCTTTGGATGTCAGTATGGATTTTCTCAACTGTTACATCTTGTTTTTCCACGTGATCTCTTATGAAGTGATGCCTTATATCAATATGCTTGCATCTGGTGTGGTAGACAGGATTCACAGTGAGAGCTATGGCGCTTGTGTTGTCACAAAAGATAGGAACTTTTTGAACAGTGACATCATAATCTTTGAGTTGTTGTTTCAACCAAAGAATTTGTGCGCAACAGCTTGCTGTTGCCATGTACTCAGCTTCCGTTGTTGAAGTAGCAACTGAAGTTTGCTTCTTTGAGAACCAAGAGATTAACTTGCTTCCAAGAAACTGACAGGTCCCTGATGTGGACTTTCTATCCAGTTTGCATCCTCCATAATCTGCATCTGCATAGCCAGTTAGTTCAAAATTATCATCACAAGGGTACCATAAACCGAAGTTTGCAGTTCCCTTGACATATCTTAGGATTTTCTTGGCTGCTTCTAGATGCGATTCCTTTGGATTAGCTTGATACCGAGCACATATTCCAACTGCAAAAGAAATGTCAGGTCGACCTGCAGTAATATAAAGTAAAGAACTAATAATTCCCCTGTACAAAGTTATGCTAGCAGGTTTTCCTTCAGAATCTGGATCCATCTTGCCATTTGCAATCATTGGAATCTTCAGAGGTCTGCTATTTTGAACACCAAATTTGGTTGCCAGCTAGTTAGCATATTTGGATTGACAAATGAAGATACCATCCGCCGATTGCTTGACTTGCAGGCCGAGGAAGAAGTTCATCTCCCCCATCATGGACATTTTGTACTCACACTTCATGAGTTCTCCAAACCTGTCACATAGAAATTTTGACCTAGATCCAAAAATAATGTCATCAACATAAATTTGTACAAGAAGAATATCATCCTTGTATTTAAAGGTGAATAATGTTCTGTCGACTGATCCTCTTTTAAAACCAGAATGCAGTAGGAATGTAGACAACGTTTCATACCAAGCTCTGGGAGCTTGTTTCAACCCATATACTGCTTTGTGCAGTCTGTAAACTTTCTCTGGACCTGTTTCCTCGAAACCTGGAGGTTGTTCAACGTAAACTTCTTCTCCTAGGATTCCGTTGAGGAAAGCACTCTTCACGTCCATTTGATAGACTTTGAATCTCTGATGAGCTGCATATGCTAGAAACAGTCTTATTGCTTCTAATCTTGCTACTGGTGCGTAGGTCTCATCATAGTCTATTCTTTCTTGTTGACAGTAACCTTTGGCAACTAATCTTGCCTTATTTCTGATTACTTCAGCATTCTCATCTTTCTTGTTTCTGAACACCCACTTTACATCAATCACTCCTTGATGTGTAGGACGATCAACTAGTGACCATACTTCATTTCTTTTAAACTCATTGAGTTCCTCTTGCATAACTGTAATCCAATCGTGGTCAGCAAGAGCTTCTTCAATAGTTTTGGGTTCAGAGTAGGATAGATAACAGCTTAGTAGACAGCTTTCACCTATCTATCTCCTTGTCTTCACACCTGCCCTTGGGTTCCCAACAATGAGATCTTCAGGATGAGCATCGACCCATCTTCTTCGTCGAGAGATTTCTTCTTCTGTGAGATTTGGTTCAGGGTCTGGTATGGGATTTTCAAACTCAGGTAGAGATTGAGGAGTGAAGGGGTTAAGCTGTTGAAGTTGTTCAGCAAGTTGATCCACTGATAGTTCTGCATTGACTGCAGGTTCCATTGAAGTTTCTGGATCAGTTGAAGAGGAGCTGGTTGGAGGAGCTTCTGTTCCCCCTTGGTTCATTCCCCCTTGCTGAACTGGTGGATTTTGTGAATTGATATCTTGTACAGGCTCAGTTTCTTCTTCTTCCAAGTCGGTTGGACTCCATATTAGTATTTCATCTCGAAACTGCGTGTTGGAGCCTGTTTGATTTTGACTTGTACCTGTACTTTCATCAGGTTGGGTTTCCCTGTACTCACAAATAGATTCATCAAAAACAACATGTGGGGTTACCTCCACAATATGAGTTTTCTTGTTAAAAACTCTGAAAGCTTTGCTGATCTCTGAATATCCTAAAAACATTCCTGAATCAGCTTTGCTATCAAACGTTTTCAACTGTGATTTCCCATTATTATGAATGTAACACACACAGCCAAAAGATTTAAGATATTTAAATCGAGGTTTCTTATCCTTCCACAGCTCGTATGGAGTCTTTCCATGTCTTGTATGAATGACTGATCTGTTCTGAGTGTAGCAAGCTGTGTTGATTGCTTCCGCCCAGAACTTCTTGGGAAGATTGGTTTCATTCAGCATCGTGCGAGCTGCTTCCTTTAGTGATCTGTTGCGTCGTTCAACAACACCATTCTGTTGAGGTGTGCGAGCTGCTGAAGTTTGATGAGTAATTCCACTTTTGGCGCAGTATGATTCAATCATATGATTAAGAAATTCTGTTCCGCGATCGGATCGGATTGAGATCACGCTTTTGTTCTTCAATTTTGACAGTTTGGTGAGCAGCGCAGGTAACTCCACTAGTGTCTCCTTATTTTTATGTAAGAAAATAACCTAAGTATATCGTGAGTAATCATCAACAATAACGAGGGTATATTTTTTACCATTTATGCTTCTGGGAGTCACTGGACCGAATAGATCCATGTGGATTAGTTCCAAGATTCTACTTGTGTTGTAAGCTGCAATGCTTGGAAATGATGATTTGGTCTGCTTTCCAGCTTGACAGGCTTCACAAACATGATCTTTGTAGTAGACTTGATCTGGAAGATCATCTGCGAGCTTCTTGCGAGAGAGCTTATTGATGGCTTTGAAGTTCAAGTGACACAGTCTCTTGTGCCATAACCAGCTTACTTCAGATGCAGATTTGGTGACCAGACAGGTTTCTTTTGCATCTGACCATTGTACTATGTACAAGTTATCCTGCAAAATACCGGTAAGAAGAATTTCTTCTCCTTCCTTGTTCTTTATAGCACACTTGTTAGCAGAAAACTCTACTCTTTTTCCGTTTGAACAGAACTGGCTTACAGAAAAGAGATTATGATTTAAACCTTCAACATAGGTGACATTTGATATTGTTGTTTTACCAACAATTAGATTACCGTAGCCTCTTGTTTTCCCTTTAGAGTCTCCTCCAAAAGCAACTAGAGGTCCATCACATTCAATGAAGTTTGTAAGCAAGCTTTTGTCGCAGGTCATATGCTTTGTGCATCCACTGTCGATGATCCAGATCGCCCCGCGAGCTGCTCGCTTCCTCCTTTGAGTTTTCCCATCCTACAGTTAGACAGTTTTAGCAACCCATATGAATTTGGGTGCTTTGTTAGCAGGTTGAGATTTGGCAGCTTGGTTTCCAAGCTTCCTCATTTTGATAACACTGCTCCATGTAACCACATCTGCATTGATTATTTACAAATCCACTTCCATGTGGAAATCGACATTGCATACTTGACAGCTTAGGATATGGGTACCAATGTCGGTTGTACCAGTAACCTTCATAGTCATGTCTCTGTTGGTTTGGCCACTGCTCATAGTAGTTGTTTCGTTGTGGTCGAGCAGTTTTGTGTTGTGCTTCTCCTTTATTCTCAGCTTACACTCTTCTCGGTGCAGGTTGGCTCTTCTTTTTATATGCAGGTTGCATATACAGTTTTCTAGGTGGCTCAACCTTTTTCTGTTCACTTGATGGCCTTAGCTGCTGCTTCTTGACAGCAGGCTTCCTATGCTCTTTTACCAAGATTGCTTGAGGTTGTCGAGCTGGATTCTTCAAGTTGAGTTGCTTGTCAGGTAGGAAGTGGTGAGCTTTGCCTTCAGCCAATCCCTTTTCTTTTATGAACAGGACCTTCTCTTTATCCTTGACTCCGCTGGTTTGACCATGGAATCCGACGCCAAACTTTATCTGAGCAGGTCTCTGGGCAGCTTGCAAGGCTTCAAGCTTTTCACCATTTTTGTTCATTCTCATTAGGACTTGTTGAAGCTTGAGCTCTTTCTGCAATAGCTTCTCATGATCGTTTGAGAGATCTGACAGCTTGCCGTTCAAGTTGTTGATCTCACTGTCCTTTTTAGTGAGCATATCTTTAAGGTTTTCTTCCCTTAAAGCTGATTGACCCAAATGAATTTTTAGAGTTTCTATCTCTCTTTGTCTAGCTTCATCATGGAGAGTGAAGTCTCCATTTTTAGTAGCCTTGAGTTTCATGTTTTCACTCTCCAGCTTTGATCCTTCTATGACTACTTGCTCGAACATTTCTGAGAGTTTCTTGTAGTTATCAAGCTGTTGTTGGAACTCTTCATATGTTGGCATTTCAGGTAGATCGAAACCTGCATGTTCAGTGTTAGTTGAATATGAAGATGAGATTTTGGTATCAACCTTGTATTGAACAAGATCGAGATCTTTTCCCATGTAGCATTCCTCATTTTCAGAATCTTCGTCGGCTAAGCGACATTCCTCCTCATCCAATTCATCATCGTCATCTTCGTCAGAGGAGGTTGAGTCTGATAATGTGGCAACAGCTTTGGCTTCTTCCTCAGCTGCGATCATGGCACTGCGCTGCTCCTTTAGCTTTTGGTCTCTTTTTGCACAAAGCTCTTCGCGTTCCGCCTTTGAAAGATCTGGGCAGTCTGACTTGTAGTGACCTGGTCTGCCACATTCAAAACAACCACCTTCTGAAGTGTTAGAAGAATTGAATTTTGAGGGTTTAGTTATACCTTCACCTTTCTTGTCGGAAGAAGAGGTAGATTGATTTCTCTTGAAATCTTTGTGATATTTGCGGAATTTGTTGAAGCGCTTTTCAAGCTTTTCATTCCTTCTAGCCATAAGTGCATAGTCCTTCAACAATTTTTCCATTTTAGAGCATAGATCTTTTGGGATTGATCTTTCTTCTGTAATTGATGCAGCTTTGAATGCAGCATCCTTTTCTTTCTTCTCGGGCTCAGTCTTCTTGCTTGAAGACGTTTGTTGTGACCCGTGCAATCTGATCATTTCAAACTCATTTCCGATGAGCAGATCAAACAGTTGCTCAGTTGACAGGTTGCTGATGTCCGACCTGCCGCGGTGCATGGCGCTGTACACATGCCAGCTTGCTGGAAGAGATTGGATTACTTTGAGATTGAGTTCGCGCTGATTGTATTTGTCCTTCTTGAGAGCCACGATCTCCAAGGTAATCATTGTGAATCTGTTTTTGAGCTGGTCAATGGTTTCCATTGGCTGCATTTTGAATTCTTCGAATTTACTGCATGCCACTGACAGCTTATTTTCCAGCATCTCTGTTGATCCAAGGCTTATTGCTTTTAAGGTGTCCCACATCTCCTTGGCAGTTCCAAGATTTCTTATCTTAGCCAGGTGGACGCCCTTAACTGTGCTCGAGATTAATCCTTTTGCAAAGCTGTCAAGTCCAGCTTCCTTTCTTTCCTCAGTTGTGTATTTTCTGGGATCTTTAATCTTTGGCACATACGTTGCTTCAGAAGCTTTATCTCCTGATACATCAGTTTCGTAGGGTTCAAGGATGGGTGTGGGACCGTTCTCGATGACATCCCACATTAGCACATGATGAGCTTGGAGGCACATCTTTATTCAAAAACTCCAGTCTTCATAACCCTGTATAGAAAAGTCTTCACAGACACGGAGAAGTGAAGCTTCCATATTGACAGTTTGTATATTAGCAGTTTGCAGACACAGAGATCTAGTTCAATTTGACACTAAAGCACAAAAAGCTTCTAGTATACAGAAGCAGTGGTCAAAAGAACCACCGCTCTGATACCACTTGTAGGTCCCGATAAATAGATATTGGTGTATGGGGGGGGGATACACCAATTAACCAACAGTTTTGACTTTTCAAAACAATTTGATCTTACTGAGTCGTCACTTCAGTTAATCAGAGCAGTTTAGTTTTTCCAGCTCAAACAGTGAACTGTTGAGCTTGCAAAACTAACCTGCGTGCAGAAGTTTGGTGGAAAAGTTGGTTAGCAGTTTTCAAAGCAGTTTTTCAAAGAAAACTTTAGTTCAAGTAAGTGTTCATGCAAACTGTGAAATTGACTAATAGTTTTCAAGAACAGTTGTCAAAGACAGTGCACATGCAAGACAGGTTACAATCGTGCAGGTTGTGAGCATGCAAACTGTGTGAAAACAGATAAGATAGAGAAACACGAGGAGTTTTTATCGTGGTTCGGAGTAAACAGCTCCTACGTCCACGCCAGATCCCGTCGAATCTGTAATCCCTTAACTTGAGATTTTTCGCTCCTTTTAACACTGGTGGAGGTTCCAGTCCAAATTCAAGTCTCTCTTTAGACTGAATCTAGCACGAATCTTGAGTCGTGTCTCTTCTAACTTTACATACAAGCTTACATACAATCTTACTAATGCTAAACAACTAGCACTAATAATAAACTGGAAAGCTGTGAAAAGCTATCACCGTTTGGAATACAACTCTATCAACTACACTGAATATCAATAGTAATGGTAGTGAGAGTGTGGATTGTGTTCTAGTAAGACAGATTCTAGAAAGAATAGAAATCTACAAGGATCAACACTTGGGAAAGCTCTAGTGATTTCGAGTGTTGATTGTGTGAATATTTAGCTTGAGATTTCTGCAGCGTTTCAGCTTGTAATTTGAGTTTCCCGTACCTTCTTTCTTGAATGTCTTGAGGTATTTATAGAGAAGCATTTGTAATAGAGCCGTTGTGCGTGTCAGGATATGCAGAACCGTACACTGACACAAATATGGTCGTTGAGTTGAGGACAGGTTCCTCAGTCACAGCTCAGGTTGGACTTTGCAGGTCGAGCTTCCTATACCTCTAACTGTCTTCAGTCTCTGTAACCTTCGAGTGAGATCTTCAAGTATTGGTTGGAGCAGGTCACATAGACAGATTACATAGGAACGTTATGATAGGTTTGAGTAGAATAGGTACAAGGTTGCACTACCAACCTTGACCTTTACATGGCAACCTGTTCGAGTTGAACTTTGACTGATCCAAACACGGAGACCAGTCTGTTCCAATTAAAGTCTATTGTCTAAGTGTGGTTTCTAATAGCATTATCAAAACTTAGTTCAAAGAGAGAAAAAGGTTCCCAACATCTTCTCACAACCTTTAAAAGATATGCCAATCTTACAATGGTCAATTTACAAATCCCATTCTAAAACCCGACTAACACTCGACTAGAAATAGTTTAAGAGTTGCAATGTGTTTCCAACTATGAGTAATCATTTACAATAAAATCAATCATAATGGATAAGATTACTTGACTAAGGCTTGAGATATGAAATTTAAGCCTTGATTGAGTGGATATCTCTTAGCAAGAACACTAGGAATATTTGCTCGAATTTGAATGTTCTTGCGTACAATGCTAGAGATCTTTGAGGATTATTTGGGTCCTCCAATTTATGATGATGACTCATCCTCTATTTTGGAGGAGGATATGGTTCACGACTATCTTGGTCCTCCAATTTATGACGATTACCCAGAAGAACTTGACCAGATCGAAGAGAAATTCTTGCCAGATGTTGAACAGGCTGCAGTGGTGCAACATATGCCTTGTCAATGGTAAGATTTGTCATTTTGGCTTGGAATATTCAAGTTTTTATGCACATATTATTGTTGGCGATATTGTGGATAAGTTATCTTTGGTGGTGGACCCATAGCTTCATGGAAATAATGTTATGGTGGGTGGAGATCTGTTGGTTTTCATGTTCAAACCAGTTGGTGTTATTGATGAAAAGATTAATGTTAAATACAAAGCAACTGCTGATGTTCATTGTCGTGAGATGCACTTTGAGTTTCTGATAACTTTTGCAAGTGATACTCATCAGTCATGGTGGATACCCAAAAGCGACGGTATCTATTTTAGTAATCAGACTCAACCTACTAACCAGAAGAAGACATATGATTGGAAGAATTAAGATTGTGACTTTTGTATTTGCTTTATGAGTAATGTACTTATTTAAACCTATTGATGCATTTGAAATAAATCTTGTTATAGTTTTGTCTCATAGATTTTTATTTATTGTGTTTTATTTTTTGAGAATAATCGATCTCATAGATTTTGTCTCAAGGCAAACTTCTCTTTTAAAATCCCATCTAGAGATTTTATTGATCTATTCATAGTTCTAATGTATATGTATAAGTTACAACGTCTTTGATGAGATGTATACGTTCAAAAGTATTATTAAGAACATTAATATTGTTAAAAAAATAATTATCTTTTGAAAAGGAACCAAAATATAATTCCATCGCAAAGTGTAATAGTAAATATTTATTTAGTACGCATAATCTTTTTAATATTTTATATTAGTGATTAGATCCAACAAACAAAAATGACCACAAAATATGATTGGAACAATTAGCAATGAGACTTTGTGCTTTGCTACTAAAGCAACGGACTTGTTTAAGATTATTGCAATTGCATATATGAAACCTAATAAATTGCAATACACGTAATTTTTTTAATTTTATTTTTTGGATAAATACGCCTAGTTATTTATGCTCCTACTATAAAATTTAGAAATGTAAAAAGACTACAATTTTAAAGCAAATCATCTTTTCCTTTCCACATTTAGGCACAATTAGTTGTCAAAGATAAAATCGAGATCCACCCCTAATGCTAAAAAATTAGCTCAACGGAATTGACTTAACATATCTATTTCTCTAAAAAATATTAGTATAAATTAAACTAGTATAATTTAAATTATATCTCCAACAAATTTTAGGAGAATCGAAAATGAAGAGAATCATCTTCTTGTTATCTATGTTTGTAGAATTCTGCACCATGCAGCATTACGTTGATGCAGGTTTTGGTACAACAAAGCACCATATTAATATCCTTAGTGACCTGCCTTCAAATTCTCCATCATTAAAGGTCCATTGTACATCCGGAGATGATGATCTCGGAGATCACACCCTTTCTTCGAACGAATATTTTGAATGGAGTTTTTCCCTAGATTTCTTTTCAACGACTGTATTTTTTGCCATTTCTGGTGGGATCGAAAGGATCAAGCTTTTGAAATTTATCACAAAGGATTTGCTAAAACAAGAACCCAAATTTATGGTGGATAGAAAAGAGTGATGGTATTTATTTCAATAAGCAGAATGAACCTTTTAAACAGGTGAGAGATATATGATTGAAAGAATTAAGATTACATACACTTGTGTTAACTAACTTTTTATGTAATATAGAAAATGCTCCCCTACTACCATGAGCACACTAAATGTGCCCACAACTGACGTATGATTGCCACATCAATAACTTTTTCCTTTAGGGTTTAGTTTTTTCTAGTAGGATTTAGTTATTTTTTATTGGGTTTTTTTAAGGTATATTAATTATAATTTTCCTTAAATATAATAATGTCACTTCAGCTGTTGGTACATCAAGCATGCTCATAGTGGGTAGTGGAACATTACTCTTAACTATTCATGTTTACAGGAGTTTATATTTATAAGAGTTTGTAAATTTTGATTAGTGTTTTTGTGACTTGATATCTTTAAGACCGGGCAAGGGTTTTGTTAGGATATTGTGTTAAGGAGGAACTTTGAATCAAAGTTATAAATTTTTTTTATTTGATTCCAAAACCCTCATAGCAATTTCCCTTATTATTTTTAATGTTGTAGTAATCGCGCTTTGAAGGTAATGTATTAATATAGCTTATATGTTAGGAAGCTTTCACTTTTAAAGTGCAGATCTGGTAGCAGCCAAGTTTTGGAAAGCATCAGTATTGAAAGCCGCAGAATGAAATCTTGCAGAGTGATGATGAAATACTTTCAACATAAGGAAGCTTAGTGCGTGCCGACACTTCAGGTGTAAGCGAAGCGCTCACAAGTCCGTCAGACTTAAAACGTCTCAACTTTGAAGCCGCTCTGAAGTGTCCGAGCAGTTTAGCGATAAGTTAACTCACCAACCCTCAATTTGAATTTTCAAACTTATGTTGGAAGCTTCTCCATAAGTATCACTAATGCGTTGCAGTTGCAGAGTCTACGTGTCGATGCGAGATTGCTCAACAAAAAGTAAATGCAGATAGAGTCACGGAAAGGTGCTGCAAGGCCTAGGCCTACGCTCAACTGCCTCCCTACTAGGGTTTCCTTAAATACCGGACACAGCCATGCCGTAGTACGGAAGTCTGAAAAACACCTGATATTAATGCGACTTTTCCGGTCAAGTAGGATGCACGCGCCGCTTCTCTCTAATGGGAAGTAGGGTTTCGCTACTATAAATAGAAGAAGTTGCCTCACTCAAAGGTTACACACGCACAAGCATTCAAACTCACAAGTAAGAACTCAAGCATTCAAGCACTCAAAATCTCTTTAGTTCTTTAGCCATTTAACCTTTAGCGTGTCCTTAAGAAAACTTAGTTTTCTTAAGCATTCGCAACAACTTCTACTTCTAGGTTCAATCAATTTCATCCAAAACCTAGTCTCGAGAATCCTTATTCTTTACTCGTGATTTTCACTGTGTAAGGGATTCTCATTTTAAATGAAAATAAAACCCCAAAACCGAGTCTATTGTCCTTAGATTAAGTTGTAAGGTTCTCATTTTTGAATTTGTGATTGTGAAGCTTAAGTTTGCATACTTATGTGGAAGGTCGTAAAATTGATAAGTTAGTTGTTGTTGTTATTGATCTCTCGAAAGCCCATAATCTCTAGAGGATTTAGAGCTAGTTTGTTACTGCCTCTAAATTACTTTCCCTTGGAAGTATAAAACAAGGGATATCAAGTGAAGGTATTCATCGCTTAGTAGATTAGAGTGGACGTAGGAGGCTTTCTCCAAACCACTATAAACTTGGTGTGCTTTACTTTCAGTATTTAAAGCTTTGATTTATCATTTTACACACCATGCTCTAAACAAACAAAACTGGTTTTTAACTTTGCAAGTACTTTAAAGTCTCACCACATTCCGCAAAACACTCACACAAGCAAGAAGCTTTGAAAGCGTCACCCGCTTTTAAAGCGTCTACTTGTAAAATGACAAAAAACGTAAAAGAAGTTAAACACTTCTCTTCACCTCCCTTCCCTCTACGTGTGTAAGTCACTTTGGGACCAACAAGTGGTATTAGAGGAGGGGTTAAACATACCTCTATTTCTAAATACTGGTAGCGTGAAAGCGTTACAGTAGGTCTACCTGAACTGATCTTTTCAAAACTTGTATTAAAAACCTCGCTCACTGCATCCTACATCTTACTAATTATTTTTCAAGTATGTCTTCCTCAGCACAGCTTCCTCAATTCTCTATTGAGGTTTATACCATGTGGAGCTTTTGTGTGGAGTCCCATCTAGCTTCACTACACGACCACATGTCGGAAGTGTTGGAGAAGGGACCCATCATAATTTTGAAGTGCGTTACAAGGAACCGCTCCAAGGAAAAACAAACAAACAAGGATGGAAATATTGTCGATGAGGAAGAAAGCGCAACCAAAGACATCTACGTGGCTAAGCCACAAGAAAAGTTCACTACCCACAACGTGATCCAGTCAACTATCTCTGACGCCTACCTCCCGAGAATAATGAAACTTAAAATGGCGAAAGAGATATAGGAAACGCTTGCCCTAATCTCACTGGGCACTAAAAAAATAAAGGAGAACAAACTCTCTGTTCTCATGCAAGAATTTGACGCTCTCACGATGAAGAGCAACGAAAGCATGGAGTCATTTGAGACTCGTGTACTAGGGATCACAAACACGGTGAGCTCACTAGGTAAGGATCTCTCTTTCAAAGAGATTAACCAAAAGGTTGTTCGTGCTTTGCAGGAAAATGGCAAATAATGAAGGAGCTCTTCCTCTCCTCAAGAGAACTAGGAGCAATGTCTCCAGAAATGATGTTCCCAGAATTCAAAGCGCTCGAGTTCTACATGAATAGGAAAGCGCCCCGTGAAGAGGATGAAGAAGCTCCCACTCAATCCAGGGGACTGGTTTTCAAAGCCACTATGGAGCCCACCACCACCACAACTGAAACAAACTTCTCTAACAACGATAGTGCCAAAATGTGAAGAGAAGAGTTGGAGGACTACGCATTGTATCTCAACAAGGGATTCAACAACTCCAATGTGAGAGGTGCAAAGTACAAAGGTTCTACTAGAACCATGGCCAAAGCACTCGAACTACCTCATGAGAAGCGAAGAAGGATGACTGAACCAACACCATCCCTAGAGACAAAGCCAACGTCGAATGCTTTGAGTGCCACAAGATGGGGCATTACAGAAGCAAATGTCCCAAGCTCTCAGCAAAGGATAAGGATGAGTTGAAAGCTCATTGTGAAACCAGTCGTCGTGCTCTGATAGCTGACGAAGAAAAGGAAGAAACCCCAAAGCCTGTTGATCATGATGATGATCAATTTACCGATGATGAATACGATATGGGTTGCACGGCTTTTAGCAATTCCGAAGCTGAAGAGGAAGATATACCAATTCTAAACTCTAAACTTCTTCCAATTACACTTAGAAGTGAATGCGGCGATAGTGATGAACAACCTCTTGACTTGGAAGATGATTTATATGATGACCATTTAGAGTTGCTCAAAAAACATGGATCCCTACAAGAAGTGCTCATTCATTTTAGGAAAGAGAATGATAGAATTGCCAATACTCTCAAATCTAAGAGAAGAAACTCTTCAAGATGAAGGCAAAGTTCGATGATCTCCATGAACATCACCAACGCACTGTATCCACTTCTCTCGGACTAAGAGCCACTCTCAATAAACTCAATAGAGCATCTGTAGATATTGAAACAATTGAGAGCTCCTTTAAACCCTCTGGTTATTTGAAGGGGATCGGCTTTGGTGTAATATCCCGAATTTTTATGGGTAGATTTACTTAATTTCAGTCTTATTAAAATCAATAACTCTATAAGAAGAATAAGATAATTTGCACACCAAATATGTATATATATGTGTGTGTGTGTGTGTCAAGGTAATATATAGTGAGTAAATACTTATAGAATCTTAATTATATGTGAGTATGATTTATACGTATATATAATTATGTAGATAGTCTCTATATATTTTTTTCAAAAGGATTTACTTATGATTATTTAATATAGATGTAATATATATGTAGATATATCAAAATGCATGCATGTATTATATACATTTACGTACATTATGTATAAATGAAACAAAACTTTGAAAATGATTAAAGTACATCTATATCAATATTATATATTATATATTATATATATGTGTAAGGAATCTATATTAGATACATAAATAGTTAAGAAATGAGTTTACGTAAATTAGTAGCAATATAATATTGTGGAAAGGTCATTAATTAGTATGCTAATATATAACTACTTACTATATATATATATGTGCATGTCATGTATAAGGGAAATAGTAATATTTAAATTGATTGAATCTGCGAAGTCCTATCCAAATACGTGTGTACATGTAGCTGGTATAGGATAGAACTTTGATCTATTATTACCATGAGGTGTAAGATACATAACAGCTACGCACCTTATTTTTTTTACAGATGTACTTCACGTATCAAAGTAGAGTAGTGACTAGAATAGTCTAGTGATGACTCGTCGATATTTTTACTCCTATAAATAGGTGAGTAACATAGTTTATTTCATCAAGTATTCCTCTAAGAAAATATTCAATATTATACACATAGCACCTTCACATAGAAAGGTCAAGGAGTCGAGAGATAGTTTATCAGTCTAGAGCTACTCTCCAAGTTGTTCCAAACTACAAGTTACAAGTGGGTAAAATATTTTGGCATTGTTTTTAATGCCGTTTAAATTTATGTTATAAAATGCAACTATCCATAAAAATGTTTTGTGTGTATGTTCCAAGAAATGACTCTATGGATCGATCGAGATTCATCGTTAGTATCAGATATACTAACTTTGAATTGTGCGCACCCCGGTTACATACGGTGCCTTGATCACCATCGTATGTTAACTAATGGCGAATTCTTGAGTTTCAACTTGGGTTTTCTGTAAGTACTGGGATTATTTAGGGTTACGGCCCTGAACCCGGTCTAGATGAACCAAAGGTGATTTGTAGCCTTGGTTGAGTCCAAGAATGAACATCACACACCCCAAAATGATATTTGTATTTTCAAGAGTTGTTTTCTGCAAGCCTCTTGATATACTATGTATGGATAAATTGCTACTTTTTAAAATGCTTGCCAAAGGGGCATGACCACTAAGTACATCAAGTACTTACCCCAAAAATCTTTCAAATGTTTTCAGGTCTGGAAGCAGGTGATGTGCAGCAAGGCTGAGGCTGGGTTGTTGCAGGGCCTTATAAAGCTTCCGCTATGTTATTTTAGTTATAACTCTGATAACAAGACTACTAGTTTGGTAATAATAAATAAGTCGAGGGCGTCATCTTCCAACCCTCTAGTTATATAATATGGTTTCTTTGTTTCCTAAACTTATTTTTTTCTCTTCCCATTTTACTTATTGTTGGATGGAGAGTGTCGTATATCAGTTCCTTTTGGAAGCTCGAATTCCCACTCAATTATGGTTATCCCATTTTTTGAAGTGGATGTCGACTCCTCTAGTTTACTGAAAGCCAGTTTACCCCATCTTTTACTTTATGCAGGGTGGAAAGTGTCATGCAATGGTTCCACTTGGACGCTCGATTTCCTACTCACTATTGGTAATTCCAATGTGTCGTAGTAGATGGTCGACTCCACTTGGTGACTTGACGCTGGTTTACCCCATCTTTTTCTTTATAGTCTCAGATTATATTTTAGAGTACTCGTAAAATGGTCATAAATTAATATTATCCCCTTTCTTCCCCGCTTCTTTAATCCAACCCCCGTCACACCCTGGTTCACAGGAATCGGGGCGTGACATTTGGTCACACTGCCTCTACCTCTACTGGTGTTCCCAGTTCAAAAGCGGCGTTGAAAAGGCTCACTGCTGCTCAACCCGCCACCAGCAAAGGAAAGGAAAAAGTCGGGCTCATGGCTGGCCCTCCAACCAAAGCCATCAAAGCGCCATTGGAAGGTCAACCCAACGCTTTGGGAAAGTTGAAGGCTAGAAAGCCTCAACGCTCTAAATGCAATCCAAAGCATGTCCAGCCTCTCACCAACCCACAACAAACCTAAAAGCGTAAAACACGCTTGAATGACTTCACCTCTCATGGAGGAACTCAAGTGCACTTTATCCCTGACTTCTACCTATAAGATTTTCAAACTCGGCACTGTACCGAGGAACATAACACATGGAGTGAAAGCGCTCATCTTAGTTTCAGAAAGAGTAGAAGCAAACGCTTTCACTACTACTCACACAACTACACACATGACTTTCCAATTAAGCAAAGTCATATCTCTTTTGATCAAGGACTCGAGAAAAGAGTCACTCCTTCAGTGAAATAGACTCGAGCTCCTAAAGCTGCTAACTTGAAAGGACCCAACTCAAATTGGGTACCTAAAGCCCGCTGATCATGCAGGGTAAAGCGGCAGACACGGACCCTAGAGGAAAGGAGAACAAAGATATTATTTGGTACCTAGATAGCGGCTGTTCATATCACATGACTGGTGAAAGCCTATCCTCAGTGAATATATCAAAAAGCAAGGTATGCCGGTCATATTTGGTGATGATGCAAAAGGAATCACCATGGGATATGGTACATTGTGCATTGGAAATGTGAGACTTGAAAAGGTCTTATATGTCCAAGGCCTCAAACATAATCTGCTTTCAATTTCTCAGCTTTGTGATAATGGTTTTATAGTCGAATTTGTCACTAACCAATGTATTAATCAAGAACAAAGCGTCTTTGTAGATTGTCATGATAGGTGTGCGAAGAAAGAATATGTACGTTGCTAATTGGAGCAGCTGCAAAGCTGAAACCTATCTTCTTGCTAGTAGCACCTCAGAGATTGGATGGTTGTGGCATCGTCATCTCAACCACTTGAACTTCAAGATAATGAACAAAATATCTAGGAATTGACTCATGAGAGGCATTCCAAACAAGGTCTTCAACAAAGATATCGAGTGTGAAGCGTGTCACAGAGACAAACAGACCAAGAAGTCTTTTAAAATCATCGAGGGAACAGCCTCAACAAGCATTCCAGAGCTCCTACACATAGATCTCTTTGGGCCGATCACTCCAGTCACAATGAATGGAAGGAAATATGCTCTCGTCGTAGTTGATGACTTTTCTCGCTACACTTAGGTGTTGATTCTATTAAGAAAGAAGAATACGCTTCGAGAGTTTCCAAAGCTTCTCAAGCAACTGACGCTAGAGAAGGGCCTGATCGTGATCAAGATACGCTCCGATAGAGGAACGGAGTTTCTAAACTCGTTCATCATAGCATATAGTGCGGAGCACGAAATCAAGTATAAAACATCTGCAACACGCACTCAACAACAGAATGGAGTTGCAGAGCGTCGAAACAGAACTATCAAAGAAGCTGCGCGATCAATGCTTGCAAATGCGGAGTTACCAAGAAGTTGAAGCAACAATCACAACTTGTTATACCCAAAATCGCACAACCGTTAACACCAGACATCACAAAACACCATATGAAATATGGAATGGGAGAATTCCTGACATTTTTTATTTTTATATTTTTTGTTGTCAGTTTTTCATTCACAATAATGGTAAGGTCCGATTAAGAGCACTTGATAGCAAAGCTGACATGATAATGTTTTTAGGATATTCTCTTGTAAGCCGAGCTTATCACGTATATAATTGTCAAACCCTTGTTGTGGAGAAAACACTACATGTCACTTTTGATAAAGCTGCTTTTAAGACTCCGTATGTATAGGCAAGTTCTAGTGAAAGCGTGCCCACTGATCCCAAAGCATCTGAGGAAGGTGATCCAAAAGCGCCAACCGGACCAGTGACCCGTTCGAGTTCAAAGCATGTAGATCTCATAGATGCTTCGAACCAGGAGGAACTTGAAGATGAAGTAGAGAACATAGGACATGATCTCAAGCTATCTCTCGACTGAGGGTGATCCAAACTCAGGAATAGTTGATCCTTTGATCCTCACCGGTTTCAAACAGTGAGGAAGTTCCTGCTAGTCCAATGGTTTGTGATCAAGGGAATGGTGATGATCATATTCCAAGCTCCGAGGAGGATGATGAAGAGATGCAAAACAAAAAGAAGATTTGGCTGCATTATCAGCTCAAGAAGGTATTCTAGGTGACCCTAGTCAAGGCGTCAAAACTAGAAGCACCTTGTTTCATGGCGACAACTGTTTGTTTAGTTGCTTCCTAGCAAATACAGAACCTTCATCGGTGGAGGAAGCTCTAGACGACTCTAATTGGGTAACCGCCATAGAAGAGGAGCTCAATGAGTTTGCAAGGAATGGAGTTTGGTATCTAGTTGATCATCCAACTCATCAGAATGTCATCGGTACCAAATGGGTGTTCAAGAACTAGATGGATGAAAGTACGTCTAGTTGCGAAAGGATACTATCAAGAGGAAAGGATCGACTTTGATGAAACCTTTGCTCTCGTTGCTCATCTTGAAGCTATTCGGATGTTCCTTGCATATGCCGTATCCATGAAGTTCAAAGTGTATCAAATGGATGTGAAGAGTGTCTTCCTCAATGGTGATTTGAAAGACGAAGTATATGTTGAATAGCCCCCAGGCTTTGAAAGTGGTGATCAAGTATATCAGCTAAAAAAGGCCGTTTACAGTCTCAAGCAAGCACCGAGAGCATGGTACGGCACTCCTTTTACTTTCCTTATCAAAAGCAGCTTTCGTAAAGGAAAGGTAGATAGAACCCTCTTCACTATCAATGATGGTGAAGACATGCTTTGGGTTCAAATCTATGTTGACGACATCATCTTTGGATCCCCAAATCCAACTCTCAGTGACAAATTCACTGATTTGATGAAGGGAAATACAAGATGTCAATGATGGGGCTAATGACTTGCTTTTTAGGATTGCAAGTGAAGCAAGCGAGTGGTAGAATCTTCATCAACCAAGAAAAATACACTCGTGATATGCTCACTAAGTTCGGTATTCAAAACTGCAATAGTGTGAAGATTCCATGAATACCAACTTTAAAATGGATCCCGATCTAGATGGCAAATTAGTCAATTCTATGGATTATTGTGTCTTGATTAGTTCCTTGCTTTATCTTACAGCCAGCCGTCCTGACATCACCTTTGTCGTGGGCATTTATGCTAGGTTCCAAAGCAAAGCCACTTGGAAGCAGCAAAGCACATTCTTTGATACCTTAATGGGACCATCAACTTAGGTCTTTGGTATCTGGTGGAAGATGATCTAATGCTTAGTGGATACTCCGATGCCAACTTTGGTGGTTGCAGAATTGATCGAAAGTCGACTACTGGGATGTGCCAATTTCTCGGTAACAAACTTGTTTCTTGGTTCTCCAAGAAGCAAACTAGCGTTGCAACTTCAACAACCGAAGTGGAGTATATGCTGCAGGAAATTGTTCACAAATCCTTTGGCTCAAACAACATTTGAAGGATTATAATGTGGAAGCTTCGGAGATTCTAATTATTGTGACAACACAAGTGCAATCTCCATCACACTAAATCACGTTCATCATACAAGGTGCAAGCATGTTGAGATTAAACACTTTATTAGGGATCATGTGGAAAAGAAAGACATCAAGATAGAGAAGATACACACTGATTATCAAAGAGCGGATATACTCACAAAGCCGCTTGCTCAAGCTAGGTTTAATCAATTGTGTACCGAATTAAGGTTGCTAGACCCGGTAGAAGAGAAGGTGAAGATGGTAAAGTATGTTCTCTACCAATCCACACACTTTCCGTTAAGGGAAGATTGTTGGATATTTGGATAAGGGGAAACTGGTCTTTACAAGGGTTGTGAAAGACGAAGATTTTGAAGACTTCTTCCTTAATCAGGACCGAGGGATGGAGTTCTCTTTGGAACACCAATCTGTACAAGTTCTTGCATGCTTGCAAGAACACGGTTGGGTGTTCTTCCTTTTTAAAGCTAATTTATCAGCTTGATTAGGGTTGATGTGATAATACCACGTTACTCATAAAAACTTGTACTGTCTAGTCAGAGTGGTGCACAAGTGGCTACACTTTATAGAGGCATATGGAAGTCTAACTTTTAAGTTAGAGTTAGTACGACATATGACTCCACTCCCGACCCTTCTATCTCCTTCCTTACGATGCTGAAGAAACATGAAAGCATCGAGTTGACTACCATCGAAGTGGCAAAGCGTCTCATGAAGTGGAGCATTACGTGGAATCACTCTTGATGCAAAGTCACTCGACATTCACAAGCTTTCATGGTGGATAAAGAACCAAAAGTCGCGAAGCGTTAAAGACTTGCTCACCACCGCTTATTATGAAAGCCTTATTCGCCATGGATATTATAAGTAACCTGCCCTAAAGAGCATTGAATCTACTCACAAAAATTATACTTAATGGATATATGAGATGGCTTGCCCTAGTAAGGAGAGTAAAATCATAGCTCTTTTATGGATGATGTGAATCTCAACCCCAAAAGGTATTAAGGGTTGAGGCAACTCACATCATCTCATCTAAATCTATGAGGAAACTCATCCCCAAAAGGATCCCCAGTGGATTTTGTAATCTCACAAAAATTCCAAGTTGTGAATATATGAGAAACTCGCCCTAGTAAGGGAAAATGAACTTATAAAATTCCATATCTCTATCTTTCATAGAGAAAAGCAAGTGAAGAGCCTCTATTACAGAATAGACACTTTCAATAGATTGCTGGATGTTAAGGGGGAAGAAGACTAACTTGGAGAGAAAGAGCTAAGTAGAGAACATACACTTTCATGTGTCCAAAGCGTGAATGATGATCTTTCTCTGATCTAATGCTTTAACGACTGAGAGTGTAGATGTCATGTGGTATCAGTCAATTACAATATTGACTGACCTGTAAGTCTATCTTTTGGGTCTTTCAATTCAAGTAAGTGAGTCAACGCAAAGTGTCCTCGAGAACTCTACGTGACTTACCAAAAATATTAATATATGCTATTACAGACGCTTTCAGAACTACGCTCTCGTCTAAATTCCAAAACATGTAAATCAACCACATGTTTAATTAATTTCAAAATTAATATTCTACTAATTTATTTACCTATACTTGCATGCTTATCTTACCGAGTAAGATATCACTCAAGTATAGATGGTGTGTGATATCTTTGCATTTAATGTAAAGACTGTTGCAGGTACAGTAATCTAGACTCACACGCACGTGGCTTTCAGTCGTGGAGATGAACCACCAAAGGATAGTTAATCCTAGCCCTTCATTTTTCGAATTAAAACGTCCTCAGCTACACGATCTCAAAGATACAATGCCCATGATCTCACCGTTCCCGCAAAATGCGGATCCACGATCTTAGCCACTCACTCTGCCACCTCACCCGAAAACCCCATTAAACCCTAACTTTCCAAATCCCATATATATATCATCTATCTCTCTCTCATTCCTCACTATTCACTTACCATTTTTGCAAATTCTCGAGCTCTCTCTCTCTCTCAAAATTTCCAGAAAAACTAAATCCTCAACCTTCAAACTTTCAACATGGTGAGCATTAAGATTGTGATCATAGCTCGTAGCAGAATCCCAGAATATGTTTTTGTTGAAGCTCATCTCAACAAAGATTTTATCACAAATGGTGGTATCATCAAGAAAGCCATCGTCAACTCTGGGCTCGATAGATTTCTTTTCCAGCACCCGAAGTGCGTCTACCCAGAGAAAGTGGTTGAGTTCTTCCTCAACCTCAACGAAGAGACGATGAAGACCAGAATTGAACTTTGTAAATCCGATGAGCACAGCCTCACCACATGGTGGCGATGGACAATCTCGAGTTTGACAACCTATTTGATGACTTCATTTGCCTCTATGATCAAGGTGCAAATCTAGAGGAAGCTGGAGATTTGGATATTCAGAAGGAGTTCTAACATTTCTCCGCTAACACGAGCGAGATTTACAATAAGAAGATGATGAGGATAAATTCTCTCTGACCACCATTCAACCACCTTGCCAACATTGTGACAAAGTGCCTACTTTGCCACACCGGTGGCTGGTTGAAGCTGGTAGAATAGAAGATTAGGCTCATGGCCGCGCTCTGCGATGGGGCCATGAACAACAAAATGTACAATTGGAAGAAGAGATAGAGAGCTGAAAGAAGGACTAGGACAAGGGAAAGTTCACTTTCCATGGGAAACTAAAATTCAAGATAAAAGTCTCGATGTTTCTTGAGCAGGTGTGGCTTGCTCAAGAATGGCCGGTGGAGAAAATTTATGATAGAGTGCTTTTCAACAGCGCTCACTGGGGATGATTTTGGTGTTACCCCACCTCCACCAACTGCCATCGAGTATATTGAGGAAAAAGCAGAACTCCTTAGAGCGGCCATAGAGGTTAAGAAAAAGAAAGACAAAGCGCCTACGAAGGTAACCGGATGCTCTCCAGGGAAGGGAAAGCGTGCGAAGAAGGCTCTGATTGATGAGGAGAGCGCCTCTTCCTCCGAACCATCAGACTCGAGGAACTCTGAGTGCTAATTTGGATGCTGCTACTAAGGCTGTGGCTTTGGATGAGCAGGAGAGTCTTTGAAGCGCCTGGGAAGGATGCCTAACAGATTGGCGCTTTAGACTTCAATGACGAAGATGTCAACAGTCCGTCCATGGAAGTGGATGAAGAAATTAATGCCGATCCACCTCCATCCTCACCTAAAGTCGTGAGGGTAGAGGAAGTTGTTGATGAGACATTCGATCACGAGCTTGCGTTCGCCAAGGTGGAGATCCAAGAACATTTTGGTGATTTTTATCTACCTCATCACGTTCATCAACTCATCACTAGCTTTCTTCACTACGTGAGAATGCACGGCACCAATTTTTACAAACTGTGCCAGCTGGTGACTGTGAAGGGTTCCAAAGCGCTGATCGAGGGTGAGGTCTCGGTCCTTAGGAGTTTTCAGCTCCAATGCTTTGACGATTTGATCGATGAGGCTGAGGTGTGGAGGCTCATCGAGAACAAGGTCCACCAACTCGTTCATTCATATACCCCAACTTCACGCTCTGAGCCTGCCGCTGAAGCGCCAACATCATCTGCTCAAGTTCAAGAGCTTGAAGCGCGGCTCACTGCTCTCAAGACTGCTCACAATGTTGTAGATCGTGAGAACGCCCAGTTGAAGGAGAAAATCAAGGAGATGAAGGAGAAGCTTTCCAAGGCTGAGAATGAGAAGGAAGAGAAGCTCTCAACTGCCACCACGGAATTGATGGAGCTAAAGACTCAGAATAAAATGCTCTCAACTACTAACAAAGAGTTGATAGAGCTAAAGGGGAAACTCTCAACTGCTTCCACAGAGTTAATTGAGTTGAAGGAGAAGATTTCAACTGCCGAAACACAGTTGAAAGAAGAGAAGGAAAAAGCTTAGAAGGCTAATGAATAACTTTCGACTGCAAAGATAAAGCTTGGGGAAGTCCCCGCTTTGCAGGAGAAAGTGCGGAAGCTCTCTGAAGACAAGGAAATTATGCTCACCTACCTAAAAGACATCTAAACAGAGGTGGAAGCAGAGAAGGAGAAATGGGAGAAGGTCAAGCATGACCTGACCATCTCCAAAACGCAGGTCGAAGCCCTATCCAGAGCAGTTTGAGAATGTGAAGGCGAAGCGTGAGGCTGCCAAGAAGGAGCTCTCACCAACTGAAGAGAAGATGGCTTCCTTGGCCAAAGAGCTTCAACAGGTCAAGAAGGAAAACCGACTGCTAAGGCTATCTCCATGTAGTTGAAGGCAAGCTCAGTATGTGGAGGAGAAGCTTGCCTTGACCGAGAATGAGAGGGTCAATGCAGTTGCCATGGTCGGAAAGTCTGACAAACTTTACCAGTGACCTCATCTAACTCAAAAAGCCTTCAAAGTCTGCTATGGAAGGGCAAAGTCCTGAGGTTGAGGCTTTCACCCAAGCACTCAACAACAAATTGCAGGAAGTACAGGACATTTGGCCCTTCATCAAAGCTGCTACTAAACAGGCTGTGAACCTAACTGTCGAGACTGCCTGTAATAAGATATTGTAGAAGTTGCAGACATCACTTGATGAGCTGACCACGAGGCGTGCTGGAGTTTTTGACAAGAATGTCTCCAAGCAGATAGAGACGCTCTCAACCTTTCTCCAATCTGAGTGTGACTCTCAGGAAAGGCTTTGAGAAATCTGTCATTCTCACCAATGCAGAATCTCCAGCCCCCATTCTCTCTGCACATGTGATAGGCGCCCTGATGGCACAAGGATTGTTGAGATCTGCTCAACAAGAGTTCCTGGTGCTTCCATACCTACCCAGAGGACGTCAGTGCTGCCCATTCTTAAACCGGCAATCATTTTGACTGATGTCAAAAAGGGAGAAGGCCTGGAACGCAAGTGGCCAAGATGCTACAGTGCCGGTGAAGGAGAAAGCGCGGAGCAAGGGGGAAGCGAATGCTTCTACAGCGCAACGGCAAATAATTCAAGTTCAACAACCTATCCCTACCGTGCCGCTTTAATAACTCCCGGTGGAACAGCCAACTACAAAGATTACACGAAAGCGTCAAACTCGAGTTGTTGCTACCACTAATCCTAAAAAATAAAAGGTGATCGATCTCACCCCCACAACAATGACTGAAGAGAGTGCCGCCTAAAGGGACATCGATGAAGAGATTGGGGAACTTCTTCATTTCAAAATGAAGCACATACTTCGTCATTACAGGCTACGGCATACAGCCCAAACGAACGATGAAGAAACTTGCTTGGAGCTTATGGCCAGGCATAAGGCTATTGCCGAGATGAGGCAAGAGCTGGAGAATGAGCCAGCCATTACCGATGAGGAGGTTAAGCTCAAGCTCGTCAATCAAGAAGCTCTGGTAGAGCGCCGGGTGAATATTGAAGAAGCTAAGAACGCTCTCTTTGAAGCCTGCAGGAAGGCAATTTTTGATAGAGAGGAAGGCCAGCGAAAGCGCCTTATAGATGAGTCTACCGGAGCCAAATACATTAACAAATTCATCTCGGAGGATCTCAAGGGAGAATGGATGGAAGCAAAAATAGAGTTCGTGAAACACTTTTATCACTGGAAAGGTTTCAAAACTAATTACTCCATGGACTACTTCATAGCCTACATGGATGCATACAAACCTGCTCTCTCCAACAAAATTTTGGAATTGTCCGAGGGTTTCACTTTCAAGGTGCCGGAATTTCAAACTTTTCAACTTCCAATGATTGGTGGTGCTATTCCTGATGAAGAAGCCATCGACAAGGAAATCAAGAAATGTGCAAAATTTTGTGAACAGAATGATAGGCCGAATCGCACTAAAGCTGCTATCTTGGATAGAGTCTACTCAGCCCATGGACAAGCTCCACCGCCACCTCATAGACGCTTCAAGTGAACCTCTCTAGATTAGATATCATTGTACTTGAATTCCTCATTCTATATATGATATCTTTTCTTATCTCAAAGACAACGTCTCACTGTCTTATTTAAACACTTTCATATTAACTGTTATACTTTTTGAACTGTGCTAACCCATTTTCACTCTTATAAGTTCTAGAGACTCTAGATTTATAGGACTTGACGTTTGGGTTTTGGCATCATCAAAAAGAGAGAAATTGTTAGGATAATGTGTTAAGGGGGAACTTTGAATCAAAGTTATAAACAATTTATTTTGATTCGATTCCAAAACCCTCATAGTAATTTCCCTTATTATTTTTGATGTTATAGTAATCGCGCTTTGAAGTTAATGTATTAATAAAGCTTATCTGTTAGAAGCTTTCACTTTAAAGCACAGATCTGGTAGCAGTCAAGTTTTGGAAAGCGTCGGTGTTGAAAGCCACAGAATGAAGTCTCACAGAGCAATGACAAAACGCTTTTAACATAAGGAAGCTTAGAGCATGCCGACACAGTATAAGCGAAGCGCTCACAAGTCCGTCAGACTTAAAGCATCTCAACTTTGAAGCCGCTCTTAAATCATCCTAGCAGTCTAGCGATACGTTGACTCACCAACCCTCAGTTTGAATTTTTAAACTTACGTTGGAAGTTTCTCCGTACGTATCATTAAATGCGTTGTAGTTGTAGAGCCCACGTGTCGACGCGAGATTGCTCAACGGAAAGTAAATGCAAATAGAGTCACGGAAAGGTGCTGCAGGCCTATGCCTACGCTCAACTGCCTCCCTACTAGGGTTTCCTTAAATACCGGACACAGCCATGCCTAGTACGGTACTCTGAAAAGCACCTGACATTAATGCGACTTTCCCAATCAAGTATGGTGCACGCGCTGCTTCTCTCTAATGGGAAGTAGGGTTTCCCGACTATAAATAGAAGAAGTTGCGTCCTTTGCACTCAAAGGTTACACACGCACAAGCAGTCAAACTCGCAAACACGAACTCAAGCATTCAAGCACTCAAAATCTCTTTAGTTCTTCAACCATTTAACCTTAGTGTCTTAGAACTTAGTTCTTAAGCATTCACAGCAACTTCTACTTCTAGGTTCAACCGATTTCATCTAAAACCTAGTCTCGAGAATCCTTATCCTTTACTCGTGATTTTCACTGTAAGGGATTCTCATTTTAAACGAAAACAAAACCCCAAAACCAAGTCTATTGTTCTTAGATTAAGTTGTAAGATTCTTATTTTTGTTTGGTCGAATTTGTGATTGTGAAGCTTAAGTTTGCATACTTAAGTGGAAGGTCGTAAAATTCATAAGTTAGTTGTTGTTGTTGTTGGCCTCTCAAGAGCCCATAATCTCTAGAGGATTTAAAGCTAGTTTGTTACTTCCTCTAAATCACTTCCCCTTGGAAATATAAAGCAAGGGATACCAAGTGAAGGTATTCATCCCTTAGTGGATTAGAGTGGACGTAGGAGGCTTTCTCCGAACCGCTACAAACTTGGTGTGCTTTACTTTTAATATTTAAAACTTTGATTTATCATTTTACACACCACGCTCTAAACAAACAAAATTGGTTTTTAACTTTTTGCAAGTACTTTAAAATCTCACCATATTCTGCACAATACTCACACAAGCAAGAAGCTTTAAAAGCCTCACCCGACGCGTCTACTTGTAAAAGGACGAAAAACGCAAGAGAAGTTAAACACTTCTTTACACACGTATTCAACCCCTCCCCCCTACATGTGTGAGTAACTTTCAGGACCAACAGGTTTTAATTGAAGTAAAACCACTAAGATAATTTACAATTAAACTAAATATAAACTGATTTGAAATTAATTATTAAATAATTATAACTATTTATAATTAAGTATATTATAGGGATATTTTAGATAAAACAATATATTGTAATAATATTATAAAATAATATTTTATAATCGTAATAGTTATATATAGTCATATATTGGTATTAGCAATATTTTAGTACTAAATCGCATTATTATTTTCTCAATTTGGCCAATTTACTTGAGACAAATTTTCAATTAAGGAAATCAAGCCAAATAGAATCTAGTTCAATTTTTAAGATTGCACAAGTCTAAATCCGAAACTCCAATCAGTCAATACATCCACTTAATCTTTATTCTTATAAGGAAGATCCACCCATTATACAAATTAACATAATTAGTTCAAATTGAATATATAGTATATCCCTTTTTTGGAATTGACTTACTTTTTTTTTTGATCGGAGGAATTGACTTACTATATTCATTCTCTCTGGATTTTTTTTTTTTTTTTTTTTTATAAATTATAGTCTTCTACAGTCACTAAACCACAAAAAAGAGATCTAAAATGAAGAAAACCATCATTTTATTCTTGCTATTTGTGGAGTTCTGCACTATGCAGAAGTATGTTGATGGATGTTTTGGTACATATAAGCATCATATTCATGTCCTTAGTAGTGTGCCTTCAAACTCTCCACCACTGAAGGTTCATTGTGCATCTGGAGATGATGATCTTGGATTTCACACCCTCTCTCCCAACCAAGGCTTTGAATGGAGTTTTTGTCCGGATTTCTTTCCGACTACTATATTTTTTTGCCATTTCTGGTGGGGTAAAAAGGATCAAGCTTTCGAAGTTTACCATGAAAAGGTATTTAAACTACGTACTCATCAGTCATGGTGGATAGCAAAGAGCGACGGTATTTATTTTAGTAATCAGACTCAAGCCACTTTTCAAAAGAAGAGATATGACTGGAAGAATTAATCAATATCATCGAGACATTGTGTTTGCTTTATGAGTAATAAACTTATTTAAGAATGTTAATGCATTTGAAAGAAAAATCTTTAAGTTCTATCTCATAGTTTTTGTTTTAATTTTTTTAAGAATAATCTCATTGATCTTCTTTTTAGTTAATCTTCTCTTTTCAAATCATATCGAGTAATCTTATTGATCTATTTGTAGTTTAATGTCTATGTATAGAAATGCTCTCCTATAAACGGTACACTTCATATGTCCACGGCTGATGTAACATTGTTACATTAATAATTTTAAGAACATGAAATCCATAGGTAGAAGAGCATATAATAATTTCGAGAACATGAAACGACAACAATTTAGCATTTAGTTTTTTTTAAGTAGGTTATAATAATTTTTCTTAAATATATCATCATCACATTGGTCGTGGACACATTATAACTTATAAGTATAACCCAAGATGGGTAGAGAGCATTACTTCGCATACGTATAAGTTATATCATCTTGAGATTATATGTTCGAAGTATTAAGAACGTTAATATTGTTTTTAAAAAATAATGATCCTTTAACAGGGATCGAAATATATAATTCGATCGCAAAGAAAATGTGTGAAATATTGATAAATCAATTATTGTTTATTCATATAAATCCACATCAGGATGAGTTAGATTCTATAAAAGCAAAGTGTAGCTAAAATAAATGGAACAACAACAGTTTTATTCCGTATTCTTTTACTATTTTACACTGTTGTTGTAGCCATTATTGTCATAATTAAGTGCTCATAGACAACGGTAAAGTACCGTTGTCGTATATGTCATTCATAACTGTATCCGCTCATAGACAAAGGTAAAATACTATTGTTGTAATAGTAAAAATTATTAAGTACACACATTCATTTTAAATTTTTATTTAGTGATTAGATCAAATCCAACCAACAAATATAATTGCAAAACATGATTGGAACAATTAGCAATGAGACTTTAATTTATGATTGAAGAATCAGCAATGAAATTCCACCGATTTTATGATAAGATTAGGATAAAATTTAATTTTCAAATTTCAGAAATCTAATTTAGTTTATTCTTCACTTAATTCTAACAAAATCTAATATATTCCATATTTGATTCAAATAATTATCCTATAATTATGAATTTTATTTTCGGACGTAATTATAATCATCCAACAAACTTGATTTTTAAAAAAATATTATCCAACCCAAAAGAAAGAAAAACTAATTAACTTCAAAGAAAATAAAAAGAAAAATATCAATTAAATTTACAATAGTTTCTCTTTTTTTTTTATGTGGAAATTTCTTTGTGCTTTTATTACTTCTTCTTTCTTTCTCTTTTAATTATTACTATTATGTAACTTACAAAGTCATACGGCTCGGTTTTTATATTTATTTATTTTTTATTTTTATTTTTTTTTCAATTTGTCAACCTTCATTAAAATATATAACTAATTTCAATTTATTTTATACAAGAGTATTGATTAGTTGGAACTTGCATTCTCATGATCATTCATATTAGGTGAAATCTGATTTACCCTTCCTAATTGTAACATCATAAATTCATAAATGTATAACGGAAATCTTGAACCGAGAAAACTTTGTTTATCCTGTGCATCGTACGGGTGCATCAGTACTACTATATACCCCAGACATGTAGGTTGTGGATGGAGAGGGTACAATAGAGAAAACCCTAACTATTCATAATTTGCAACAGTATTAATAGCACATTAACACTTATATGAACAATAAAGAATCAAAGAATATATTTATGTATGTTTAGAGATGAATGGAGGTAATGATTAATTTCGATAAATCGCATCAATTTTGCCAAATTTCATGAGACAAATTCTCAATTAAGCAAATCAAGCCAAATAGAATCTAGTTCAATTCTAAGATTGCATAACTCTAAATCCAAAACTCCTAATTAGTCAATGCATCTACTTAATCTTTATTCTTATAAGATAAAAATCGAATATGTTCAAGATCCACCCATAATGCAAACATAATTAGTTCAAATTGAATAGCACATCCCTTTTTTGGAATTGATTTGCTATACTCTGAAAAAAAAAATTAAAAAAAATAAACTCCTATAAATAAATTATAGAGATCTTCTACAATCACTAAAACACAAAACCGAGATCTAAAATGAAGAAAACCATCTTCTTATTCTTGCTATTTGTGGAGTTGTGCACTATGCATAAGTATGTTGATAGATGTTTTACCACAACAAAGCATCGTGTTCATGTCCTTAGCAATCTGCCTTCAGACTCTCCACCATTGAAGACTCACCGTGCATCCGGGGATGATGATATTGGATTTTGATCGATCTAGTTTTCGTAGGCAATTAATGAACGTTGACAAGGAATAAATGAACACGAAAATAATGGGACACGAGGGATTTACGTGGTTCGATCTACCGAAATAGATCTACGTCCACGGAGCAAAAAGATAGTATGGATATTATTGCTAGTATGTGTGTGTTGCTTACAAGATTGTTCTCCCCTCTCAATCTATTCTAAACCCCTATTTATAGGTAATTACATGGAGTTTGACTATAATACAACGTCTTCTCCTATTTGGACTCTTTGAGCTTATCTTCCTCTTATGGGTTGGCATCCGAGCTTCTATATCTCTCTTGGAGCTTGAGTTGTAGTCGATGTAGGAGTCTTGATTGTCTTGGTGAAGAAGTCTCTTATTCTTAATTGGGCCGAGCTTCATAGGCCGAGCTTAACTGTCGGGGCCCAATTATATTGGGCCTGATGCTTGGGCCTAGGAGCTGAGCCGTATCCTATCAGATTTCACACCCTCTCCCAACCAGTGACGGAGCCAGAACGTAGAGTCAGGGGGCTCCAACTTTTGAAAATATATAAGATTTTTTTAAATATAATTAAATATATAGAAAATTTTAAATAAAATTATAAAGTTATAATCACTAAATTTTTTAGTTGAGTTAAGAAAATCTAATCGAGCAAAAGTATGGGACAGAGAGAAAATAAAGAAACAAAAGAAGTAGAAAGAAAATGTCTAACTAAAAAAATAAGGAAACTATTGGGGTTCGAACCCACAACCTCTAAATTCAAAAGCATAAGTTATGTCCACTAGACTAAATAACATATTTATAATATAGTACACATACATAGCTAATTATTATAAAAAGTCTAGGGGGGACTGCTCCCAACCAAACTTTTGAACGGAGTTTTTGTACAAATTTCTTTCCAACGACTCTATTTTTTTGTCATTTTTTATGGTTAAAAAGGATCGAGCTTTCGAAGTTTATTACGGAAAGTTATTTAGACAACATACTCATAATTCATGGTGGCTAGCAAAGAGCGACGGTATTTATCTTAGTAATCAGACTCAACCCACTTTCCAGAGCAAGATGTATGACTGAAAGAATTATTACCATTGAGGCTTTGTGTTTGTTTTATGAGTAATAAACATATTTAAGAATGTTTAATTCTATCTCATTCGTATTGATTTATTCGTAGTTCTAATGTATATGTATAGAAATGCTTCCCTACAGACGGAACACTTAATATGTTCACAACTAATGTGACAGTATCACGTCAATAATTTTTTTATTTAGTGTTCAGTTTTTTTTAGTAGATTATAATAATTCTTTTATTTAGTGTTCAGTTTTCTTAGTAGATTAATAATTTTTTCGCATCAGCCATGTGCACATTAAGTATATGCCCACAATGGGTAGGAGAGCATTATTCTTGTATACGTATAAATTACAACATCTTATGATGTATATGTTCGAAAGTATTAAGAACGTTAATATTTTTTTAACAAAATAATGATCTTTGAAGAGGAATCGAAATATATTATTTGATCGCAAAGAAAATGTGTGAAATATTATTGATCAATTAATTATGTGTTTATTCGTATAAATCCACATCAATATGACTTCGATTCTGTGAAAGCTTCGTTGCAACAAAAAAAAAAAAAAAAATAGGAACAACAACGGTTTTACTCCGTATAGTAGTCTTTTATTATTTTAAGTTGTTGTAACCTTTATTGTCGTAAATAGGCGCTCATAGATAATGGTGAAATACCGTTTTGTACATTTTATTCACAACCGCATCCGTTCATAGACAATGGTAAAATGGTGTTGTCATATATTCCATCCACAACAGTATCCCGCTTATAGACAACAGTAAAATACCATTGTTGTAATAGTAAAAATTACTATTCCGTATTAAGTACACATTGTTTTTTTAAAATTAAAAAAAATATATTTAGTGATTAGATCGAATCCAACCAACAAACATGACCGCGAAATATGATTGGAACAATTAGCAATGAGACTTTATGATTTGAACAATTAGCAATGGAACTTTGTGTAATGTACTTGTTTAAGATTATTGCAATTGCAACTATGAAACATCACAATAAATTGCAATACACGTAATTTATTTATTTTTTTGGATAAATACGCCTAGTTATTTATGATCCTACAATTTAGAAATGTAAGAAGACTACAATTTTAAAGCAAATCATCTTTTAATTTTCCATGTTTAGGCACAATTAGTTGTAAAGATAAAATCAAGATCCACCCCTTTTGCAAAATAATTAGCTCAATGGAATTGACTTAACATATCCATTAATTTCTCTAAAAAAAGTTATAAATTAAACTCTATCTAGCTCCGACAATCATTAAACTAGAAATTTTAGGAGAATCCAAAATGAAGAGAATCATCTTCTCATTATCTATGTTTGTGGAATTCTACACCATGCAGCATTATGTTGATGCATGTTTTGGCACAGCAAAGCACCATATTCATGTCCTTAGTGATTTGCCTACAAATTCTCCGCTATTAAAGGTTCATTGTGCATCCGGAGACGATGATCTTGGAGATCACACCCTTTCTTCGAACGAATATTTTGAATGGAGTTTTTGTGCAAATTTCTTTCCAACAACTGTATTTTTTTGCCATTTCTGGTGGGATCAAAAGGATCAAGTTTTGGAAGTTTATCACGAAAGATTTGCCAAAACCAGAACCCATAATTCATGGTGGATAGCAAAGAGTGATGGTATTTATTTCAGTGAGCATAATGAACCCGTTAAACAGGTAAAAAAATATGATTGGAAGAATTAAGATTATTTATATTGAGCAATGTTGTCATAGCCACACTTGTATTTAGTAATGTAATTGTATAAGACCATTTAATTATTTCGTATGGATTAATTTATTTTTAAGTTATATTTATATTTGTCTTTAGTTAAATGCTTCTTTTATAAAATCATATGGACTAATCTTTTTCATCTTTATATACTTCTTATGTATCTTTTGTCTTCGACGCACTAAATATGTAAATACTCAAAAGGATTAAAAAAATTGATGACCTTCTCTTAAAAAGGAATTGGTGGAATTCGAGTACATGAGAGATTATCGAGAAAACAGTTATTTGCTCATTTCCACATTTTGGATTAGTTACATTCTTTAAGTAAAAATTGCTAATTGAAACATGAATTTGTTCATTTGCGATTACAACATGAACTGTAAGAGTTCGCAATCCAATACACGAACTTACTATCTACTCCATCTGTCCATTTTATATAGGGCATTTTTTTTATTCAACTGAGTCCATTAAAATAATAAAATAACTCTATATAAAAGGGACATAGTGATATATATATTTTGTTAATTGGAGCTCAGCTTACAAAGTTTGGCTTTTGTCGGAGAAGACAGAGAAAAATGAGGATCGAGCTCTAATACTTTTAATATTCGTATTATAATTACAAAATGGATAATAATCCGTGATTTATTTAACATTTTGCCCTACTTAAATCAAATACTTCATCCGTCCATTTAAACTGGCATGTTTTATTATTTTATACCTCACATATATTTAAAAAAACAGGTCAGTTTAAATGAGACCGAGAGAGTACTATATATCGACAAAAGAATATAAAGTAATTTTGCAAAAAAATAATAAATGTTCGTCTCATTTGCTGTTCGATATGTTACTACCCCAATTATGTTGCTAGCTTGAAAACTAAAGTTATATAGAATGTTTATCATCAATTTACTACATATAAGCTTAACCCATGTATATCACTCGTTGGAGGTGTGATATGTAATCATAAATAAAAGTTAAATGAATATATATACTTATACTCCCTCCATTTCATATAAAATGACACTTTTCTTTTTTGTCTTTTCTGGCACGCTTTTTCACGCTTCTCGTTTATGGGTTTTACGATGGATTTTTGAAGAATTCTTTCTTTTACGGGATACTACAAGTTGTAGTATCCCGTAAAAGAAAGAATTCTTCAAAAATCCATCGTAAAACCCATCATCAATAAGCGTGGAAAAGCATGCCAGAAAAGTCACTATTGAAATGTGTCATTTTAAGTGATATGGAGGGAGTATTAGATTACATAAGTCAATACTGAAAATAAGGGGGGGGGGGACACAATTTGCAGCCATTAAAGTTCTAGAGAACAAATGAGTTGGAATGAATAGTTTCCAACCATTTCAACTGAAACAAAAAATATCATATAGAAAAATAGAACTACGAAAACAATATGCAACTTACAAAACCAATGATCACATTATAACGATGATTACAAGGTTAAGGATCAAAACTAGGCAAGTGAAATTCGTGAAGAGTAAATGAGGAGAGAGGAGTATAAAGGGCTAAAAAGGGCTGACGTGGCCAGCCAATCTGAGAAGTATTTCAGGCACAAAACGTCTTCTTGGAGGAGCTGCAGCATCCCTCGCGAGAGCTTCCTTGTCATCTGCGTGTATGAATCCCACCAAAAAGTCGAAAAGCTCGTCTCTTCCACCGCGCAGAGGATCCTGCATTTTGGATGTATAGGAATGGGACAGGACAGATTTAGAAAAAAGATGTGTGATATTACCATCGAAAAAGGCAATGACTTACTTGTAGGAATAAATCTGTATGAGTTTTCCCTTCATACAAGATCAGATCCACTTGAGCTCCTACTTTTTGGAGTGCATCCTCAAACATTTTACTGCATATTTACAAGTATCCTACTTCAGAAACTTCACAAGTCTGAACCGTGCAACTTCAGCTCGATAACTAGAGAATTTTCAAGACTCTTGACATACAAACACTGTATTAACATAACCTAGTTTCTTCTAAAGTTATGCTGTCTTTCTTCCGGTGGTGCGATGTGCTGCTTGTGATCTTATATTATGAGTAACTATCTTGGAATTTCGAATTTTAAAACACATTTCAAGCAGTAGATCAATGAACATATCAAATGCGGAAAAAAAATGATCAGGGTGGGAAACTAGATAAAACTAATCGTTTGTGAATCAATGAAGCTTATTAGTATTATAGTAGAGTTTATTATATTAAGGTATCTTTGTGTATTTCTACTTATTTTAGGATTCCCTATACATGCGGGAATCTCTTTATATGTTAAACACACTACATATTTTTTTTATATTCTTATTAATTCTGTTCTCTAGTCTAAATGTATCATTCTCAAATAGGCCAACTAACCTTTCATCCAATGGTATGGAGTAGTCTGAGGTACCATGAAAAAGAACGACACGTGGTAGAAGAGGAACTGCACCACTTGAGCTTGGGTTTCGGATGATTAATTCAGGAGAAAACTGTTCCAATGCATTTTCCCCTTCCATGATACTGTTACAGAAATAAAAATACCAGTCAGATGGATCAAAGAATTGTCAAAATTGGAACTAATATAAAACATGTCGATTGGGGAGACAATACCTCAAAAATATGGACCGATACAAGCCTCGACCATGGAAATGATCAACTAGTTTGAGTAAATTGTACCTGTAAATAATTATCAGAAACTTCAGGCAAACATAAACCAATGATCATGCGATCTAGAAATATTGGCTCAATTCAAGAAGAAAAGACAAGTCTTTAAATCTGAGAACTTACCCCCCGGACAAACCAAAATAAGCATTTATCTGGGACACACTCCAATAAATGCTCTCACCTTTGGATTCGTTAACTGCCTGCTGCAAAAGGGCACAAGAAGATATATGTGCCCCAGCTGATTGGCCCATTAGATAAATCCTGTAAAATAAGTCACATCTTAGCTTTAATAGATTATGGTAATTGATCAATTACCATTTTGTATGGCATATTCACGAACCTTATTACAAGATAAAAACATGCTGTTCCCAGATGATCCACCAAATAGTAAAGGGATCAGTGAAAGGAAAATGTTTGAGAATCTTTTGTAGTGTTCGGTGTCATAGAAAAGGTCTTCACCATTAGTGCATAATCATTACGAAATGAAATCACATTAAAATATGCCATATTAATTGGTTTGCTCACCCCCTCTCCCTCCCCCTCCACCACCCAGCAAAAAATAAGACAATAAAAACATTGAAAATGGACTACCTCTGGTCAATCTTTTCTTAGGTTGTGGAACACAACAGACATATATTATGTGTTAAAATGCAAAGCTTTGATTATTTCTCTAACAATCGATGATGTTTTTATTAGGACGATGGTGTTTTTATTTGGACCCTAATCTTGCCATTTTTCTATTCCAAGGATCATAAATCATTGGTTCTTATCTTTCCAGTTGAGAAAGCCACATGGAAAAACTGAAGAAAAATGAAAATCACATATTTAAAATAATAATTTTAAAGGGGGAAAAAAAAAAAAAAAACCTTACTTCTTTGGATCTCCGCCAAGTTCAACTATATTGCTGCAAATGAATGCAATTCCTTGACCAACGTCACTTACCATGTCACTAATAGTCCCCTGTGGAAAATTTCTGCACCCAATTTACATGATAACTGTTAATAGGCAGTAGATCAATAATCATATACCCAAGTCATTTATGAAAGCAAAGCAACAATTGCCAACAATTGTTTCAAACTGGTAAACCTCTATCAGTTAGAAGGGGAAGGGTAACAAGATCCCTAAATACTAAGCTTTCATTGAATTAACTCCACCAGTCTATACAAATCTGTTTTCCTACAAAAGAATCATCAAAATTATAACTGCAAAAGAATTAGAAAAAATTAAAGACTGTAGAAGAATTATATGATTCTCGGATGCAGTTCACATGTTCCATTTGTGATTTATGCATGATACTTTCGGAGGCATACCATGAGTAATTATAACTAAGCTACTGAAGTGTTGGGGCACCAACCAGGAAACTAATCTGGTACTTGGAACTAAATCTTAAATTACCTAAGTTCCATAATTAAAATACAAGCATTTGCCGGGACTAAACTTCATCTAATAGCCATGATTAAGTCAAGTACCTGTAGTCAAGGCAAGCCACTATAATGTCTCTTTCTGCTAATTGCAGTCCTAGAAGCGCACCCCAGGCCTTATACCTGAAAATAATAAGCAACATCTCAATGAAAGCTTGCATATATCTTTGAATGCAAAGTGTTGCCACCTGATATAATTCCATACTGTGCCAATATTAAGGATAACAACGTATATACTAAGTGACAAAGCCGCAAAGAGGATGCTACATGGTACAACGATATTTTCACACCTGGAAAAAATTTCTCCCCCTTTTATACAAGTAATAATTTATGTATTTTAAGGAGAGAGAAAGATGTGGTAGTCAGTCACATTCTCTCCTTCTGTGGTATTGATTTTCGGGATTTTGCTTTGGACAATTGGGTCAATTTTACATCCAAGCTCCTCGTCAGTTTTTCAAAACTAAAAGGAGTTCAGATTATGGTAACCCATTCTCCTTTGGAAGTTCTAGTAATCACTCAACCAACCAAAAAACACAGTCCTCCAATTCAAATAAGGGCTTTCAAAAACTTTATTGGTTCATTTAAAAAAAATTATTTGTTGTTTGTCAGTGGGAGTGTTTTATTTCCATTGGATGTATTTTTTGTTATCTTCATTTTATATCAATATAACGACTTCTTTGAAGAAAGAGAAGGTGTAGTACTGGTACATCATACCTCCCACTTCCACACCCCTACCCCAAGAGAAGCGAAGGAAAATAAGAGAGGCTGGGAAAGTGACTTTCGACTTACCCAATAATCCATGCCCCACCAGTTACGAATATCACCACAGGCTTCAAGCCATCGCTATTTGTAGGTAAATATAAATCTAGCCTGCAAAAAACATTTGCACAGTGGCATAAATGAAAGTAAATGCAGTATAGGAAAATAGGATAAAAGGAATTTCAAAAGTATACCTATTTCTTGGCTGCTTGCCATATATAATACTTCGTTGAACGTGGCTTGAAAAGTAATAATGGAATGCAACTGCAGAGAAGCAACATGGACACATCTAATCCTCAATACAAGCTGCTAATCAAACATTTCCCTAGATTTAGCAGAAAAAACATTGGAACTTGAAGAGTCCCTTTGTATGAATATCTCAGGGATGCCAAGACCTTATTTAAGACCATGATGAATAAATATGTTTGCAGAAGAACTCCAGTGCATTGGAAGTATCAGAAATAGAGAATATAAATAATATCCATCCCAAAAGATATGGTTTCTACATAGAAGCTTCAGTAATACATAACACTCAAAGGATATAAAAGGAGAAGAAAATCTGGTTTACAGAAGATTGTAGTTAAAATAAGAATAAATCTTCTTCGCTGGTTCTAAATCTACATTTTACAAGACAGAAAAAGTGAACATGGAACTGGGAAACCATTCATAAGCAGAAAACAGGACGAAGTGAAACATATAATTACCGAAACTTACCTTGGATAAAACCTGGCATAAGAAACATGGCATAAAGAGCAAGAGCTAGTAATCTTGTTATCCAGCGATATCCTACCCTGGAGAAAGAAGTGATTAGGTACAGCTCTAACTAAGACCAGATACCTAGTCAAAAATAATGTAGGGTTGCTAATTCATCAATCGTGCAAAGCAAACAAGCCATCTCAATCCTTGTTCAGATGGATCAATGGAAGCAAACTAAACATAAGTAATATTAAAATGTCGAATCAGGTTTCTGGACACAGCAGTAAAGATGGTTAACAAGCCTGCTTCCCGAAAAGCAGCAATTTGAAGATACTTATGCAAAGCATCAGTTTAAGTATTTCTGTCCGCTGATTTACAAGACTTGATTCTCAATTCAAGAATGTGTTCATCGCTAACCAATACACTCAATAACGATCCAACGTAACCTCAGAACCCCAATAGTAGTAATTGTATCAACATACTATTTAATCATGATCGGTCATGCCTTTTGGTATCAAATATTGTTAAATGTCTGTCAAGTACCAAACTAAAAGTCCATCAATTTATCCAACCATATGATGCGAATTACTAACGTAATCAACAAGCTTAAAACAATGAAGCAGAAGAAAGCTCAAGCTACCGAAAAGTGAGGGAACATATTCAAACGAAAACGAGAAGAATACCCGAGGTAGCTGAGCAGCTTGAAGCTGAGTCGAGTGAGCAAGTAAGTCTCGGCAGCAGCGTGTCCGATCTCACGGCTGAACGACTGCTGACGGCACGGCCGAGCCGCGAACGGCGTCGTCCTGATGCCGCGCCTCCGCCTCTGTTGCTGATTCAAAGATGCACCGTTGAAACTCGACATCCGAACCAGAGAGTCGGTTTCGCTTTCTTCGGTGATCTCGTCGACAGAGTCTCCGGACGGGCGATTCGCCGGCGGTTCCATCGCCGACGGCTAATCCAGCTGTAAAGCAGAAATTCGGATTGAAGAGTTGGAGAATTGAAAATCGTGCGTGTTGGATTGATTCGGTGGTGGATTTCTATGGGATTGGAGAAATGCAAATGGATGCAGATTGATTACTGTCTCAATGCATTGGGCGGCGGGAACCAATCTGCGTCTGACGAAAATTTCCGTGGGAATTTTATTTTATTTATTTATTTTGCTTCTTATAGATTTTTTTTGATGAGGCAACGGTTCAATTTTGAAATGTAATAGTCATCTTTAGGAATGTAGAAGTGGCGCCTCCAAAACCCTCGAGCTCGACCCTCCATTTATTTTATTACTACCTTCATCTCATATAGTTAGACCATTTTGCCTTTATGCATGTATTTTCACCGAAACCTACCTTCATCCCATATATTAGGTTCGGTGGAAATACGTGTTAAATAGTAAAGAGGTCTATATATATGAGATGGAGGTAGTATTATTTATATTGCACAGTATTTATTTTTTTTAAATAGAAATTCACAATTATTTTTTATTTGAACAGATAAGACATAGAAAATGGGATTCGTAGTGATCTTGCTCGAAGTTGGATAAGCCTGTAACATTTGCGTATGACAGTATGAGTTTCTTGTATAGCGATCTTACTCCAACAAAAACGCTCTTACTGCTTGGCAGTGGGAGTAGTGCTTGCTAGGTTGTATTTTTAGTTAAGTTTAAACTTATTTTTTTTAAGTAAGATTTAGATATTTTAAGTACTCCATGATTTAGGGTAACAAATTTCTTGATAGAGGCCGTGACTTTTTTGCTCTATAAGAGATAGTTTTTACAATATATATCAGTAGGATAAAAATTTAACAGATATACTCAAGTTTCATTGAAATGCCCCAAAATACCCCATATCACCAAATCTGAGAGAATCTCATATTCTCTTCTTGGTAACCACGTAACAACATTCAAACCCACAATTTTCCTCTCAACTACCCCACCTCTGCAACTGCAACCCTTTTCACCCATTAACATCCCAACTGGCGCCCCCTATCATCATAAGAAACTCTCCCAAATTCCCTACTCACTCATTCTTTACCGACGACAACCAAAGCAACGACGAAAATGACCGGAACGCGCTCGAAGAGGAAACGCGCAGAACAAGACGATCCGGAAAGTAGTAGAGCGGCGGTAGAAAATACCGGTGACGGAGCCGACGACGCCGTTGTGGAGAAGCCGGACGAAGGCGCTGAAATAACGGCGATCCAGCAGAAACCATCTGGGCAACCATTTACAGAACTCGAGGTTAGAAATTAGGGCTTTTTACCTTCATTATCATCATGATTTTCGTTGATTTAGTTTTTGGTTGTTCTTTGGGATCTAGATTTGTACGGTTGTCGCGATTTTGTTATCGTAGATTCAGGTTTTTTTGGCTCAGAATGACCCTTTTGCATGTACGTTTGGGTTTCTTGCACAGATTAGAAAATGCATGTTGCGATTTGAGTTTAGAAACGAGAAAATGAGTTTTAAAAACGAGTTGGTACTATTTGAATTTATGATTTGGTTTGTGTGATAGCTACTGATGTTCTAACGAATTGCATATACGAATTGATGATTATAAATAAAAGATGGCACGATTTGGAAGGTATGCGCTGTATTGTTACGATGTGACTATTACACTTAGTAAAAAGAAAGGATGTGGTGTGAATAGTTGAGCTGTCATGATCTGTATTTTATTCGAAAATGTTACGATTTGAAAATGTTATCTAGTGTCGATGCAATTTTCGTATGTGATCTATTTGAAAAAACTGAGTTGTTACGATCTGTTGAGTATTCCTTCAGTTGTTACGATTTGAAAGTTGCATCTATTGTTGATGCAATTGCTTGTGTTGTGCTCTGTGTGAAAAAACTGAGTTGTTACGATCTGTTGAGTATTCCTTCAGTTGTTACGATTTGAAAGTTGCATCTAGTGTTGATGCAAATCCTTGTGTTGTGCTCTGTGTGAAAAAACTAAGTTGTTACGATCTATTGAGTGTTCCTTCAGTTGTTACGATTTGAAAGTTGCATCTAGTGTTGTTGTGTTGTGCTCTTTGTGAAAAGAGTGAGTTGTTACGATTTCTTGTGAATTCCTTGGGTTGTTACCATTTGAAAGTTGGATCTAATGTTGATTATAACTTTTGTTTGTATGCAAGGTTGATTGGACATACAAAAGGTACCATCTGAAGGATCGCGCATACAAAATGATGATAAATGGGTATGAGACCATAAGAGGTGATTAGAGAAAAGTACTTGATACATAAAGCGTTGCTGCATCAGCAAAAGTGCGAAAATCTTGCCTGGGATCTTACACACGTCTGGAGGATTACACTACAAAATGCGGTCAAATGATACATTATGTAATTCAGGTGTACAAGAGTGATGACCAAACTTGGATGCATTCATTTTGTAATTAGCAAAACTCTGAGCATTTTATATGGTACCATTTCTTTATATTCGTACCATGTAGCTACCTAGAAACAATTTGTTATGAGACTCATGAAAATGTACAATTGGCTTTATGATTGAATGCATATGAAATTTTTTGCAGTATTGCTTCTATCAATTTTTGCAGTTATACCATTTCATGAGTTATACGTAGAATTTTTGCAGTTTTGCTTCTATCTATTATATACACTTTCCGAAGCTATAAATTTTGGTTGCAAATATATTCATCAAATAAAAACTCACATAAAATGAACAACTTAACCACATCGTATGCTCGGTTACAAAAATAATTCTCAAAAATAATACTCTACCGATGCGCAAACGCAGTACGTACCATTTCACACAAATGTATACTAAGAATTAACCTCACATTATAGGTACCATTTTGGGTCGTTGCAACGTCTGCGTGTGTGCCCAACCACACTGCATATACCACAAGTCTTAGGTTTCCTTTTACGTTTCTGACTTTAACTCGGAACACCATCCATTGTTGACTGTAAAACTATAGTGCATGTACCAGAGTAGTGTCCAGCTTGATTGCATCAGGTACATTCTCGACAATCTTTGTTCTTTGATTCAACAGCTTGGTACCTCTCAACACGAGGACGACCAGCTTACTTTGGATTAGCCGGGGTACCAACAACTCAATAACTGAAACCATGCTAGATTTGGTACGAAATGAGGACCCACGAAGAAGTGGCCCACCATATGCAGCTTCGATATCCTCACATACAATATCCTGATGTGAAATGTCCTCACATGCAATAGACGCATGTTCGAGTGCACCCGGGATTAACCATTGGCTGGAAGTACTAAGATATGTAGAGTTGTTTTCTGTAGGATCATTATAGACCACCAATACCAAACTTTCGTCATTTTGCTGTGGGGAGTTTGTCCGATTTGATGTCAAAAGGTTACTCTTAACAACAACATTCACATAAAGGGTAGGTGGGGCCACAAAATTCATCAAGCAACACCACTCAAATTCGTCGGTAATCTTCATCCTCGCAATATCACCTTGTGCGGTTTTTACTACTGCGTCTATGTCAAAAGTGTACATCGACATATCCTTCCTCAATCACACCTCAAGTTTAGTTAAGAAATCTTGGAATTTTATCCCACCAATAGGTATAGGAATGACATCTTTTGTTCCGTCCTTGTATACGTTTTCATTCCAACCACCTTCGTGCATAACAATAACAAAACGTAACATCTCCTGCATTGAAATGTAAAGAAAAATCAGGTAATAAACAATTACGTTGGTACGAAATATATTAATAAGGATATTACAATACTATGTGAGGTACGAAATGATATATCTTGTACAGACATTATCTTCCATCATTATGTTTTGACACTTTTAAAGGTACTAGAGGAATACGTACCAAACACATACAGTTGGGCGCAATAAAAACACAATAAATGTTATCAGTTTCCACAATGATTGATTTAATCATAAGATAAACAAACACATTTATCTAGATTCGTACCAACAGAAATAAGGAATTCTGGAAAAAAAACATTGATTGCTGATGAAGAAACAAAACGAAAATAAATAAAAAAAGCACGAGCCTGTCAAAACTCATCTTCACCAATCCACTGAACAATGAAAACCGAAATCATCAAAAAACAGAGATTTTTTTGTTAAATGTGGATTTACTCATAGAACTTGCACAGGACCAAATATAATCGTCGTCGTAGGGAATATGATCCCGACAAACACGGACTCAAACGACGACGACGAGTACGTCATAGCCATCGCTGTCGTGAGAAACATTCGCCGTCGCCCACAAATGCGACACAATAACACCCAGAAGTAGAGCTGCGACGCCAAACCTGTGAAGCTATTGCGTGACCGGTATCTTTAGTGCCTAGGCAATTCGGCGAAGTCTTAGTGGCCGGAGATTGTCGCCGCCAACACAGAAGTAGAGCCGAGGGAGACGAGTACGGCGGCGGGATTTGGGTTCCTTAAGCCTCTGAAATTCAAATGCATGGAATATGTGGAAATAAGGGGTTTTAGGTGAGAGAAATTTGGGGTATATATATTAGGGTTATTTTGGGGACAATATGTGAAAGTTGGGTAAAATTGTTAATATATTATCCTTGTGATAAATATTTAAAATACTATCTATGGGTGGATAAAATGTGGTATTAATTCTTCTTGATATGTGTATTGATTCGCCGTCTGCACAAAATAGGCATTAGAGCATTTCTATATAATACTTCATCCGTCTCACTCGACTTGATGTGTTTTTTTTTTCAAATGGGTGATATAAAATAATAAAACTGGCCAAGACGAGTGGGACGGGGGGAATAGTAGTATTTTATATCATATGATGTTGATTTGACAAATTATATCTACACTATAATGATCTATCAAAACCGTTTATAAAAAAACATACGGAATGCTACCTCCGTCTCATTCGAGATGTTACAATTTTTAAACAGACGTAAGATATAACATAATAAAATGTAACGCCTCGAACGGGACAAAAGGAATAGTTCACAACTAAATACACGACATATCAAAAACAATGCAAATACATCAAGTTAATATGATCATTATTTCTTTATTATATAATGGTACATGAGCATCCTAAACACCTTACCAATGACTTGATAGATTAGCATATTTTTTTACGGTTTATATATTGTATTGCTATAGAGGGTAGGCCGGTAGGATAGTACAAAATAGATGTGCATAAATCATCGGACCGTACACGTATGTTGACCTAGGGTCGTGTCCCGATTTTCAAATTTCATGTTTTAAAAGTCATCACCGACCAGAAAGAACCACTCATCGACGAAGTAACGAAAATACGCAATATAACATCCAAATGGAGAAATATTGGTTCCAGAAAGTAAAAGAATACCCTCTAAAACCTGCTCTGAAATTTGCTAAACGCCAACACTATTAAAAGATAGGGAATCCCACATGGCACAAATCACAATCACGACCATAGAAATAAAAAGGAGTAAATAAAAAATAAATAAAAAGATAAATATGGATCTAATCATTATCCACAAATAAAGAATAGGCATCTTATTTTTCTTTTTTAAGGGGAATAGATATCCTATTCCAACACCTAATATCATATGCCCTTGCTAACATTTAGGTAAAAGAAATTCTCAAGAAAATGTCAAAATCAAAAAATCTAACCTTCGAGAAAAAAAGGGTTAGAAATTATATACGTCCAAAAGCAATACAGTAAAGCATGATCGGGGCCCTCAGTTCATCAAAGAGCAGAATATCAAACATCAAAGTAAAATGATATAGCTTCAGAAGTAAAGAAAGTCATTGACAGTGAGTGAACTTTCAGGGTGAAAAACAGAAGATGGATGGAGCATGAGAGTGAGATCCCTAGTATTTATTAGGGTGGGTAGTGTCATTAAAGAGATTAATAACACGACTAAGCACGTCTAATTTTCCAAGTATTACAATTCTAAGGAGTCAGGGGCGTTCATCACAGTTAACCTCGCGTCTTCTGCTCATTTTCTAGAGACATATTTCACCTGAACCACCATTTCTGTACAGCAGAAATTGGAGTGTTGAGGAATGGGGCATATCGATGAATCAATGGATTCGCTGTTTGTCCGATCTTGGCCCACACGCTTTGATGGTAACCAGCAGTTGCAGGAGCATGGTACATCAACTTCAAGAGCTACAACAATTGACAAAAAATGAGTATATTACATAACACTCTTTCCACTTTTAGTTTACACAAGTGATGCACCAAGATCAAGAATGACAAGTGCTGCTAGAGTGCATCTACTTGTACAAAAGGAGAGAATATAGCACAAAAATGGTTCCAATAAGTACAACAGTGCAAGTTCCATTGGAGATGATGGAATACTTCAAACTTGTGGAGACAAACTGTATTGCAACATCGTTGGGATTTAGTGCTTCTTTTAGGCAAAAGAAACAACAGCACCAACCAAAATTAGATCATTCATCTAAGTACGGCCAAGTTTGAACTTTTGGCGGGGGGTCAATTACAAACCATCAGATCTCATGAAGTGAACTTTTCCACCATTACCATGAGAAGAAACATATGTAATAAGGGATGAATAAAGATGTTCACTTGAGAAGAAAAGCCAAAAGTTTCCACTTCCCAAAACGTATAGTAACAAACATATAAATGAGTAAGTTTGGTAAAGTTTGAATTGAAGGGTAGAAAAGAAATGCACACACCTGCCAATACATAAAGGCTTGTATAATATTCCGCTGTGGCCTGCAAATTAAAAAATTTATAATATTAAGTTCCGAAATTTATGAGAGACCAAGTTGCATGATAGACATGAACAAAAGCAAGGAGTATAAAGAAGGGAAATGCACAGAGATACTGACGATAATAGAGATATAACGAGTAGGAACCCAGTTCCAATGGCAGATTGTGAGGACATAATGCTTAGAGTAGTGGTGTTTGAATCTACCCAAACACAAGCTTCTTCCAAGTACTTCCTGCAGAAAGAAAGCCCACTACAAAAGTCACAACAGGTAGATGTACCAGCATGTCAAACAAGAAAAGAGAACAGGTTATTAGCTCTAAACCTCTTGACATATCTGAGAAACAAAATATGATTATCCCACACTGTTTCTTTTGCTCTAGCCTAATCTAGTCTTATATAAGTATCTCCATGCTAAATTGTGGTATGGAATGTAGCATCTTGTTGATATATGGTACGCCAGTTGCTAAATTTTAGGTTCAATATATTCTTAGAAATGATGAATATCACAATCACAGTATCACTAGATCCAGCTGGAGCTCATCCATATGAATTGCAGATACAGCTAATATCCATAAGAGGAGCCCAGAAATGAAAAGGTGAAAATCTGTGTCTCCATGCTCATGTTGGTTTCTACATATCTAATCATTCCCTTCAATGTTCTTTTACTTGTCAAAGTCAACAATTAGAGGGAGAGAGAGAGTGACAGAATTATTGATTTACCAATGCATATGCATGAACTGTGCTAAATAAAACTGAAGACACTACACAAAGAAAAAACTCAAAACAATAATTGTTCCCGAATATGCAGTTCACGTCCCATCCCATGCAAGAGCACTTGATAATGATTCCAATTGAAAACATTAAAGCATTTGAAGTGCAAAATGCAAACATTCTCACCTGTATAACGTGGATCTGCTAAAGTTACGTCTCAGGAACTTGGCAACATGCTCAATGGCACGGCAAAGTATGGGTATTAAAGAAACTGCCAAGAATGAAATAGTAAACTTATGTACATTTTCGAGAGAAGAGCACCATATATCAAGCAAGGTGATACAGGGATATAAACCAGATATTAAAGAGATACTAACATTTAAGGCACAATTGTGAAGTGAGAAAAGAGAGGCAGTATATAGAGTAGATAAAATCTTTTGTAACTACGACTGTCTGAAACCAAATCTGCAAAGCCGGCAAGTTCCATGCTCTAGGTTTCTGCAAAAATTATTGATTGCATCAGGGAGCAGCTAGTAGATTATAGAGTAAATTATGAAACTAACTAGTATGTTACCCCATATACTGAGTACAAAGAATAGACAGCGGAACATGCAGTCCCCAAGAAGGAAAGACGATATGCCCGATTTGAGAGATTTTGTGGCACAAGAGGAAAAATGGCAAGAAATGCCACAATAAAGACCTGCCAGGCAAAGGATGAGTTAAGCATGAAAGGTCCTATCAAAAAGGCATCCCATAAACAGCAGCAATCATTACTGCAAATCATCAACCACAAACAAACCATAGTTATTGTAAATCAATAGTCTTTAATACTTAATAGCACAGCAACTGATGAACAAAATTTCCTCAAGCTTGCTCGCACTCACAGAAAACACCCCACTACTATAATAGTATTTTGTAAATCTTGGGTGAATAACTCTCGCCAGCAAGACAGACTTACAGCGAAAATAGCCTCAACCAGATAGAGATTCATAAATCTTAACATGCAGATATGCATAATCGTGTAATCCACAAGAAACACCAGAACAAGGAAGAACGTGTAGATGCAAGATCAACCAGCAAAGATGTAATGATAATCCTAACAGCTTCAAAATATTACGTATTCTGGAATTGAAATTAGTGCACTATGGTCAGGGTTCAGGATTAGTATTACATTTACATGAATTAGATTATCGATACACTTTGTTCCAAGAACAGTTCTGTATCAAATTTCCATAGACAATTTCTTCTTAAAACAAAGCACCAATTACCTGCGTAATCTTGCTCAAGGAAAATTCTAGGCAGAAAACAAATCCCAAATTTTGACATAGATTACCAATCTGAAAATCTTAATGATGAAACATCAAAAAGTGCTTCATATTATGACTTAGGATGAAGACTATAGGATAGCAAAATGGCATCATGAAAAAATATAAAGAAGCTCATGCAATAAAAGTGCACAGGCTGCATAGCATCCTACATATTCCATTCATGGATGGAAAAATCATCAGTCTCACATCTTCCAAAAAAACGTAGTTACACTTAATTTTAGCATGGACATACCCAAGCATTGACAGAAAACTGAATGGTTTGTTGATCCCAACGTAAAGGTGTAGCTCCAGGAGGAGTTGGAGCAGTTGATCCTGGTGTTCTACTTGAAGATCCTACAAGGAAGAATTTTAGTAGATTTAAGTCCCCTAAACACAAAGCTACCAGAGAAAATTACAATTCTAAAATATATCAGAAAGTATTCATTCTCATCTTCTAAAACTTAACATTTAAAGATCAGATATTAGACCTGAACTCCTCTGGCGTGTATTAGCATTCGAAGTAGATGATGATGGCTGTGGTGGTGGTGTTGATGTTCTAGCTGATGTGCTAGAAGTACCTATTGGCTCCACAATTAGTTCAGGATCCTGAATAGCATAACTCATCAAGTCAAGCAAAAAAATGATGATCACAAATGAGAATCATGAAGAAGCAGAATGCCATTATTATTATTCTAGTTCCTAATCTCTACTCAACTGACCATAGAAAGCTAAGATATCCCCACAATACAAGCAAAAAAACCGAGAATCAAATTCTTAACATCGAAATGGCGACGGGTCTTGAAATGAATCAAGCTCAACACCAATCCAAAATATCTCCTTTTCATACAGACCTTATGTCAATACTGCTCAAGTTCTACTAAAACCAGGAATTGGAAGCCAAAGGACATTCCAATGTTTACACATCGTAGAAAGTAAACAAACATATACTCTCTAAATTCCTGAAAGTCTAGTAAGAAACCATCAAAATTCAGTTCATAAAAAAAACGCCTGACATAATTCGCCGAGATTATGTAAACAAGCTTCCAATTGATTCACACCACCACAGTGGCATATCCGACAGCAAAATCATACGCCATAACCAATGAAATCGCATTAAAATTGGAGAGAGAAGCTCTAGAAACCATACAACGTAACGCTGGTAGAACTTTTGCTTGAAGTGATTGACGACGTCGTTCCGGGAAGCCATGTGAGGTGGAATGAGGACGTTTGACCAGTAATCCGCCCAGCGCGGGTCGTTCTCGTAGTCGTACGCCGCCGCCGCAATCCTCTTCAACTTCTGCGGATCCTCTTCTCCTCCGCCCATGATTCTCCGATAAGTTCGACTGTGAATGGAGAAAACGAAAGGAAGATTGATTGGAATAAGTTGATTTGAGGTTTGGGGAATAAGCTTCTGTGCTCAAGTATAGTCGTCCTTTCTTCCCTCTTTACCAGAACTTTATTTTCCTTTATTTTCTTGTGATGCCATTATTATTTATTTATTTACTTTTATCTCTAAAAGGAAATTATCATTTTTTATTTGTTATTGGTAGTAGTTTTTTTTTTTTTGAAAAGTTTTTTTTGTTACTATTTTCTTTATCTGTTGAAGCTCTACGCCCCCCCCTACGGCTACCATGTTACAAGGATTTAATATAACGTAGAATGAATTTAAAATCTATCCAGACATTCAGAATTTAATTCAAAACGAAAGTTAAGAATATAAACAACTATATGTAAATTCCAAACCACTAAATTTGCTTTCAATTCCATGATAAACGTATTGTTAGTTTGAAATTGGATACGGTATCCATAAGCTTAATCATTTTATAAGTTCTTTTAGTGTGAAAGCTTATATTCCACAAGGGAGGACTACCAAGCAAGGAATGCTTAGGCATTGAATGCAATTTAACATCTTCAATAGTTCAATTTGGTCTGGATATATAAATGGTGTAATGTATCGATAGCTATATCGGTTAAGGGATCATCTTATTCAAATCAATGGTGTGATGTATCGATATCTATATTAGTTGAGGGATCATCTTATTCAAATACGTTGGTATTTACAGACATAAACTTACCAATAGTATTTGGATTTGTGTGGTGTTGAATTTGAAAATGGAGGAATTTGATTTAATTTCAAAATTGGAATGGGAGATGCAAGTGGATGAAATTAAAAAAAAAAAAGAAAAAAGAAAAAAGATTGTGGAGTTGTGTTTGTCGAAGAATTGGGAGTGTTCGCGGTTTGGTTTGGTGCCCGTTGACACCAAAACCAAATCAAACCGTAAAATGCGATTTCTTGAAAATTTGAAACTAAATCAAACCATATAAGCAACCGAACCAAATCAAATCGTATTAAAACGGTTTGGTACTGTTTGGTTTCCGGCTTGCAATCATAATGAAAAATCAAATATGCATTAGAGTTATGTTACACATGTCTTTCTCTAACATAAAACTAGAATAAAAGAACATCATCTCATACTGGATAACATTCTTTAGCAAACAACTAAAATTAAAAGAACTTTACTTCCTCATCTTCCCACGGAAATAATCTGCATAATGTGTAAAAGAAAAAGAAATGGAGTGAGATAATATTAGTAGGTTTTAGGTTTTAGTGATACACTACTTCTATTAAAAATTTAAATCTAGATAAAACAATTTAATTAATAGAAAATCCTTTTAATATGACCCAATAATTTAATTAATAGAGAATCCTTTTAAATATGGGCCAACTCCATGCAAATCTTTTTTACTTTAATTAAAAAATAATTAATAATTATTATCATAAGTCTAGTACGATTTTACGGTTTACGATTTGATATTTTTATTTTAGAAAACCAAACCTATTCCGTAAATCATAATTTTTAAAAGTTTAAACCAAACTATATTTTTCAAAACGTAAACCAAACAAAACTGCACAAATATAGTTTGGTCCGGTTTGATTTACGGCTTAAACCAAACGGTAAACACCCCTACGAAGAATAGAAACATACTCCCTATGTCCCACCCAGTTTTACACGTATTCTTTTTTAGGCCGTCCAGCCCAATTTGACACGTTTTCAAAATAAAAAAGAATTAGGCTTGTAAGTATGTACTATTATAGAACAAATTATGGCCCACTAATTCGGCCCTTATTTTTTTAAGACAAAAACTTATGTCAGTTGGAGGCACCGTGCGGCTGGGCCCAAAGTGTCAATCTTTATACAGAAAAGTGTCAATCTATATGAATAAAAGTGCCAATTTTTAACATAATTATTTTACGAATAAAATGACAATTTTTAAAAGTGTCAATCTTTATACAGAAAAGTGACAATCTATATGAATAAAAGTGTCATTGTTTTAGCCTGGCCGCACGGTGCCTCCGGCTGACCCAAGTGTGTCCTGTTAATTAGCCCATTAACAAAATCCCAAGAGAGAGAGTTTTTCTTAAAACACTTATCTCCCTTATCAGTCTCTCTTTACTTCCGGTGCCGAACAGTAACGTCTGAAATTGGGCAGGACGGAGATAGTATTTAGTAGTAAGCCTTTTTTTAGAGATTGGTCGATTGATCCCACACGTTTTTCTGATCTCATAAAATTATTTTACCCAATAAAGAAGAAAACTTAAATTCTCAAATTAATGTATGAAAGCTAATACCGGAAAATATATTATCTATATACCAGAGCTATAACCTTGTGTAAGCCAAATACGTGGCATGTATCCCAAACGAACTACTCGAATTTAACACATTAAAACGACACAATTTACAAGAAATATGAATAACGTATAAAGAATCAGGATGATATTCAGTCGACTTACGTAGTAGTCGTAAGCACAAAATTGTTACATACAAAATGTGAATCATAATTCAATATTGCAACATCATTAGACTGTAATTACATGAGCAAAATCTAATAAATTAAGTGGTAAAAAAAAATCAGAAAAACCCCATGCCCCCATAAGAGGATACTATCAAAAATCATATACTTCTGCAGAGGCTGAAGCTCTCATCACAGAAAAAGGGTTTGCATTCATTAGCAGAAGCCATCAACTTTTCCAACTGCTTTGAGAATTATTGAAGTATTCAGAACTGTAATCTTGACTTCCGAAGGCCATCCTCTGAAACATTTTGATCTGGGCCGAGTGTTCTCTCGAACTGAAAATCCCACTTTGCCCTGGTTTCATACCGTTATTCAAATCTGCCAACTCCTCCATTGAATCTAGAGCTCTTGCTATCTGCAGAGTGAAATGAAGAAGCACAACAGAGAAGCCATGTTCAGCATGCGAAAGATTAAGTGCATTAGTGTTGAAGCTTTGGAGAGGTAACTAATTACCTGACTCATTTTCGGCCGTTTAGAAGCTAAATGGCGCACGCAGGCTGCAGCTGCTTCGATCATCCTGAACATTTCGCTCGGAATGAAGTTGTCTTCCAACCTGGAATCAACGAGTTCTCCAAATTCTTCTTTGTCGAGTGCTTGTGTCATTAATGGCCGAGACTGTAGAAAAAGCAGCGAATTAAATATTTGAAATGTGTCTTGATAGGTGAAATGATTTTATGACTCAAGTAAGAAAGATTGGGAACATATTGCGTAAAAGAGATTTCTTTATTATATTCAGGGACTTTCAGTATCTAATCAGAAGAAGGAAATAGCTAATTGTCTGATTATGTTATTCATGTACTTAGAAAAGTCCACAGCAATATCAGAGTCTCTTCTCAAGTTGATTTCCATTCATTAGATTTTTATTGTCTTATAATAAAAGTCAAATGCAAAACAACGAACAAGGTGAATGGATCTTACCCACTCAACCAGGCTTTCATCACCCAGTGGTTGAGACGAGTCAACAGGCTTACGACCCGTAATGAGCTCCAAAAGCACAACCCCAAATGAAAAAACATCAGATTTCTCAGTGAGTTTACCAGTTGATGCATACTCAGGAGCCAAGTATCTGCATATCATCCAAAAAATCTAGTAAATGGTGGATGTGCAATATGCATGAGAATTCTTCTTTTTTTTTTTGATCGGGAATATGCATGAGAATTCTATATCACTTACTACTGTACTAACTAATTTATGTAACCAATAGGACTCTGGACCCGTATAAGCTTATCCTTAAGTATCTTTACATAGAAAATTTCTGTAAAATATCATGTTGTTTAGTATGATATGTCAGATTTCTACTGCATGCAAGCACAAGATGCATTAAAACCTAGTTGAGTGTCAAGAAAACCATAGTCTCTTAGATGAAGCTTCTAGCATAGTGGTGACCTACCCGAAGGTTCCCATCACACGGGTTGATACGTGTGTATGTAATTCCAATTCTCCAGCTAGCTTTGCAAGCCCAAAGTCTGCAACCTGTGCGTAGGAGTGAAAAGAACAATCATGACAGTATATTTCTTTTCTAGATAACCTACAATATCCAAGATAAGGAATTTGCAGCTCATTAGAAATGGAAAACCCAAGAATGCTAAATAGAATTGAAAGAACCAGCATACTAGGGCTTCAAAGTTGCTGTCCAAGAGAATGTTTGTTGACTTGATATCTCTGTGAATTATACGAGGTTGGCCTGAAAAGTGCAGCAAACTTTTAGATGTTTTACTTACAAAAGTATTGAAAGAAAAATTACATGACAAAAACTGAAAATGTGCAACTGTTCTGGTCAGAAAATAGTCAAAATTACATTGCTAAATGATTTTACTTTGCTCAAACATTCTCAATCGTAAAGCTTTACAACATCAGATGTTTGAATGAGAACCGATTGTTGACCTTATTTCTGAAGCAACGCACAATCAAATTTCATATCATTTAGATTGGAGTTCAAGAATAATTATCAAGATTTTCTCTAAGATGCCAATGCAAACATAGGCCATAATAGTAAGAAGAAAACATAACAAAACCAGAAACATAGGCTAGAGCTTACAGTCTTCATGAAGATATGCCAGTCCACGTGCTGCACCAGTTGCAGCTTTCACTCGACCTGCCCAATCCATCACAGCTTCGCCTTGACCTGCCCATGTTACAGCTCAAGTAACTGAACTCTACTTCATTTAGAAATGTAAATTACTTTTAAATTTAAATCTAGTCTTACCATGTAGATGGTGGTGCAGGGTGTTGTTAGCCACATAATCATAAACAAGCAACCTTTGATGATCAGAGATACAGTAACCAACAAGTGATACTAGATGCCTATGGTGTATTCGGCTAATGATTTCAACTTCTGCTCTGAATTCACGCTCTCCTTGTCCACCACCAGCCTTCAACTGTTTAACAGCAACTACCCTTCCATCTGTCAAAGTTCCTTTGTAAACACAGCCAAATCCACCTTCACCCAGAATATTACTTTCTGCAAATTCATTTGTGGCATCAGCTAGGTCTTGATATGTGAACCATGACCTTGAAGTGCCTAAACCGCCATCAGAAGAGTAGTAATTGTTTGCTGAAACACTTCCAGCCAGTTGAGATGAATACTGAGATTTAAGAAATGATGAATCTAGCAACAAAAATAGAGAGAGAGAGAGAGAACATCATCAGTTGATCATTGTATACAATTGGCAGCTTCTTAATATGCCATATATTAGCAGTTTCAGTTACCCCAGAAAAGAAGAGAGATTCAAAAGAAAATACAGATTTGCTCATGCTGACCTTGACTAGTAAAATAATTATATCAACTTTCATCAACAGGTAAAATAATACTATAGCAATGACGAGCTCATAATTAATGAACTATGCTATGCTGTGACCTTGATATTAAAAGATGAAAAAGGAAAAAGCACATTCATGTTTAAAGAAAGTCCCAGCATCTTGCCAGTTTCAAATATTTTCCTGGCAAGTGAGTGGATATATAATCTGCAATGATGTACAGTGTGAAACACTAGTGATAGCTCACAACACAAAGGAACTAAAGTGATTATTGTTGTGTGAAAGCTTCAACGATTTAACATATTAAAAATGCCTTAAATCATATGATATAGAATGTGCCCAGAAGGAAAAACACAGTTTAGTACCTGAATTTTGGGATGATGCGTAAGGCGATGGCATGGTATAGTTGAGACTAAACCTATCCTTCCTTTTCTTTCTTCTGTTTGTATACCATACGGCCAAAACCACAAGAGAGAGAGCCAAAAACCCCACAACAGTGCCTAGTGCTGCTGCACCTCCAGCTTTTAGACCACCATCATTCCTTGATGTATCATCTGCGGTGATATTTGGACTACGTGGAGTTGATCCAGCCGTGGGTTTCTCTGTAGGGTGTGATGGAAGTGGTGAGGCTGGAAGACTTCCATTGTTAGATGTATTGTTCGGGGGTGCAGGAGGAGATATAGATGGTGCCGAATATGATGGAGGGAAAGAAGGAGGAGATGCAGTGGCAGCTGGAGGTGGGCTGGCGGTCGGGGAGATAGGTGGGGAACCAATTGGAGGCGGCGGCGATTTAGGTGGTGGAGGAGAATGCTTTGGTGAATGTGCAACTGGTGGAGGTGGAGAGGTAGAGGTAGGAGGTGCAGCCTCTGGTACAGGAGGGGGAGGAGAGGGTGAAATAGCAGGAGGAGAAGGTGGTGGCGCAACAGGAGACGGAGGGGAAGGAGATTCTTTGGGAGGAGATGGCGGCGGCGGTGGTGGTGATGATGGTGGACGTGAACTGGTAGTGGGAGGTGGAGCAGTAGGACGAGGTGGGGGTGGAGACACTGGTGATTCAGGTGGTGGTGATGGGGAGGGTGGTGCAGAAGGCAATGTAGGTGGTGGAGGTGGTGGAGATTCTGGTGGAGGAGATTCTGGTGTAGATGGAGGAGGGGCAGAAGGAGCCGGTGGTGATGGAGACGACTCTGGAGGTGGCGAAGAGGAAGTAGACGGAGGAGGAGGGGTTGAAGGAGGTGGTGATTCAGTTGTCTGGTTAGTATTAGGCCCTGAAGGGGGAAGGGCACTTGTTGGAGGAGATAATGGTATAGGAAGTGGTATAACTGTAGACATTTTACCAGAAAAAAGAGGAGAAAAGGAGTTGTTGATCTCAAATTTTCAAGATCAGAGCATCACCATCGAAATGCAGCACACCATTAACACATAATATGCAGTTATTACGTTTGAAGATACATCATTCAACACAAATCATCCAAAACCCTAAGGTATAATCCCGCATAATTCCGTAGCTCAACCAATCACCGAAATTCCTCAACTACTAATCAGAAATCAGCTCAGAAATCAGCTCCAGATTACTGAAGCCCAACCAAATCGCAGAAAATCAAATGCAAACAACGCAGATCAACTATTTGAAAAAATGCCGCAAACAAAATCAGTCAATTTCCAGACTGAACTCTTCCAACAATTCAACACTGGTATGAATGGAGTCAATATCGAACGACAAAACGCATAATCCAGAAAATCCAAAACGAAATGCAGCTCAAAGGAAACAGCAAGAGAGAGAAATCAAATCACTTAGAATCGAAGGGAACTCTCACCTGTCTCCAAATTGACATTCCAGAAAAAAGGAAGAAGGCCAAAGAAATCTCTTTGCTGAAGATATGGCAGAGAATGATAGGAGAGAAATGCGCAAGTAAACGTGGCTGCGACTTCGCAATAATCTAGAGAACAATTCCTTCCTTTCCTCAGAAAATTAAAATAAATTAAAATAAAAAAATGGAGAGAGAAAGTAGTAATTAAGAATATGTCTGACACCAAAGCTCTGAGCATGCGATCGAGCACTATGAACTGAGCTGTTTCTGTCAACAAATAGTAATTTTGAAATTTGAATAATTTTAAAAGAGAAATGGAAGAGAATAATGGGACGTTAATTCTGAATGACTGAATGTGAATGTGAAGGTGGGAAAATGAAAATGAAAATGAAAATGAAAATGAAAAAGAATATAGTATTGGAGAGAGAGAGAGAGAGAGAACGTTATGAAGCAGCGAAGTCAAACAAAACATCATGAACTCCATGTTCGCAGCTCTCCTTGCCTACTTCAACCCTTCAATCATTTGCATTTACATTTTCTTTTTCTTTTCCTTTTTTCTTCTCTCTTCTTCTTTTTCATTTTAAGGCTATAACATATTTAGAAGAATTATAAAAATATTACTATTATTATTATTATTATTATGATTATTATTATTATTAATTTTTTATTATTATTATTTTTTTTATCAGGCAAACACAACATACTTACACATACGCACTCGAAGTAACTTGAACTCCCAACCCAACCTCTTGGTTGAGGGGAATCTTCTTACCAATTAAATTGCGTTTCGTTGTCTTACAAAAATATTATTATTTTTGATTAGGCCTTACAAAAATATTAATTTGGACATTTAACTATATTGCTAAAATAGAAAATTTTGGATATTAAATTATACACGAATGCCCTCTTACTCGCTGTGGCCACACTTAATGTGTTCCACTGCTGATATATCGGTGTCACGTTGACAATTTTTCTATATATGGTTATGTTTTTTTAATAAGGTTTAATTTTTTTAATAGAGTTTAATTTTTAGGGTATATATTTATATTAATTTCTTTATTTATAATATTATCATGTCATTCGTATGCACATTAAATCATCTCCAATGGGGAGCCCAAAAAGTGGGCTCTCTCCCACTTTTTCGGTGGAGAGAGCACACTCCCAAAACGAGCCACAGTGATCGGGCTCCCTCCTATTTTTTTTCTTTCTTTTAATTCAAAAATCTAATTTTAATGTTTATTTTTTATTTCGATTTGTATTTTGATTTATTTGTGTCGATTTTGATATTTATTTTTATTTTGCATTTTATTTATTTATATAAATCAATTTAAGAAATTAAAATTTTTATTTATTGAATTTAAAATAAAATATTACATCGAAATTAAAAATAAGAAATACAAAGCTTAATTACGACCGCTATGAGTCCATAATTCTTCAATCAAATCGGTCATGAGTTCTCCGTGACGGCGGGTGTCGTGGAGAGTGGTAGTGCGCTCCACGTATTGCTCGAAAGAGGATGGCACGCCTCGATCTATATTTTCATTCCTCGGGTCATTACTGTCGGAAGCCTCTTCTTCAAGGGGATGCCAATTCGACGCCGTCACCCCTTCGTCCTCGATGATCATATTATGCAAAATGATGTAAGCATAAATAACATCTTGCATAACATCACGGTAGTAGAGTCGTGAAGGGCCATAGATAATTCCCCAACGCTTTTGCAGAACTCCGAACGCTCTTTCAATGTCTTTGCGAGCCGACTCTTGCTTCGTCTTGAAAAGCTCTACTTTTGGGTCGGTTGTGGCTGATGGACTTGACACGAAAACGGGCCACTTCAGGTATATCCCGTCAACGAGGTAGTAGCCCATGTTGTGAATGCGACCGTTGACCGTGAATTGAATGGGCGGCGCTATCCCATTCACAATGTCGCTGAAGACATCGGGTGGTTGAGCACGTTGATGTCGTTGTTGGAGCCCGCTACTCCAAAAAATGCGTGTCAAACCCAGAGATCGAACGAGGTGACTGCCTCAAGGATGATAGAGGGGTAACCCTTATCTCCACGAGTGTATTGGCCCTTCCACGCCACCGGGCACTGCGTCCACTTCGATGCTTCCTAGCATACCCAGGAATCCGTGGCGCCCCTCGTGCATATGCACAAATCTTTCACAATCTTGGCTAGTAGGTCGCCTCAAGTAATTGCCACGAAAAATTGAAACGATTGACTTACAGAATCGTTTCATCGTTTCTATGCAGGTGGACTCCGCCATGCGAAGATACTTGTCCACGTGGTCTGCCGGGCATCCTTGTCCGAGCTGCCTCATTGCCGATGTGCACTTCTGAATGGCGGTGAATCCTTCTCTCCCGATTGCATCTGGTCGTTGTTGGAAATACGGGTCACGAGTTTCCAATACTTGAACGATTCGTAAGAACAAAAGCTTCGACATGCGAAAACATCGGCGAAAGATGGCGTCATTGTAAGTGGGGGGTCGGCAAATAATCCTTGAACAGTTGGACTGCACCGGATTCACGATCTCTCTCAATGTGTTGCTTGATTGGAACTCGTCGGCGCCGCTTCGGCTGTTGTTGGGTCTGCTTCTTCTTCTTTTGTGCTGCCGCAACTATTTTACAAAATTCAAACCCCTCTTGCAGTTGTTGGTAGAGCATTTCAATGCCGTTGGAAGAGCTCGAAGAGGTTGACGATGAATCCATATTTTTTGGTGAATTTTTTGGGAGAAAGAAGGAGAAATTGGATGAATTTGAGTGAATTTTGGGTGTGAATTTGTGAAAGGTGGGGTGTGGATATTTAAAGGAAAAAAAAAAAAAAAAAAACGTTGAAGGACCAACGGCTCCCTCAAAATTTTAATTTTTTTTTTTTTGCCGAAAAATCGATTTAAAAAAATAAAAAAATAAAAAAATAACGCCCGCTGACGTCATAATGACATCAGCAATGGGCTCGCTCCCATTTCTCAACTCCGAACCCCTCCTCTACGAGCCCGGGCTCCCCAGCGGTGGCGGGGCTCGCTGCAGGCTGACTCAGCGGCGGTGTGAGGCAGCGAGCCCGCCCCGCTGTGACTGCTCTTAAGTGTATCTAGAATAGCTAGAAAAGCATTTCTCTTAGTGTACTCCCAATGGCTAAAGTATTACTCCCTTCGTCTCACTTAAATAATTCACATTTTTTTATTGGTTTGTCTCATATAATAGTTAACTTTCTTAAAATGGTAAAGTCTATCTCACAACTAATAATATTTTAAAATTTATTATTTATACTTGCATTGGTCTCTATGCCAAAAAAATATAGACAATTTAAGTGGGACAGTGGAGTTAACTAAAAAGTTGAACACAAAACAATTTTTAAACCCATAAAAAAAAGCTAGAAGTTAGAAATCAGAAGCTCTACTGCCAAAATAAGAAGTTGGGCTCCTTAAAATTGTGGGGCCATGACCATTTCCAAGTGAGGGTCATGTTTCTATTTTATTATAGTGTGACCCATATAAAAATCTCAATATATGGTTAATTACCCCTTTAAAAATGGATATGTAAAAATTACCCTTTTAAAGAAAGAAATGTAAAAACTACCCTTTCAATTATTTTAATGTGTAATGGGTCCCGCTTTTTATGTTTAAATACTACCTCAATTATTTTGGAATGATGAAGTCAAGATGTGACCGGAACACCCTAATTTTTTCTTATTTATAATTTTTATTATCAACAGTATTACTAATAAATTTTTCCTGTATGCATGCATGCGTGAAGCTTTAGTATACAATTTTGACTGCTTTTTTGGTACAAATAATTCAATTTTCGTCTGTTATATCACAGACGAAACAGTAATAAGTTTTGGTATCCTATGCCAACAACACCTCACGAAACTCAATATATACAACACTGAAATTTCAATCGAATTCAAAAAAAAAAAAAAAAACCAACTCCGCATAAAAATTGTTCTGAGAAGAAGTTTTGAGCTGAGGAAGACGAGCGATTAACTGTAGAGGATATCGAGCTATATTGCTTCATTGTGTTTCCGGATTATCCAATAATATAGGTAATCGTTTAATATCAAATTTTTATGCTTAGTAAGTAGTTTATGTATTTATTTTGGAAATGAACTTGTTATGATTATTATTTAATTTAAATTAATTCTCTTAATTGATTTAATTCAAAATAATTATAAATATGTAATGTTTGTAATGTTAAAAATTATATTTAGGTTAAGAAAAACAAAAGAAAAATTTGGGTATAGCCGGCCGGTCAATCGGAGGCCGGGAAAGGGCCGACCGGTCGTATATTCCGGTCGCCGGAAAAATCACTTTTCCAGCGACGGGATGGACCGGCCGGCTATGCCCAAAATTTAATCTTATTTTTCTTAGTATGGATAAATTTTCATATGTAATTTATGTTTTACATAATTCGTTTATAGAATTTTGTTTAAATTAATTGATTATTATTTAGTTTAAATTAATTCTTTTAATTCTAAATAATTATAAATATGTAATGTTTGTAATCTTAAAATTTATATTTAGGTTAAAGAAAAAAAAATAAAAATTTGGGTATAGTTGGCCGGTCAATCGGAGGCCGGGAAAGGGCCGACCGGTCGTATATTCCGGTCGCCGGAAAAATCACTTTTCCGGCGATCGGATGGACCGGCCGGCTATGCCCGAAAATTGCTCTTTTTTTTCTTACTATGAATAAATTTTCATATGTAATTTATGTGATTAAATTCGAAATTAATTATTTAGTTGATTATTATTTGATTTAAATTAATTATTTTATGTGATTAAATTCGAAATTTGTACAAATATGTAGTGTTTGTATTTGCGTAATTTATATTTGGGTTGTGATATAAAAGAGAAAAATTCAGGCATAGCCGGCCGTTTGATCCGGCGCCGGAAAAGGGCCGTTCTGCCGTGTATTCCGGTTGCCGGAAAAATCATTTTTTCGGCGACCGGATGGACCGGCCGGCTATTCCTGAAAATTTCTCTTTTTTCTCTTAGTATGGATGGTTAATCACATGTATTTTATAAGTATAGTAATTCATTTATTTAATTTTTTTGAATTTAATTGAATATTAATTAGTTAAAATTAATTCTCTTAATCGATTTAATTCGAAATATTTATATATTTGTAGTTGTTGAAGAGGAATTTGGTATGTTAATGAAATTTGTATTTCATATTTATCTATTTAATTTATTGAATTTATATTTAATTTTTAGTTCATAAATTATTAATTAAGTTATAATTATTTGACTGCAGATGGATGTGGTCTACGTCAATGTTAAATACGGGGGTACCTGTGATGATTCTAGTTATGAAGGCGGCAATGAGATGAATATCCCATTATCAATATCTCATGGATAACAATTTACAATTTGAGATACAACATATCTCATTATTGCAACCTGGCGGGCTCCGATTTCGATATTTTATATATGAGGACGAGCAGCCGTAGACGTAATGCGATCTCACAGTTGACAAGTGACAATACATTATTTGAATTATGCAATGGCTTTATTCCAACAATACTCGTGAAGCCGAAAGACGGAGCATCATCTTCACATGTCAGGGCATCATCTTCATACGTCGAGACATCTTCTCCATATGTCCCTACCTTCGATCAGTCGCAGGCGTACGGTGGGTCAAATGATTTTTTTCAGCCATGGCACCGACGATTGGCGGGCATACTTGGATGAAGTTGGGAGGGCTGTTGCTTCTAGCAACTGGGTAGGAGACGAGTATATCGGCCAAAGCAACAACGTCCCGGAAATAGGTAACATTCCAGACCTCAATCAAGAGGTCGAGCACGACGAAGAGCAAATACATGATGAAGATTATGTCCCGGAACCTGAACAGGACTCGGAGACCTCGGAGAGCGAGGGCGAGACTAATCTATACCATGATGGCAGACAGCTTAACAGGGCTTATTCGCGGAGTGGACTGCTTGGATACAGCCATACAGGAGGAAGGGGGTATGCAGAAACTCCTTGGGATGATGTTCCCAAATCTTGGTGAGGGTGAACAGGAGTACGATTTAGACACGGAGCACATGAGTAATTGGCTTGTCCCGATAGTCCCTGCCCGGCCCCGTAATTCATTAGTGTATCACGATGATCTCTTGAATGTTGATGAGCTCTCGAGGACCTCAGTTTTCTTCTCCAAGGATGAAATCTGGATCGCAGTGGGTTTATGACATTTGAACAGGAGGAAAGAATACCATGTCGCCAAATCAGATAAGACAAGAATGGTCATGGTATGCAAATTATCCGGAGATTGCCCCTTCAGACTTTATCTCACTAGCGAAGGCGGGCCTTGGACTATTAACACATTTGACGAGGAGCACACATGCAATGAGGTAGGTCTAACAGATACCACTCATGTGAGGAAGATCCACGCGTTGGTGATCGGTTCAATTTTTGCGAAAAGATTGATCCGTGATGCTGAAATAATAAAGCCCCGTATTATTCAGAACGAGCTCAAATCCGAGTTCGGCATCGATGCCAACTACGATGTGTGCTTGAAGGGACGGAATGCCGCCATCGAGATGGTATACGGCAAACACAAGGATTCCTTCAACGATCTGCTCAGTTACCTTTACATGCTGAGGCTCACTAATCCGGATACGATCACCCAGCACGAGATTAGCCAGGATGGCCGGTTCAAATAAGTCTTCGTTGCTCTAAGCGCTATGCGTTTTGCTTGGCGAAATGGATATATCCGGCCAGTCATTGTTGTTGATGGCACGCATCTCAAGGGGAAGGCCCACGGGTTAATGTTTGTAGCTGTGGCGAAGGATGCGAACGAGCAACTATTCCCATTGGCATACGGAATAGGGCCGACTGAGGATAACGAATCGTGGACTTGGTTCATGGCTTGCCTCCGAGAAGCATATGGTCCATGTCCAGGTACGTTGTTCGTCTCCGATCAACACGCGTTTATCATACATGCTATCCGAGAGATCTTCCCCGCAGCTAAGCACGGGTTTTGTTACTTCCATCTTGCCAAAAATCTCGCCCACTACAGCAAAAATGTAGGCATCCAGCTCCAACATGCCGCGTACACGTACGACGACCACGATTTCCAGACCTACCTTGAGGGGATCCGGCGCACTAGCAGGCTGGCTTACAACAGGTTGATACAGGTTGGAGTAACAAGGTGGTCCCGATCGCAGTGCGAGGCAAGATGATTCAGCAACATGACGTCCAACGCAGCAGAATCTTTTAACAATAGCCTCCTATGGGCGAGACGTCTGCCGATTGTCGCTTGTCTAGATGCTGTAAGGCTCATCATTGAAGAATGGTTCAATGAGCGACGCAAAAAGTGCAGGAATGATACTCACCCGATCACAGAAGAGGCTCGGAGAAAAATGGCAGTGCAATTGGAATACGCAAACACCTACAAGGCCACAAGGATTGCCAATACTCTTCACTATAAAGTGAAGACGTCTAACCGGGAAGTGATGGTTGACCTGCAGCAACACATGTGTCAATGCAAGCGGTGGGAGTTTGATTGTCTCCCCTGTGCTCACGCGATGACAGCAATCAAGTAATGAAATTCACTTTGCATTATTTGAATGCAATATATTTCAGTATAGAATTTATATTTTAACCCATTTTTTTTTATTAATTGCAGGAAGAATAGAGAGAACGTGGTGGATTACGACAGTGCTGCGGTCCATCAAGGACGTTGACGTCCAACCACCAATCTTGAGACGTCTACCTGGTCGGCCAAAAGAAAGAAGAATCAGAGGCAGACTTGAACGAGGCGGCCGTCGAGGTCGTAGACCTCGTAGATGTCTGCATTGCGACGCTCCTGATCATACCGGCCCTAACTGCCCCAATATATCTGATTAGCATATATCAATAATATAGTTTAAATGCTTTTTTTTTGTACAATGTTTAGTGTTTACAACTACGTATTTTCCCTGATTTTAAATTAAATTAATCAAATCAAGGTCTGTCTCATCAAATTAAATTAAATTACCAAAATTAATTAAATTAAATTAGATGAAATTAACGGCTAATATAGTTTGTTTTTTTAAATTACAATAAATTAAATCGAATCAAATTAAATTAAATCAAATTAAATTAATTAAATGAAATTACATTACATTAGATGAAATTAACGGCTAATATAGTTTGTTGTTTTAAATTATGGCGAAACAAATTAAATCAAATTAAATTAAATCGAATCAAATTAAATTAAATTAGATGAAATTAATGGCTAATATATTAAATTAGATTTATTTTTAGATTAATTCAAATCAAATTAAATTAAACAAAATTAAATTAATATACCAATTCATTATATTAATCCAATATACGATATGCTTCAATTAGTATATATTGTCCAAAATAAATGAATATTCACATTCACAAGAAAACCCAATAGAATTAAACTGTAATTCGAAAAAGAACCCAATATATCGTACTAAAGAATTCAGATTACAACTACGTGCGGTGACTGAAGATCCTGCACGCAACAATCTTTCTATACACGGCTAACATATCGTCCACATTAGTTACATCAGGGCATCCACTAATCCAGCGTTCGATATTCATTATGGCGATTGGACCATTGCTGTTTTCCAGACGACTTGAAATGACTTGATCCCTCGGAGCAAATTCAAACGCAAAGGAATGTGCCTTATCCCGCCAACCATGAATATTCGAGGCCCAATAAAGCCCACCAATTAACCAAAGTGGCAAAAAGAATCTCAATGGCTCCAATTCGTGCAGAACATATCCCTGCTCTTCGGCGTTGAGATCCCAATACCCGGATCCATAACAATGACTTTTTTCTGATCCGGGAGGACAAAACAAACAACATATCGTTGCCACGTTCAATAACCCATGGAATGACAATCTACATAGTGATGGAAACAACGTAATTAATACCCGGAGATGATTTAATAACCACATGATAAATAAATTCATTCATAATGAAATATCCAGAGATTTACTTCTAAGACTTACCAATCTTGCAGACCACCAGTTAGGAGAATCAATTCCTCTGTACGTACCCAATGCTAATCCAATCAATTGAGGGTTGGATGTACAGTGGGTTCGCATGTAATTCGCAACGAGAAGACCATGATGGGGGTTACTCATCTCTTCAGCGGAAGTACCAAAGAGCTCTCGTGCCTCTTCAAACAGGGCCTGCCAGTCCGCTTTAAGCTCCAACTATATTCATGAACAATGATTACATATTAGTATACATAATCAACGAAAGTAGAGAGACAGTTAAATATATCAAATGAAAAATAAAATTCAAAATATTACGATGACGAATGTAGGGCATATGACCAATCCTCCATCCCGCCATTGAGGATAAACATCGGTCCCACTTTTAATTTTCTGGCGCAAGGTCATTAGGGCAAGGTCGAAAGTCTGCGCAGTGAATTAATATGTGTTAGAACCACTAGTGCGACAATTAAATTAAAATGATATTGAATAATTCAATTAAGGCTCAATTTTGCGTACGAAGATATCCCACTTCCTCTTCTTGTCTAACATCTGAGCGAAATGTGCAACAGTCCAATCTTCTGATGCTTCAGGAATGCTGACTTTTTTTTCCTTCTGTCTGGTCAGCAAGAAATGCCTTCCAATCATTCACCATGTCCTGAGGGGGCATAGCCGGCATTGTGGGCGGCAAATATGTACTTCTACTCCCTGAAGCGCCTGAAGCACCACTCCTCCGTTGCTTTGACTTTTTAGGAGGGGCTTTCTTCCTCTCTGATCCACTAGTCCTCGATCTAGTAGACTACATGAGATGTGAGGAAATATTAATATGGCGATACGGTAATCCAAAGTATACGATGTTAGAGTATAATTTAGCAATAGATATAGATTGCAATTAAATCAGATATTCACATCAATTTTGAAAATAATACCTGCCTAAGCTCCACCGACGAAGCACGTCTCGGCTTTTCACGAATTGTAATGTTCGGGTGAGTGGCAGTCGAGGATGTGGGGATTGGAGTCAAAAAAACAGGCATGCTGGACCAGAACTCTGGCATAGAGTTCCTCGGCGGTTCATGTGTATCTTCGGGAATCGGTACATAACCCTGACTGAACGGCGGAATGAAGGTGGAAAGGGGCCCGCTGGTAGTCATCGGCAAGAATGTAGTGTCCCGTACGATAAATGAATATTCGAATAAGCATGCATGAAACACGAAATTCAATGAAACTAAATGTGAAAGAAAGACAACACTCTAATTTATTATACCTGCTCAAAAATGGAAGTGAATGCCGAAGGGTGTACAGTGCTCGGGTTCTCGCCAATGTAGGGGTCAGTGAAGGCACCCGTGTAGAGAGGGAGAGAGGTGTCTGCTTGAGCACCTACAGGCTCGAGGGGCTCGGTCGCTTCAGGGCTCGTCGAAACAGCAGTGGCTGCATAATCCGATGCCCGTGCTGAGAAAACATTGAGGGGCGGGCTCGAACGTCGGGACGAGTGAACTGGAATGGACATAGAGGAAGTCCCGCAGCTCATGATGTCAATGCCCTTCGTGATTCCCTTACCGAGCCACTTCTTTACCTTCGTCATGAGGTTTTTTTCCCTTACCTTGTACTCTTGCCTCATTGTCTGCATAATACGCTCGTTTTCGCGACGAGTGACGTCTTCTACAATACTGACCAAGTCCTCCCTAGACATCCCGGGAAGAGAATGCTCCTGCCCACCACTCATGCTTTGAGAACCACATTCGTGCCGGGATGAAGATGTACCTTCCTCAGCTAGATTCCCGGCAAATTTCGTAGACCGGGAACTCTGTCTACGTTGACTTCCCTCGTAGGAATCTCCAACGGCATGCTGGGACCCGGGATCGGCTCGTTGTATATGAGGGTGTTCGTCGACAATGTACGAAGTCTTCGGCACGTGAAACTTCACCAGTAAGGCCCCCGGTTCATGCACCGATTGGTAGTAACTTTCTTCTATCTCCTGATCTTCCGATTCGATCCGAGTAATACCTCCCTGAGGATCATCGAACGGCGCGTACAACTCTGCATCGGACACACCGGTGAAAGTATTGCGGAATCTCCATCTGAGACACCTCGGCACGTCCGTCGTGGAAGCCCTCTCCGCAAATTGCTCACCGAACCCTGGCATCACCTCGTAAGCCCATACCATCAGTGCCCATACCGGCCTATAAATGTGATACTTCCTAGACCTCGCCTGAAACGTCCTCAAGTAGTACTGCAAGGTATTGTAGGAGTACGCACCCCAAGGAAAAGAATTGAACTCATCAGTGTCGTCGATCAACTCCCACAACCACTGGTGGGGTGGAGCCTGCCCGTCATGACCGAGGATAAAACAGTTGGCCATCAACAAGTTCGCCTCGAAGTTGCCCGTCTGGATCATTCTCTGACGTGAGTGTTCCCAACTGGGAGTGCAACAGTGCCGCCTTCTGACCATGGCCGCCACAGACGTCTTGAAAAAAACGGGATGCCCTTGGCTCCCTCTGAATCCTGGGATCAAAATTTGTAGGGCCAAATTTCAACCCTGTGATCAGAGCGTGGTCCTGAACGGTGTACTCTACGTACTGGCCCCTAATGTGGAACCAAATTCCCACCTCCGTCACGACAACTCGAGTTAACACGGAGTGGAGCAAGGGTTTACTGTTCTGCCCCGGCTCCCAATCAAGAAAATGTCCGAAAGGTCCCAACTGAAACTGATCGACCAATTCACCACCTCGATATGTCTCGCTTAGTGCCAACTTTATATCTTCCAAAATTTTAATCCTATAATAGTTGCCGACATCAAATCTCCGGTTGATCAAATTGCTTCGACGGTACCATGGCGCCGGAGAATCCTGTAAAAAGAAGACAAATTTAAATTAACCAACTGATTATTTACATAATTAATTAATTTAAATAAAATAATAATCAATTAATTTCAAACAAATATTAATAAACGACTTAATAAAATTATAAAAAACATGCGATTAATCATACATACTAAGAAAAAATAGGCCAATTATCGGGCATAGCCGGCCGGTCATTCCGATGGCCGGAAAAGTTATTTTTCCGTCGACCGGAATATACGACCGGACGGCGGTTTCCCGGCGCCCGATTGACCGGCCGGCTATGCCCAATTTTTTTTTTTTTTTTTTTTTTCTGAACCTAAATATAAATTTTAACATTACAAACACTACAAATTTCTAATAATTTCGAATTAAATCACATAAGGGAATTAATTTAAACAAAATAATAACCAATTAATTTCAAACAAAAATTAATAAACGACTTAATAAAATTATAAAAAACATGCGATTAATCATACATACTAAGAAAAAATAGGCCAATTTTCGGGCATAGCCGGCCGGTCATTCCGATGGCCGGAAAAGTTATTTTTCCGTCGACCGGAATATACGACCGGACGGCGGTTTCCCGGCGCCCGATTGACCGGCCGTCTATGCCCAAAATTTTCATTTTTTTTTCTGAACCTAAATATAAATTTTAACATTACAAACACTACAAATTTCTAATAATTTCGAATTAAATCACATAAGGGAATTAATTTAAACAAAATAATAATCAATTAATTTCAAACAAAAATTAATTAACGACTTAATAAAACTATAAAAAATATGTGATTAATTATTCATACTAAGAAAAAATAGTGTAATTTTCGGGCATAGCCGGCCGGTTATTCTGATTGCCGGATGTCACGACCGGATTTTGCTAAGGATAGCTAAACCGGGAAATCATGACTAGGGAAGGGATTTAAGAATAGGGAATAGAAAGGGGTGATACATATCATGGAAACTTGACTCTTTATAGTTTAAAGAAAGGAATTTATAACTTTAATAACTCGGCTCGTAAGTCCGATTAGGGAAATAGAAATTATCTTGATTACATAATACGAATGAATGTCTTGAAATTTAAGAGTGTACGCAGCGGAATAGTACTTAAGATACATGTATGAAGACATATATCTCCGAGACTTCAACAACTTAAAAGACGACAACAAAAGCTCCACTCGTCACTTCACTTCATCCTGCTCAACCTGCACATTTTAGAAATAATATGCAGGGCTGAGTACAAAGGTACCCGGTGGACACGTTGCCAAAACATACATAGAGTAATATTGTCAAGCCATACTTGAGTAACGCATAGGGATTTTCTTTAAAGGAGCCTATGCTTACTAAATTCTTTTGTGATACTAACAGTGCCAACGCTGACTAAGTTCTTTAGTAATCTACCATATCTGAAACTGTGGAATCGAGGAGTTGGCCACCCCCACGAAACCTTGACCGGCCAATCCGAAGATGGCACACGGTCACTGTGTACACTAATCCAGGTGAGATAGCTATCTCACAAGGACCAAATTCGTTTAACATAAATTGGCAAAGCCAATGCAGATAGGCATCATACGAAAATCAAATATTTTTGGCATGACAATCTTTGAAAATAACTAATCTTAATTATTTAGAAATCTCATTTTATTTTGCATGAAAGCCCACCTCTTGTAGCGTCGAAAATGGTCGGTCTTGATAGGAACGCCAATCAACCTTCGCGTCGACTCGTGCCTATGTTTTAAAATAATACTATAAGAATTCTAAAATTCGAAATAATTCATTAATCTAATAAGAATATAATTATAGTCATCCTAATTATTCCTCTTGAATTAAGATTATTAATAAGAACTTCCTTAATTCTATGGCTAATTAATTAACCCCTTTTTCTCAATATATAAATCCAATTATTAATTAATTGGATTCAAGGCTTATAAATTAATCAATCGGAATAAAATCCGATACTTGACTTCGCTTGATCGAAATTGATATATAATTAATCTTAATTTATTCTTGTTAAACATTTTAATTCTTAATTAATAATCTTGCTAAGTATGTTAAATCTTAATTAATTAAGCCCCAAAATTATAAATTTCAACCCATAATCGATCCAGCCCAGATGACCTCTCAGCCCAAATATTTGGCCCGAAACCGAACCGGCCCCGGCCCGGTCAGAGCCCTATCCTATTTTTCTTTCCCCAACAGCCGACACCCTCTTTTCATAGAAGATTTAAATCATCTGCTATCTCTCTATCTCTGTCGATCCTCCTCTCTCTCGGTCCTCTTTCTCTAGACTTCTCCTCGCCGTCGCCGCCATGTTTCCGCCTCCGTCATCTTCGCATTCGCTATGTTTTACCGTGAATGCTCGGATTCTTCCACTGCCGTTGGAGGCTCTGCGCAGAGACCGTTGCTGCTGCATTGTTGATGCTGGAACTCGCCGCCGCTGCGATTGGAAGGTTGCTGCGGTAGCATTGCCGTCGCGAGCTTCGATGGCTGTCGGAGATTCTCCGCGTGGCTGCGATGTGGCCGCTGTGGTTTCGCCGTATCCATCATCGTTCCACCGCAGCGAGTTGGAGGCCCATGCTGCTGAAGATTTGCTGCCGCTGCAGTCCACCCATCGCCTCCGTCGTGGCTACATTGGCGGGAAATCGGAGGCTATACTGGAGGTCCCCCGTCGCTGCGGCTACGCCGGGCGGAAGCTGATTACTTCCGTGCAATCCCTTCCTCCCCTCTCGCCCCTTTCTATTTATTTAATCTTATTATTGTTATCATTATCTAATTTATCCTTTGTTCTTACTCTCCTTCCTTCTCTTCGCGCAGGTCTCCGGTGAGGACTGGATGTCGCCATTTTCGACCCTTGAGTCGCCGTCAACAGTTGCCGTGCGATTCCAACGAGGGAATTCTTATCGCTTCTCACTCCCTTCTCTTTTACATATACGTTATATATATATATTTATATACATATATATTCTTGATTGTTTGTTTTGTTGATTAAGCTTAGGGACTGATTTTGGTGCATTCACTTGCAGTTTATAACTTAAATTTTTCAGAGGCTAGTTCGATAACATGCATGCTTCTATGTCTGTGTTTGTGCCAACTTTGGTTCTAAACTTTTTTGATTCTAGCATGCTTGTTTCTATTTTAAAGTAGTGCGAGGGAAAAGAAAGGGGAAGTTCTTGCTGCTTTGTATTAAGGAGTTGATGTAGTTGGACAGGATTATGAATAATGAACTTGATAATCTTCTAGTAATCTCCTTTCTTGCTCCTACTGCCCAGCTTCTTTCCCTCTGACTACTCGTTATATGAAGTTCTTCTTTTGGTGTATGGTAATGTGAGGAAAGATCTATGAGAAGGATGGTTTTTATAGCTGAACTCTGAGGGTGGGTAGTAATTGTATTGAGGGGAGTGTTTCGAGGAAGATATGTCTATTGCTACTGTTGTAGAGGGATACTCCTGATTTTTAGGGATACTTCGTGTTGCGATATTTATTAGATCTTGAGTGATTGGATAATTCAAGGGCTGCATTAACAGCCTCATGATACTACTTTGATTCTTTGTCTTTTTATTTTGATTCGGTGTCTTAAACTTACAGCTTGTAGTTGTAGTGAATATGCTTTCCTTAATTTACGGTCTAGGAAATGACTAACGTGTTTTCTCTTCCTTGCAGCAGGTTTGTAGTCTTATGAGTAATGATGAATTCCTTCATCTTCTTATTTCTAGTTTGGAATTGATTGATCGAACTTACCTCTTTTGAATTGTTTATAAATAATGATGATATTCTCCCCCTCTCAAGGCTGGAAAAACCTGTTCCACTGCTGCAGCCATGCAGCTCTTAGTGTAGTCTTTTCTTGTATAATAGTGTTGTAGGTGGTGATATTTATTAGTTTTGTTTTTTTATGCATAAGCTTTCTCTTTCTTTCTTGAAAAGTGGCTGCATGAAGAAGTACTAATTTACTTTATTGGTTGAAGTTATTTCTTTTCTTTTCTCTTGTTGATGTCTTGCAGAATGACATTACCTTGCAATGTAATTATCGGCCAATGTATAAACTCTCTTTTAATACCTATGCTACATTTAATTATTTATTAATCAATATTACACTTTGTTTTTAATAACTTGTCTAATGGTTGTACGTAGACTATTGATGTGAAGTGCTACTTCATTGCCATTGCTTTATCCTTGTGTTTAGATATTTTATTAACTACTTTGGGCCTGAATCAATAACATACTAATACTTGTAATTAATTCTATCACTCTTAACGTGATTAATGCGAATATTATAAACATTCAACTATGGACTCAACCAAATATTCAATTGACTTACCCGATCAAAAGAACCTTATAGATCAAATTGCTATTTGATTTACCTTAGATGATATCTCTTCCTTTTAATAAACTCGATAGAGAATTCCTTCTCGAACTGTATAAAGGTCGGATATAGAATTTAACTACTAAAAGTTAACCAATATTTTTATAATTCCTCAACTTACTTAATAATAATGTACTTAGAAAAAGCGGGGCATTACACCGGAAAAGTGATTTTTCCGGCGACCGGAATATACGACAGGACGGCGGTGTCCCGGCGTCCGATTGACCGGCCGCCTATGTCAGAAATTTTCTTTTTTTTTTTCTTAACCTAAATATAAATTTTAACATTACAAACACTACAAATTTCTAATAATTTCGAATTAAATCACATAAGGGAATTAATTTAAACAAAATAATAATCAATTAATTTCAAATAAAAATCAATAAACGAATTAATTTCTAATTAAATCATAACAAATCATACAATTTAAATTCATAGCAAAAAAATTAATACTACATTCGCCGGAAAACATACCGATATGCGTCGTGGTATTACTTCGACGGAGATTCCCGATTCATTTTCCGGCAAGACAAAGTGATCTCTATGCTCGTTGTCGATTACGTATTGTGACGCCATTACTTCGGTGCAATTGAAAACTTGAAGAAAGGAGGAGGGAGGTTGAAAGCTTGAGCTCGCCGAAGTTGTTGCTTGCAAAGTAATTTTTTTTTTTGGGAGAGAAGTTGTGTGAGTATGGTGATGTGTGTGTTAGGGTTTGTGTGTGAATAAATAACAAAAAAAACACCCACCACCGCCTCCCCCTATTCAAATAAAATAATAAGGGAGAAATAATAAATCAAAAAATTTGATTCTCAGTTGCTTGATTTTCATTTGCATGAGGACAAAAAAAACATCAATTTTCAGGAGTTCAGGTGGGAGGTTGTCAAGAGAGTGGGCCCCACATAAAAAAAATTGACTAACGGACGACAGAGATTCGTTCCTCGGGAACATTATTACTGAATTTAATAGTGGCCCACTACCGATTATTTAATGTGTAAGGGCATTTTTCACATTTGTTGTATTTAGGGGGCAATTTTTACAATACATTTTTTAAAAGGGTAGAAAATCCTAAGAGCCCTATAAAAATTAAAAGTTGAGTTTATTACTCACTCTATTTTTTTCGACTTGACTCACTTTTATTTTTTATATTCCTTCGTACCTTACATATTGTATATAAATGAGGCAAGTAAAAAAAAAACGGAGGGATTATTAGAGATTGTAGGTTTTATTGAGTTTTATTGTTGGGATACCCTTAAATTGTAAATGATCCTCTACATATTCTCGTGATATTTTTATTTTGATGTACTGTAGATTATTTTATTGGGGCCACATAATATAATCGTCCTCTAATTACCATTTTTGAGATTGTAGTTAACGTGTGCTAAACTATTATGACATTATTACCATTTTCACCTGGGAATGAGGAAACGCGTGAAACTAAAAGGGGTAATTTTCCTTTTGATGTAGGGACTTTATTTTGAAGATTAAAAAGCGAATGCACCACGCTTTGCTTAAGACTTAATTTTTGCTTAATTGCATTAGCTTCCGCTTAGTAAGTAGAAATTCATTACAAAAGAGAAGTTGCATACAAGATTATGATTCCTGTTATTGGAGTGAAGTATATTCATAATTAAAATTTTCTTTTCCAGATTCGATCCTTAGCTTCATATATAAAAGAATGATTTGGTCCTTTGTTATTCAACCAACCATATATCTTATTATTGTTGAATTGAAATACAGCAAGGGGAAGGATAATCTAATCTGAGGCTGAGAATATATAAGCTGTGAGACTCTTGTGTTAATTAGAAGTAGTTATTGTGTAGTTTATAGTTATATATCTGATACAAAAACATAGTAAAAAATATATATATATAAAATAGTTAAAAGTTGCAACACTCTTTCTTTGTAAGGAATGAAAAAAGTCAAAATATTAATTTGTGAGCGATTTTAGCCAAATGTGTTTAAGTTATTTTTATTTATTTTTTTTATATTTTTTAAATTTAATTTAATTTAATTTTTATTATTATCAGGCAACGCAACACATTCATATACACACCCACCCGAGGTGATTCGAACATCTGACCTCTTAGTTGGAGAGGAAGCCTTTAGACTATTGTTATGGGTCATTAGTTGGAGAGGAAGCCTTTAGACTATCGTTATGGGTCATCAATATCATCCTCACTTTTTTAATATTTAACTAATTTTTCTCTTTTTCATTTAGACAATATTTCTTTTAACTCAACCACGTTTATTTTTTATAGTTTATCAGTGACAATCCAAAATTCTGAATTACTTAAAACACTCCATTCTATATACATACTAGCTTGTATCCCGTCAAAATTCGATGGGTATTATTTTTATTGTATATATATTAATATTGTAGTATTCTGATAATTTGTGAAAAATGTGTTACATAGTCAGATTAAATTTTATTAGAAAAATATTTTATTATTATTATCATTATTACTCAGAATATTTTAACACAAAAACAATTTAAGTTAATCAATCCGAATTGAAAATAGCCCGAAGGGTTTGCCTGTCTAACCAATTTTTTTGAAAAAGATGTTCATTTTGTCTCTAATACATTGTCAGTTGTCTTAAATTAAAAATATAATATTTTTTATTACAAAAATTTGACGATCAAAGTTATCGATACAAACTAAAAGAATTTTAAAAACTTCCTGGCCAACGGGCCACCTCAAAACCTTTTTTGTGTCTAATATGTGTATTTTTTGTTATAAAAATTTAACAATCATAGTTATCGATACATACTAAAAGAATTTTAAAAACTTATTGGCCAATGGGCCACCTCAAAATCGAAGTAGTGCACCGATTCATACTAAAAGAATCTATAAAACTTAATGGCCAATGGACCACCTCAAAATGAGTTTTCAAAATTTGATAATCATAGTTATCGATACAAACTAAAAGAATTTCAAAAACTTCCTAGCCAACAGGCCACCTCAAAATCAAAGTAGTGTTAAGCCAAAATAATTTAACTCAAATATTTTGGCATGATCAACCAGAACTGAAAATGGCTCACGATGCACATTTTGTTGGCCAGCAGGACCACCTCAAAATTAATTTTGTGTCTAATATACTGTCAAGTTTCCTAAAATAAAAATATATTTTTGTTATAAAAATTTGACAATATATAGTTATCGACACATACTAAATTTTTAAAAAACTTATTGGCCAACGCGTCACTTCAAAATTAAAGTAGTACCTGAATCGAAAATAGCTTGAAGCCGAAAGTTTTAAAAAGATGTTGATTTTGTATCTAATACATTCTCAAGTGTTGTAAATCTAAAATATACTTTTTGTTACAAAAAATTGTAAATCATAGTTATCGATTCAAACTAAAAAAATCAAAAACTTATTGGCTAACGGGCCACCTCAGCTGAAAATAGCTCACAATGCTCATTTTGTTGACTAACGGACCACCTTGTACTCTACTCATACTTATTAAAATCGAAAATAACATGAAGGATCTGCTCGATCAACGGGAAATTTTGAAACGATTCTCATTTTATGTCTAATTCATTGTGAAGTGTCTTAAATTGAAAATATACAATTTTATTACAAAAATTTGACAATTATAACTATCGATACATACTAAAAGAATTATAAAAAATTATTGGCTAACGGGCCACCTCAAAATCAATTTTGTGTCTAATATATTGTCAAGTGTTTTAACTTAAAAGTATACTTTTTGTTACAAAAATTTGATAATTATAGATATCGATACATACTAAAAGAATTTTAAAAATATATGGCCAACGGGCTACCTCAAAATCGAATTTGTATCAAATAATTAAAAATATCATGGTTATCGATAGATACTAAGAGCATTTAAAAAAAAAATGACCAAACGGCCACCTCAAAATCGAAATAGTTTCAAAGCCAAAAAAAAATCAAAAACTTCTTGCGGGCAACCTCAATATTGAAATAGTGCTAGAGCCAAAATATTTTTTTTTACTGAAAAACAGTTTAGTCTGATCAACCCAAACTAAAAAATAGCTCCAGCCTGATAAGGATGACCTGAAAATTGTTGAAATTATGCTGGTTTTGTGTCTAATACTGGTATATTGTCAAGTGTCTTAAATCAAAAATATATTTTTATTACAAAAATTTGACAATTATAGTTACCAATACATAATGATTAAAAGAATTCAATTATATATATATTTATTGATACATGCTAAAAGAATTTCAAAAAACTTTATTGGTCAATGAGTCACCTCAAAGAAGAAATAGTGTTAAAGGTCAAAGTATGTTAATTTAAAAACAGTTTAGACCAATCAACCCAAATCGAAAATAGCCTAAGCCCGATACGGATGGCCTGAAAATCGTTGAAACAATGTTTATCTTGTGTCTAATATATTGTTAAATGTCTTAAATTAAAAATATAATTTTTTGTTACAAAAATTCGACAACTGTAGCCATCAATACATATCAATTAAAAGAATTTCAGCAACTTATTGGCAAACAGATCATCTCAAAATCGATTTTGTGTCTGATATATTGTCAATTGTTTTAAATTAAAAATATATTTTTTGTTACAAAAATTTGACAATTATAGCTATCGATACATACTAAAAAAAATTTAAAAATTTATTGGCCGATGGGCCACCTGAAAATTGATTTTGCGTTTATAATTAAAATATATTTTCAGTTCCAAAACTTTGTCAATTATATTTATCGATACAAACTAAAAGAATATCAAAATCCTTTGGGCGGATCACCCTGAAAATCGAAATAGTATATCAATACATACTGCAAAATTTTGTATAGTATATGTTCATAAAAATTTAGGAAACACATGTTAAAATCAATTACAAAAATATACATATTCATATTATATATATTTAGACTCAAAAAAATTATAAATGAAGATAATGTAGTTGATAATGATTCATTGATTGAGTAATGGATATTGATAAACACGTATTTTATGTGCATGTGATGTGTATCTGAGTCTTGATTTGTGTGCTTAATTTGATAGAAATGCTAGGGTTTATCAACTTTTAGCATATTCTATAGATTTTCGATTCATTTTGTAGGAATTTGAAGGGCGATAATCGAACCAAGGATTGGAAGCTGGAAATGAGGGATACATGAGACGAGAGTCGTCGGAAATCAAATGTTGAAAGCCGATTCGAAGGAAGGAAAGAAAGAACCGAAGAAAGAATCGAAGAAAGAACCGAATGGGCGAAGAACCGGGCCGGACAAGGAGGCACGGCGGCCTGCCAGACCGCCGTCCAGGCCGCCGTTGGAGCGCCTATCTTCATTAATTAGACCAAGTTAGCTCGTCTAACTCGGTTTAACTCGACCCATTTATCATTTTCTATGTATTTAACTTCTATTTTTTACTAGATTTGAGTATTCTTAGCCTCTTAGACATTCTTAGAACCCTAAATTAGATTTTCTCTTTACTACTTTGGTATTTTCAAGATTTGTGAAGATTTACTTTGGAGAATCAAGATTGAAGACCATATTCCTTTTCCTTATTCATTTCTCTATCTTTTGATTATGATTTCATCTATTTCTTATGGTTTATTTTCTCTAATCATGTCTGGCTAATTTCCTTTGTGATTCCAAGTATACGTAGATTAGGATTAGGTGATGGGTTTAGGTTTTAATTGTTGAATTTACCTTCTAATTCCATGTTCATTTCTCTCGGTGCCATGTCTTATTGTGTAATTATGCTTGATCTAGTTGCATATCAAGTGTTTGATCTAATGCTTAGGAGGCTTAGATTAGATGCTAGGAAACAAGAGAATTGCATGCTAGAGATAGTAGGGCTAAAGAACTCAATGCGCTATTGGGAGTTAATGAATTACTTGATGTCCTAGTCGAAATTAGGTTTTTCATTAATCAACTTGATTTCGTTGCAATGAGAATTGAATGAATCATAATTAGGAGGTTTCCCACATGAAGTCAGATTAAAATGGTTAGTTCAAGTTAGAGTTCTAATTGCCCATCACTTAAGCCTAATCGAAGTATAATTGGAATCACCCTTGTCTATTATTGAGTTTATATTACTTGTTTACTTGTTAGTTCACTTGCTCTAGTTTGAAGTTAACTTGTCATTTTCATTCCTTAGTTGATAAAAAACCCAAAAATATATTATTCGTGAGCTTGGATAGTGATTAGATAATCGAGTTACTAGTTGAGATTCTTACGCCTCTAACATTCCCTGTGGATTCGACTCGATACTTATCGATTATTATTGCATTTTCCTACCTCAAAAGTAGGGTGATATATCAATATATTGTATGCTTGAAATAATAATAATTTGTGATGTGGTGTAGTGGTATATGACATAGTCTATCATGTGGGAGATCAAGAGTTCAAATCTTCCAATGATCCAATCCTCATAATTAAATTTTTAAGTTTGTAAATTTATAATAATTAATATTAATATGTATAAATAATAATTAATATGTATAAATATATAGATTTTAGATAAATAGGAATGGAGGTCATAGGTGATGCCACATAAGCATATGAATTAACGTGGTGCATATATACATTGATTGATTATTTAATTTTTTTTTTCAAATATGATATAAATATTTATAAGCAATATAATTGAAACAAATTGAAATTAATGTAAATGATAAGTTAATATAAAAAAAAATATGATAAAAGAGAAATTAGAAAATTCATATCGAGATTGGAGTCCGAAAATTCATCAAAATTCAAAAGATTCTTAAATTTTGGATAATAATTTTAGGATTGATATCATCAACCCGATCCATAAGAGAATATAGAAAACTATAAGGAATACTATGCGTAGGGTAAAAAGGAGAGAATTTGAGAGAGTGAAAAAAATATATTATGTTTGTTTTCTATTTATAATAAATTAGGCAATAGATTGAGCTTATAAATTTATAATAAATATCGTGTTAAATCTATAAATGCTACACTATTAAATTTTATATTATCACTTTAGAAAGAATACTAATAGCGTAAATCATGTAGAGGCACATTACTCTCCTTTAATGTGGACACACATTAACTTTCTATTATTATATTATATCTCTTGCTTATAGGTGTTTGTATATGAGTTGAACTACACACCTTGAATTATATTTTTGTTCATTTTGTTTTTATTTTATTATTATTCGATCTTTAGGACTGTATGTATATAAGGCATTGTTTAAAAAGTAATTTAGCTACAAAGACTAATAGTATTTTATATATTTTCAACTTACAGAAAATGTTCAAGATTTTCAAGATTGGAAGGAATCAACATGCATATAGAATAACATAAATTGAAAAACCAAACTAACATGTGAAGGATTGAAAAACCAAACTGACCAAAGGAAGATCGATAAAAGATCCAACTATAAAAGAGAAGTGTTGAACTTCTCTTGCGTTTATTCGTCCTTTTTATAAGAAGACGCTTTGAAGACTAGTGAGGCTTTCAAAGCTTCTTGCTTGTGTGAGTGATGTGCGAAATGTGGCGAGACTTTAAAGCTTCTTGCTAATTAAAATCGTTTTGATTGTTTAAGGCGTGTTGTGTGCTATATGATAAATTGAAAGCTTGTAAAGAAGGTAAAGCACACGAACAGTTTTATAGTGGTTCGGAGCAACTCTCCTACGTCCACTCTTATCCTCGACGGGATTAATACCTTCACTCGGTACTCATTGTTTTATATTTCCAAGGGGAAGTGATTTAGAGCTAGTAACAATCTCACTCTAAATCCTCAAGAGATTCTCGAGAGGCCGAACACAACTACAACTTTCTATGAAATCAAAGACCTTCCACTTAAGTATGCAAACTTAAGCTTCACAATCAAGATTTCAACCAAACAAAAAGAACAAGAGATTTGGTTTTGAGGTTTTGTTTTCGTTTAGAATTAGAATCTTTTACAGTCAAAATCACGAGTAAAGAATAAGGATTCTCAATACTTAAGAAAACTAGATTTTCTTAAGGACACACTAATTGATTAAAAAGGCTTGAAGAACTGGAGAGATTCTAATGCTTGAATGCTAGAGTTCTTGCTTGCGAGTTTGATTGCTTGTACATGTGTATGTAGTGTGTAGCAACTCCTTCTATTTATAGAAGGAGGAACCCTACTTCCCGTTAGAGAAAAGCGACACATGTTCCTTACTCGTCCGGGAAAGTCGTAATCTGTCAGGTGCTTTATAGACTACAGTACTAGGGGAATGTCACATCTTGTTGAAAAAGGAAACCCTTGTAATGTAGTGGTTGAGCATAAGCATGGGACTTTTGTACCTTATCTTGACTTTTCTGCATATCCTTTCCATTGTGCAATCCCGCGATGACACGTGGACTCTGCAACTGCGGCGCATTTAATGATACGTACGGTCATGCTTCTTCAACAAGTTTGAATTTCAAACTTAAAGTTACGAGTCAACTTATCGCACTGATTGCACTGACGCTTTGAGAGCTGCTTTACAGCAGGGACGCTTTGAACCTGAGAGCATTTCTTTTTTGCTGAATAGATAGCACGCTCTCCGCATCTTTTAGTTGAAAGCGTCTCCATTGCATAGAGACTCTGATTTGTTGCTTTTAATGCTTACGCTTTCTATCCTTTAACTGCTTCTAAAATACACACTTAAAAATCAAAGCTTCCTAGCAGGCAAGCTTTCCTAATACATTAAAATATACAAAGCGTGACTTTAAGAACATCAAAAATAATAAGGAAAACTTTCAGAGACGGGTTTTGGGATCTAATCAAAACTAATTAAATTAAGAACTTTAAACTCAAAGTTCCTCCTAAACCCAATATCCCAAGAAAAGCTAACAACAGGATCTATGATACACTAAGAAAAACCAAAAAATGGCAATCTCAAAAAGCTAACAACTGCACCTATGATATTCGCTTTTGAAATTTTTGAATGTCGCCTTTCAATAAAAAAGAAAAAAGCTTTGAATGTATAAATATTTTGATGAGATCAATATATATTGATTAATTAATCAGTATAATACACTTTAGAAGAAAAAAAAATGTCTCGTGCGTGTAATAAGTTTACAAACTTCACTACTTTACAAGCCTCTAAAGATTCAAAACATCCAATGAAGGGCAAATCATAACAAAACACACCTCTCTACTCTATAAGAAGTTTCATCTTTAATCCAAACTATTTCATCCCAACAGGCAACAACAATCAAAGAATCAGTGACAATAATGTTGAAACCAACAAAACTTCCCCCCACTCTCACATTCCTCTTCTTGATTCCCCTTACTATGCATCCACCACAGTAAATTCGAGAGCGAATTCCCATCATCATATCCCTTCAAATTCCTCACATTGCACAGACCTCCTTCCTTGTCATACATCCCTTGTACTGCATAAATAAACCCCTTCCTTCCTTCTCCAACTCCCTCCCTTCCCAATGCAGGCATAGTCCATTCCACGAGCTCCCTCACAAATCGAGAATCGGAGAAAAGGGCTTCGCTGATAGGGAGCAAAGGAAGCAGTTGAATCCCTAGCCTACACTCCTTCCAATCTACAGGAGCAAACCAAAGTCCACTGTCCCTTTTATTGGCCACAAAACTCCAACAACTCTGTTCTCTCTTGTGAATTCAGCTGGATACAAACTATCATCCTCTTTCACATGCCACCATTTATCTGTAGCTTGAATCTTGAAAGCTGATAGGCTTGACCCAATCGAGACAAGATGGCTATCTCCGTAAGCTAGCCCCATGAGAGCTACAGAGTAGTATACATTCACAGCCTCACTCGTGCTTTCTTGGTTGCGCTCGTCTCCAAATTCTGTTAGCCCCCCTGCCCAAGAATGGAGCTTCTATAGATCAAAACATCTCAAACGCGTGTAGCTTTAGTTCTCCTTCATGCTTAGGTTCATGTAATCCGCCATCAATGAGTACGCTCGAGCTCTGTACTTCCTACCCCAAGCAGGATCAATCTTGGCCAACACATCATTTCCATAAACGAAGTATCCGAGATGATAATGGTGATCATTGTACACTCCAAAACCAAAATCAACACCGGAATCTAATGACCCTTGTTTGGTTACAATACCACCCTATTTCGCATCGTAGAGGAATCCATTAGGGCTAAAGGTTCCCTCCAACCATGGCTTGATCGTCTGCTTCAAGAAGTGCTTGATTTTAGGCATTACATCAGTGCAACTCACTTTTTCAGCTATCAATGCTAGCCTCGCCATCATTGATGAGTGCTTCAATTATTTCAGGACAAGATTCCTCCTCAACTCTGTTGATCGAATGCCAAGTTACAGACACATGATCACTTTTCAAAACCCAAAAATCTCCAACTACCCCGACGAGGTCTCCATCAATGCTATCATATTTGAAATCCTCCAACACAGATACAGAGCAATCAGAATCAGAGAGAAGCTTGAGATGGAGAGGATGTGCAGGCATCAACAAATCCCCCCAACCTCTCTTTTCCTATTTATACTCCAAAGAGAAAGGCTTTCCAAACCCAGCCTTGCCCCTCACAGCGTAGCACGAGCTGAACTGATCGAGAATCGACTCGAATTTGGGGGAATCCACAGGTAATGCCACAATCCGAATTATACCGGAAAATACGCTGGAAGTAATCGTGCTTGTGTTATGGCACATATTTATCGGAGATGAGGCATAGAGCAACCATGTCTGATTGTTGTTGGGAGTGAGTTCGAGAACGGCGTGAATGGTGGAAATCGACAGAGGGACTGCACTCCTCACATTGCAAGTTAGAAACGGACTCCCTCGAACGAGGAAAAATCTCAGATTGTTGGAGAGGAAATCTAGAGTGATGCTGAGATCGGCGAAAGAGGAAATAACATGGTTCGAGCTAGGGTTCGGGTTGTTCAGCGTGGAAATGGTGAGATCAACGATGAATACCTGGTAAATGAAGGCGGAATTCTCGAACAGAGAAGGGTAGCAGAGCATGAGAGACGACTGCGACAATTTGAGGAGGTAGGGGTGGATGTATTTAGGCTGATCGCCATTTTTAAGGACGAAATTTTGAAAGGAGTTGGTGCGGAGAGGGGCGAAGAGGAGGTGGGGAGCGAAGAATTGGGAGGGGTCGGGGAGGACAGCAGAATTGGTCTTGGGGAAGATGAAGGGTCGGGAGAGGCGCCGCTCGGGGGCTGAGCGTGGCGGCGACATGAGCGGCAAGGGAGGGGGTGAGGGTGGGGAGAGGAGGTGGCGGCTTTTTTAAAGGTTTTTTTGTTGTTGAAAGGTTTAGTGATAACGGTCTTGTCCCGCCGTCTGATTTTCTTCAACATGGGAAATGGAGGTTGGGGTTATTTATACAATTTGGTAGAAGTTGAGGGGTTTGATTGTCAGTTTCACTAAGTTTCGGGACATTGCAAAGCAATTACATGCACCTGTCAACGCGTTGAAGGAAGGAGAATAAGCTTCAAAATACCCAATTTGAAGATGCAGATTAACAAATTACCCATTTTGAAATTGCATCTTTAAAAAATACCCATTTTATTTAAATAATGAGATGGGTCCCGTTTTTTTACACAAATTTCTATAAAATCTTCACTCCTTTATCGGTATTCCATTTTTTTTGTCATATTATGTCTCTGTATTTACTACCTCAAACATTCTTCAAATAAAAATAAATAAAAAAAATTCCGGCCAAGTATAGAGACTTCAAATAGTTAATTATGCTCAATTTAATTAATTATGTGATATAAGACTTAATTATTCTTAATTTAATTAATTATGTTTAATTTTGCTTAATTTATTGTAATGTTAATTGATTAAGTTCCATTCTTAATGTAATTACGCTTAAATTCACGCATTTTCTTATAATAATTCAAGTTTTGAAAATCACTAAAACTATAATTAAAATGTTGATTAGTGAAATATATGTATTATTAGTTATTTATATTTAACTTTTTTTTTTTAATTATGCTTAAAATAGCAAAAAAAAAAACGTAAATAATGCTACAAACATTTAAAATCGGCAAAATTATTTAACGGTTTTCTTTCTTCTCTCACGGGCCCCGGGTCTCTCTCAATCTCTCCCACTCTCAAACCGTGAACCTAGCCCCCAATTTTTGTTTTTCAACCATGAGATATCTCACGGGCATCTCTCAATCTCTCTCACTCTCACGATTCAACAAACCAAACCATGAACCCTAGCCCCCAATTTTTTTTTCAACCGTGAGATTTTAATTTGCCGGTGCCGGAGAGAAAAGAAGACATGGCCGATTCCAACCATAATTCGGGTAACGAATCTGAAGAATCCGAAGGCGTTGAAGTACCTTCGCAGCCACGTCGTCGAGTTCCGACGAGGGAAGAATGGGAAAACCTTCCCGAGCCGCCGCCGCCGGTGAGTTTAAAAAAAAAAAAAAAGATTATTGAATTTACAATTTTTATTGATTTTATATTGATTTTAAAGTGAATTTTAAGCATGTTTAGAGTTTTATGGTTTTGGAATAGAATTAGAATTATAATGTGTATAATGTTATGTTTTAATCCTTCGATTTTTATGCTAAATATGTAGATTTATGTGCGAAATATGTATATGATTGGGTTCAAAATCTATATAAATCTGTGTAGAAATTGTTGCGAATATTAGAGTGTTTTCACGGTTAGAATTAAGTGAAACCGTGAGATCTCACGTTACACTTAAATCTAACCATGAGAAGTGTTTTTCATGGTTAGATTTTAATGAAACCGTGAGCTCTCACGGTTACAGTTAAATCTAACCGTGAAAAGCTCCAAAGCCATTTTTGAAAATTTGATAATTTAACTAATTTATTTTAATGAAACCGTGAGCTCTCACGGTTATAGTTAAATCTAACCGTGAAAAGCACTAAAGCCATTTTTGAAAATTTGATAAATTAACTAATTTGTACTTTTCTTTCTTTTGCAGCCTAGGTATCAATGGTACAGGCCTCGTATGCAAGGATTCCCGGGTGAAATAAATGCTTATCAACGAGACCGAGCAATTCCGTCAATCGTACATCAGTTAAGGCGTATTGGCAGAAATGTACTGTTGAAGCGATTTGTTGACGAATCTCCATTTGCACGGTTGTGCACGATGAAGAAGGTAGGGAATGCGAAGCGTGCCTTGCACGGGCTGTTATCCCGGGAGCTATAGAGGGGCGAGAGCATGAATTTGAAAGACTATTTCACGTCGGTGGGCAGGATATTCGCTTTGGGCCTCAAGAATTATGCCTCGTCACAGGATTATGCTTCGGTCCTACGACCTTTAATCCTAACGGTAAAAACCACGTCATCCCAACTACGAGCCTCTTCCATAATTTTTACAAGGGCCGTAAGGTGCGAGTGAAAGAGTTGTTTGCGGATTTCAATGATGAGGATCAAGTTATAGGGACGGAGGATCAATACTTGAGTGCCGCCAACCTCCTCGTCTACTACTACTTGCTATTGTGTCGGGACTACGATAGACCCGTTGATGATTAGACATGGACATTGGCAGAGGATCCACCGCGATGGGCGACATTTTCATGGGGATCATGGTCGTACCAGATACTGTGCCACCAGCTTGGAGTGGCAAAGAAGGACCCGAGAGAAATTGGAGGCAAAGGGAATAGTGCTACCTATCACCTGTATGGGCTCGTCTGGGCGTTGTATCTTTAGGCCTTCGAGGCCATTCCAAGTTTAGGACTGATGTGTGTTACACGGCTGAACGCGCACGAGTTACCCCGACTAAGGAGATGGGAAATGGGGGCCCCGTATGCAGATTTCGTTGATTTTTTCAACGATCCGAGGGTATGTCATTATTCTCTTTTTACTCAATCAATTATTTTAATTTTAATTATGTTAATTTTAATATTTTAGTTATTTTAATGGTTTAATTTTAATATTCTTTAATTATGTGCCTTATCACGGTTTTTAATAATGAATTGTTTTGTCTCTATCTTTTGCAGCTCGAAGTCATCCCCACGCTCGAACCTGATGAAGCAGAAAAGGAGTCGTATTATTATCTGACCCTCTTTGAGGAGCGAGACCCCTTGATGCTTCGATTTAACAAGAATACGCGTCATTCGTGGAAGAAACCGCCTGAAACGCAGAGGCAGTCGAAGGAAGCGAGATCTATGGCAAGAGTGATTGACAAATTGAGGTGTTGAGATGTTGGGAATGCCGTCCAGCCCCGTGGTCGCCAGCCTTGTGCCACCAGGGCAAATTCTGAGGGTTGAGGGCCTCTCCCAAACCCCAGGGCTCGTGTGAGTATGTCGAAGAGGCCGAGGGTCGATAGTTCATTCCCTGACAGGTCCCAGGGCCCCGTCTACTGCGTATATGGGGATCCGTGCCCTCGAGGATGTGATAACGACGCATGGGCTGACAAGGTGCTTGAACGCTTGGCCCAGGATATGTCGGAGACCGGAGTGATGGCTCGTATCGTCAAGTTCATGGCAGGGCACCTGAAGGGGATCTTCGGGGAGTTCCTCGAGCCATCGTCGGGCAACCTCACATGCCAGCTCGAGACATTCCGTTGACCGGGCCCACAGAGCCTCTGCAGCTCGAGACGATGATGACGGTGCCCACATTGAGTACAGGGCACCTATCCCCGAGGCCGCTCCGGGTTTCAAGCACGTGTTCGGGTTTATGGAGCCCTCTCCACAGCCAGTAGCACGGGAGAGATCAAGGACGCCTCCAGTTCGAAAGCCTGAGGTCGAGGATGAGGAGTCGGGGCACTCGTCTTATGTTAGGGAGCTGGAGGGGATGCCCCTAGACGATTGGGTACATCCCGTACTGCAGTATGTGCTTCCCTATCGGCCGGTGATTCCCTATCCCCAGGTGCTGTAGGGTGGTGAGTACAGTGATGCCAATTATGACGTTGAAGGACAGACACCTGTGCGTCGGGTTCGTGTTAGGGGACGGACTGTGAGGCCATCGGTTGCTTTACAGAGCCCCTTTGTTCCGACTATTACGACACCGTATTCCGGCCCGACGATCAAGCAGTTATATCAAGAATTTAGACGAAGCGGGCTGAATTCCTACGTCATGAACCTGCAGGTGCCGCCCCATCAGATGAACGAGTCCTTGTTCGATGAGATCGACCACCCCCATATTCAGTTCTCAGCCGAGGTAAGACCGGACCTTATTTCATATTTTTATTATTTATGATACTCTGTCGATTATTATGTTGTGTTAATATTCTCTGTGGATTTTAGATGATGGATCTGTACACCATTTATTGGTGGAGTCGACTCCAAGATGGACTTTTTTTTGGATCCGTGTAGCGTCCCGTAAAAAAAAATTCTCCCTATTCTAGAAATTAAATCCTTAATTATAGGAAAAGAATTCCAAGTTCTAGTGATTTAATTCCACTTCTAGTCGATACTTTTATTTCAATTAAAGAATTCTCGAGTAGAATTAAGTAGCAACTTAATCTCTAAATATTAGTAATTAATCATTAAAGATTAATTGGACACTCGATCAAGTTATTTGGATTAGATAGATATTATTATCCAAGTATGCGAACTAAGTATAATACTTATTTTCTAGCGACGAGAACTTATCGATTTCTTAATTTAGGCCGAGGCCATTAAATATTTTAGATTGGGCCCAAGCCCATTAATAGTTCAGTTGGGCCGAAGCCCATTACAAATCAGAATTTGGCCAAGCCCATTTCCTTAATTGATTCAAGCCCAAATTATTAAGGCTGATTGGGATTACTTGATACAATGAATAATAAAACAACTTTAGTTGAAATAATTAAAATAAAAACATATGTATTTAGTTACATATTACATCAGCTAAGAGTGATCAATTGTTTGATCAAAATACTTAGTACATAAAAGGGGAGTGTTCGGCTATTGCAAAGAAAAAAGAAGAAAAAAAGAACTCCAACTACTACAAGACTAGTAACACTCAACCCCTGTCTTCCCTACCCTCCCTAACAACCACAGCAGCAGCACTGTCCCCAATCAGCAACAGTGGAAGCATGGAGCAGCTGCCTTGCAGCTCCAAAATCCTGCAAGAAAGTCAAGAAAAGTAGAGGATTTAGGGGGATTGTGGCAGAGCAAATAATCATGCACTCGAATATATATACACACTCCTTACTGCAGCCACACTTCACACATTCAAACACTTAGCAAGAAAGAGAGAAAACAGGCAGAGAGTAGAAGTGAGGTGAAGCTGCAGCAGCACTTAGGAAAGAGGAGAAGAGGCAAAGCTCTACCCACCTTTCCTACCACAACCCTAGCACCCATTTCATTAAGGTAACCACACAACTTCTAAACCATTCAAGTCTTAGAAGCATGCTAATGTTCTTACTCAAGTATGAACCAGAAGCATGTAAGTTCTGAAATGAAGACTTCAGCTAAGCAACTTACTATGTTTCAAGAAACTCTTAAATCTATCAATGTAATAGCATGCTAGAGATAGAGCAAATCGAGTAACAAGAAGCATGATAGATAGGGAAGTAAACCTCTTAAGTTTCAGATTCACAAAGCACCTTCAAAAATCTCAACTACAACATCTCATTGCTTAATGACTTTAGAACAGAAACTAGAAGGACGCCGCAGCAGATGCTGAAGCTGGCCTACCACGGGTCGGGTTCGGGCTTAAATTTTTGGGCTGGGCTGAGAGTATGGGCCGAATTTATTAAATTGAGCCAGAATCTCTTATTAAATTACTAGCAATTAAAATACGAGTCGAGACTCGACTATTATCCCGTAATTATTCGTAATTAGATTATATTAATTCACAAGGAATTAATTCTCGAGTTTCGATAATTAACTTATGTCAATTAATTAACACTGAATAAATAATTTATGTTAATTGATTTAGATAATCAATTACACAACTACAGTTGGTAAATTCATAGTCCTTAAGGGCCCGTTTGGTAGCCGATATAACCCAGGAAAAGCCGAGATAAGAAAATTTATTTCGGCTTTTACAGTGTTTGGTATCCGAGAAAAATTATGCCATCGGCCCGCGAAAAAGCATGGGCCCGGACTAAATTCACTGTTACACTAACATATACTATACCGCCTCTACCCCTCGGATAAGTTGTGATAAGTTTTTTATTTTCAATTTTAATTATCAATTTTTTATTTTTAATTTTAATTAAAAAAATTTATTTTCAATTTTAATTATCAATTTTTTAATTTTTAATTTTAATTATTAATTTTTTATGTTCAATTTTAATTATCAAATTTTTATTTTTAATTTTAATTATCAATTTTTTATTTTCAATTTATTAATATTTATTAATAAAAATTATTTTCAATTTTAATTATCAATTTTTTATTTTAATTTTAATTATCAATTTTATTTAATTGAATTATCAATTTTTTATTTTTATTTAATTATCAATTTTTTATTTTCAATTTTAATTATCAATTTTTTTATATTTCTTATCTCAACTTATCTATGTTTGTACCAACACATAATATATTTCTTATCACAACTTATCATACTTTTTTTATCTCAACTTATCACACATTTTCTTATCTGTCTTTTTCTCAGTATTGCTACCAAACGAGCCCTTAAAATTCTCAATTAACTTATAGCCACAAGTTAAATAGATTAAGAATTTCCTTAACATCCATTTTAATGATGTGGGTTAGGATACCACTAATTAGCTAGCTTATGCCTATATTAATAATAATATAGGAATTAATAATTTTTAATAAATTTTAATTAAAGGATTAACTTATAGAAATGAATTTATTAAGCTAAGTTATTGAGCAAGATCAAATTGATTAAGCTAATCAGTTAAACAATTAAGATTAATTAATTGAGGAGTTCTCAATTAATTTAGATTCAAGATTTACAATAAATCAATTAATGATTTATTAATGATATATTTCTCACATAATCCGTTCACATAACGGAGTAGACAAATCGAGCCTAGATAGCAGTAACAACGTTACTGGAGTTAAGATCGAATAAACATGAGAGTAGAATTAATTTCGATAAATTTATATCGATAAGTGAGAATCTCATTTCAATCTCTAAACGAAGGTCAAACGAAGAGGGAGCAATAGCCAAGGAGGCGTGAGAGATTATTCCCAACAGAAGATCAGACGAGGTGGACTTTCTATAAAACAAAAAGCATGTTTTATTAGATAATATAGCTCTTTTAAAAGTATTGTCATGCCATAAAATATTTTGATTTTGTATTGATGTCTATCTGTTATTGGTTACGCCAATATTATTTAATCGAATTCGGGTCCTGGTATGGCCAGCTGCTATACTTGGATTAGTGTACACAGTGGTCGAATTGTCTAGTGTGACGATCGATCAAGTGACGAGTGAGGTGGCCAACTCCTCAGGCACACAACTCAGATATGGTGGATTACACAAAAACTTAGTTCGCGCGAACGATTTTAAGATCACAAAGGATTTTAGTGAACATAGACTTTTAAGAAAAACCTATGTTCCACTATGTATGGCTGACAATTATAAATGTTTTGGGCAGGTGTCCACTGAGTACTCTCGTATTCACCCCTGTACATTATTTCCAATGTGCAGGTTGAGCAGGTGAAGCGAAGTGACCGGCGGTGTTTTGTCAAACTCAAGTGATTATAGTAGTCTTAAAAGTCTCTTGGTAATACATGTCTTCATACATGTATTTTCTTAATTCACCTCCGCTGCGTACACTCTGAATATTTACTATCTTTCATTCGATACGGTTGTATCCTTAAGTCATAAATGACAATACTTGCAACTCTTGAACAAGTCGTATCATTAGTCTATCTATGAGAGGAATGAACCAGTAAAATTCCTTAATCTATTCTATTTCTTACACCTTATCCATTTATTTATTTATAGTTACGAATTACCGAGCTTAGCTATTTAATTAGCAAAGTGCGGCCGTGACAGATCCTGTTATTTCGGGTGTGTAGAATGCGAATCAGCAGAGCAACGACTTAATAATAACCGAGGCGAGAATTTAATTCTCTCTCCGCAAGACAAAATTGCTCCGCACAGTACACGCGGTTCGATAGCAATTGTCTACAAGATATAACGGTTGAAACGATTACGAGTCCATGTACTAGAACGTCGTAATACCGGCGAACTTACTTGATACTCGGGACTTGAGTATTCAAAAATATACTAGTATGTATGAGATGATTTGCTATGAAAATCGAATGAATGAAACGAAATGAGGGGGACTCTATTTATAGTTTCCAAGTGGTGCGACTGAAGGGACCCGACCGCACCAAATAGTGCGAACCAAGGAGACACCTTGGTTCAACCATGAAGGAGGCCGAAGTGGTGCCTCGGTTCGCGTGCCAACGGAAGCATCAATTCGCGCGCTGCCATGTGGCAGTGCCTTGTTCTACCATGTCAGCACGTATTGACACATGTCACGCTCGGAGACCTGCCACATCAGCAGTTGCCGAATAGGCACACGCGAGCCGACATGTGCGAAGTGCAAAGTGCGCCGACAAAGCGCCCATTGCGACAAGTGCGACGTGCACGTGCTCGAACTCGGATGGTGCTTTCGTAGGAGTTCGGTTAATGGTGACTAAAAAGTCAACTATGGTACACCATAAGGCACACCATAGAGGAGCACACTTGATTGCTCCTTAGTGTTTGGAAATCCCTTATAAATGGCTCTACTCTTCATTATTTTTTCAATGTGTGACAAATATTCTCCCCCACATTTCCCACATTCAAATGCTTTACTTTGTCCATTCATTTCTCATTCATTCCTTTATGAAATTAGACAAATAAATACACTAGATTCATCTACATAAAATGTAGATTTCAAATCCATTATCAAATTCCATTAATTAATGGAATTATCATAACTTAATTATGGATTCAATTTAGAGCATTTATTGGGAAAATTCCAACAATCCCCCACATGAATGAAATTAATGCATATGCAACATATACTAAGGGTGTGTTTGGTAAAGAAGATGAACCAAGATGAACCAAGATGAGAGAGATCATCTTGGTTCATCTCACTGTTTGGTAACCAACTAAAATAAACTGAAGGGCCCGAGATGAATACAAGGCCCGTTGATATTTCACTGTTCCGCCTTGTTTAGTCATCTCACGTTTTTGGTCGGATGAGGTGAACTCATTAAAACAGTAACACAATACTTTCTCTCTCTTACCATTTTACCCTTATGTATTTATACGATTTCAAATAATAATAATAATAATAATAATAATAATAATAATAATAATATAATAATAAATAATAATAATAATAATAATGTAATAAAATAATAATAATAATAATAATAAATAAATAAATAATAACAATAATAGTAATAATAATAATAATAATAAATCAATAATAATAATAATAATGTAATAAAATAATAGTAATAGTAATAGTAATAGTAATAGTAATAATATAATAATAGTAATAATAATAAAAATATATTAATGTAATAAAATAATAATAATAATAAATAAATATATCAATAATATAGTAGTAATAATAATAAATTTAATTAATAATAAAATAATAATAATAATAATAATAGTATAGTAATAGTAACAATTATAATAATAGTAATATAATAATAAATAATAATAATAATTTAATATAATAATAGTAATAATTATAATAATAACAAGAATAATAATAATAATAATAATAATATCATAAATATATAATAATAATAATAATAAATAAGAACAATAATAGTAATAATTATAATAATATCAAGAATAATAAAAATATAACTCAACAATATAATAATAATAATAATATAATAATAATAATATAATAAATAATACAATAATAGTAATAATTATAATAATAACAAGAATAATAAAAATAATAACTCAACAATATAATAATAATAATAATAATAATAATAATAATAATAATAATACAGAGTAATAAATAATAAATAATAAAGGGTACTATTTAATCTCAACGATAAAAAGTGAAATCGGTAGGGGTATTTAATAAGGGTAAAATAGTCAATTTAAATTTTAATCTAGAGTTTTGCAATTTGTACCAAACACAATATGATATCATCCGGATCTGAATTTTTTGCTACCAAATGGTGAGATGAATGATTCATCTTGACACTATTCATATGAGTCATCTTGAGATGAATCATCATTCTTCATCTTGAGATGATTACCAAACGCAGCCTAAGTCCCGACGACCTGTTATCGCATCAGGATAGGTGGTAGTTAGCCTTGAACCTTCCTTTGTGTAGTGTTATCGGATTTACTCGCTGCTCGGTGAACGTGATGTCTTGAACCGGTCAGCTTTTGTGCAAATCAAGACAATAACACACACACAATAACAGATCTTATATCTTTCAGTTCTCACGTTGTGTCCGTTTTGGCCTTGGACCATATCTTGGATTCATAAGTGTTATTTATTTAGAAGCGGCCTCACTTCTCACTTATATAGGTGATCTTCTATAAAGAGTAGTCTGTCATACTCCACATTTTACAAGACTATAGAAATCGTTAAAAACTTTCCACAAGTTTACCCTTTACCACGCACGACAGGTTCGTACTTGGGCAGCTGCGAGAATGGATTATGTAGATTCCAAGTACTTGACTTGAACCTTCACAAAATGTTCTCTCCTAGAACCAAGTTCATGGGATCTCCAATCTTCATGGTGGAGTGTCATTTATGAACGTCCATTTATCGTGGGTTTCAATCCTATTCCCCTTACTGCATTGTAGAATTGATCACAGTTAATACCTTTAGTAAACGGATCCGCTATATTGTCTTTTGACTTTACATAGTCAATGCATATTATGCCAGTCGTGATCAATTGCCTAAAGGTATTGTGTCTACAATGAATATGTTGAGACTTACCATTATACATACTATTCTTTGCCCTCCCTATAGCAGCCATGCTATCACAGTGTATCATGACGGAAGACACATGTTTTTCCCAACATGGAATATCCTCTAAGAAGTTTCTAAGCCATTCGGCTTCTTCACCGGCCTTATCTAAGGCTATGAACTCCGATTCCATAGTGGATCGGGCAATACATGTTTGCTTAGAGGATTTCCAACTTATGGCACCGCCTCCAATGGTAAACATAAAGCCACTTGTAGATTTGGTGTATTTGGTATCAGATATCCAATTCGCATCACTATATCCCTCCAACACGGCTGGATATCGTGAGTAGTGTAATCCGAACGTGTAGGTATGTTTTAAATACCTCAACACTCTAGTTAGAGCCGTCCAATGATCCTTTGCGGGATTACTCGTGAATCGACTCAATTTACTTAGAGAATATGCTAAGTCAGACCTTGTATAATTTGTGATATACATTAGGCTTCCAATGATCTTAGCATAATCTTCTTGCGATACGGGTTCTCCTCGATTTTTAGCCAAGTGTAGACTTAAATCGACGGGTGTCCTAGCCGGAGGTAGATCGAACGCTTTGAATTTCTTAAGCACTTTCTCAATGTAATGAGATTGTGATAAGATTATTCCTTCCGATGTTCTAGAAATTTTAATTCCTAGAATCACGTCCGCTAATTCCATATCTTTCATGTCGAAATTTCTTTTCAACATTTCCTTTGTATTCATGATAACATCATGACTACTTCCCATAATCAACATGTCATCAACGTATAAAGATACGATGACGAAGTTGTTTGGGGTGCCTTTGATGTAGACATATTTGTCACATTCATTAATTTTGAACTTATTTGACAACATTACTTCGTCAAATTTCTCGTGCCATTGTTTAGGTGCTTGTTTAAGTCCATACAAGGATTTAACAAGTTTACACACCTTCTTCTCTTGGCCGGGGATCACAAACCCTTCGGGTTGCTCCATGTATATTTCATCTTCAAGTTCCTCATTTAGGAATGCCGTCTTTACATCCATTTGATGTATTTCAAGATTATACAACGCCGCTATGGCTATTAGCGTTCTAATGGATGTAATTCGAGTTATGGGAGAGTATGTATCAAAGTAGTCATACCATTCCTTTTGCCTATAGCCCTTGACTACAAGCCGAGCTTTGTACTTATCTATAGACCCATCAGCTTTGAATTTCTTCTTAAGAATCCACTTGCAACCCAAAGGTTTATTTCCCGGAGGAAGATCAACAATATTCCAAGTGTGATTGCTTAAGATTGATTCAAATTCGCTATTTATTGCTTCTCTCCATAGATCAGCATCAGGACTAGACAAATCTTCTTTGATAGTCCTTGGTTCATCTTCTAATGAATATACTACAAAATCGGGGCCAAATAATTTTGTAGTTTTTGTTCTTTTGCTTCGCCTTTGTTCCGGTGTAGGTTCGCGTGTTGACTCAACACTACAATTAACATCCATAGGTGAGATTTCTTCATAAGTTCTCTTGACAGAACTTATGTCCTTCTTTTCTTTCTTAGGAAAGATCGTTTCAAAGAATATGACATTCCTTGATTCTATGATCATTCCTTCGTTTATGTCCGGTACTTCTGACTTGTGTACCAAGAATCGATAAGCACTACTATTGTTTGCATAACCAATGAAAATGCAATCAATAGTTTTAGGTCCTATCTTTATTTGCTTGGGTTTTGGTACTTCAACTTTTGCTAAGCACCCCCACACTTTCGTGTATTTGTAGGATGGTTTCCTACCTTTCCATAGTTCATATGGAGTCTTATCTTGTTTCTTTTGGGGTAACTTATTTAGAATCTTATTTGCCGAAAGAATAGCTTCCCCCCACATGTTATGTGATAAGCCCGAGTTAATCAACATATCATTCATCATTTCTTTCAATGTTCTATTCTTTCATTCCGCAACACCATTAGATTGTGGAGAGTAAGGTGCCTTCTTTTGATGAAAAATGCCATGTTCACGACAGAATTCTTCAAAAGGCGCAACATATTCTCCTCCTCGATCACTACGAATTATTTTTATTTTGGTGTTGAGTTGATTTTCAACTTCATTTTTGTAACTTTTGAAAGCTTCGAAGGCTTCATCCTTGCTTCTCAAAAGATACACATAGCAAAATCTTGTGCAATCATCTATAAATGTGATGAAGTAATTTTTACCTCATCTCGTTTGCACAAGTTTAAAATCACATAGATCCGTATGAATTAAGTCGAGAGGTTTTGATGACCTTTCCACGGAATGGAATGGTTGTTTTGCCATTTTCGCCTCAACACATACCTCACATTTGTGATGATCGAATGATATTTTTGGCAATAACTCCATTTTTACCAAACGACGTATTATTTTGAAATTTGCATGTCCTAATCTATCATGCCATAATTTAGGAGACTCAAGCAAATAAACAACTTTATCTCGCCTCGGTTATTACTAAGTCATTACTCTGCCGATTCGCATTCTACACACCCGAAATAACAGATCCAGCTCTAAATGAGAGATGCACCGTTCTGCTTGGAATGGGCGTATACGTGAGTTTTTATACACAAATTAAATGAATTTTTATTTTATTTTATTTGTGTGTAATCTCTAAATTATGATATTATTTGACAGTACGAATTGAGGACGGCCCTGATGAATTTTCACGGTGGAGATCAAACGGTGTCACGACCACACTTTGCTAAATAAATAGCTAAGCTTGATAAATCCGTGACTATAAAATATGAATATGAAATAATGGATAAATGAAGAACATTTCTTGAGTCGACTCTCAGGGCAATCTCATTTCTAGATAATCTAGTACTTATAATTGATAAAGTAGGACAATGTTTGTCATGATTCTGACTCAGAATACATCTAAATCGAAAGGAACTTTAAGAACATCAAAGTGTACGCAACGGAAGTATGACTATAAATACATGTATGAAGACGTGTATTACCAAGAGTTATCAACAACTAAATCTTCACTAAATTGACAAAAGCTCCGCCGGTCACTCCGCTTCAACCTGCTCAACCTGCACATTAAAACAATGTACAGGGCTAAGTACAAATTGTACTCAGTGAACACTTTGCCCAAAACTGATTTTATTGTCATCCATATATTGAGTGAAACATAGAGTTTTTCTTAAAAGTCTATGTTCACTAAAATCTCTTAGTTCTCAAAAGTGACTGCGCAGTCCAATTTCTTTAGTAATCCATCATATCCGACCTGTGGTGCCCGAGGAGGTGGCCACCTCACTCGTCACATGATTGATCGTCACACTAGACGATTCAACCACTGTGTACACTAATCCAAGTATAGCAGCTGGCCATACAGGGACCCGAATTCGATTAAATAACATTGGCATAGCCAATGACAGATAGACATCATACAAAAACAAAATATTTTATGGCATGACAATACTTTAAAAGAGCTATATCAACTAATAAAACATGTTTTGTTTTAAAAGAAAGCCCACCTTGTATGCTCTTCTACTGCTTATGAACTCCTTCGTCTCCTTGGCTATGCTCTCGCTTCGCTTGACCTTCGTTTAGAGGTTAAAGTGAGATTCTCGCTTATCGATATAACTTATCGAATTTAATTCGACTCTCATGTTTATTTAATCTTAACCCCAGTAACGTTATTACTGCTATCTAGCTCGATTAGTCTATTCCCTCATGGAACGGATTGTACGAGAATTTCTTAATAATACTCTAATCGATTTACTATTAACTTGGACTTAAATTAATTGAGAGACTTCTCAATTAATTAATCTTAATCGTTTAATTGATTAGCTTAGCTAATTTAATCAAGACTAATAAACTTATTTCTATAAGTTACTTCTTTAATTAAATAATTCATTTACGAATTATTAATCTCTAAATTATTACTAATATAGGTGTAAAATAATTTAATTAGTGATATCTTAATTCACATAATTAATAAAAGGCTATTATAATTCTGGTATTCATTTAACTTATTGAATAAACCCAGCTCTATGGCTTCTCGTAGATTATTCTAAATTTTAGGTGACATTGTCACTGTTATCTAGGCTCGATTTATTAATCAAGTTATACAAATAGCTCATTCGGTGGTTTCCTTAATAAATTACTTATTTGATTTATTTAATTAGAAAGAGGATTAATTGAGACACTTCCCAATAATTAATTCTAATTGTATAATTGATTAGCTTAATCAATTAAAACTTGATCATTAACTCTTAGTTAAAAAACTTATTTCTTGGTTGATAACTTATTTCTATAAGTTAAATCTTTTAATCTCGTAAAATAATTCACTCGAGAATTATTAATCAGGTATTGTATAATTTAATTAGAGATATCTCGAATCACATAATTAATCTAAGGTTGGGTTATGAATTAATTAGCTGAATTAATTCAGCCCAAAGAAATTTAAATTCTGGCCCAAGGAAAATAATTAAAATCGGCCCATAAGATTATAAAGTCGGCCCAAGGAAAATGACCCGGTCCGGCCCAACCTATCTCTATCTTTCTTGGCCCACTTAACCAAACCAACCCTTAGCCCGAAACCCGGATCCGCAAACCCGACCCAGATAGACCAAATAACCCGACCCGGATGAACCAAGAAAGCCCCCAAATTCTCCCCTCATTTCAGTCGGGCTCGTCTCTCTCTCTCTCTCTCTCAAATCTTCTCTGCAATTCTCCCTTCCTCCGATCACCATCTCCGGCGCTACTCTCGTCGACGCTCGCCATTCCTCCGTTCCCTCCTCGTTCATGTTTCTATGGAATTATTTTCCCCCGAATTCAAAATGTTGGAGAAATCCCTAGATTTCGCCCCTCTTCATAGCTCCGGCCTTCTCCAACGCCGGCGCATCCAAGCCGCCATCGTCGATATCATCTTCTTCGGCATACCCGCGGCATCTCGTCTCTCTGTCTTCTCCATCGCCGGCGGCATAGCCGGCTGCTGCAGTCGCCACCCCTCTTCTCTAATTAAATTTTATTGTTAAACTTGAATATTAATTTATTCGTTACAGCTTCTTCTCGCCTTTTCTGTTTTGCAGGTTCCAGTGATCGACGATGAGAGCGTCGTTGCTGCTATTCGCCGCTGTTCTACTGCCGTCGAGGTTTCGGCCTCGACGGAGGTTCGATTTCTTATCTCTGCCTTTCCTAGTCTTTCATGTTTCAAGCTTTTAATTGTTTTGCTATTATTGAAGCTGTTAGGTAGGAAGTTCATTAGCCTTGCTGAGATTATAGATTTTTGATTGAAGAAGTTAGGATTTTCTATATCTGTGCACATGTATGCATGTAAGCTTGCTTCTGAGGATTTTCAGTGTGTGATTAAACCTTTGAATTTCTAGCCTTGGTTTCATAAGCATGCTGTTTGCTGAAAGTAGATCTCTAGTTTAGGTTTTGGATTTTGCTTATGCTCTTTACTAAAATATTGATTCATAGACTGAAATTTGAAGAAAGTGAGTACGCTGGTTCCGCCCAAGTTTATGATTTCTAGATGTTAACATGCTGTCGGTGTACTGGTTCTGAAACGGTTAATTGAATGTGCTTTATTCAGAGGTTGTGAACTACTTAGAGCATGCCACTGGAGGCTTGTTTATGAAGGAAAGATGTAGTATGCTCTGTGTGTGTTCCTTATGTTTCTAATCTGGATATTTGAAAGAAAACATGATAGTTTTGCTTACTAATCAACCTTAACATGCTTGTGAGTTCAAGAGGTGAATGAATTTGATTGTTACCTTACGGTAGTGGGAGTGTTAGGGCTGCGGCTGTGGGAAGATGGTGCTCAGCTCTTCCTTTTCCTTTCCTTAGGCTGCTGCTTCAGCTCCTTCACTCTCACTCCCTTAATTTCTCTCTATGTATTTGAACTTGGAGGAATGTGGAATGAATGGGAATGGCTGCGTGTAGGAGGGTATATATATTTGTGTTGTAGCTTCTTGCTTAAGGCCTTGCATAAAATCCCACCAACTCCTATATTCACATGACTTATTTGTCTCTTTCTTTTGCAGATTTTAAGGGCTAAGGGTGCAGCTATGTTGGTGGAGATTTTGCTGCAGAAGCAAAGATTTGATGTCCCTACTCTTGACTTTGAAAACCAAGTGTATCTTCTTGTGTGTATAAATGTATATATATAAATATACATTAATGGCTCCAGCTTGAAACTTTTGACTTTTAGAGCATTGTAGTTTAATTTGTTCCCTCTTAGAATTTGGAGTTAGAAATCGAGTACGTTTTCACTTGTATTTTCCTTAATGCCTACTAGCCTATGATTATAGACTTGATGAGTAGTGTAATTTAATTCTTGATCTTTGGTTAGTAATGTTGTAGCGTGTTATTGGAGTTGGCTCGACTCTTAATTAGGGTAGTGGGCTCGGCCCAAATTCTGAGTTCGGATAATGGGCCTGGTCCCAAAATAAAAGAATTACGACACTCTCGTCATTAGTAAATGAAACTTACTCAATTAAATTTTATCTTAGCTAAGATTAATTTAATTATAAATCTATTCCAAATAACTTGATCAAGCATCTAATCAATCACTGTCGATTAATAAGGTATACTTGGAGATTAAGTTGCTACTTAATTCTACTCGAGAATTCTTTAATCGAAATATAAATATTGACTAGAATTGGAATTTAATTGCTAAAACTTGGAATTATTTTCCTTCTTAATAAGAAATAGATTCTTACGAATTTACGGGACGTTACAAACGGCAATGGCGAAGTCAAAGCTAAACTATCGTGATTACAAGTTGTCAGATGATCTCAGACTTTGGTTTCATGGTGTGGGCTCGTACAATGTTTGGATTAACGCAACTTCTGTAAGTTTCTGCATTTAAACTTTATGTTTTTATTACGTATTATTATTACTGCTTTATAAATAAGTAGAGTCATTGATCCTCGTATGCAGTTTGTGTTTATTTGCCACGTATCCTCCGATCACTGGGTTATTTGCCGAGTACTGACTGACGAGTGGACGATGGAGGTATACGACTCACTTCTATATCAGTTCGCCAATGCTGATGAAAGAATGCAGCGGACGATCTAGCTCTACCCGATCCAGAAACTGTGGCCCAGAGTGTTGCAATAAGTTGGGTATTAGGAACAACATCCATGGTTGCCGAAACAAACTGATTTTCTGAAGGTTGTTTGGATCCCCCTAGAGCAGCAATACATACAGAAGGACGAGTATTCATGTGGTCCGTTCGCTTGTATGTACATCGATCGTATTTTTGCCCTGAAGAAACCGCGCATTGAGAGGATTGGCGTGAGGTACCTCTCCGGGTTTTGCTCAGAGGTGGCGAAACTGATATTTTCACTTTCACGATGTAGATCCGAGTTGTGAACATTAACTTTGACTTGTAGAATATTTTTAATTTATTTATAAGTGAACATTGCTAGCATATGTATAAATGAACATTATTAGCATATGTATTAGTGTATAAGTGAGCACAATACATCACTAACTATTCGAAAAATATTCGTTTGTCAATAATCATAGTCAACAATGATTGATTAATTTAGATAATATGTTCACATTGGGCTGCAAACGAGCCGAGCCGAGCCGAGTATTGGCAGGCTCGGGTTCGGCTCGTTTAATATTATATATGTTCGGGCTTGGGTTCGAGTTCGATTCGAGCTTTAAATTTGTGCTCGAGTTCGGCTCGTAGTAAAAATTTTGAGTTCGAATTCAGCTCGAGTTCGGCTCGCTAAATATTCGATAAATGGTTCGGCTCGAGTTCGGTTCGGATTTGAGCTCGAATCCGGCTCGTGAAAAGCTCGAATTTTAATTCGACCTCGAGCTCGATCTCGATCTCGATTTTAAGCTCATTTAAAAGACATGATTTAAAATATTGTCTTTTAACATTCCAAATAAACATAAATTAAAATAAAATTCATCAAACAAATATTAAAATTATTTAATATTATAAAATAATAAAAAAATAAATAAATATACAATATAATAAATAAATTTATGATAATTGACGATATATATTAATGTTATAAGTTAATATTTTCTAATAATAATTGTGGTGTAGTGCCTAATTAGCTTTGGTTGTGATTTGAAATTAATTTTACACCTAAATGCTATAGCTCGTTTATAGGCTCGATTAGAGGTTCGATTAAGAGTTTGCGAACATGCTCGTGAATAGGCTCAATTAACATACGAGCCGAACACGTTCGCTAGCAAAACGAGTCGAACACCCTAGAGCTCAAGCTCGGCTCGTTAAATTAAACGAGCTCGAATTTGGGCTCGAGCTCGGCTCATTTATTAACGAATTCGAGTTCGAACGAGCTTTTACCGAATCGAGCACTGAGTATGTCCCGAGTAGCTCTACTCGTTTGCAGCCCTATTCACACATTTCACAAATAATATGATTATATGAATTAAAAATAAGCTTAAAATCAAATTTAGGGCCTTCATTTTGGCCAAATTAGACTATTAACGGTTAGGGTTAACGGTTTGAATATATTTTCACGGTTTATTTATTAAAAAACCGTGAATTTTTATGCCAAATTGTATAAATAATGAAAAAACTATAGTTTCACGGTTAGATTAGCATTTAAACCGTGAATTTCACAGTTTAAATGGTAGTCTAACCATGAGATATTTTTTTAAACTATATTAATACTATTTTTTAATAAAATAATTTATTAATTCAGAAAGGTTTTCACGGTTAGATTACCATTTAAACCGTGAATTTCACGGTTTAAATGCTAGTCTAACCGTGAAACTATATATTTTTTTAATTTTTGGATTTTTCTAAATTGCCCCTTTTTACTTTTGTTTTGCACCGTTTTTAGTTATGCTTAATTATGCTTAATTAATATTATTATTACTATTATTACTATTATTATTATTATTTTTATTATTATGAAATAGGCTAATATTAATTAATTATGCTTACATCTTATTAGAAAAAAATGTTTAAATGCTAGGATAATATATTATGTAAACATATGAATTAATCCGATAAATTACAATAACTCATTCATTCTGTTGGGATATAATGTTAAGAGGGAAATTGAATCAAGTTAAATAAACAATTTGTTTTGATTCGATTCCAAAACCCTAAGTACAATATTTCCCTTCCTATTTTTGATGAATCTAGACAAGTTTTTATTAGCAAAAGCTTACTTGTTAGGAAGCTTTATTTTAGTCTAAGAAGCGTTGAGAATGGAGCGGTCAGAGCTCGCGAAGCGTCAGTAAGCAAAGCGGCTCCAGCATTGAAAGCGCCAGCAGTAAATTCCAGACAAAGCGTCATGGGGACGCTTCAGATAAAGATGCTTATAGCGAACTTCCGTTCTGAGAAAGCGAAGCGCTCGCAAGTCAGCTCACCCAAAGCGTCTCTGTTATGGAGCTGTACTCAAAGCGTCAATCAGTGCAAGAGTGACAAGTTTGACTCACATAATCCAAGTTTGAAATTCAAACTTTTGGATGTCTGACACCTCACCGAACAAAGCTTACATGTCACCACACTATTGCACAACGGATACGGCTACAGTCCAAAAAGTCAAAATTAGGTAAAGTTGCCATACCTCTGAGTACGGCGGACATCCTTTCCTGATCCTTGATATTAAGGAACAAACAACCTCTTCTCTCTCAACGGGATGTAGGTTTCCTTACTATAAATAGAAGGAGTTGCACACACACTAAATAACGCACGTACAAACGATTCAAGCATTTTACATTTGCAAGAACTCAAGCAAATTTCTTTCACGTCCTTAGTTCTTTCAAAGCGCTTCACATTAGTGTGTCCTTAAGAACTCAATTCTTAAGTATTGCAACTACCTCACTTTCTAGGTTCAATCTATTATATCCATAGCCTAGACTCTTGAGAATCCTTATCCCTTTACTTGAGACTTCATTGTAAAGGATTCTCATACTTACGAAAATCCAAAACCCCAAAACCCAATTCTAGAGTGAATAGATTGAGTTGTAAGGTTGCCGAGCTTTTTGTGAAAGAGTGTGTTGTTGTAAGGTTTCTCGAGAGCCAGTAAAATCTCTGAGGATTCAAGTGCAAGTTTGTTACTAGCCTTGAATCACTTCCCCTTGGAAGTATAAAACAAGGAGTACCGAGTGAAGGTATTCATCCCGTCGAGGATAAAGTGGACGTAGGAGAAGTGCTCCGAACAACTATAATTTGTTTGTCTCCTTACTTTAAGTTATTTATCGCTTTAATTATTTGCATACACACACACACGCTTTAAATAACAAACTGGTCTTAATTGCAAGAAAAACTTAAGTCTCACCACATTCCGCACCGTACTCACACGAGCGAGAAGCTTCGAAAGCTTCAATAAGCATTCAAAGCGTCTACTCGATAAAAGGCTGAAAAACGAAAGAGAAGTTAAACACTTCTCAACACACGTATTCACCCCCGCCTCTACACGTGTTAGTCACTTTCGGGACCAACAAGTGGTATTAGAGCAGGGGTTCTAGCTGACCTCTGTTTCTGAATACTGATAACACAAAAGCGCTATAGTAGGTCTACCTAAACTGATCTTTCTAAAAATCTTGCATTTAAAACCCCACTCGCTGCATATTGCATTATTCTAATTTTTTCTTCAAAGATGTCTTCCTCAGCACAGCTTCCTCAGTTCTCGATAGAGGGCTACACCATGTAGAGCTTCCGCGTGGAGTCTCATCTCGCTTCGCTTCATGAACGCATGCATGAAGTTATCGAGAAAGGACCCATCATTATCATGAAATGCTTAATGAGGAACCGTGAAAAGGAGAAAGCCGTAGACCTTGACGGCAACCCAGTTGACGAGAAAGAAAGCGCTTCCACCGATGTCTATGTTGTGAAGCCAAGAGAAGAATTTATGGCCAATGATTTCAAAACTGATAATCTAGACCGTGTGGCACGCAACGTGATCCAGTCAACCATTTCCGACGCCTATCTCCCAAGAATAATGAAATGCAAAATGGCTAAGGAAATGTGGGAAACTCTTGCCCTAATCTCACAGGGCACGGAAAAAATAAAGGAAAACAAACTCTCTGTACTTATGCAGGAGTTTGAAGCTCTCACAATGAAACCCAATGAGAGCATGGAGTCTTTCGAGACACGGGTGTTAAAGATCACCACTACGGTGGCTTCCCTAGGTAGAGATCTCACTTTCAAGGAGATCAACCAAAAGGTGGTACCACTACAAGAAAACATGGCTTTTGCGACATTTATACATAAGACACTACATCCAAGTGTCGCAAAATTACCACATTTACCCTTTTAGCGTCGTATATTTACGTCTATTGTGCGTCAACTAAATATATGTCATTATTTTGCGACACAGATACGACACTTAGTTGTATGTCGCTTATTTGCATCAGTTAATTTACGACACCTCAATAAAGTGTTGTAATTTTACAACACATTTAAAATAGTGTTGCATTCAATGTCGTATTTCTGCGTCATTCGAATATTGTGTCATATTTTTGTAACACAAATGCCATACTTTTGCTTATGTCTCTGAATTGTGACAACTAATTTGCGACATTTCAATAAAATGTCATAATTTTACTATACATTTAAGATAGTGTTGCATTCAATGTCGTATATATATACGCCATTTGAACATTGTGTCACATTTTTATGACACAAATGTGACACTTTTGTTTGGGTCTTTGAATTGCGACAATTTATTTGCTACACTTTGATAAGTAACATAATTTTACGACATATTTAGATTATTTGTTGCATTTAATTTATTTATGATACCTCAATAAAATGTCATAACTATAAAATAAACAATGTGTAGCAAAATTCTATGTACTTATATCATATTTATTAGGATCCCACAGTCATTATTTAAGTTATTTTACATATAAATTTTATCAGAGTATTAAAATTTCATAAAAACTTATACATTAGCCATTCGTGTTGGTTTCTTGCAAATCCGTTGCACTCTTTTATAAAAATGTTGAGTCTAGAAATTCAACCTTTCACCACATATAAATTTGTAAAGCATATAATTATATAGTCTTCAATCTCTGAGTACTTGTAGGTCCCGATAAATAGATATTGGTGTACAGGGGGGGGGGGGGAAATACACCAATTAGCCAACAGTTTTGACTTTTCAAAATAATTTGATCTTACTGAGTCGTCACTTCAGTTTATCAAAACAGTTTAGTTTTTCCAGCTCAAACAGTGAACTGCTGAGCTTGCAAAACTAACCTGCGTGCGGAAGTTTGGTGGAAAGGTTGGCTAACAGTTTTCAAAACAGTTTTAGAAAAGACTTCAGTTCATCAATAGTTTATACAAGACAGGTTGCAGTGATGCAGGTTGTGAACATGTAAACTGTGTAAATAAAGATGTAAGAATAAATAGCGAGAGAAACACGAGGAATTTTTATCGTGGTTCGGAGTAAACAGCTCCTACATCCACGCCAGATCCCGTCGAATCTCTAATCCCTTAACTTGAGATTTTTTGCTCCTTTTAACACTGGTGGAGGTTCCAATCTAAATTCAAGTCTCTCTTTAGACTGAATCTAGCACGAATCTTGAGTCGTGTCTCTTCTAACTTTACATACAAACTTACATACAATCTTACTAATGCTAAACAACTAGCACTAATAATCAAACTGGAAAGCTGTGAAAAGCTATCACCGTTTGGAATACAACTCTATCAACTACACTGAATATCAGCAGTGATGGTAGTGAGAGTGTGGATTGTGTTCTAGTAAGACAGATTCTAGAAAGAATAGAAATCTACAAAGATCAACACTTGGGAAAGCTCTAGTGATTTCGAGTGTTGATTGTGTGAATGTTTAGCTTGAGATTTCTGCAGCGTTTCAACTTGTAATTTGAGTTTCCCGTACCTTCTTTCTTGAATGACTTGAGGTATTTATAGAGAAACATTTGTAATAGAGCCGTTGTGTGTGTCAGGATATGCAGAACCGTACACTGACACAATTATGGTCGTTGAGTTGAGGACAGGTTCCTCAGCCACAGCTCAGGTTGAACTTTGCAGGTCAAGCTTCCTATACCTCGAACTGTCTTCAGTCTTCTGTAATCTTCGCAAGAAATCTTCGAGTATTGTTAGAGCAGATTACATAGACAGATTACATAAAGGAACATTATGACATGTTTGAGTAGATTAAGTACAAGGTTGCACTACCAACCTTGACCTTTACATAGCAACCTGTCCGGATAAAGCTTGACTGATCCAAACACGGAGACCAGTCTGTTCCATTTAAAATCTATTGTCTAAGTGTGGTTTCTAATAGCATTATCAAAACTTAGTTCAAAGAGAGAAAAGGTTCCCAACAATTTCCCCCTTTTTGATAATGCCGAAACCCACACTTTACATCTTGTCTTAGAAGATTTGAACTTTACCAAAAACATAACCAAGGTTTGAAGTTCAGCCAGCTGCATGAGAAAAAGTGTTAGGAAATTTAAAACATAACATACAGAGGCCTGGACAAAGAGATTTTGTCATCAGGAACAAAATATGATCATTTTTCATTTATAATATCAACTGAATTGATGTATAAGGTTACAGAGTTGATACAGCAAATGAATGAAAACGATCAAGTCACTTCCTCACGGTCTTGAATCTCTCTTCAGCGATCTTCTCCAAGCTTACAGATCCCATAGCTGCGTAGATACTGTCACGGATCGACTTGTACTTATCACAGCCTGTGGTCTTGCAACCGTACTGAGCTGAGATATTCATTATGAAAGTATTGATCCGGTCGATATCTGGAGTATCAGTGCCGCAGATAGTGGGAGGTTGGAAGGTCTCTATTTTAGGCGGATTGATCGTGACCTTCACCTCTGCAGCTTTCGCACGGACTCTTTTAATGAATTCGCAGTCGGGAAAAGCTTGCATCCAGTTGTAAAAGACAGTTTTGGAATCACCAGTGTAGCGAGCATCAACCTGCAACCAGTAGTGGTGTAAGATGAACTGGTTCAGGAACTCATCCCACAAAGGCTGATCTTCCACTGATAGCCAATCAGTTGGCTCTCTTTTGTCCGCTTGATCCTTGCAACTTTCAAGACCTCGGAAGCTTCTGACGCGAGCTTTGTCCCTTGCTCTCTGTTTCCTCAGATCTTCAAGAAACAGCTTCTGCTTGCCTTCATTCTCGCATTCATCTGCGGTGTAGCCAGCTTCTGCCATCAATCGAATAAGATAGGCTTCACCCTGTGCTCTTTCTTGCTCAGACAGCTTCTGGGCAGCAGGTTGAGGGATAGCTGTCACAGGCGGAGCAGCTTCTGATTGAGTCAAAGGAGGTTGGGTGACCTTTTTCTCCTTGCCTTTTGCTTTAGCAGCAGTGCATTTGCCTTTCCCTTCCCCCTTTTCGGCATTATCAATCAAGTGCTGAACGGTGGTATTGAGGGAGGCTTGCTCGTTGGAGATTAAGGATAGGTCGGTGCTGATCTTCTCTTTAAACTGGAGGAGGGAGTTGATGTTCCCTTGCATCTCTTCTTCTTTCTTCAGAGAGCTGGATGAGGCTTGAGCGAGCTTTGAAGAGAAGCTGTTGACAAGCTGGTTGAGCTGTTCAAACTCGTATCGCAGGCTGTCAACTGAAGATGTGTAGGCGACCTTTAGTTCAGACAGCTGGTTGGGAAGCAGCTTGTCCATTGCAGCTTTCAGTCGCGTGGAGAGGAAGGTTTCGAACTGGCTTGCCACTTCTTCCCTGATGACCTGTGGCCGCAATCAGAAAGGAGATCGATGAATGTGCTCAATGGCTTGAAGATAACGATTGTCCTAACCGCTCTCTAGCTGCCATCAAGGATAGAGTTTACAATGCCTATGGCATGATCCCTCCTGCCCCTCGAAAACACTTCAAATAGATCTCATTGTATTGGTATCAATTCCTTATCTCACTAATACAATGATATTCATTACCATCTTAAGACAATTTCTCATTGTCTTTATTTTGTTTACGCTTTCATATTAACTGCTATAACTGCATTATTTTTGCGTGTTGCTTAACCCACTCTCTTTCTTATACTTAGCCTAGAAACTATCTAGATTTGTGTAAGCACTTGACGTCGGGTTTTGGCATCATCAAAAAGGGGGAAATTGTTGGGATATAATGTTAAGGGGGAACATGAATCAAGTTAAATAAACAATTTGTTTTGATTCGATTCCAAAACCCTAAGTAGAATATTTCCCTTCCTATTTTTGATGAATCTAGATAAGTTTTTATTAGCAAAAGCTTACTTATTAGGAAGCTTTACTTTAGTCTAAGAAGCGTTGAGAATGGAGCAGTCAGAGCTCGCGAAGCGTCAGTAAGCAAAGCGGCTCCAGCATTGAAAGCGCCAGCAGTAAATTCCAGACAAAGCGTCATGGGGACGCTTCAGATAAAGATGCTTATAGCGAACTTCCGTTCTGAGAAAGCGAAGCGCTCGCAAGTCAGCTCACCCAAAGCGTCTCTGTTATGGAGCTGTACTCAAAGCGTCAATCAGTGCAAGTGTGACAAGTTTGACTCACAGAATCCAAGTTTGAAATTCAAACTTTCGGATGTCTGACACCTCACCGAACAAAGCTTACATGTCGCCACACTATTGCACAACGGATACGGCTACAGTCCAAAAAGTCAAAATTAGGTAAAGTTGCCATACCTCTGAGTACGGCGGACATCCTTTCTGATCCTTGCAGACTGACACGCTGAATTATCCGGATATTAAGGAACAAGCAACCTCTTCTCTCTCAACGGGAAGTAGGTTTCCTTACTATAAATAGAAGGAGTTGCACACACACTAAATAACGCACGTACAAACGATTCAAGCATTTTACATTTGCAAGAACTCAAGCAAATTTCTTTCACGTCCTTAATTCTTTCAAAGCGCTTCACATTAGTGTGCCTTAAGAACTCGATTCTTAAGTATTGCAACTACCTTACTTTCTAGGTCCAATCTATTATATCCATAGTCTAGACTCTTGAGAATCCTTATCCCTTTACTTGAGACTTCATTGTAAAGGATTCTCATACTTACGAAAATCCAAAACCCCAAAACCTAATTCTAGAGTGAATAGATTAAGTTGTAAGATAGCCGAGCTTTTTGTGAAAGAGTGTGTTGTTGTAAGGTTTCTCGAGAGCCAGTAAAATCTCTGAGGATTCAAGTGCAAGTTTGTTACTAGCCTTGAATCACTTCCCCTTGGAAGTATAAAATAAGGAGTACCGAGTGAAGGTATTCATCCCGTTGAGGATAGAGTGGACGTAGGAGAAGTGCTCCGAACCACTATAATTTGTTTGTCTCCTTACTTTAAGTTATTTATCGCTTTAATTATTTGCATACACACACACACACTTTAAATAACAAACTGGTCTTAATTGCAAGAAAAACTTAAGTCTCACCACATTCCGCACTGTACTCACACGAGCGAGAAGCTTCGAAAGCTTCAATAAGCATTCAAAGCGTCTACTCGATAAAAGGCTGAAAAATGAAAGAGAAGTTAAACACTTCTCAACACACGTATTCACCCCCATCTACGTGTGTTAGTCACTTTCGGGACCAACACATTCCATCCACAAGTGACACATGGTTGTAACGTGACCTGTTTGATCACAATGTGGACATCTCCGAGAACCATGGCTTGCCCGTCAGTGTGCTTCCCCTCTCCCTCTACGTCTTCTTTCTTTGGGCCTCCCCGGTAGACGAACTCTTAGGGAGGGTAACAATTCCGTACTCTGTAGCTCCTGCGGCCAAGTAGATTTGTGTGGTACACGTGAAATTGGGAGTTCGTAAGACCTGGCGTAAGTAGCCTGCTGGTAGTAACGTGAAATGTAATGCGATACTTCTTCCCTTTGATGTCTGCGATAATACAGTATAATATAGTTATGTTATAAGTACATAATCTATGATTATTGTGAGCAATGATAACTTGAAGGGGTACTTACATGATTGCCGCGATCGCATGTGCACAAGGCAGACAATCCCTCTGCCAACGCAGACATTCACACTGCTGCTGTTGCAGATTCACAGTAAGCGTATGTTAGGATGTACGAACATTGAAAGTTGTTTGGGATGTCTGCGTGACTCTGTATCTCCGCGAGTGCTCTATCAGATTCGCACTTGTTCGCCTCGCATCCAATGATATTGGATGATGTCCCGCTGAGAGACTAAACATCGCTCATCGAACCATTATTCGATGACAAGCCGCACGGCATTGAGACAAGCGCAGATTGGTAGATGTCTAGCCCATATGAGGGTATTATTGAAAAACTCTGCAGCGTTAGACATCATATTACTGAAATGTCGAGGTAGGCACATCGATCGAGCCCACTTGGCAGGGCCGATTTCCATTAATTTTGCATACGCGTTGGCGTTCAGATCACGGATTTGATTTATTCTCTCATTCCATTCTGTAACATCATACGTGTATGCAGCTCGTTGAAACAGCGCGATGACATGCTTACCATAGTGTGCCAAGTTCTTGCTCAAGTGAAAGTAACACAAACCGTGGTAGGCATCGGGAAATACAACGATGACGGCATGTATGATGGATATATGTTGATCCGAGACAATCAACGTGTCCTCCAATGCTCCAAAGGTTCTTCTGAGTCCTCGCATGAAGAAGGTCCAGCACTCATGGTTTTCGATAGGCCCTATTCCGGAAACTAAAGGATACAACTGCTCGTTAACATCCTTTGCCATGGCTACGAACAATATCCCATTGTTCTTCCCCTTTAGATGTGTGTCATCCACTACAATAACTGGCCTCATGCACGATGAATACGAAACTCGAGTAGCGCCGAGAGCAACAAAAACTTATTTGAACCGGCCATCGTCTCCGATTTTGATCTTTGTGACCGTACCCAGATTTGTCCTCTTCAACATCACGAGGTAACCCGGGAGCATCTTGAATGAATCTTCATATTTGCCATAAATCATCTGAATTGCGCGGTTTTGCCCTCTCAAGGCGATATCGTACTTGATGTCGACACCAAAAACTTCATTCAGCTCGTTCATTATGACCTTTGGCTTGATTATTTCCTGATCATGAAGAATTCGCTTCGCAAAATACGCCCCAATCACCGTAGAAAGGAGCTTCATTTTCTTTAAACCAATTATTTCCTGATTGCACATGTGATCGCCACAAAACTTGATCACTAAAAAATGGCCGCCTCCACTGGCCTGGGCGTGTAGGTAGAAGGGGCATTGCTTCGATGATTTGCATTTCAAATATAGTCTTGTACTATCCTACTATCCGACCTCTCTACCTTTGATTCCGCATTATTCTCCAAATTCCACAGACCGGCTGCAATCGTGAGTTCGTCCTTCGTAACGTACATGACGTTAACAGCAAGCCCTTCAACAATCAGATTAATCTCACCCACATATACTACTGAGCTTTGAGGTTGGATAGGGACCATGGGGACTATCCAATTACTCATATGCCTTGTATCAATATCCTCCTCAGCCTCATCATCGTGCGGACTTGGATACATTAATCGCAATAGTTTTTCCATCCCGCCCTCGTCAAGTATCCACGCTGTGTACTCGGCAAACAAAGACCTATTGAGCCGCCTATCAGAATTATCTCCAGGTCTGTCGCTCTCTGTGCTCTTAGCATTAGCTTCAACGCCATAATATGGGTCGTCATCATCGTCTATGACTTCATACGTATCACCTCCAGTCCACGCCTCAGTACGCTCATTATGCTCATCCTCGGGGATAAAATTGAGGTCCAGGATCAAATTTTCCCGGCCAGTAGAGACATGAGGAAATGAACTGGTACCGAAGTTAAGATCTCCGTGATAGACGTCATCAGTCCAATTTGAAAAAGGAGCGCCCGTGCCAATCTGTTCGAGGTCTGTGTGCCAATCACTGCCCTGGTAGACGAAGTTGAATGATCCACCATATTGGTACGGCTGCTCGAACGTAGGAAAATATGGAGAGGACGGACCGGCTCATTCGCCGGAAAAGTGAGAAGAAGATGCCGTGTTGTTCGAACATATATATACTTTTGGACATGATTCGGTACTACACAAGCGCACGAGTTCTTCGTCTGTCCCTAACGGTAATTTAACAAGACGTCCGGATCGTGTCTTCTTCAAATAGGAGATATCAAAATCAGTGCCCAAGAAACTGCACGTATTCGCTATTTAGTATCTCAAGTTGTACACACTGATAGGATCTGTTGATAAGACGATATCCATCTCCCTACCACCCTCGTACACACAATCGGCCCAATTTCCTCCGTAATTTAAGTTTACGATAACAAACGACATCTACATAAATTTAATTCAGAAAAAAAAAATTAATAAAAATATTATACGCATAAGTTATGCATAAAGCTAAGCTTAAAAATATTATACGCATAAGTTATGCTAATCTAACCATGAAACACCTTTCTGAATTAACAAATTATTTTATTAAAAAATAGTATTAATAAAGTTTTAAAAAATGTCTCACGGTTAGACTAGCATTTAAACCGTGAAATTCACGGTTTAAATGCAAATCTAACCGTGAGATACCTTTTCGAATTAACAATATTAATATAGTTTGAAAATGTCACGGTTACACTGGTATTTAAACCGTGAAATTCACGGTTTAAATGCTAATCTAACCGTGAAACATTTTCAAATTAACAAATTAATTTATTAAAAAATAGTATTAATATAGTATAGTTTAAAAAGATGTCTCACGGTTAGATTAGCATTTAAACCGTGAATTCACGGTTTAAATGCTAATCTAACCGTGAAACACCTTTCTGAATTAACAAATTATTTTATTAAAAAATAGTATTGATATAGTTTAAAAAAAATGTCTCACGGGATTTAATTAATAATAATAATAATAATAATAATAATAATAATAATAATAATAATAATAATAATAATAACTATAATTAAAATTCAGAGTTAAAATTAAAATTCAGAGTTTAAAAAAATAGCACTAATAAATCGCCCTAATCATACCATAAATCTAATTGTTTAAACAGTAAATTTTCATATTTATCTAAATATCTTACGGCTAAAATCATACTATTACACCTAAGAATCAATGTAACATTGAATCAATATAACATTGAGCATGTAAATCCCAAAAATAAATTTTTAAAAAAAAGAATAATTAACTTGATAATGTACCTTAAAAGCTATAATTTTGTGAGCTTTTTCAATTTCGTTTGTTTTTTCTTCCTCCTCAGTTTCCTCCTCAGTCTTTGATTGCCTTCTAGCGCTAAAAAAATACTCCAAATTGTAAGCTTTTAAGAGAAATGACGAAAATAATTTTTAAGGTGCTATGAGCGAAGAAATGTTCTACACTCTACCCACTTTATGAGATAAAACAGGTATGAATTATGAATTATTTGCTATGAAAATAAATTTGATAAAGTAGTCAAATTTGTCCGAATACAATTATTATTTTCACTATTTAATCCGTGTGAAAATGAATTTTCAGAGAATGCATTCAATAATTATACTGTTTCACCTATCATATTAAATTTGAGTGAATTTTGAATAATCCGTTGGTGTCGGTGATATAATTTCACCGCCCAAATTTTGTTTTCCAATTGGTGAAAAAAAAAATCACAATAGATAAAAAATATAAAAAGTGGTTTTCACCGCCGTTGTGCATTGATTACAACAATAGATAAAAATATAAAATATAAAAATATATTAAAAAAATCACAATAGATAAAAAATATAAAAAATATAATTTCACCGCCGTTGTGCATTGATTACAACAATATAATATTAATATATTGAAATGGGTGTTTTCTACACATACATTTTTAAAATGGGTACTTTATATATACCCACTTAAAATTTAGGTAGAAAGACATATTCCGAGTAAGAGCAAATAATAAAATTTGATTATGTCGGATCTTGATATGATCACAATATATAATTTTTTAATTTTTAATTTGTTCCTAGTTGCTAAATTTATGTATGCATTTATTGATGTGCTTAGAAATATATTTAGATGTAAAAAATTGTTAATTTTTGTATAATTTATATAATGTTTAGCTTCTATATTGTAAAACACAAATATTCATTATTAAGTTCTACAGTGTAATACTTTTTTAATGTTAGTGAAGTAGAAAATAGAACTTCAAATTTGTATTTACACATCCATGTAACAATTTCAATGTCAAATTTGAAGTCTATTCTCAACGCTATAAATGTTTTGTTCTATACACATCAAAATTAAAAAGTGAATATGGTGTCGGATACTCATTTAAACTTAGCCAATAAAAATTATGCCCACAAAGATAAAAAGTATAAATCATACCCAACTTTTACAATTTTGGACAAAAATACCCCTACTCACCTCACTTTTTTTTACAAAAGATTCACTCGACATTTCACCCCCCCTTTTTTCCGTTCCCAAATCCATTTTCCTCAATTCTCTGTCTCTCTTCTTTCTCTCTTTCTCGTTCTACACCCACCACCGCAGGTCTCAGGTGGATTCGCCGCCGGGATTTCATCGGTCGTCATCCACCCAAGCTCCGAGGCAGCGCACGAGGCCCATAAGGTTCGTCATATATGATGCTGCCCTCTTCTCAATGGCACCAGCTGTCACGAAAGAGAAGGATTCCTCTGCCGCCCTCCGCCGTGAATCCGCCGACGACCGCCGCCGGAAAAGCTGAGACCATTTTATGGCTTTGAAATGAAGGTTTTGGGATGAAGTGAGACGAAGAGCTAGCCCTGTGGAGTTAGCGTGCGCTCTGTGTAGAATCGTGTGTAGTTCATGATTTTAGGAAGAAATTATTGTAAAACAGTACTCTAAACCAATGGGTAAGCTCTTACAAAAATCTATCGGTAAGCTCTCCATCTGTTTGTGCTTTGCTGATGTTCGTCTTCTGCTGCTGCTTTAATACCTTGATGTGCTACTTATGTCTTGGTGCTGAAGTGATGCTACTACTTTGTACCTACATCATCTCAGCCCGTTGTTTCCTCATGTTCTTCTCTCTGTTTTAATGCTTTGTACCTGATCCACTGCTGTACTTTGTTCCTCATTTTTGTCTGCTGTTGTGTACCTATTGTATTGCTTCCACCTTTGCTGAAGCTTTACTTCTTCTTGCTGCTGCTGTTTTGCTGCCGTGTTGTTGTCCGACTTCTGCTGCTGCATGGTTGCTGTTTTGGAGTTGATCGTTATGCCTTCCTCCCTTCAGCCTTACTGTGCCTCGTCTCGTCGCTGTGGGGCCTTCGTTGGCGCTTTGTTGCTGATGCGCTACGCCCTTTTCTTTTCTTCCTTTGGCTGGAGTTGTAGTTTTTACGATATATTTTCCTTTGTGAACTTGTGGTGTTCCCTGTTTTTGGTCCCTTTGTCTTTGGTTGATGTGTTTTTCGTTCCAATAGTTGGAACTCTTTGAACAATTTAGTATTGGAACTTTTAGAACAATGTAGTATTGTCGTTCCAATAGTTGGAACTTTTGGAATAATTTAGTGTTTTTCGTTCCAATAGTTATAACTTTTAGAACGATTTAGTGTTGGAACTTTTGAAACAATTTAGTATTTTCGTTCCAATAGTTGGAACTTTTGGAACAATTAGATATAACTTTTTTCCATAAACTTTCGAAAATCTATATTAATACACGAACTTTGCTTCTTGTCCATTTTTTCCATAAAGTTGAATTTGAGTGAAGTTAATAAGCCCACCACTTGTTTGTAGAAATGCCAAGCTGAAGAAAAAAACCTTAAAAAAGAGCAGCTCCGCCGTGGGTGAAGCCACTACTCTGAAAATGATTTAGGCCAACAAAAGAACTCCGTATTATCTAATTTTTGGCTTCTTTCTATGTTGATGTGACCTCCAGTGCAATGTCTTGACTATATTATAATGATAGTGTTCTTTCTGTTGGAAATGGACAACATCTTCTCTCTATTATTCATATTTCTTTCTTTGAATAACGACATTCTCATCTATTGTTTTCTCTCTATATATTTTTTCCGGAATCCTTATTTATGCAGAGATAGAAAAGATAAGACTCATACTTTTCTTCTCTTCATCTTTCTTTTTCCTAAATTGATCACTTGTTCCGGTTAGTCTCCAACCAATTGATGTGTAGTGTGCACGCATCAATTCATAGCTGTGTAAACCCTTGGGGACGATTAGGCTGTTGGACTAGCGCACTTTTGTCAGCCTAAATCGTTTTCAAGGCAGTGGTTTCACCCAAGACGCAACTACTCTCCAACAATGTTCTTTCTTCATCTTGGCATTTCTGCAAACATGTGGAGTGCTTCTTCACTTCACTCAAATGCAACATTATGGAAAAAATGGACAATAAGCAAAGTTCGTGTATTAATATAGATTTTTGAAGTAAGACTTGTCTTTATTGGAACAAGAATATTAAATTGTTCCAAATGTTACAAGTAGTTTTGTTCCAAATGTTCCAAGTAAAACTTGTCTCTATTGGAACAAGAATATTAAATTGTTCCAAATGTTACAAGTAGACTTGTCTCTATCGGAACAAAAATATAAAATTGTTTCAAATGTTTTAAGTAAAACTTGTCTCTATCGGAACAAAAATATTAAATTGTTCCAAATGTTACAAGTAGACTTGTTTCTATCGGAACTAAAATATTAAATTGTTCCAAATGTGGACTCGGGAGGTACACACTTTCAGCCACGAAAAGGCAGTTTTGCATCGAAGCTTCTTCTTGGAACTCGAGCCCAAGTATCCCCCATGGAATGATTTCAAGATGGAGTTCATAAGATTAGCTTACAACTTTCATTATGTTAGCCTATTGCTTCTCTTGTTGGGTCTGAGGAGAAAATGTACAAGGCCAACATAGAGATTGAAACAATATCAAAGTTCCCATAACTATATCTCTATGTAATGTAACAATAATTTCTATTTGTGCTGAATAATTTTGAAGCTTCACTATTCAATTGATTAATGAAATCATTTATTTGCATTCAGCTTTAATGCTCAAACATTTTTGCATCGACATGATAGAATCGGAACACAAAAAATCCAAAAATTACCAGACAGCAAAAAAGAATCAATTCAAGACATACAGAACCAGGTAAAGCAACATCATGACTTTAACTGTCAAAAAACTAGCATATCAGCCAAAAGTTTAGGCAGTAAACCTGATGAAGATTCAAATGAAGTAATTCAAGAATTTACAGAGCAAGCTATAAGTGAGATCACTTTCAAAATGAGACCACTGTAGTTTAATATGACTAGTTGTCTAAGCGTTTAAACAACAAAATCAATGTGAGGCAGCCAAAAATTCAGATAGAAATACACCAATAATGGTTTTTCAATTGTTCCAATAGTTCCAAGTATGTAGAGTGCGTTCACTTGACTCTATTAGAACGAAAATAATAAATCGTTCCAAAAGTTCCAACATACTTGGAATAATTTCGTGTTTTTCATTCCAATAAAGTCAAGTGCACTCAACATACTTGGAACTATTGGAATAATATAATTGGAACGATTCGTTCCAATAGAGTGAAGTCAACGCACTCCACATACTTGAGACATTTTACATGAAAACTTGGCTCTATTGGAACGGAATACTAAATCGTTCCTAATGTTCCAAGTATATTGTAACATATGAAAACAAAATTTGTACCAAGAGATTCAAAATTCAAAGCCAACAAAAAAGCTAATAGAGAAACTTTACTTCAACAAACGCTTGAAACCAACAAAAGATGCATATCCATACAAAAATAAAATTCTTGTCTCATTCATGTGCTTAAAACAATAAAAATCTACATCCGTCATTTGAAACTATAATTGACAAACAAAACAACAAAAAAACTCTCAAGTCATCCTCTAAGCTGCCACCTTTGCGAGTACCCTTTCCTTAGCCTTATACCTTGTAACATTCCATGCCAGTTGTGACATCAGCTAAAATGGTAGGGCCAAGAAACTTGCCTTGTACAACCAATCTCTTCTCCAAAATTTACTGAGCACAAGGACAATTTTCCTCCTTGCTTTAACCTCATGAATACAATCGCCCTTATTTCCTTTCACAAGAGGAGAACAAAATTATGCTACACTTTATACCCTACTACTAATACTACAGGTTTGCAACATATCTTCATCAAATTTACAGAAGAAAAAGAAGAGATTTTCTGACATCCCTTTTTCAAGGATACCTACACAGCCACACATATTTCACAAGTGTTAAATATAGAGAGAAACACGCTTTATTCATCACTCCACACATTAAACAACGAAGAAAAAAAGTTAGGCAGATGAAGAATAGTAAAAGAAAGAAGAAAACCAGTAGAAGGAAAGAATAGACAAAAACTCACATAGAATATCATCATCAACAATATAAGAAACTATTAGAACAAGAGCTAGTTAACATTCACAACATATTAGGTCCTTTGATGATGCAAAAAGAGATCTCAATCATTGTGAACAAAGTAGGAAGCCACATTTAAAAAAAAAAAAAAAAAAAAAAAAAAAAAGGAAGGCAAACCAAGATGAGCAACAAATATTTTCTAAATTAACATGCCCATATTCAACAAGTTCCAAACTGTGTGATTAACATGTGCATACGAGCTATTAACATTAACACAATTATCAAACCAGTAGGAAAATAAAATCCAAATACGAGCTATTAACATACGTTGATGGCAACAATGCTGGGCAAGTTCCCTTTAAATAATACATCTGGAACTTATTTCATAAAATCATCCCAAATGTTTCACCCACAAGAAGGAACGACGGGAACAATTTTATAAAATAGAGCCAGTACTTCCAAAGTTGAGAACCTTACGGAATAGTCTCACCACAAATTTACCCCAAAAATAATAAATTTCACTCGGATAAACTCACCATAAATTTACCCCCAGAATCAAATCAGAAACAAGAAAAAGGAAAAACAAGCAGAAGTCTAGATCTTGTAATTTTATAATAGAAACCAAAGAAGAGCAAACAAACGAATCAAATCTGCAACTTAGAATCTGAAAATAACTGCCATAACAACAGATTTAGATAAACAACTCAAATGACAGAAGCAAAGACAAGTTTTTTTCTTGTGGACAATCTGCACAGGTAAAACAACAAGTTCTTAGAATGTATATATAATTATGAAGATAAAAGGCAAATCGAACTAATGAAGTGAAGCTTACGCTTCCTAATCTAGCTTTTCCCTTGACGATGCAGTAAGAGGTCTCCATCTTTCTGCACAAAGCAAGGGGCCACACAACCAATTCAATGAGATCAATATCATGGGCTATGACAACCAGCTAATGCCAAGTAAACGTACCAAAACCGCAGTAAATATTAATGAATGTAACATGTAATCTCACAGAAAACCAAAATCGTGCAGACTAACTAACCAATATAGCATATAATTGAAGAAATCCAACAAATCAAGCAGAAATCCATATAAGACTTTCCCCATTATTCCCTCTTCCCAAAGCTCAATCTCATCTCGAAATTTCACAGAGCACTTTCATCAAACAGATAGAGTACATGGAGGTTTAATAATTAAGTATGATATTAAGAAGCTGAAGTTGATAGAAGAATCAAGGATTTGACTTAATACTGAAACTCTTGTCGAGTCCATCACGACTCTTCACCCTTATTTCATAATTCATAATTATCGAGCCAAATTTTTGAATATATAAGATTTAACTTTCCTTCTTGTTACAGGCATCTTCCATTAACAAGAAAATTGAGGAAACAATTTCAATATCAAATTGAGCAAAAAAAAAATCACAAAAACACTCTCAAATTTCTAGATCTGGAGAAGTTGCCAATACCTCCAGCTACATGTTGGGGTTTGAAAGATTTTCCTTCCTCCCTGAAAGTCGACGCCGTCGCCATTGTTAGTCGACGGTGGCCGCGAGCACCGTGGAAAACCCTTTAGTGAGTTTTACGACAACGGTGGAAGAGATTCACACCTTACTAGTTTTTAAACTATCTCCGGTCGAAGCTCAGTACTCGTCGGCGGCTGGAGGCGGCCAAAATATGGTGCTCGGTAGCTGGAATCGTTGCCGAATTGAGAGAGAATTTTGGGGTAGAAGAGAAAGAAGGGTTTCGAAGAATAGAAACTGAATTAGAACGGGAACAAAAATTGGAATGGCGCTTTACATCTCAAATTTGGGCTCGACAATTTGAAGGGCATTGTTGTCCAAAAAATCAAAAAATAGGTATGATTTATACTTTTTATGTTTGTGCGTATAATTTTTATTGACAATGTTGGAATGGGTATTTCAAATAATGCCCCAATTAAAAATATATTTTAAATTTGTCAGTTTACGGTTATTTTAAACTTTTCTCTAATAAGAATGGCAACTCATTAGTCTTGATTAATTTCTTGAGTTATTTAGTTTTTTGGCTAACACGCTGCGAGAATAAGTCACTATTTTGATGTATGAAAAAAATAATACATTTTCTTAGTATTAATTGTAAAATTGAGGATATCAAAATCAATAAATCATAATAAGATCATAAATCGAAAAATATCCAAAATTTTATAATATAAATAAACTATAAATAACCCTATCTCTAAAAAAATGAAAAAAAGAAAAGAAAAGAAAAGAAATATTTTCTAAAATGATTCTTTGACCGGTATCTTGAGTCGAATATTAAGTTATTGGATTTATCAATTTTAAGTATAACTACAATATCATGAGTGGAATGGAAGATTATTGTATGTAGAAAATCCGAGAATGAAATGAAATTCATGGTACTTGTACTTTACTCCCAAAAACTCTACATAATTCAGATTACAAATGATTGCCAATCCATTAGCATACGCGATAAATTATACTTACCCCAAGCATTAATTCTTCAAACATTAAATAATTATGTCGATTTATATTTAAAAAGCTCTTGAATTAAAATTTCATTAATTTGCATCTAAAAAAATCCTAGTAATTTAAAGACTTCACTCGGTAATTGGAAAACATGGAGTATTTAATTAGGACTTGATTGATTTCCAAATTTCTCATCACAACCACAATTATATACTATTAAAAACAAGGGTTAAGTTTTAATAATTATTTCATCATCATTATATTGCCACTTGTAGAGGAGGGAACAAAAAAACTTACATATGTTCATTGGCATTGCCTATTCGCCAAAGTTGTGCAGGGTGGAAATTTGGCATTGAAATTTGAACTTCTTCCAATTCCAAACCTTACGCAATAAGAAGGAAGTGTTTTTGAGGCGTGAAGCAAAGAAATATGGAAGAGGTAAAATGAGCTGTCTAAACGTGTGAGCACAACAAAATAAGGCTAAATTTGTATGGAGGTTAAGGTTGCCCCTTGTAGAATTGGGTTCGATTATGAAAGCTAAATATTATGCAAGGTATCTAAGTTGCTTGTAACTCAGGCATGTAAAAAGCTAAGGATAGCTCATACGTACCAATACTTGATTAAGAGATCGTATTCATTGCATAATTTGAGATCATACGCCGGAATATTATTTGCTTAACTGTAATTAATTTAATTATGGTAACGATTTTGTTCAAATTAAATAAAAAAAACATAAAAAGAATATTGATGATATTTTTCAATTCATCCATCTTATCCTTGATTATTTGACTCTGTTTTTTTTAGCAAAAACACCTAAAAAGGTTATTATAAGCAATTACATGCAACATTTAAAAGACTCTCCATGCAAGTTAAGAGTTCATTCCAAACACGAGGAAAATAAAAATTTCTAGCGTACCTAGCAAGTAGGTAACTTTCAACAAATGTTGAAAATTCGTTTTTTCAACTTTTAACCATTGGACTCAACTTTCATTAGTTGAAAGCCCAAGATTCATTTTCAGAAGTTAGTTTCTCGAAACAAGTTGACCAGTTGATCGCCGTTGTGCGCGACTGGGCCCCCTTGGCCGGCCATTGCGGTGGCTATTCTTGGTGCCGCTCCCATCAACACTGCCACCGCCTCCGTCAACCCCACTCATGTCCAGCTTGCCGCCCACAACCACCGACCTTGTTGAAAGAACGAGAAGGGTAGAGCAAGAGAGCTATAGCTAAGTACATAGAGAATCACTACACAGACCTCCCGCCGACTCACTCAGCCTTGTTGACTCACCACCTGGAGCACCTGAAGACCAACAGTAAGCTTGTTGGGAACCCTTTGCAGATTGATTTTGATGATGTTTTTCGAAATCACACTTAGCTTTATTTTTACTCTTTTTAGAGTTTAGGATAGTTGGAACAACCTGCCCTGTCTCATAGAGGTTAGCTATACTATATGTCTGTAAACAGGTTGATCACCCTGTAAAGGTAAAATCGTGTTCAACGATCTGACCTATAGAGATTGACCTAACCTGTTGTTCCATAGTCAACCTGTCTTAGGAGTCTAGCTGTCCTACCTTGAAGATTTCAAGATCGCTGGACTTCTACAGCTCGAAGGTCAAAGAGATTCACCTACATGAATCAGGACGATCTGTCCTCTGGTACCTATTGCCACCTAGGATAAAATCTCCCAACGGCTAGAAGTGAGTCAGCAGTGCGGCCTCTCTGCCATCACTGACTTTTTCCAACGGCTAGAATTCAAATTCGAAGCTTATAAATACTTCAAGCCTCATTCCAGAATTCTTACGGGAAATTCAATATCAAAGCCAAAACTCTGCAGAAATCTCTATCGATCAAAGCTCAACTTAGCACTCAAAACAAGACGATTTTCCAAGTGTTAAGCTCTCAAGATTTCTAATTCTGGAATCTTCCGTTCTTAAGCATTCACTGCAGCTTAAGAACATCTTTGTTTCTTCACTTAAAAGTCTGTAAAGTCTGAAAGTGTTAGAAAGTTTGTTAGATCTCAGTTGTTAGGTTTAGATTAACTTAGCAGTTTAGAGGTTTGGTTTGTAATCTCTGATTTAAGAGAAGCTTGTAAGGGTCACGACCCAAAACTCGTGTTTGGTTTTCGTCAAGATTAGACGGAGACTGAAACTGATTCTCAGTCAGTATAAACAAGAGAGAAGTAAGGACTTTCAGCTACGACGGTAGTTAACGTGGATGTAGGGGGTTTTCCCGAACCACGATAAAAATCGACTGTCTCAATCTCTCTCTACTTTACTCATAGTTGATCTTACTTCTTATTTACTAACCTGCATACATAGCATTCAAACTCTTCATACAAATTTGTGTTCTGTGTTGAAAGAAAAGATTTTCAAAGAGTAGCCAAACTCACTCACCAACTTCTGCACTGCACATACGATCTGTAAGCTCAACAGTGAACCTGTCTTTGCTTAACAGATCGTTCTCTTCTGATACTTGTTGACCTGACGAGTCAATCTGGTCATAGATTTATTTTTGAAAGTCAAAACTGTTGGCAATTGGTGTATTCTCCCCCTCCCCCCAATATACCAAATTACTCTTTTTGGGACCAACAAAGCTCCTCATGGTCAAACATTTCTACACACCCATATCCCTAGCTTTATATCTGCTATTCCCGCCGTCAACGGTGTTGTTACTGTCGAATCTACTAATCCCGCTTCCACTGTGGCTAAGAGGTGCCTAGGCCGTCCTCCCAAACCCAAGCCTGACACAGTCCAAGTCGCGTTCCTGTGTTTCCTCCTCCCATAAACATGAATGACGTGCCGAATTTACCTTCGGAGCCCTCTAGAAATACCTCCGTTCTACCCGAGAATATGCACATTGTTGTAGCACCGGATAGTGGCACTGCTACGGCAACACTAGTTAGGGGTCGTGTCGCCAAAGCAGAGTGGCGGCAAATGTGGACATAGCCGTCCACCCAAGAGCGGCGGTGGTAGGAATAAGATAGAAAGCTGCTACATATCGAGAAGGAAGAAGATGAATTTCGGACAAATAAACACTATTTATTAATATGCAAGATTAAATGACGAAACGACTTCGTTTTTCCTTGTTCAGAACGACACCATTAAGCTTCTCATCGAATACAGCCACTTGTACGGCTGTACATTTCTGGCATCCACGTAGGACACAAAATGGGGGAAAATGTGTTTTGAGGAAAAGTTGCAACAATCTTGAAAGTTCATGTATTTATTTGCGACATCTCAAAGTTCATAGAATAAACCGGAAACGGCCCAAAGTTTTTACATTTTAATGCCAGCAATCTATTAAAAAAAACATTGAAAGTTCAGGTTATATTATTATTTGGCAGCCAATACACGCTATCAAACCCGTATACTTAAGGCTCCGTTTTGTAGGCAAGATGAAGCAAGATGAAGGCAAGATGAGATGAGTCATCTCCCTTCATCCGGCGTTTGGTAGCATTTTATAAAAAGTGAAAAGCCCGAACATCATCTACCCGGCCCGTTGCTATTTACTGTTTTTCCCACTTGATTCAACTCTCCAAAATGGTGAGTTGAAGGGAGATGACCCTCTCTTCTCACTTTGTAATAATAATAATAATAATAGGACTCAATAATATTTTAATAATGTAGATTGCAGTTGTTGCTAAATAATAATAATATTAATAATATTTTATAGATATTGTCGGTTATAATTATATAATTAATAAATAAATATGACTCAATAATAATAACAATAATATTATTAATAATAATTCATTATTATTGTTATTATTATTAAAAAAAATTATCTCACTTTGAAAGATTTGCTACCAAACAACATATGATTCATTCATTTTGAATACTATTCATATGAGTCATCTAGAGATGAGTCTTCTAGAGATGACTTCAAAAATGTACCAAACACTGCCTTGGGTGTGTTTTGTAGGGGAGATGAAGCAAGATGAGATGAGTCATCTTGCTTCATCTCCGTGTTTGGTAGCTAATAGCCGGCCCGTTCTTCATGTACCAAGCCCGACATGAGGTGAGATGACTCAACTCATCAAATCTCACCTAAATAGTAATCTCTACTTTCCAATTTTGCCATTAATTAAATAAAATAATTGATGCTAATAATAATAATAATAATAATAATAATAAAATCACTGCTAATAATAATAACACTAAACTAGATTAAAATAGATAAAACGATTATAATTAAATATTTAATAAATAAAATTTTATTAAATAAAATTTTAATAATATAGATGTTTGTTGTTGTTAATTAATAATAATAATAATAATAATAATTATTATTATTATTATAATATTAATAATAGAAATAATAATAATAATAATAATAATAATAATAATAATAAGTAGCAATGAGTAATCACAATTATAACTGTCCAAAGTTCAATTATTGAAAGGGTATTTTGGTCAATAAGGTCTCTCATCTATAGTTTATCAATTGCACCAAACACAAATGTTTTCTCATCTCACTTTAAAATTTTGCTATCAAATAAAGCATATGACTATTTCATCTTGGACACTATTCATATGATTCATCTAGAGATGAGTCATCCCTAGTTTCGAGATTATTCGACAAAATGTACCAAACACTGCCTTAAATTGTATAATTTTTTATTGTTCTACTAAACACTTCTCAAATATAATTATTTCACTTTTACTCATATTATAATCATTATTTTTTTTTTTGGCCGTTTTCCGCCAGATAAATAAAGAAGATAAGTAGTCTATGAATCTAAATTAAAATTTGGGGAAAATCTTGACAGAAATCACGATCACTAGTTCGCAACCGTAACAGAAATTGATGGCCGGCCTACTAGCGTGGGCGGCGGACGTCGTCGGAGACGGCGGCGGTGGTTGGAGTGACGACGAGGCCGATCCCAGTTCCATATCTCTCACCTTCACTCCCGAACAACTCACATACGTTAAGGAGCTCGACACCAAGACAGCTTCTCTCAATCGCGCGATCCAAGATCTACGGCTGAGATTGCCCCCGCCCGACATTTCTCAACGCCTTCCCCATCTCCACGCTCATTCTCTCGCTTCCAACAACGCTCTTGCTCTTCAGCTCAACGCCCACTCCTCCACCAAACAAGAGGAAATGTCGATCTCCTTAGGTATTGAAGATTTTTCAATCGCTTCAAATTCAAATTTCTCTGTTTTAACTGTGAAGTTTCTCCTTCTCTGTTCAATTTTTGTTTGAGAAGTTGGATTTGCATTAATTTTGCGTTCATTATGATGATTCGAAAGCACGGGGCGGGTAAGAATCTGGAAATTGTAGTGTTATAGTTCAGCTGATAATGTAGGCGTGTTTTGCAATCGGAATTAGTAGAATGAAGCATGAAGCTCAGATACGAAGTTTGCCCTAATAAATTGGGCAAGAAATTCAATTTGATATCTCAATTCCTTTTCGTAGTTTGTCTGAGTGCATATGACAGATTGAGAATTCTTGTTGAGTTTAATGCAATTTTGTGAAAAGAAGGATCCTTTTAGGTGATTTTGAAGGTTGTGAATGTTGAGTGCTGATGGTTACTCGTAATTTACCCGTTGCAGGCTCAGCAAAGAGAGACTAGGTTGCAGGAAGAAAATGCAGAGTATCAACATGCTATATCCAATTGTGAAATTAAAATTCAAGAGAAGTTACATGAAGCAGATTTGCTTCTAAGTAAGTTGAAGGTCAGAAATTTAGTTTCCTAATGTTACTTTCATGTGTTTAATTGGCTTGATGGTTGTACAGTTGTACTGCAACCTGTTCCTATCCTTGTTATCTTCGCGATTATCTTAAATTAATTATTCGGAGGAACTTATAGCTCCATAAGGAGTGCGACTCACAAGTATCACTTTCAGGAACTGGACTCGATTGAGCAGAACCTAATAGCTGAGTTGCAAAGAGCAAGAGCTTCTGCGAATGCCAGCCATTCCGTAGAGCCAAATGGGATGCATAACGAGTCCCAGCAAACAGTTAAAGCCCAAGAACATGCAAAAGCTGCTAAAGATGCATTGATGGAGAAGTTGGATAGCAAGAAAAGGATTTGGTCTGTTGCCTGGTTAAATACTTAAATATAATGGAAGAGATTGTTCAAAATTTGGAGAGAAAGTGGGAAGAGGTCCAAGATAGTGCATTGAAAAAACCATCTCCAGGTACTCGGTTTAATAATTGGATACCTCCATGTGCGGTCTAATTATCATGTATTAAGCATCGTATAAACATTAGAGTTTTGGCTGAGAATCCATGGAAATTTTTATTTTTTGGGGGAGAAAAGAACAAAACTCTAGCAGTTAGAAACCAGTTAAAACAGATCAGATTTTCGATGTTCAGACTAATTATGCAAGCATGTATTAACGAAATCTACAGCTGAGAGGATGGAGCTGTTGGTTACATGAATTTTCTCCAATCTATGCTCCCGATTTTAGTTAAAAATTTAATTCGCGAATGATAGAATATTGTTATAAACTCTCTTCATCATCATGGAATTTCTTACTGTCCTATTTACTTTGTTTGTTGGATCTATAGGACTCCCTTTATCTTCATTTACTTATCCAAAAAAAATATTCTCTAGTCTAAAGAACGGTAAGAACAAGTTTTGAGATACTCCTTTTTTATCAGTATCTATGAGATCAATAATTCTTATCAATCATTTCCTGACCGAATGCCCCGACTTTGTCAATTCCTTTTATACTAGAGTGCTGATTTTTTTAATCCTGTGGCTTCTATTGGTAAATTATTGTGTTTCAAGACCTATTGCAACAAAAATGCTGTATGAAACCATATTCGATATCTTCACGTGCAGCTCAGCGAGAGAAAGCATTGGATAAACAGCTTCACAGCTTAGTCGAACAACTTGTAGCAAAGCAGGTCAAACTTTAGTTGGCCTGTTTTCTACTCTGTGAGACTTACCATTTTTCCACAGAAAATTTAATGACGTTTCTTCTTCATTTGCTTGCGTATAGGCTCAGGCAGAAGGTCTTGTAAGTGAAATCCATGTAAAGGAGATGGAGCTGGATAAGTTAAATGGGATGCGGAGAAGAATAGAAAGTGGCAGTTCAGATATTAAATTCTTGAGGAATAGGTTCGGAAGAAGCAGCTCTTTCCAAGAATCTCTATCCTCTGAATACTCCATTGATCCTCGCCATAAGCTTTCTGTACATATGGGTGGTCGAAACGAGAGTTTGCAGAGATTAATGCTGCTCAGGTCGGCTTTTGTCCTCTATATTTTGGCGTTGCGCATATTAGTATTTATCAAACTCTCATTCTGAGATCCATCCACTTACTAAAATTGATTACTTGCAAAAGCTAATGCATTTCTTAATGTTATATGCTATACTCCTGATTGTATAGAGTTTATATTCAGATTTTTAGTCTTGCCTTTTGACTTTTGTGCCTAGCAAAGTTATTTTGTTTTACCGTCATCTGTTCTTGAAGTTAACTTCCTTTTCACCAAAAATCTGCATTTAACCCTTCGAAAACAAAAAAACAAAAAAAAAATAAATCTGCATTTAGCAGCAGCTTAACTGGATTGATTGGCTGTCTTCATTTAGATCTACGATCAACAATTTCATAGCCACGTGATTATATACTAAGAGGGTGCTTACTTTGAGTAAATGAATATGGCTTGCTCTCTCTCTCTCTCTCTCTCTCTCTCTCTCTCGCTCTCTCTCAAGCTTTAATATAACTTGCTCAAAAGTTTATAAGTTCTTGTAAGAAGTCATTCGAAATAGTATGATAGTAAGAAGCTGCAATGTAAGTAGGAAAATTAGAAAATTCGAGGGGGGCGGTCGCCACCACCTGCCCTCCCCCTAGCTCCGTCTTTGCCGGCCGCCAACCTCTCGTATTTACAGGAATGCCATTCTCTACACCAACGGTCTCGTCGAATCGAACAGGCCCCACCTTCTCTCCAGTTCTCGAGTTACGTTATCTATGCTGTCTCATCATTTGATTAGTTAAAAAATTAGTTCGCATAACTAATTAGTCTGTGAGGCAGAAACCAGAATTTGGTTTGTTTTTTAAGGGTGTTCTCTTTGAGCGAAAAGTAGTGAAAAGGAAAATTTTCCATATATTTTTTTTCTTTTTTCCATGTTCTTTTGTATGGAGGGAAATTTTTTCTTGGGCACCCATTTATTCACATTTTCACTCCAAATCATGATAATATTTTTCCATACATTTGGAGTGATAATATTTTCCCACCTTTTCCGCTCTAGAGAACATATAATAATGGGGGACCACATTATGGGATAATGTTTTCCATCTTTTTTTATCCCTCCTTTTTCTTTTTATCAAAGAGAAAACACCCTAATGTTAAAAATATTTGGGGGAACATAAGTAAAAACATATGCTCGCGACGGCACCACATTTTGCGAGGATATACGAACGATTTAATTTGTGCTTTCTCATGGAGCATTCAAGTCTTGGGGCATGTTTTGTAGCCTACATGAGATAACTTTGTCCTTGTTTGTTGAGGATTTCTCACTTGACGATAGACTTCCCTTAATGAGTAGATCGTGTAAGATATATACATGGTAATCATATGTCAACCCTATTCATATTAGTAAATATTGAAAGTATTTGAGTATATCTCTTCATTTAGGGGTGATCATTTGGCTTTTCCGTAAAATTAAAAATTAAAAAAAAAAAAAAAAAAAACGGAACCGAATTTTTTAAAAAAATCTGAATTGAAAAAACCGAAATTAAAATTGATTTTTCCTCAAATTATATTAAAAATTGTAAAAAAAATATTTTGCTTTATTCACTTCAAACTTTAATCAACATACCTAATTTTCATTCAAAATTAATATTAGTAATATTTTTACTACAATAAAATCACAATACCAAAATCAATACCAATAATATTTTTACTACAATAAAATCACAATACCAAAATCAATACTAATACCTGAAACCTATATTGCACTAAAAAATCGAAAAATATAAATGAAAAAAAACCTCGAATTAATCTAACCAAATTCTTTTCAGGCTCAGTTTCAGTTTGATTTTCAGTTTTCGACTAATTATGCTCACCCCTATCTCCATTGCACGAAAAATGTTACCAAGTGCAAGTGTTTATTCCAAAAGTTGAAATTACCTTATAAAATTACAGTCACTTTCAAGAACATCTTCAATACCATGACCATGAACTCATACTTACTAACGCCCACCACTAATGTCCCAACGCAATATTATTGTCGATTAGTAAGATGTCGAAACTTCGAAATTGCTGAGAAACATATTATTTAGAAACACATTTAAAATAATATTATTTCCCAAAAAAAAAATCATGAAGAATATCTATCAAACATCAAGAGAGAGAGAGAGTTTTGTCCGTTTTCACAGCCTCATCTAAGGATGACAGTGGATCCTGGACCCGGTCCAGATCCAGGAATCCAGATCATTTTTTAGGATCTGGAGTGCTGAAATTTTGGACCCGATGGATCCGGACCGGATCCGGATTTCACTCTTAATTTCCGGATCTGGATCTGAAATTTTATTTTTGAGATCCATATCCGGTCCAGATCCGGCTCAAGGACCGAATAATTTATTATATATATTATTTTATAATATTCTACTAATAAATATATATATCTACTTAGTTATTCTAATTAAATCTCAAACCCTAATAAATCTATTTTTAATTTGAAAGTTCGATACCTAAAATATGGATACGTTTCATATTTTTTTCAATATGTTTAAGTAAATGACACTTTTTATTAGCAAGTGGATTATTGGTGTCGAAAATTCTTGACATGTAGCGTGTGAAAAATTATTTATTTTGGTACAAATCAATTCATTTATGGTTGAATTTATTATTATTATTTTTTTGTTCTTTTTCTAAGATATTTTTTAGGTGATAACTACGGATCTGGGTCTAGACCTGAGATCCGCCAGATCCAATGGATCTGGATTAATTTTTTTTAGACCCGATAGATCTGGGTCGGATTTGGACCTCGGGTTAAAATTTCGGATCTGGATCTGGACCAAACAAGATCCGGCCCATTGCCATCCCTAGCCTCATCTCCTCTGAGGCTGGATTCGGACCAGCCTCTCCTTCGAATTCTTCCGGGCCTCGATCTTGATCATATGCTGCAAAATTGAGCCCAATTATCAATGGGCCCAGGCAAACACCAATGCAAGCAGTCATTATGCGTAGTCACCTTCTCATCGGGCCGTTGCCAGTACCTACTCGGGTGCCCATCGGGCCGCAGCAGCATTGCCCGCGTTGTATCCATCAAACCCCATTTCTTCATCCCTTCCCTCTCCGCAGCTCTAAATTCCTCTAATTCAACCCTATACATCTCCAGATTCAACCCCTCCAGAATCGTCTCGTTGCTGCGGAGCGGCCGCCGCCGCACGCAGTCGCCGCCCTCGTTCCACGCTCCGCCCTCGTAGTGCGACGGCGCGTAGGTGCGGAGGAGCGTCAAGCCGCCATAGTTCTCCCGGCCCTTGATGGCTCTGAACGCCGTCTGGAAGGCTCGGCGGTAGGCGTAGTCTATGGGGAGGTCGGTGATGTTGGGGAGCTGGCAGTAGCGGCAGCCGACGGCGCGGCGGTTCTCGAGGTAGACAGCGGTGCGGGCGAACCAGTGGCCGGCGTTGAGGATGAGAAAGTCGAACTCGTCGATCTGACTCGTCCATGACTCGTCCAACTCGTCGAGGTAGAGGTTGAACACCCCGGTGTGGGCCGGGCCGTCGGGGTCTCGCTCTTCGGCTCTTACTAAAAATGGAGACCAGAAATATGCGAGGGTAAAATTGTAATTTATGTATTTCCAGCGTTTGAAGTGGTCATCGGATGTTGCTGACACGTCGATAGGGTACTCTACCTGAATATTTTAATGTTAAACTAAATTACAAATACATATCAATATATTTGAATTTGCGATGAAGAAGAATATGGAAGTTGTAAACCTAAATTTCATGCATGTAGAAAGAAAAATCAAAAATGAAATGACAGAGCACTACCTCATATACTAGCGTGGGTATCTCGAATATCTCGATATACTTGCTATATTATCAAAAAATAATTGATATGCAAAGAGAATATTGTTTTATTCAAACAGTAAATAATATTATAATAAGGTTATAATATCTATGTCTGAACAATGAGGGCACATGCACTGTTCGGCTTTTCTGACTTGGATTTTAGATATTGTACCTTCATATGGGATTTACTAATATAATTTCTTAAGCCTCAAGAGAAAAAAAATTCATAAAATTAATAAATACTCCTTTGTCCGCGTATTTTGTCCACGGTATCTTTGGTGTTCATTTCTATGTTCCGAGAATAGATGTTAAAAAGGTTTAGGTCCTTTTTATATAATGTATTACATCAAATTCTCTCTTAACATGCATTTAATTACACCAAATGTGACTCAATATCTATCTTAACATTCACTTTTTAGTACATAGAAATATGTGTCGAAAGATGTTGTGTACAACTAGATGAATAAAAAAGCTGACCTTGGACAAGAGGCAAATGATGGACTGCATTTGGTTCCTCCCCACAGAGTCCCCAACAAAAGCCATGGACTTACCCCGGACCATATCCAAGAAGTTAACCGGGTCGAGATCGGGTAACCCGCAGCCGTCGGGTTTCCACCTCCACTTCATGAAGTCGGAGTCGGGTCGCCCGTGCTTCATGCAGTTCTGGTGCTCATGGATCGCCCAACACGTGTCATTGGTGTAATACGGAGCACCCGGATCCGGGACCCACTCGCCCGTGAAAATATCGCATATCTCCTTATTCTCGCTCTTCAAAACATGATCATTTGCGCTCAAGTTGAAGGAATAATGCAGGGAGGAGAGAGATGAGATTTCCTTCAACAAGGGATAGTAGTAGTTGAGGCGGACGTCGACTATGGTGGCGAGAATTAGTGCGATAATAAAAGTATGAATATATTGATTATATTTTTGTTTACTGCTCGTAGCTCCATGGATTTGGAGCTGAGTTTCAGAGGGAAAGTGGAGACTTTGATGAATAGATTGTAATAGTAGTATATTATGCATGTGTATATGTCTGAAGTTGGTCCAATAATATATGCTTGCTGACTAGTATTATCGATAATGTCTCCATGTATGTCTCAATAATTATATATATTTAACCTATTTAAGTAAGTTGTACCTTTCTTTCTTTTTTAATTTTTTTGATCGAGTTGGTAACAAGGATCTTCTGATACACGTGGTTGAAAAAAATACTACTAACTGAACAAAAATATTCACAAAACGAAGTTTATTTGGTTAGACGTTTCAGCTTATGTCTGGAGTTAATTTGAGTAATCTCCAAATGTATGTTAAAACTCAAGAGAATTGAAAAGATGTATATTAAAGCATGCATTCGAAATTGTCCCACTAAGCTGAGTACTGAATCTTTATCTATGTTGCAGCAAATGAACAGATCGTAAAAAGTAGTGTCGTAATTTAACGCTTGGATCCTCTGTCCCAAATTCAATGTCTCTCAAACGTGTCCCAAATCATAATTTTCAGTATTAGTTTTATCCATTTTTTTTCAACAATTTTAATTTACAATTAATGATTATGATTATTTTCTAAGATTCACCCTTGCTAGTAAGACTTATAATTATTTTTTACTAGCATTTAATTTCACTTATTTTAGTTATATTAGGGTTGATAAAATTCAAACTAGGTATATACTACGTAATTCATAAATTTCATTTTTTATTTACGAATGTCTATTAGTCTATATTATACAGTAGTATTTTTTATTTTTATAAAAAAATAATTAAAATTAAATTTTAGGACACGATTAGATACCGAATTTGGAACAGAGAATCTCATCCGGTTTTATAGACATATATAATATGTGTATAAATTATAGGTCTGATGAAGATCAACCGGTTTTATAAACATATATAATGTGTATAAATTATAGGTCTGATGAAGATCAATAATCTTACATACTCTGTATCACAAAATAATGGAACAACCATATAAGGTAACCAATACTAAATTTGTACATGAGAAATAAAGAGTTACAATGTTTTTGGCGTTATTAGTGTACCATCTATCGCCTAATTAGTTTGCAATTTCGACATAAAAAGATTAAGGCGCTACCAAACACACACGAAAAAAAAAAAAAAAAAACAATAAAAAAATTTCCAAAACTTTTTACCAATTTTCTCCACTCAAACGTTATTGAAAAATATTTGCTTTTTAAATCGTTTAAATCGACACTTTCAAACACTTATCGTCAATCGTCAATGAGAAAATAGAACCATAATATTATCTTTCTGAGATTCATGTAGTATCTTTCTAATTCATTAAACTCATGACATGGAAAATATTAAAGAGCTACAACATACTTACTCAAATTCTGCTAATCCGTAAGAGAAATTGGCTTTGATATTCTTGATCATAATCTTGAAAGAAAAGTGCAGAATGGAGAAGGATAGTGGAGAATGAGAATGGAAAGGAGGCGTGGCTTTAAAATGAGACTGCAATATTGATGATTCGTCAACAAGATTATTTTGGTGTTGACAGCAAGACACTTTAATTAAATGTGTTTTCCTTTTAAAAATTATTAATATTGTGAAGGACGATTTTAAACATAGCCCCTAATTCTCTCTTTATAGCCACCATAATTAAAATAAATAACATTTAAAATATAAATTATCTATCTTACCCTTGTGGGCCGTAGCTACCATTTTGTTCATCTTCGACTTAATCCCCAAATTATCTTTTCTCATTCTCTCTCTTCACTGCTTGCCTTCTCCGCTATAGTCGCTGGCATCGACGAACGTTTTCATGGTCGGCTAAAACTAATCGCACTTGATTCTTTTAATTCTATTCCGACGAACACCATGTTTATTCTACACCAAATATTTTTTTACATTTTTTAAATTCTATTTTTTCTTCTATTTTATGATGTTAATTTATCCCCAATCGAAGAATCGAGTGAGATTATTGGTGTTCTTTCGTTCTCATCGGCAATGGTGAAGGCATCGATCTTCTTTGGTGATAGGATGGGGGATAGCCGGATAGTTCGATATTCTTGTTTTATCCAAGTTTATTCATTTACACAATATATTTTGTGAAATTCCAGAGTCTTGATTTTAGGGGCTAAATATATAGATTACCTTTTGACAATTTCAAAGTCGGAATCGTAAAATTTATTGTTGAACTTCTTTGGGGGCTATGTTGGAATTTAATTTGGAGTATTACTTTCGTTTTTAAATGTATATACAGTCAAGAGGGAAAATGGAAAAAGAGATAAAAGTCATAGGGAAGACGAAGAAACAAAGTAAATGACGTACGGCTTAATTGGGGGGGGGGAGGGTTATGAGGGTATATTTGTATATTCAGTATTATTTTTATTATTATTTTAAATAGGGGCTATAGTGAGAGATACGGAGGCTATGTTTAAAATTGCCCTATTGTGAATACCTCTACGAATTGGGCTTTATTAACTTGGTGAATGGCTTCATAGATTCTAGGCCCAACTAAATGGTACTTATGGCCTATTAGAATTTTTAAGTCCACCCAATTATTTGGGGTGTTACGGTAAATAAATCTTACCATTAAAAAATGAGAATAATGCTTTAAAGTATAAAAAACCGTGCTTAAATATACATAAAATTATGTTTATTATAATATTATGCTTATTAATATACAAATTGATGCTTAAACCTAATCATGCTTATTGTACCTTATAACTATGATTAAATCAATAATAATCATAGATCTAACTGAAAATCAATGGTCCAGATTTATTCTTATTTCTCACATCAGGATTTATTTCTATATGAATCAAACTCTTTATATATGTACGTATCCCCACGCGTGTTATATTTAATTTTAAAGATTAAATGCATAACAATGTACAAAAATAAAAATAAAAATAGAAAAGGAAAAAGGAAAATGGTAGTATCGTGATTATACACCACCATTAAAATAGGGGCTATAGTGAGAGCTACGGAGTATTATTCACCACCATTGCCCTCCAACTCCCTCCTCAACAACTCTTGCAAGAAATCATTCCAACTATCAATGGGACCGGGCAAGCACCAATGAACGCAGTCGTTAGGAAATGTCTGAATTGCCCCCGCCGGCCGCCCATATTTACTAGGATGCCCATCCGCCCTCAACACCATCGCCCTCGTCGCATCAAACATCTTCAACTTCCCTCCGGTTCCCTCCCCTGCTCTCCGCGCAATTCCCAGCTCCTCCACCTGAATCCTATACATCTCCTTGCCGTACTCCTCCAGCTCCGTCTCGTTCCGCCCGAACGGCCTCCGCCGCGGGCAGTCGCCGCCGTTATCCCACGGCCCGCCCTCAAAGTGCGACGGCGCGAACGTCCGCAGGAAGGCGACGGTGCCGGCGGCGTTGAGGGCGCGGAGGGCGGTGCGGAAGGCCCAGCGGGAGCTGAAGGAGGAGGGGAGGTGGGTGACGTTGGGGTCGGAGCAGTAGAGGCAGCCGGCGAGGGTGCGGTTGAGGTAGAAGTAGGAGGGGCGGAAGAACCAGTGGCCGCCGGAGATGATGACGTAGTCGAATTCGCCGATCGTGGCCGTCCACGTGTCGTCGAACTCGTCGAGGAAGAGATGGTAGGGGCGGGTGAAATCGTTGGGATCGGATTTGAGGGTGCGGACGAGATAGGGAGAGGAGAAGATGGAGATGTTGAAGCTGTAGTCTGTGTAAATGTAGAGCCTGTTCTCGTCGCTTGCCTCTGATGCATCTATGGGAGTGGCCACCTACAATTTACAATCCATGAAAAATAGAAATATAAATTTATTTCCATAAAAATAAAATTAAAGCATATAGCTTCAGTATGAGTTTTGAGAAATACTCCATTTAAGTGAAGAAATGGATACACATGTATGGTTGTACATAACAGAATTTAGTGGTTTTCAAAATTAAGAGTAGGGATAAAGTTTATATATATGCCATATATAATTTTTATATAAATAAAAGAGATTATATAAGATGTATATGTTTAAAAAGAAAAGTGTATTACCGAAAAAAAAAAGGAAGCAACAATTTTTGTGGACGACCGAAAATGAAATGTACAACATTTTTTGTGGACGGAGGGAATATATAGAAGTTGCATTTGTAAATAATTTGAAAGGACTTTGATTTTATTTTCAAATTTAGGTTAAACTCAATTTTTTCTGTCTGGAAAAAAATAGATTGATTGCAATTTTTTTTCCTCATAACAATAAAAATTTTAACCCTCTTCTAATATCAATCGACACGATCTAGATCTTTTTATTGCATTTTCGTGAGACATTTTATGTTGCATCAAGTGATAACATTATGTGTTCATAATATTTTCAAAATTATCTTCTTCTTTTTTATGAAAACTGGCTGATTTTGAAAATATTGTAGACATGTAACAATCATCCAACGATACAATATGAAATGTGTAATACAAAAATGCAATAAATGATCCAAATTTCATATTAGAATCAAGCTACAAAAATAGTGCATTTGCAATTTGATTTGCCACCAAAAATTCTTGCTCAAGGCCACGAAATTTCTAAATATGGGCGCCTACTATATGGTTATTTTCCAGTTTATAGAAATTGCGGGAAAGAGAAAATTAAGCAGCAGTTAGGTGGGTGTGGGCATAGTATATTTATTTCAAATACGAAAAACTCAAGGCATCTTTTTGGACCACAATTACTTAATTTGGCATATGATATTCTAAATTGATCGCAGTTGACAAGAAATAATTTATGCTGCTTTTAATTTAGATAGTGACAAATACACGCTAATCGCTTGCAAGACTACATCAAGAACATCATCAGATGATTAAAAAAAGAAAATATATACTCGATTGGACAATTATATTATCTTATATCTTTGACAAATTACATATTTTACTCCCCAACTCATAAAATATTTAGTTAACAAATATTGTGTGTGAAAAAGAAAATCAAAGTAAACCAAACCATAAATAATCTGCAATCTCTCGTTTACTAATATATATATATATATATATATATATATGGCCCCTATTATTGTATTATTATTACTTAATTATATTACCTTTTAATTACGTACTTAATCAGTAAAAATTTAAAATTATTATGTTTATTATAATAATTAGACGATTCAGTTTTGGATGTAAAATTTACAGCTCATAGATTCCTGCAGATTAGGTGGGGTTCATCAGATTAACAAAAATAAATAAATCAAGAAATAAATAATAAATAAAATTACTAAAACCAGTAGCCTTTTATTTCCCCACCATTTCTCACGATATATAAAGATTAACAATATCATCGTAATTAAGTTTCCTTAATTTTCTTCTATCTCACTATATATACCTTCTAAATTTTACATGATTGTCCTTTTTACCTATCGCACTCAAAGTATCTATCCATTACTCTTGATGCAACTATACGTCTGTACACACATATATTATTTATGACTTTGTATATGTGAGATTATTCCCTTTTTAATGCATAATTGAAAGAACAAATGTTATTGGGAGCAAAACAATTAATTTCTTGTTGCCGGCCGTATAGTTTAGTCTGCCACACATTTCTTCTAACTTTAGTTTTGTTATTTTCTAAGATTCAAGTAGCAAGAATAATGAAATGCATACTTCTATCGTTTTAATTTCTATTAGATTATGAGTGAAAACCGGCTCTAACATTATCACTAAAGACTAGTAAATAAGTCTAATAAATTAAAAGGCGAAAATCCTATGATTTCCATATTTTTTCCTAGCTTTTTCACGTAAGAAATACTAAGAGCTGCGATTAAATCTAAGGTTTAGTTTAACCTAAATGACATCTTACAATTATAAAATTCTAAGAAAAGGCACAAAATTCATTCTAATTTCTAAAACATGCAATTTGTGATATAGGTAACTTTCATAAAAAAATTAAAAAAAAAAATCTCTTGAAAATATTAAGCGTCAATTAATTAGTCAAAATAAACAATTGCAATTATTTCAATCAATCTTTTTCTTAGTTTGTATTGACCAATCTAAAAAAAAATATGTAACGCGGAGAAAGAAGAAGAAGAAAAGAGAAGGACAAAATTACCCTTGACAAGAGGCAAATCAACGACTGCATATGATTCCTGGCGACCGAGTCACCCACAAAAGCTATCGATTTCCCCCTCACCATTTCCAAGAACCGGCCCGGTTCGAACAGAGGCAGGTCGCACCGGTCCGGTTTCCACCTCCACTTGAGGTAGGCGGTATCGGGGCGGCCGTGTTTCATGCAGTTCTGATGCTCCTGTATCGCGTTGCACGTCTCGTTCGTGTAGTACGGCCCCTCCGCATCCGCTACCCACTCACCGGTAAACAGGTCGCACTTTTTCGCTACCGGTGGCAGGGGGGGTGACGTGTGGCCGCCGTAGACGTGGCTGCGCCGCCGTGTGGGGCTGTTGAGTTTGGGGGGAGAGGTTGACTTGATTAATGTGTTTTTCTCTTGATGTTGGAATCCGATTTGGAGAGAGAAGGAGAGCTTGTTGTGAGAGAAAGGGTAATAAATTGGGAGAAATGTGAGGATAAAAGCTAGAGAGATTAGAGGGAGGATTAGTTTTGGAGTTTTTCTTTTTGTAGTTTGGGATTTGGGTAGTGGAATTTCTGAGAGCTTCATTGAAAGTGTGTGTGTGTAAGTGTGGGGAAGATGAAGGAGAGATTATTCATGACAAATTTGAAGGGAGGGAGGGAGATATATATTTGGGTTGGCCAATAATAATAAATTAATTGGTAATTAGATAAAACTATGTATGGTAACTTACGTGATGCAAGAGTGTTTATTTGTAATAGGAAAATTTTGGCGCAGGCGATTGTTCCTATTATATAATCACATATACTATTACATTTGTCCACGATAAACATACACACTTTCCATTTTCGTCTGTTCACAAAAAACGAGCATATTCCACTTTAATATGCAGACCCCAAATAAAAAAGCTTCACTTTACGGTTTGCACTATAGGTGGAACCAAAACTCCATTTTAACATTCACTAATTATAAAAATATTAGTAAAACTTATACCGTTTATGGTAGACGGATGTAGTATATATATATATATATATATATATATATATATATATATATTAAAAACTATTAAATCATGTGTATTTAAAATAGGTCTGATTAATTAATGTTCGATCTATTGAATTTTGACGTATTAATATGTGTTGTATAATGTGACAAGATACATATGGACTATAGTATTACACTATTAGGAATTAGCTAGGATAGTTGTTTAAAGACTATCTTTTCATTTTCCGAAGGATCGAATTTGAAACTAAACATCAGAGTTTGATGAATGTTAAAGCTAATGATTCATTAATTGTGACAAATAGTTAATTATGATTATAAATTCATGATTCAATTGAACTATTTTTGTATAAATTAGACGTTTAAATTCTTTCTTTATACCGAACCAAAGATTATGCCTTTTGTTAAGCGTTGCGGACTTGCGGTTTCTAGTGCCTTTTCTTTTTTGAAATACTAAAGTCTAAATTTTACACTTTTTACCATAGTTTATAGGAAGTATTAGTCTGAACGATTGCTTCAATTGTGATAAATTATCCCATAATTAGTTACTTTTTATTATGAATTGGTAAAAAATCTTTAATTTTTATTTTTGGATATTGCTCAATCAAATTAATCACCATATATTTACAGCAATTTGTGATTATATTGTAATGTACTAATTACATATATTGCTAAGTAATAATTTTCCTGATTGTGATTACAACTAGTTTTTCTTTGTTTGTTGATATACCCATACACTCTGATGACCGGAGTTATGATGCTTTTGTCCTCCAAAGTAAGATTTATCTATTTTGGAACTTGATATTTTAGGGTTGGGATGATAAAAATAAATAAATATATATTTAGATTTAAAAACACTATGTCAATAACACCAGTCACTAAAAAAAATTAAATGTGTATGCGTGTGTTGGCCTAGCGGTATGGGGTTAAGTTCGAGTCCTACGTGGCACGATCTTTAAATTCCAGTTAATTATTTTCAAAAATAAATAAATAAATTGAATGTATCCTAAAAATAAATAAATTTTGCATATGTTTCAACCATTTTCAAAGCGGCGTAGCAATTGCAACTGAAAGTATTTTATTTGGAAATAACCTTTTTTTATCTATTAATAAAACATAAATCGAAACCCCTATTTTTTTTTTTTTTTGAGGGTAAAAAACCATTCATTCATTCGATCATAAGTAGAAACGATTACACAACAGAAGCAATATGAGGAGGACCTCATTACAGAATAAACCACTAGGTCCCTTCACCATAAAATGGGCTGCCATATTCAACTCTCTGCTAATATAGGTAAACTTAATACCATCAAACATCATAGCTAAGCTCTTAATATCTTCAGTGATTGATTTCTCGTATTCGTTAGGTTGTATTTCACCAAGAATCTTTTGAATCAGCCCCTGATTATCGCTGCACACCTCAACCTTAGTGATATGTCGGCTAACGAGCGTTGAAATAGCAAAACGTAACGCCAAACCTTCGAGCATTGTGCTACTTCCTGCTGCTGCCATCTCCTCTCTTGCTGCAAGTATCACTCGCCTATCCTCATCTCTCACCACAAAGCCCATACCAATTTGACACGCGGATACCACCGCTACGTCAGATTCAAGTTTGAGCCATCCTCTGTCCGGTGGATTCCAAACTAGCTCTGTTGTTTCAGCACGAACCTTCCGTTTGATCTTCTTATCGGCGATGGACACTAGCTCCTGCCAGCTCCTCTGTATACGTTGAAGTACAACATCTTCTTCCCATATTCCGTCATCATAATAGACCTTGTTGCGCGTGAGCCAGATATTCCAAGCCACCACCACCGCCAACTCCACATACTCCTTTGAGAATTTATTCATCGAGGCCCATAAGAAATTTCAGAAGGATCCCAGGGAAGCAATATCCTGCACTTTCAGCGCACACAATTTCCAAACGAAGAGGTTTTTGGGCACTGAAAGAAAAGATGAGATTGGTCCTCCACAGCTTCCAAGCACAAGCGGCACGTTGAATCCACGTTCATCCCCCGCCTATTCAGATTGGACATCATTGGTAACCCCTCATTGCAAGCTTGCCAAGCAAAATTTCTCATTTTGGGGCTGACCTTCAACTTCCAGAATTGGCTCCAATGGTTCGAATCTTCTACTGGACAATGATTAGCCTGAAAAAATGGACACTGCAAGCCTGTAAGCAGAGCTAACCGTGAAGCGTCCATGATTAGTAAATCCCCACACTCTGCGATCCGGCGGCAATCTTGGACACAAAGGTATGGCTAAAATATTATCGGCCTTTTCTGGAAACATTTGCCGTACCACGTCTTCTCTCTATTTCCCAAGCTCATGATCAATGAGATCTGCCACCTTCAGATTGTTATCAACGAGATTAGATGTTGCTCCGACTCGTTCCGGATATGGTGCGCCAATCCATCTATCTTTTGTAGCCCTTATATTAAAACCATTTCCCACACACCAAGCCAATCCTTCCTCAATAATAACTTTAGATTGCATTATACTTCTCCAGAGGTAACTTGGTTGTGGGCCAAGAGTTGCCTCTTCCAAATCCTTTTTTGGGAAATATTTAGCTTTCAAAATCTGAAATATAAAAGTGTTTTGGTTTTCGTGTAGACGCCACCACTGCTTGGCCAACATAGCTAAATTGAAACACTTAAGCTCTTTAAAACCCAGCCCTCCTTCCTCCTTCCTCCTCGTCATTCCTTGCCAACCCACCCAATGAATTTTTGATTTCCCTTCTTTCGCTCCCCAATAAAACTTAGCAATGCTCATCTCAATTGCATGCAGAGAATCATTAGGGAGCAAAAAACAACTCATAGTGTAGGTGGGTATAGCTTGAATCACAGCTTTTAACATAGTCTCTCTACCTGCCTTTGAAAGTGTTTGTACCTTCCAAGTTTTGCATTTTTGATCAACCCTTTCCACAATGGCTGAGAACACTTCCTTCTTAGATCGACCTATATTCGTAGGTAGACCAAGATATTTAGGAAGCTGATTCACCCGTTGAGCACCAAGCCTGCTGCAAAGATTAGACAAGACATCCTCTGGGACGTTTCCACTAGCACTCACTTCAGTTTTCTCCAAATTAACTCTTTGTCCAGATGCTTTCTCATATGTACTGATGATCCGTTGGACCTCATCCATTTCCCGCTGGTTAGCTCTGAAGAAGAGAATACTATCGTCGGCGAAGAAAAGATGTGATATGGCCGGTGCACTCCTCCTAACCTTAAACCCATGTATCCTCCCACTCCGTTCAGCATTGTGTAATAAGGTTGAGAAGACATCTGCACAAAGTAAAAATAAGTACGGAGAAAGAGGATCTCCTTGCCGAAGACCCCTTTCCGGCTGAAAAGTTTCTGAAGGACGTCCATTAAGCAGCACCGAATATGAAACAGAAGTAACACATCTCATTATAAGATCCACCCAACCCTCCCAAAAACCTAATTTTAACATCACTTTTCTAAGAAAATCCCACTCAACCCTATCATACGCCTTACTCATATCAAGTTTATAGCAATATGACCCACCCGACCTTTCTTTTTATTCTTCATTGAATGGAATAACTCAAACGCCGTCATAACATTATCGGTGATGACTCTATTAGGAATGAAAGCACTCTGGTTTGGAGAAATTATATGATGAAGAATGAATTTTAATCTATTAGCAAGACACTTAGTGATGACACGAAAAATCACATTACATAAACTAACAGGACGAAAATCCTTAGGAGACTCTGGATTTTTCACTTTAGGGATTAACACAATATGAGTGGTGTTTAGCGAGGAAGGATCAACCCTCTCATTCAAGATTTGAAGAGCAGTATTAGACAAATCATTACCCACAACATTCCAAAAATTTGAAAGAAGAAAGGAGTCATACCATCTGGCCCAGGGGCTTTTGAAGGATGCATCTGGTTCAAGGCTCGCTTGATTTCCTCCTTTGTAAACGGTTTGGCTAGCTCCTCATTCATCTGTTTTGTGACCTTGATTCACTTCCCGTAGCACCAACTCAATATCGCCCTCACCATCAGAATTGAAGAGATTCATATAATAATTTCTTAACACCATCAAAATATCCTCCTTCTTAGTTATCTAATTACCATCCACATCCATGAGTCTGCTAATGCCATTTCTTTTTTACCTCTGATTAGCCTTATTATGAAAGAATTTTGTGTTACGATCACCTTCTTTAAGCCAAATGGCTCTTGATCTTTGGCGCCACACAGTCTCTTCCCTTCTCAACACCTCATCCAGAGCATCTTCTGTACTTCTGATTTTACTAACAACTCGACAGGACTGCAGCATAGATTGGAGTTGTTCTAGCTCTTTAGTCAGCTCTCGCTTCTGCTTTCTCACTTTGCCAAAAGTTGTGTCATCCCATTGCATCAACATTTCCCCACAAAACTTTATTTTATCTTCAAATTTATCATGACAGCTTGCAGACTCCCATGTGTCTCTCAGAAAGGATGTGAACTTCGGATGTTGTAACCACATATGCTCAAATCGAAAGCGTTTATTTCTCTTTTTCCCATCATCTTCATCATCACAGATACTATATTCGAGCAATATTGGACAGTGATCGGATTGATAGCGTTCCAAGTGCTTCACCTTATGCGTAGGATACAGACTCATCCACGATGAGTTAGCTAGAGCACGATCAAGTCTAGCTTGGATATTATCTGTTCCTGTTCTACCATTTGACCACGTAAATTTGTACCCTACAAAGCCCAAATCTTGGAGATTACATTCCTCGATGACTTCTCGAAAAACTTGCATATCGCTAAAAGATTTCTATCGTCCCCCTTGCTTCTCTGTGGACCACATAGTCTCGTTGAAGTCACCCACACACACCCATGGTTCTGAGGAATTTCGTCTCACCCTACTAAGCAAATCCATAGTTTTCCATCTGTTCTCTCTATCTGGCCACCCATATATTCCTGAGAAGAAATATATTTTACAATTCTTCTTTTCGAGTGCTGAAAACAGCATGTGGTTTTGGGAGAAATTAATGAGTGTCAAATCTAATTCCCCGCGCCACAGAACAACTAAACCCCCACTCCTAGAATTACCCTCTCCGTTACAGTCAGTTGCCATGCAACCTTCAAAATGAAGCTTAGTCTGGTTCAACCTTGATAACTCAAGAGACTTCCGTTTGGTTTCCATTAAGAAGACGATCTCCGATTGGTGGTTCGTTAGGAACTTCTGAAGAGCACGAACTGCCGCTGGGTTCCCAAGCCCGCGACAGTTCCAAGCTACGGTTTTCATTGTGCTCGGCGGGGTTGCCTAGCAACACCCGCCGCTGGTTCAATAAGCACATCAGTAATCTCAGAGGTCGTTTTACTTCTTTTTTGGGAGGCCATTATTTCTTCGCTTTCCTCTGACTCTTTCCTTTTTCCTCCAAATTCCTGTACTTGGGACGTTGAGCCGTTGTTCGCATTTTGTCGTTCCCTCCATATACGCACTTTCCTTGGGCTCACTGGGGCAGCATATTCGCTCAACATATTCCCGTTGTCTAGTTCATTTCCTTAGGATTGTATGGCTACTGAGTGTGGAATCTCGTTTATGAAAGAGAGTTGTTTTGGTTGTTGGAAGATGGGGGTTTTATCTTGGGTTATTTAAGTAGTAAAGGTGCTAGGATTACGTGTATGAAAAGTTGGGGGAATTTTATTTATCTGGGTTAAAGAAGCTGGAAACTGGGGATTACTGAGGGTCGTTTTGGATGCAGGTAAATGATTGTGGAAGGATAAAGTTTAGGTCAAGGTAATGGTTGGAGTGTGTACTGAGCCCACATTGTTTTTTTCCCCCATAGCCACTTTCTCCAAAGAGGTTAGAATATCAGACTCTACCTCCATTGAAACCATACTCTGAAAAATATCACTATCATCTACATCTGTATCCTCTGCCTCTCTCACTTTTTCTGTAGCCTTCTCTCGCAATTGGGTAGATTCAGTCCTGCCTTTAGCAACGATCTTCCTTCCTTGTTTCATCGGGGATGCCCGAAGCCAATCCCCATATTTCTTTTCTGTCATCCCACCATTTAGTTCTTCATTTATATCGCAGTTCTTGTCATTATGTCCCAACATTCCACAATTGTAGCAAAAAGTTGGCAATCTTTCATATTTGATGGGCAGGCGCAACTCTTTTTCTTCCACCTTTATTTTAATTCCGGTCCTTAGAGGACGACGAAGATCGATCTCTACCCGGATTCTGACGCTCCTGCTCAAACCTTGTAGAGTTTCTTCGTTGATAGTCAAGAACTTCCCCACTTTTGAGCTCAGCTTTTGTATCACATCTGCAGATCTACCGATCATAGGAATGTCGTAAATCCGCACCCAGAAAGGCACCGACGAAAGATTCATAGCCGATGGCTGAACGTTTGGTTCCACTATTTTCAACACAAGGATGTCTCTGTTGAAGTGCCAGGGTGAGCCTTCTAGAACCCTCTTTGCATCTCGTTCTGCGTAAAACTAAAATGAGAATAGATTTTTCTCGATCTCACGGCTGGTCATCCCCTTCGAAGGGTTCCATATTTTCCTCATTGTTTCCATCAATCCAAAAGAATTGATTGGTCTCTCTGTCCACACTCTTCCGATGAGACACATGCTTTCTGATTTACTCACCACAGGAAGAGTTAGTTTCTGTATAACTAGAGGTTCTTCATCATCCTCCTGACTTGCCCATCGATCGGCTGCACTCGAAGACGCCATTGAAGCCGGTGATGGTTCAGTCGCTCAAGTCACAAAACTTCTGTCTGAGATGCTATCTCACCGTTCCAAAGGGAAAAACACACGAGCACCTGAAACAGAGATAAATCCAAGATAGAAGGAGAACAAAATAGCAAGGGGAAGTAAAGATGAAACGAATGCGGAAGACAAAACAACAGACGGGAAGATCAGAAGACAAAACAAAAAACTAGAATAATCGAGAGAAGAACCGATTAAACTTCCAACCACACAAAGACGGTACAGATACTGCCACCAAAGGCAACAAAACCCTAACGGAGTAGGGACTAGAAGCTTCCAACAAAGATTGAAATGGAGAAACCCTAACCGATTAAACTTCCAACAAAACCCTAGTGGATTTATATTTCGTGGAATATATATATATATATATATATATATATATATATATATATATATATATTTTCACGTTTATAGTTCGGTATTTAATTTGAAATTTTATGTTTTATTCAGGTGTTGCATGTTCGAAAATCTTACTAGCAAAACGAGATGGAAGTTTAGACCTTATCTTGCAATATTACTACAGTATTATTTATGTAAAAAGAAGGTGTCAAGACATAATTATACTACAAAAAAAATTAAGCCCTGCCAAAAAAAAAGTTAAACCCCAAAAGGAAAAATAATTGACGTGGCACTGTCACGTCAGCCGTGGGCACATTAAGAGCTTCCGCAGCGCGCCTGAGTTGGGGCGCTCGAGCCCGGTCGCGAGCCCGTGGCGCGAGCCCAGGCCGCGCTGGCGAGCCCCTCCGCCGGCGAGCCGGGAGCGCGAATGCGAGGCGGGCTCGAAGAGACTTCATCCGCCTGGGCTGACGTCATTATGACGTCAGCCAGGCAAATTTTTTTATTTTTTTTTTAAATTTGATTTTCTGCGAAAAAAAAAAAAAATTAACGTTGGAGAGCAACGGCTCTTCAATGGCTATGAAGTCATTCCCCCCTATAAATTCCCACACACACATACACAATTTCTACACCATTCATTCACATTTTTACACAATTTACACACAAATCCATCCAAAAAAAAATCTATTTCCTATTTTTGCAATTCATCAATATGTCGAGATCCTCCGATTTTTGAATCCGATTCCTCGTCATCCTCCGGCGAACTCGAAAGAGATGTACCAGCAAATCCAGAAGACTGCCGAAATAGCTCGGAAATTAAAAGAAGCCAAGAAGAAGAAGAAGGAAAAAGCCAGTGAGGCTCCAAAACGCCGAAGGTTTCTCGTTCGGCGAATGATCGAACGAGATCAAGCCACAGGAGCGGCCCAACTTTTCTCCGACTATTTTGCTGAGAGGCCAACTTACCCCGACAATTTGTTCTGTTACAGTTTCCGAATGTCGAAGCATCTGTTCTTGCGCATCGTGCAAGTATTGGAGAACCGCGTCGCGTATTTCCAACAACGAGATGATGCAATAGGCAGCCCGGGTTTCACAACGATCCAAAAGTGCACCGCCGCTATACGTCAACTCGCTTACAGAGGTCCCGGCGACCTATTTGACGAGTACTTGCGGATGTCGGAGACTACCGCTTTAGAATCGTTGAAGAACTTTGCAGCGGCGATTCGAACCATCTTCGGTGGTCACTACCTGAGGAAGCCAACCGGAGATGATTGTTAACGAATTTTGGCAATGCACGAGGCTCGCCACGGCTTTCCAGGGATGCTCGGTTCGATCGAATGCATGCACTGGACATGGAAGAACTGTCCAGTGGCGTGGAGGGCCCAGTACACACGTGGAGATAAGGGTCACCCTACCATCATCCTTGAGGCTGTTGCATCTCACGATCTGTGGATATGGCACGCCTTTTTCGGGGTAGCTGGAGCGCTCAACGACATCAACGTTCTCAATCAATCGCCGGTGTTCAGCGACGTCGTCAAAGGAATAGCACCTCCGGTTCATTTCCTCACCAACGGAAGGCAATACAACATGGGCTACTACCTTGTCGACGAGATTTATCCGAAGTGACCTATTTTTGTAGCAGCCCCACCACACGCCACTGATGAAAAAGTGGAACGTTTCAAAGTTTTGCAAGAGGTGGCGCACAAAGATGTGGAACACGCTTTTGGCGTTTTACAAATCCGTTGGGGCATGGTTAGTGGCCCATCTCGACTTTGGTATCGTGATAATATTCAAGATATCATGTATGCTTGTATTATTTTGCATAACATGATAATCGAGGATGAAGGAGCAAACGCTACAAATTGGGCTCCACCAGACGAGGAAGCCTCTACTTCTGCTAATGGTGGAGTGTATCGAGGAGCTACCGGTTCATTTCAGGAGTACTTGGAGCGGAACGCGTCGCTACGCGATAGGACCAAACACAGCGATCTTTACAAGGATTTGGTCGAAGAGATGTGGACGCGTAGAGGCCCAAATTAGCTATGCGTATTTTTTAAATTATTTCTCTTTATGTTGTATTTTATTTGTTTAAATCAATGATCGTTTCCATTTTAATAAAAAAAAAATTCAAAAAATACATTGTTACGATTTTAATTTGAACTTAAATTAAATAAATAAATAAAATCAAAAATAAAACGAATAAAAAACAAATAAAAAATTAAATAATTAATTAATTAAAAATAAGTGAGAGCCCGGGGGAGGGGCTTGCGGCTGTGGATGAAAATGAGAGAGAGCCCCTCCCTGCCGGAATAGTGCCGAGAGCCCCAAAAAGGGGCTCTCGGCTGTGGATGCTCTAAGCATGCACACGGTGGGTAGGAGAGCATTTCTAATTATTCTAGTGCCATGAAAAATATTTAAACTAAATAGTTAATTAAAAATACTTATTTTTATAAAATTCTACTTCTTCTATCCCATTTTACTTGACAAATTTTATTATTATTTAATACTTATATATATTCAAGAAAAAAAAATGTCAAATTGAACGAGACGGAAGGAATATTAAATTTACCCATTTTTATATTGAATAATATCAAATGTGCGCCTTTTGATGAAGACAACTTTCTTATACACTTGTACTTTTCTGAAATTTGTGTGAGACGAGGAAAAAATTACTTGTATTTTTTGTTGCGGTAATTAAGTATACATCGAAGGGAACATTACACATAAAGTAGTAAATTGCACATGTAAAATTTACGTTTTAGCAATGATAATTAAGTATATAGTGGAGGAAAAATTATATTTCAGTGACGGTAATATAGGCATGACTAATTGCGATAGTAAATTGTATGTGTGAAATCTAAATAAAAAAAAAGAAGAAAAAAATACTGATATGTAAAGTGAGACCCATAAACTGATGCATAAGACAAGGAGTATTTTGAGGAGTTCATTATAATAGTAGATAGATTTGATAGTGTTTTATGGAGGTGAATATTTTTTATCATACAAATCATTTTTGGGTAGTCTAGGTGATGCAGACTGTAGTTCGTGGATTCAAGCTCGTGGGCCAAGAGTTGAAAATGATATGGGCTGAAGCTTAAAGATGTTTTTATTTATTTCATAAGCTTAATTTTTGTTATTGTTTTATTATTTTCGGATTTTTTATGGGTTTTATTAGTTAGCTAATTATCAGACTTTAGTTATCAGCTTTTTACTTAGACTATACTTAGTCCATCTTTGGTTCAAGTTTTTTTGGGTATGGAAAGAGAATTAAGTAATTGATTTCATTACATTTTGTTTGGTTTGAGCAATAGGTTATTCATTTCTCTTACTTGGGGGTAAGTAACTCAATCCATTACATTGTTACCCCTCAAAAAGGAGGGGAAACAAGGAGAAAGTGAACCCCCCCTCACAAGTAACCATTATTATTATCATTCCCTTACTTGACTTGATTCCATTCCCTTTCCGTTACCCAACTTGAACCAAACGAGCACTTACTATGTTTAATTTCCAACCTATTTATATGGCTTTTGTAATGGATGAAAACTAGCTTATTGTTGATATATTGATAAAAGAAATATTTTTCTCTCTTTAGAGAATTTTTGGATTCCTCTTGTTTATCAAGGTGAGTTCTTTATCGGCGTATCGACGAGTCAATCACCCCTCGTTCGTGTGTCATTTATCGTCCCCGTGTTGCTGAGACAATACCGCAATTGGGGTATAACGAGTTTATCTAGCCTATATCACTTCTCGGATTCGATCTTAGAGGTATTGAGATTTCTATCGGTATCCAATTGACTCTTCTGCTTGCGTGTTCTATATACTATTGGCAAGGACCGTATCATTATTCATTAGGTTAAGCCTCATTACACGTCCCATTCATATTGGGCTAATTTTTTCGGCACAGTAATTCTAGAGAAGCTTATTTCAGGGATAAAGTACAATATTTAATATGTTAATATAAATTTATTTTTTCAAAACTAGAAAGTCATTAATCCATAAAAACATATTGGTGGTCATATATTAAATGACATTAAGATTGTATCAGTACTATTAATTTAATATAAGAATTGTCAAAGTTGAAAAACAAATGAATAAATTAAAAGGGAAAATATCACTTATTGTCCTAACGTTTGCACATTTTCACGATTATGTCCCAACGTATACAAATTTTCAAATTGATACCTAACGTTTTAGAAAAATCACAATTATGCCTCTTTTCTCACTTTCCAGTGATTAGTGTCTACGTGGCTCGCCGGAATGCCACGGAATGCCACTCTCTTCAGTGTTGGGGATCGATCATAGTCGTGCGATTTCAGCAAGCCACCGCTAAATTTTGGTAGGGTTTAGAACGGTGTGGAGTGATAGTATTTAGGAGTGTGGGTTTAAATTGGAATGACAAAAAAAAATACTTAATTTCCACATGTATAGCTTACGTGGCATTCTGGCGAGCCATGTAAACACCAATCGCCAAAAAGTGAGAAAGGGGATACAATTGTGATTTTTTTGAAACGTTAGGTATCAATTTGGAAATATGTATACGTTGGGACCTAATCGTGAAAATATGCAAATGTTGGGACAATAAGTAATATTTTTCCAAATTAAAATAATTTAAAATCTTACAATTTATATTATATTACGATACTTAAACAGATGAGAAGCTGGTTGAATATACTACTCATAAATTAGTTTAATTAACATAATAATATTCTGACATTATCAATGAAACATTCTAAAATAAAAAATGACTCATTATAAATGATTTTTTTTTATTTAAAAAGAAATATATCCAAACAAAAGATAGACTAAAAGTCAAAAAATAATTATAAAAGGCTTGCTTCGTATTTTCCACGGTAAACGAATAATAATGTATCGCCTCATTATTATTTGATTATTCTCTGTATTTTTCTATTGAAGCTCCCCGCCTCTCACTCTTCATATCCTCTCCTTTTATTTTATTTTTTCAATCCTACAGAGTATTAATTTAGAAGATTATTTATTTTATTAAGATGGCTAGAAGAATTAATTTTATTGATGGAAAGGGAGAAGCTTACTTATTCAATCTTCAAGCAAAGGCACGCGATAAACTACTTGTGACAAATGGCTGGCTTTCTTGACTTCCACCTATTATCTATCACAAGCAAGAGAGTTCTTTTTTTAAATAAATTTTGATAAAGATAAATTATTGTACCTTCTCCGTCCCGTCTGACTCGACACATTTCTATATTTTATACTTTACCAGGCCTGTCTCAATACATATTGAGGTCCTGTACTAATTATAAAATTAGGTTCTTAAATTTTACCAAAATATAACTTCAAATTGAAAAAAAGACGAAAGAAGAAAACGGGAGGAAGAAGAGATGTCGGCGTAACTCAAAGAAGAAAGAGAGTGTGCGGCTGAAAAACCAAAATATTAAAGAGGGAGAGAAAAACTAAGAAATGAAGACTAAAAAAAAAAATTGGGCTTGGGCTTTTTACAAAAAAAATAAAATAGTTGGTTTTGATATATATATATATATATATATATACATATATATTTGGGGGGGGGGGGCTTTTCTGTAGAACACTATTGGAACACCTATTGGATCGGCTCATAGCCGGGCCTGTACTTCACATATATTTACGAAGCGTGTCAAGTTGAATTGGACGGAAGAAGTATTAAGTAAGAAACTTTTCATGCAACTACAAAATGCCTTCACCTACGAAAGTATATTGAAAATTTAATGATTGATTGTTATTAATACATTTTTAAGGTTATCTAATTGACAATTTTGTTGGGGGTGCACTAGTACACAGTATCAAAAAGAATTAGTACCAAATTTGTGCCACTCTAGCTTTTATGTTAAATAAAGGGATTAGATAAACTTTAAAATTAAGAGTAGTGGGTGAGGTATATATCTAAAAAGGAAAGTGTATCAATTTTTATGGACATATTGAACATGAAACTGCAAAACAATAGTACATACTAGCTACATGAATCTTGAAAAATAAATTATTTATAATAAACTTAGAAAGGTTAAAATACTTTTAGGAGTACTTTTGTCAAAATAAATCCTAAAAAAAGACTCTAAATACTCGGTCCGTACATGAAATTCATTTCTTGATTCCAATTTGGTATATCCATAGAAAATGTTTTCTTCTCTTTTTTCGACATGGACCCACATAACCTGCTTACTAAAAAACCTAGTTAGGCTCACCATTACCATTCACATAAATACATTGTAGGTTCATTTTTAATTCACTAACTTTTCAAATATCACAATACACATGCCAAATTTTGAGAAGCACGCCGGCCCACTGGCTCGTCTATTTAGGCATGAAATATTTTGGGCCTACATTTTCTGAGCCCGACCCAACCTAAATTTGAGAGGGCAAGGTTAGTCGGGCCCAACCAACTTTATTGAGAAGTAAATTAAAAAAATAATAAAATTGATCAGGAGTTTGAATAATGTTGTATGTGAGCGTGTATGTCTTCCAAAAAATAACAATAAATTTTATTTTTGGTCAAACCTTAAATAAATTAATCAACGCCAATCATCTATTATCTCCAACTTCTCTCTTCAACAACTCTTGCAAAAAATCATTCCAGGCATCAATGGGGCCGGGCAAGCACCAATGCACACAATCATTCGGCATTACCAATTTTGCCCCCGGCCAATGCCCGTATTTACTAGGATGCCCATCCGGCCTCAACAACATAGGCCTCGTAGTATCAAACAGCTCAAACCTCCCTCCATTGCGCCTCCCCGCTCTCTGTGCAATTCTCAGCTCCTCCAATTGTATGGTATAGAACTCCAACGCGCTCTCCGCCAGCGCGGTCTCATTCCTCTTGAACGGTCGCGTCCGCAGGCAGTTCCCGCCTTGATCCCACGCGCCGCCCTCGAAATGCGACGGCGCGAACGTCCGCAAGAACGTGACGCCGCGGAAGCCACCGGCATCATTGACGGCGCGGAACGCCATGCGGAAGGCACGACGGTAGGCGAAGGCCGGCGTGAGGTGCGTGATGTTGGATTCCGGCTCCGGGCAGTAGAGGCAACCGTGGAGGCGGCGGTTGAGGTGGAAGTAGCTCGGCCGGAAAAACCAGTGGCCAGCAGAGATGATGACGTAGTCGAAAGGCGCTATTTTGGTAGTCCAGCTCTCGTCGAACTCGTCGAGGTATAGATCAAAAGGGCGGCCGTCAGTGGCGTCGAGCTTTCCGGCGTTGACGAGGAAGGGCGTCCAAAAAATGGAGATGTTGAAGTCGTGCGCTTTGTATCGGTACCGTATTAGTTTTTCCGATGGATCCGACACGCCAATCGGTCGTGCAACCTGAATAATCAAAATACGAGAATTTCAGAAATTAAATGTTAAACCTACGAACTCTTCTTCTAACAATATTATAAGACCTAGAGATTAACATGTTTCAGGTTCCTCACCATATACAAATGAGATCCTATAAAAAGTAAATTTATCGTAATAAATAAATTAAAAAATGTAGTTTATGCATAATTATAACCCATCTCATGTTCAACAGTAATGCATGGTTATCATAATCCATTTTTAGTACTATTATAATGTATGGTTCATTATAATACATTTTTTTTGTACATTTATAATGTAACGATTAATCAAGACTGTAGTTCATAAAGTGATTAATGGTCCAGATCGATCACTTCTTATTTTTTATGTAATAAAACTTTTTTTTATATGATCTTTTCGTTATATGATATACTAGTCATCTTTCATATGCACATTTTAAATGTGAGCATCATATTAAAATTGTGTTACTCTCGCAAGGTATGCAAGATCTTTAGGTACACAACTTATTCCAATTTTTTAGTGAATGTGTGCGCTCTAACTCAGTAGTTGACAATACATGATACTGTACATTCCTAAAAGAGATAATTGCCGAAAGAATCATAAACTATTCTCCTTTTATTATATACAAAATATAAATATCTAATCTAAGAATAAGTAAATAAATAAGTTATTCTCATGGGTAATATTGATCATACAAGCGACATAATATTATTAGTGGGTCAAATAATTTGCCGAAAGGCCCCAAGAATGTTTTGTTGCTTCTCCATGCCCAAAACCCCCTTTATTACTATCTCATTTTTATTTTATTTTTAAATAGACAGACATATTACAGACAAACAAACAAAACTAGGAGCAAACCAAAACAAAATCTATATGCATGCTTCCAGATTATTCTATATTACATGAATTCGAAATTTTAATAAATGCTCATGATCTTCTACCAGAAACCTGTCCTATACCTCACTCTTTAACAAAAAATGCTTCATCGCTAATTATAATTGCTATAATAATTGGTTCTTTGGTTTTAACTGTCGGAGTAATACCTGCATCACCAGTAAATTCAATCAAAAATTATTATTATTATTATTATTATTATTATTATTATTATTATTATTATTATTATTATTATTATTATTATTATTTAATTTCAAGCTGAAGCAATTAGACAATAGACGATCCATTGTCGGTTAGTATAATTTAGTGTGCAATTTGGACTCTATTTGGATAGATAGATTATGATGAATTATTGTTGTCGGTAATTTTGAGGAAATAAAAAACCTAAATTCTGTGTTCTCTTTTAAGGAAAAGGTGGAAATAGAAAAAATTTCCCGGACATCAATTTTTCCTCCCTTATAACTCCAAATTTATATAATATATTAATCTCAGCTTGAAGTGATAATATTTTTCAAATGTTAACTTTATTTTTCATTATAGAAAACATGAGATAAAAAAGTAGGGACTTGTGAGATAATATTTTTCACTCTTTTCTTATCTCTCATTTTTCTTTCTATCAAAGAGAACAGGAAAATTTAAATGCCACAATACTAGCAAAGTGATATAGTATATGATAGACAAAAATAAAATAAAAAATAAAAAAATAAAAATAAGAAAGGCTAGAATGCCAACGATCTCCAACTAGAACATGATGGAATTGAATCATCCATCATTTTCTTAGATGCAATTGAAGATAAACCTACACACCATTTGTGAACCTAAATATTCATCCCTTCCCAAAGTGGGTCCCTCCCATAAAATTAATAAATACAATCGCAACTTGTGACCAGGACCACCCCCATTTCATCAATTGCCAAACCAAAATTTTCGCAACTCATAATTCTCTCAATATCAATTAAATTAAACTTTTTTTATTTATAAAAAAAAAATAACTAGTCATATTCACTTTTCTGAGAAACAAATATCACTACTAATTACGTCATATCCACTCATTCCCGCGCCTAAATATATAGTGTACGTTTAAACTATAATCATCCCACCGAAAATTCCGAACATCACACACAAATTAATAATTAAACAATCTAGAGAGAGAGAGAGAGAGAGAGAGCAAACTCTGGATAAGAGGCAAATCAAGGACTGCATGTGATTTCTAGCCACTGAATCACCAACAAAGGCTAACGATTTCCCCCTCACCATCTCCAGAAATCGGACCGGTTCGAAGAGGGGCAGGTCGCACCGGTCCGGCTTCCACCGCCACTTGAGGTAGCCGGAGTCGGGGCGGCCGAATTTCATGCAGTTCTGATGCTCCTGTATCGCATCGCACGTCTCGTTCGTGTAGTACGGCCCCTCCGGATTCGCCACCCATTCCCCGCTGAACAAGTCGCATTCTTCTTCCTCCTTCTCGCCTCCCGCCGCCGCCGCCGCCTCGCATGGGCGGCCGCCGGCGGAGCAGGGGAAAGTTTTGGGGAATTTGGAGTCTCCGATGAAGGAGAGGTATAAGGGGATTGTGAAGAGAAGCGCTAGGGCTAGGATTGGAGCGAGTTTTCGTGTTCTTTTCCGAATTTGGGATTTCACCATGAGATTCGTCATGTGTTTTTATATGGGGAGGAATGATATTTGTGGATAATAGAATAGAATGAGAGAGAGTTTTTTTCTTTGTTTTTTTTTCCTTTTCTTTTTAAAAAGAGAATGAGAGAAAGTTTTGCAGAAAGTACTAAGAAGCATGTGCTTCTTGAGGTCCCAAAATTAAGTGATGGATATGGATGCATTTTGTGTGTGTGTGTGTGTGAGAGAGAGAGAGAGAGTGTCATAAATCTTAATGGTGGAAGATAAAATCTTTTTTCTTTTTTTAAATAAATAAAAATATAAATCGACAGATGCATTGATATTTCTCATTTGATGATTATGTCAAGTGAGTGATTTTTCCTTTAAGCATTGGAAATTGTACAAGTGAACGAGAAATAGAGAATTTAAGATTGTATTTGAATTTACCTATTACTCTCTCCGTCCCATTCGAGAGGTTACATTTACTTTTGGACACAAAAATTAAAAAAATGTATATTTTGTGGTTGAAATGTAAAGTTTAAGTAGGACTCCCCATGTGATTGCAGTGTTTGTTTGTGTATTTATTTACTAAATAAGGAAATATAACATCTTGTATGAGACATCCCCAAAAAGAAATTGTAACGTCTCAAGTGGGACGGATGGAGTAATAAATTATTATTCTCTCCCTTTCATGACACATTTGCCTTAATACACGTGTACAAAAGATACAAGATGCTATCTATGATAGAGAGGGAGTATGAAATTTGGTTTAGGAAAATTAATTATATCTATAATAAATATTTTATTTAACTACTTATTGGATTTATTGAAAGTATAATAATATTTGATCGGCACTTAATTACCTACTCACAAGCATATGTGATAGCTGTAGTAAAGTAAAGAGCAATGCCATAGCCAAAAAGACTAAATCGAAAGAACATGAGTACTATTACTAAGTCATTCGCAGCTCAGTTTGTAAGACATTTATCTTCCAATCAAGAGGTCGGGGGTTTGAGTTACCTCGGGTGCGTGAATGTGTGAGTGTGTTATGTTTGCTTGATATTAGAAAAAAAAAATACTATGAAAAATGATTGCAAAATCAACAAAACAAACAAAAGTAAAAGGGCGAAGACAATGGGGAGAAAACTACCCTAGAGATTCTCCCATAAATTTCGATAAATTTACAAATGAAACAAGCTCAATTAAAACAATTTATGGTCAAATTATACTTGCTTAGGGCGATCACATTATTAGGTTTAGCTCCATATCGGACGACTAACCCCTTGGATATTATAAGCTTAATTCTTGTCCCCAACCAATAGCTAGCGTAAAACTCCAAAATGAATAAAAGATCATCAAGCCTTCACTCGAACTCTCAATCTCCCGGTTTACTGAATACGAGTGCCTATTGCTCTAAGTCTGGTGCCGAATCTCCTCTTCCAAATCTCGACCCAACACAATAAATATGTATAAATGATAGCTAGTGAATTAAGCATGCAAATTAATCAAGTGCACAAGGAAGAAGTAAGAACTCAATTCATAAATTGATAAAATCAAATTTCAATTCATCACCATATTGTCTAATTCCTAGGATAAAGGGAATTTAGCTACACATAATCATGCTAAGAGATAGGATATGGCCCAACTACTAGGCCCAAGCATCAGGCCCAATATAAATGGGCCCCGATATTAAGCTCGGCCTATGCAAGTTCGGCCCAAGTAAGAAAGACTTCTTCACCAAGCAAGGAAGACTTCTTGATCGACTACAACTCAAACTCCAATAGAGATGTAGAAGACTCGGATGTCTACCATAAAGATCGAGATAAACTCAAAGAGTCCTTATAGGAATAGACTTTGTATTAAGGTTGAACTTGATATGATCATCTATAAATAGAGGTTAGAATAGAATGAGGAGAGAGAGGAAAAAAGAAAAAGCAACCTTGTAATCAATACTCATATTATTCAATAAAATCCATACTCTTGCTCCGTAGAGGTAGATCTATCCTAAGAGATCGAACCACGTTATTTCTTTGTGTCCTTTTTACAATCTCGTTACGCTCATTGAATACCCTACGAAAATTAGATCGATCACTAAGCATATTGAAAGAAATGATAAAAGAACAAAAAGTAGAGAATTTGAGATAAAATACTACTCCATCCGTCTCACTATGATTGACCCATTTCCTTTTTAGGAAATAATTAACTCTTAATGGTACAATTAGTAAATCCCTTATTACACTTAACTTTCTATAATTAAATCTCACCATCCACTCACTTTTCAGTACGTATCCCAATATAATTTATATTTTAAAATTTTAAATTATCATAACTTGATCGTTTGTTCTCGAATTTTTATACCAAATTAAAGGTCTTGATACGATCTTTCATTTAAGATCAGACATTAATATGTTTTTATGCATCTATGATGCTCTGGTTTTAAAATATGTCTAAACACATAAACAACACTACACCCCTACATAGGGCTGCAAACGAGTAGAGCTACTTAGGACATACTCGGTGCTCGATTTGGTAAAAGCTCGTTCGAACTCGAATTCATTAATAAACGAGCCGAGCTTGAGCCCGAATTCGAGCTCGTTTAATTTAATGAGCCGAGCTCGAGCTCTAGGGTGTTCAACTCGTTTTGCTCGCGAACATGTTCGGCTCGTATGTTAATCGAGTATGTTCACGAGCATGTTTGTGAACTCTTAATCGAACCTCTAATCGAGCCTGTAAACGAGCTTTAGCATTTAGGTGTAAAATTAATTTCAAATCATAACCAAAGCTAATTAGGCACTACACCACAATTATTATTAGAAATATTAACTTATAACATTAATATATATTGCCAATTATCATCAATTCATTTATTATATTGTGTATTTATTTATTATTTTATAGTATTAAATAATTTTAATTTTTGTTTGATGAATTTTATTGTAATTTATGTTCATTTGGAATGTTAAAAGACAATATTTTAAATCATGTCTTTTAAATGAGCTTAAAATCGAGATCGAACTCAAGCTCGAATTAAAATTCGAGCTTTTCACGAGCCAGATTCGAGCTCAAATCCGAACCGAATTCGAGCCGAACCATTTATCGAATAGTTAGCGAGCTGAACTCGAGCTCAAATCGAACTCAAATTTTTACCACGAGGGAACTCGAGCACAAATTTAAAGCTCGAATCGAACTCGAACCGAGCCCGAACATGTATAATATTAAACGAGCTGAACCCGAGCCTGCCAATACTTGGCTCGGCTCGGCTCGTTTGCAGCCACACAATACACTTTACACACTAATCACTTCCGTCATAAATCCGGTACTGAAAAGAAAGGGGTCGATCATAGTGAGACGAAGGGAGTAAAATTCTTGATTTTGAATCTTATGATCTGGATGTGATAGGATGTGGCCCAGTGGCCCGGATCAGCTCGGCCCATTCCTAATTTCCCTAGCCCAATCCAGGATGAAGCCCAATAGCAGAAGTCAAGAAATTCAGCCAACCACTCCCGAGGTCAGAGTACGGACGACAGCACCCACGATCTCTCAACCACCCCTGACCTCAATTCTCTATAAATAGAGTATTTTGTAAGACAAAGAGGAGGACGGTAATTGCTGGCTTGAAATACTTTCAATACAAACATTCTCATTTCTCCTCCGTGGATGTAGATCTCCCCAAAGATCGAACCACGTAAACTCTCGTGTTCTTAGTTTTTTGTAAATCTCACTATCACGAAAACACTCTAAAATCTACGATCGATCACTGGCGCCGTCTGTGGGAAATTGGAGCATTCTCTTTTGTGAAACCGATCAGCGCGTTTTGAGTGAAGATACGATAGTGAGACTAACCCGCTCCGCCACCACTGCTGCTGCCGCCGCTGCCACCAAAGCAAAACAGAAACAAGCTGACCCCTTCACCAATCCGCCTTACACGCCAGCCAACGAGGAAGAGGGTGACGTTAGTCAAGCTCAGAAAATTGCTTCCCAAATCCGACGTGACCAACAACCCATTCGCCGAACTCCTGAAGGCCATCTGGAAGATGTCCCGTCTGGAGATTCAGCTAGCAGCGGCGGGCCCAATCAGGGTGGCAGCCGACGCGGCAACGCCGAACTCCAACCCAAGCTTGGAGACGCACTGAAGGCGTACCTGGACCTCCACGAGCAGGACTTTCGTAAGTTCGTCGATCAACATCGACAATAAAGTCAAAACAGAGAAGACGGAGTCGAACCGTCATAAAGGCGATCCCCAAGTCTCCAGATCGTTGGAAACAGGGAGGCCGAACTTCCCTGAAGGCGACAGAACAATCGCCGTGGGAACGATCGCGCTTCACCTCGGCGCGGATCAACGTCACCTCGTCAAAATGCCGTTCCACCTCGGCGTGACGAAGGAAACGCCTACCAGGGAAGATTCACTGTCTACGGTCGAATCTCGACTCCCTTCACTAATAGGATACTCTATACTCCCCTCCCGTCGACGTATAGAGTACCTCCTATCCCGCCTTACAACGGGTCACAAGACCCCATCAACTTTCTATCCCGGTTCCAATATAACATGATGAACCAGGGACTGGCCGAAGACATTTACATGTGTAAAGTCTTCCCCGAACTGCTAGTAGACAACGCCATGAGCTGGTTCGATAGCCTCCCTAATGGTAGCATAGCTTCGTATGCCGACCTACTCGACGCCTTTGAGCGTCGCTTCTTTGAAAAAGCCGAGGCAAAGATCAGTCCAGCCCAGCTCCTAACCTTAAGGTAGGGGCGGGAAGAAACGATCAGTGATTTTCTGACCCATTTTTATAACGAGAGCCTTAAAGTCGATCGTCTCTCCGACAACGTGCTTATCTCGGCATTCCAAAATGCCATTCAGTCCGGAACTCTCTTCAGAGAGCTCGTAAAGGCACGCCCAATGACCTCCAGGCAGCTATGGAGGATTGCCGATACATTCGCAGAGGCGGATGAGGCCGATCGGAAAAAGCGGGCAGCAGATCGACCCGAAAACAACGATAAGAGGAAAAAAGAGGAGCGCACCGACCATGGGAAAAGCCGCCGAAGTGCCCTCGAAAGGTTACAGTGAGGACCCCTCGAGTCTCGCTTTGGACCTCGGCCCAACCAAGACCGAAGTCAGTATACACCACTGACAAAATCCAGGGCCGAAATATACGAGCTTCACGCAAACTTGTTCGAGAAGCCACCGCCCTTATCCATAGGTGGGTCAAAATGCCGATCCAAGGAGAAATACTGCAAGCTCCATAATGACTACGGTCACGAAACCGAAGACTGCAGGGACCTCGCCTCGGACATAGAGCACATGGTACGCGACGGTACCCTTAAACTGTACCAAAGTCGCGACCAGAGAGAGGCCCGACCTCAAGGGAAGGGCAAAAGAAAAAAAAATAGGGGAGGCAATAACTGTGCCCCCCAAAACGACAAAAGGCCAAAGCACGATGACGAGGATGAGGATGAAGATCAGCCTCAATATAATGCGGTCATCACTGCCATCACCGGACTGCCCGAAGGCACAACGAGGTCATCATTGAAAGTCGAGTGCCGAAGTCAACAGCAGGAAGAACCTACCCAAAAAAGGTTCAAGAGGGACGAGGTCGTCACCTTTTCCAGCGATGACCCAGTTCCCCATGCGGTGCCTCACCAAGATGCCACCATAATCGAGGCCGTGGTGGCCAACAAATTGGTCCACAGCGTATTTATTGATAGTGGAGCCTCTGTGAGTGTGCTCTTTAAAGACTGCTTCGATAAGCTCGATATCGAAGAAGCACGTCTAAGGCCAGTACCCATGCCGCTAAAGAAATTCACGCAACAAGAGACGACGACTGAAGGCATAATTTCACTGCCCGTAACAGTTGGAAAGAGCCCGTTGTCCACTACGAAGATAATCCACTTCTTCGTCGTAAAAGCCAGCTCCCCTACAACATCATCTTAGGAAGGGATTGGCTAATAGCGACGAAGACGATCTGCTCGGCCTACCACCTGACGATTAAAATTCCATCTAGAAACGGAGTAATCACACTTCGGGAAACCAGCAACAGGCTAAGGAGTGCATGCAGGTCGCACTCCGAGGTGTTAGGAATCAGCACCCCCAAGCATAGCAACTACAGAAACCCGAAGAGGTGGGGAGGACGTCGCCTCCATCCGTCGAGCCGGTAGAAGACGTCGCATTGTACGAAGATGACCCTGCCAAGGTCGTCAAAGTAGGGTTCGTCGACGAAAACGAGCTCCGAAGTCAACTTATCCGGCTACTTCGGGAATATAGAGATGTCTTCGCTTGGTCGCCGCTAGACATGACCGGGGTGGCACCAAGCGTCATCACTCATCACCTCAAAATCGATCCTGAGGTGAGACCAGTTCGGTAGAAGCAGCGAGCCTTCGCAGCTGAAAGAAATCAAGTGATCCATGACGAGGTTCGGCAACTGCAAAAGGCCGATATTTAATTCGAAGTAAAATATCCGACCTGGTTGGCCAACCCCGTGATGGTGAAAAAACAAGGAGGCGGGTGGCGGATGTGTATTGATTACACTGACCTTAATAAGCACTGCCCAAAAGACTGCTACCCCCTCCCCAACATTGATAAGAAGGTCGAAGCTCTTGTTGGCTACAAGGTGTTCAGCTTCTTGGAGCTATACAAGGGATACCACCAAGTCCTCATGAACGTCGAGGACGCGCCGAAGACCGCCTTCGTCACAGACTTCGGTGTCTATGCATACAAAAAGATGCCCTTCGGACTGAAAAATGCTGGAGCTACATACCAAAGGATGGTCGACAAGATTTTTGAAGCCCACATTGGTAGTATTGTCGAAGTGTATGTAGACGATATAGTCGTAAAAAGCAAGGAAATCGCCACTTGTGTAAACGATCTTAAAATTGTTTTCAGCCTACTTTGTAAAGTGAACCTAAAATTAAACCCAGAAAAGTGTACTTTTATGGTCCGATCTGGAAAATTTCTAGGGTGTTGGGTTTCACGCGAAGGGTTAAAAGCCAACCTATCAAAAGTCCGATCCATCCAAGAAATGCAAGTGCCGAAGTCAATCCATGACGTGCACAAACTGACGGGCTGCCTAGCCGCCCCGAGTCGTTTCCTATCCAAGGCCGCCGAAAAAGCAACTCCCATTCTTCAAAATACTAAGAAGGCGCCGAGCTTCGAATGGAACGACGAGCACAGGGGAGCTTTCGATGGCTTGAAGAAGTACCTCGCAAACCTCCCTACACTATCTGTACCAAAAGAGGGCGAGGTCCTCTCCCTATACCTCGCCGCTTCAGACGAGGCAATCAGTGCAGTCCTGGTGCGAGAAGAAAAATGCCATCAGTTACCCGTCTATTTCATAAGTCGAGCCCTAAAAGGGCCGGAGATAAGGTATCAACCTTTGGAAAAGGTCGCACTTGCATTGGTGAATGCAAGCAAGGAGACTCCGACCGTACTTCCACGCACATCAAATACAAGTGCTGACCGACCTCCCACTTCGGCAAGTGCTTACAAAACCAGAAGCGTCCGGACGAATCGCTAAATGGGCTGTAGAACTCGGCGAGCACGCGATTTCCTTTGTACCTCGCCAAGCCATTAAAGGGCAAGCCTTGGCCGATTTCCTAGTAGAAGCCAAGTTCACGGACGCACAACAATCCGTTGAACCTACTAAGGATAAATCAAAGGCCGAGGCACCGAAGCCACCGCCGCAAGACTGTTGGAAGGTCTATGTGGATGGGGCATCAGGCAACAAAGGAAGCGGAGCCGGGGTCTTACTCATCAGCCCGGAAGGAAAGGAGACCGCCTACGTACTCCGGCTCAACTTCCCTACCACAAATAACGAAGTGGAGTACGAAGCTCTAATTGCTGGACTTCGTCTAGCCCAAGCTCTCCAAGTAAGGGCCATTCAAATTCACAGCGACTCCCAAGTCGTAGTGAACCATATACTAGGCAAATACGAGGCCAAAGGAGAACAAATGAAGAAATACCTCCATAAGGCCAAAATCCTACAACAAAGCTTCTCGTACTTCGAGTTGGTGCGAATCCCAAGAGGAGATAATGGGCGAGCTGACGCACTAAGCAAACTCGCATCATCATCAACGATCCCTCCGGTGGAAGAAGTACAGCTCCGAAGCATTGATGATGCCGAAGTTAATGTAGTAAACGAAGATGGACCGAACTGGATGACTCCACTTCGCAACTACTTGGGAAATGGCGAACTCCCAACCGATAAGGCCGAGGCTAGGAAGCTCCTGGCTAAATCCACGAAGTATGTCCTGGAATGGGGAATGCTGTATAGAAAATCCTACCTCCAACCTCTCCTAAGATGTGTGGGGCCCAACCAAGCGAACTACGCACTGCGCGAAGTCCATGAAGGCTCCTGCGGCAGTCACATCGGAGCCCGCGCCCTGTCCAAAAGGGTCATGAGGTGGGGGTACTATTGGCCCACCATGTTCCAAGACGCTACCGACCTCGTCAAGCAGTGTCCGAAGTGCCAAATCCATGCCACGGTTCCGAGATTGCCATAGACCGAACTGGCCAGCATGCAAAGCCCTTGGCCGTTCATGCAGTGGGGAATTGACATCATCGGCCCGTTCGAAAAAGCTCCCGGCCAACTACAGTTCCTCATTGTAGCCATTGACTACTTTACGAAGTGGGTTGAAGCCGAACCATTGGCGCGGATCACAAGTAAAAATGCCCTAAACTTTGTTTGGAAGAACATAGTTTGTCGCTTCGGCATTCCTCATGTCCTCGTCTCAGATAACGGAACCCAGTTCACAGATAGGACGTTCAGAGAATGGTGTGACGAACTCCACATCCAACAAAAGTTCACCTCAGTAGCCCATCCTCAAGCGAATGGTCAAACCGAGGTTACGAACCGAACGATAGTCAAAGGGTTAAAAACCCAGCTCGATAAGGCCAAAGGAGACTGGGCAGCGAACTTACCCCAAGTCCTATGGTCGTACCGAACCACCCCGCGGACATCACACGGTGAAACACCATACAGCTTGGTGTATGGAACCGAAGCGGTGATCCCTTTAGAGATCGGTTTGTCGAGCCCCCGAACGCTTAACTTCGCAGCCCAAGACAACGAAGACGGACTTCAAACTAACTTGGATTTGCTAGAAGAAAAACGAGAACAAGCCTACATACAAGAAGCTCGATACAAACAGCAAGTAGCTCGGTATTATAACAGTCGGGTGAAGCATCAGCAGCTCCAAGTAGGCGACTTCGTACTTCGGAATAACGAGGTCAGTAAGGCGGATAAGCTCGGTAAATTAGAAGCCACCTGGGAAGGACCATACCGAGTTCAAGAAGTCCTCGGAAAAGGGTCGTACAAGCTCGCCCACCTATCTGGTGAGCCCATACCCCGTACATGGCACATTACTCACTTGAAAATGTACTTTGTATAAACAGAGAGTAATGTTCAAGTTCATTTAGGTCGTAGGAGTCGGGTCGTCTTGGTAAATTTTGTCTTATTTTGACTTCGTTCAATCAAAATTTTTAGTTTTCACTTACTTGCTTAAATAATTTGCATGCATTTTGCACGTCTCTCTCTCGTTTATGTTAAGTATCTAGATTTTAAAATCCTGACGAGGATAACACAAATAAACTCCGCTCTGGAGTAACACTTAAACGCGCGTAAGGGGACCACCCCTATCGATAAATTCGACAAATAAGGAATCTAAAAGCCTTAACTTTGTTTTCGGACTGAAGTGGCTAACCGAAAGCCTAAACTACGTCTTCGGACGAAGTGGCTACATGAAAGCCTTAACTTCGTCTTTGGACAAAGTGGCTACCTGAGCCTCAACTTCGTCTTCGGACGAAGTGGCTAACCAAAAGCCTTAACTTCGTTTTCGGACGAAGTGGCTACCTGAGCTAACTTCGTCTTTAGACGAAGTGGTTACCTGGAAGCCTAAACTTCGTCACACAACGAAGTGGCTACATGAAAACTGCCTTCAGTTAAAACAAATGAATCTACCTTAGTTAAAGACGAGGATGAAAAGCTTAATTACAAGTACAAAAATTTCTGTTTTATTTGAATGGAAATAAAAGTACAATTGTTACATTAAGAAGACGAAGAACCCGGAGGTTTTGGCTGACTAAAGCTGAGCCAATCTCTAGCAAAATCCCTGCTAGAATTGAAGTTCAAGATATCGTCTACGCTAAGCCTGCCTCTACCTCGTCCAGGAGCCAAACTTCGACCTCTACCTCGAACGCTTTGGCTCGCTCGACCCCGACCTCGTCCAGACGCCGACCGCCGCTCTTGATTGTAAAATTCTCGAGAATGGTGGGTAACGATCCTAGAATCAGGGTCGACAGACCTCGAAGATTCCCCTTCTAAGAACTCTCTGGAAGTATGGTCAAGCAACCTCGGATCCGAATCAAGGGTCGCCGAAGTCGAAAACTCAGGCTCTGACATAATACGTCGCTTTAACTTCGGAAAGCGATTAAGGACTGTCTCATAGATGCTGGCCACATGGATGAGTTTTTCAAATTCACCCCGAACCTGCCAGGAATCATTCCCATATTGATCCTTATAGCTTCGGCACCAAGCCTGAAGTTCCTTGACTTTACTGTAGGTTTCAGAATTGGTGGATCCTCCAACTCGGTGAACAATAGCCTCGTACTCTGTATGCTCCGCGACAATCTCCTTGCAAGTTTTGATGTCGTCCAAAGCTTGCTGGTACTTGTCATCGAGCTCCAGATACTTCGCATGCACTTCGTCAAGCCTTTTCCTGAGCAGTTCGAAGTTTTACTTCAGCTTCGACCTCAAGGTTATCTGCTTGCTTTTTCCAGTTCAAAGCATTGAGCTCGGTTACTTCTACAGCTCGGCGAAGCTCGGAAATTTCCTTCACGAAGTGAGAACCATCAAAAAATTCAGGAGCAGACTACAAAGAATAATACAAGCAAGATTCAACAAAAAGCCATTTTATTTATAGCCGAACACGGCAAATGAAACGCCACCCTAATGGTGACGAAGTACAAGGCTACAAAAAAAAAACAGAAAAGAGGAGAAAGAACATATGAGAGAGGTCAATTTAAACCCCCTCATGGTTTCCTTCATCCCTGCCGACCTCGAGTTCGGCTTCGGCTTCTCCCGATGTCCCCCCAGTGGCGTCGGCGGTAAGGTCCTTTGACAGTTCGGCGATCACGGCCTCCAGCCTATCATCCCTGTCAATAGGATAATTCCGAATCGTAGCCTCAGATAGAAGGCACCTCTGCTCAGCCAGCCGATCCACCACTGGTACCTCCGCTGTGCTCTCCACCAGCACCTCGGCATATTCTCGCAGCATCTCCTCTTCGGAACATACCTCATACCCATACTTGACCTCATCCAGGTCTGGGTAATCCTGGACAATCAAGTCGATAACTGTGGCAGACACCGAAGTGCTCATAGCACCTACCAATTGGGTAACGATCCTACCAAAATGCCGGGACCGAAAAATGCGCTCGGCGAAAGCTCGGAGCATCCCGCCTTGGCCAGCCACTACATGGGCCACTTTCTCCCGCTCCGCAGTGAGCTGGGCCTTCAACTCCGCCACCTCGACCTCCAGGTCGGCCGCTTTCTTCTTCATTTCTTCGGTGGCGGCGATAGCTTTAGACTCCCGCTTCGCCGCCATCTTGGCTTTGGACTCGGCCGCGGCCACCTTCGCCGTAAGATCGGCCCTAGCTGCCTCGACCTCGGTGGAGAGTTTTCGGAATTTGACGACTCCGTCAGTAATGAAGTTCGCCAGGCCTCTCAGTCCGGCCACAACCACTTCGGCCTCCTGCACAGTTAATAATGTCAGAACAAACACATGACATCAACATCTAATATACTGAATTCTACTTACCTCAGGAAAAGACATTTCCCTGTATGCGTCTTGGCCCATAAGCCGATTGCCCTCTTGCACCCCCACTTCGTCAATTGAGGGAAGCCGAACTCCCTCAATCTGGTGGCCCACAATAAGAGGTGGAGGCGAGCTTGCCCAAGCTGCACCATGCGGAAAATTTTCTGAAACCGACCTAGTCAGGTCGGTCGTTTCCTCAGCCGAGGTACCAGACACCATCTGTACCACGGTAGGAGAGGTCCTAGCCCTCTTCTTTTTCCGCTGCACCGCAGCCTGAAGCTCTTGAGGATTCACTGCAAAAACATCATATATTAAACATCAGATACATAACATCTCATTAAATAGGTGAAGCAGGGCCTCACCCAAATCCGCAGACATATTGCTGTCATATGGGCTCAGCACGTACTCCGAAAGCTCGGCCTCAGAGTAATTCCTCTCAATAAGGCCGAGGTTCACCAAACTCACTTCGAGTTCGCTGATGGATTTTTCGGCAACAGGAAGTGCGAACTTGCCCTTGGACCAAGGGTACAGAGGCACTCCTTTAGTCCGGCTTCTTCTGCCAGTTCGGCACTTTGGAGGGTGTATCCAGTTTAAACCTATTGAGGGGTGAAAGGTAAACCCACCCAGTCGGACCCCGCTTAGGTCTAAAAAACTTAAGCAACAATTCTAAGTTAACAGAACCACCAAGGCGACCGACCTCAATGCAAAATCCGACGATCTGTTTTACTGAGGGCGGCGCCAACTGTCCTAAAGAAAGTTCGAGCTTCTCTAGAAGCTCGACGAAAATGTGATTCAACTGAAAGCGAAGACCGAAGTGAAGATAGTCTTGATATACAGTGAAAAATCCTACGGGATAAGAACTACCCCTATCATCTATACGTGGTAGCACAAACTCCGCTGACTCCGGAAACAAAAAATTCAGAGCCAAATTCTGCATATGCAACTCACTCATTGTGGAGGCAATTTCAAGGGCAGAATCTGACCCAACTAGGGGTAAGAATTCGATTTCCCTAAGCCTGGGAGGGACTAGCGCACGGGTGTACATATTCAACCAAACCCTCGCCGGAAAAACCCTAGACGGCGAGGGCGAAATCCCAGCGTCCACAATTACTTACTTGTTGCGGGATTCACAGAAATTTCACGGAATATGGTGTGAATAGCGGTGACAAATACAGAACTCGGACTTAGGGTTTTCTCTCTCTAAAAGTCAGAACAGTAAATTGGGGGAAATTGTTTGAAGGCGTACGCTGGAAGCTTTTATAAGCAAATCTTCCGCCCTTTCAAATCCCGCCTCTTCATCTACCCAGTAAGGACGCGACACGTGCCCTATGCGAGCTGTATTCCAACAGTCGCGACTTTTCAAATCCCGCCCATTCAAGCTCGACCTCGTCTAAACGAGGCGGTATGCATTTCGACTTCGTCAAAATCTAAATTTCGACGGGGCAATGCAATTCAAGCTCGACCTCGTATAAATGAGGTGGTATGCATTTCATCTTCGTCGAAATCTAAATTTCGATGGGGCAATGCAGTTCAAGTTCGACCTCGTCTAGACGAGGCGGTATGCATTTCGACTTTGTCAAAATCTAAATTTCGACGGGGCAATGCAATTCAAGCTTGACATAGTCAAAATGACTCGACCTCACGGGGGCAAGGCAATTTACACCTCTCTACAATGACCTCGCTTCTCCGACCTTTGGGGGGGGGATGTGATAGGATGTGGCCCAGTGGCCCGGATCAGCTTGGCCCATTCCTAATTTCCCCAGCCTAATCCAGGATGAAGCCCAATAGCAGAAGTCAAGAAATTCAGCCAACCACTCCCGAGGTCAGAGTACGGACGACAGTACCCACGATCTCTCAACCACCCCTGACCTCAATTCTCTATTTTGTAAGACAAAGAGGAGGACGGTAATTGCTGGCTTGAAATACTTTCAATACAAACATTCTCATTTCTCCTCCGTGGATGTAGATCTCCCCAAAGATCGAACCACGTAAACTCTCGTGTTCTTAGTTTTCTGCAAATCTCACTATCACGAAAACACTCTAAAATCCACGATCGATCAAGATGCTTTCTCTTCCATATCTCCAATGATGGATGTTGTCGTTGATTGAGGTGGAGGACGGGGATAGAGTGTAGAGATTAGTGTGTGTAGATGAATGCAACTTAGAGAGGCTACCCTAGAAATATGTGCCACAATATGTAAGTACGTATTGGTGAGAAATTTAACTGCAATAAGTTTGGTGAAGGAAAAACAAGGAATGAGGTCAAAATTGTAGAAATACGAATGTTTTCGGCACGGAGCGATCGCTGGGTCCGATCGTGCGGGAGCCCCAAAAATTATTCTTCAGCGCGCGTTCCGGAGATTTATGAGTTGAAGACTGATGAGTCGTAATTTTAAAATAATGCAAACACACTAAATGAATTAAATTTGAACATTGAAAATGAAATGAAATGAATAGTAGTTCAACTTCAACCTTAACCCTGCCCTCAAAAAAAAAAAATAATAAATAAAAAAAATAAAAAAAAATCAACCTAACCACACGCCGATTGATCGTGCTTTAATGCTAAGGCCCAGTACTATTACCGATAAATTGGTTTAAAATTTGTTACCTACTTTTTATTATTCTTTAGGATCCAGAAATACATTTCAAAAGTTAGTACACTTAGAAGGCCATCGCGTTTTTGGGTTTTGCCCTTTCCTTTTTTCTTCATTTTCTCGTTAATTAAATATTCTCTCCTTCCATATTTGTAAACTAAAAATTTTGGGCACGAAATTTAAGATTTTGTGATGCGCGGATGCACTGACGAAACAAGGAATTTAGTCCAGTGGGGTCCAATTTATAACAACGTAAAATAAAAATATTGTAGTTACTTATAAAAATAATTTTTAAAAAAAGAAATACATTGATTGGATCCTTTATAACCTCGTTTTAATACTATTACCTTTAAGAGATGATTTAAAATGAAAAGAAAATAAAATATCCTTTCGAAATTATAAATAATGAAAGGATAATTTTTTTAGCCTCTATTGAATTCTAGTAAAAATGAAAAACAAAAATGTGATTCTTAAAAATGAAAGGGAAAAAAAGAAAAAAGAATTTTGTATGAGTAGATGAAAGGAAAAAAAATGACAAACAAATGTGCATAAGGAGTAGATGGAAGGAAAAAAAGAAATATCGGCAAAAAATTAGAAAAAAAATTGTGATTATTGAAAAATAAAAAGGAAAAAAGAAATAAAGAAATGTGCATAAAAGAATAGGTGAAACACATAAATGTGCATAAGGAGTTGTCAAAATGATATTTTTTTTTAAAGAAATGTGATTATTAAAAAATGAAAGGAAAAATAATAAGATGTTCATAGGAAAAAAAACACTAAAAGAATGTGATTTCTTGAAAAAAGTAGATGAAGAAAAAAAAACAAATATGATTATTGATAAATAAAAGGGAAAAAAAAGAAAAAGAAAGCATGAAACAAATGTTCATAAAGAGTAGATGAAAGAATGTGACTTCTTGAAAAAAGAAAGAATGAAATAGATGTGCATAAAGAGCAGATGAAGAAAAAATAAATAAAAGAAATATGAATAAAGAGTAGATGAAGAAAAACATAAATAGAAGAAATATGATTATTGATAAATAAAAAGGAAAAAAGAAAGCATGAAACAAATGTTCTCAAAGAACAGATGAAAGTAAAAAAAAAAAAGAAAAGAAAAAAAAAGAGGTCAATTTTATTAATTTAGAGAGATATTAATATATCGATAAATTAATATTTTGTTACTTAAAAGAGAGATTTTTTAAATTCAAAAAAATTAGTAAACATATGTATTGAAAATAAATGACTTTATATATGTTTCATTAATTATATTCATGCATCAACCAATTCTTTGTAACCAATTAAATATATTCATGTATAATATCAATTTATTGTATACAATTAACCACTTATTATATTCATGGACGCATATTTTAATTCATTAGAATTACTTAAATATACGTGTTTACATTAATTCGTTGCACTTAAATAACTATTATAGTCGATTAAATATATTCATGCATGATAAATGAAACTTATATTGTATAATAGTAATAAAATATTCATAACACACAACCATGTCTTCTCATCTAAAAGACATAATAAAATCATTCATGAATGATCATGCATGAAACATTATGTGAGTAGACCATCCCACATGCACTCAAAAAGATTTACAAGAGTAGGTTGATGAAATTCAATTAAATTTAAATTTTAAGAAAAGTCAAGTAACAATAGATTCATATTTTAGCAACTTACCATAATATTTATAATAATATTTATGAATTATTAATTTAGAGTTTTAATGGACTTAATATTTATAAAGGGATTTTCCGAAAAGTTATTATCTTATTATCTTATCAAATTTGATGATTTTTTACAAAGGCCCAAGTCCGTACCGAAAGATTTTGTTATTTTAAAAAGGTTATTAATTTATAAAATATTAATTTATAGAGGTTTTACTGTAAAACAAAAATATTAAGTCTCACTAAGTACCAACTCCATTAGGACAACTACATATATTTTTATTAGAATAAACATGAAATTACTAATATATGGACTCCAGTGGGGTCCATTGCCCCCTAATTGGCTTCATCCCTAAGTGGATGTTAAAGTGGAGTTTGAGCTCTGTGTAAAATGAAAACCTTTTATGTAGGGTTAACTACTTAAGATAGTGGATAGCCGAAAAAAGAAAGAATATATACAGATTGTGGACGGAGTAAGAATCACTTAAATGTTACTATTCGCCCAATATGATATACTTTCTCCGTCCACGATCTTTAGATTCTATTACTATATTGGAACGTCTACCATCTTTAGACCATTTTCTTTTTTGGTAGTAGACCCCACAACACACTTTAATACTTTACCACTTTAACACTTTATACTTAACACTTTAATAAAACTAAAACATTAGATGTGCCCACAATTATTCTATTTTAATTTATTAACACATCATTAAATCACATTAAACCCCGTACTGAAATTTTTGGGTCTTAAGATCATGGACGAAGGGAGTAGTATTTTATTTTGCATGGTGTTTTAGTCCGACTGTTTGGGCTGATTTCACTAACTATCAATGGGCGCCATAAACACAAGCATACACTTGTTGTGACAAATGTCACAAACTAAACAATTTTGCCATATAATAAATATATATCTAAAATACTAAATAACTACACACCATAATAAAAGTAACATATGTAATAACATGACCACATTAGCAGTTGACATATTAATTATGCTCACGGTACTTAGAAGAGCAAATTTAATTATGATTGATGATTTATCTTGATTTTGAAATATAAGTTCGGCTTAAAAAAATTACCATGGTATAGGCCTTTTCACTAACTCATTTACGTTTATATGGCTAAATTATGATCAAAATCTTCTAATGTTAATTTCTAACTTCGAAAAATGAGTAATAAAACAAATCGAATTTTGATTTTTATTTATTTTATAAATTTAATGATTTCTATATTAATTTCTATGATACTAGAATATAAAACAACAATAAAAAAATAATGCCAAAAATGACGAAAGTGTCCACGAAGGTGCCCATCATATAGGGAGTAGCATATCATTTCTCTCTTCAAAATTTGTCCACTTTGTTATGATAATCTTCCCGCTTCAAAGAATTTACTATTACCTATTGATGTATTTCATCGAGCGAAGTAGTTAGTTTCTAGATCATTAATGTTTTGCGTCTCTCGCTACACAAAATTATATGGCGTGTATAGTTACATCGTAATCAAATTGTGTCAACAACACTGTTTACATAATTTTTTTTCTATTTAGGGTTTAATTTTTTTTAGAGGCAAAAATTATTATGCTCATTTTGAGGATAACAAATCAATATTTGCCCAACATATAAAAACATTCAATATTTGCCAATTTTTTCAATTTTGGGTCCAAATACCCTTATGACATCATCCACATGCTATTTCCCTCAATTCTCTCTTCCTCACATGGGAGTCATGGGACACCTTTTTCTCTCTCCTCTCTCTATTTTTCTCAATTCCAAGTTTCCAACACATTCTCTCTCTTCTCTCTTCTCTCTTCTTTTTTTTTTTCCTTTTTTTTTCCAGATTCCCTTTTTTTTTCTTTATTTTTTTATTTTTTTTTCTAGTTTTCTTTATCTATTCTATTTGACATATTCTTACATTCTCTTCAATTATACAAGCATTTGAACAATTTCTTATGTTTTACTTGGTAAGAAATTTGACAGTTTAATTTGTTCTAACTAGCAAGAATAACCAGAAAATCTTACATTTTCTTTAATTTATGTAAGAATTGAAAAAAATTCTTATATTGAACTTGGAAAAAAATGTCAATTTGTTACCAATGTGTAATTTGTGTAATAATTTGACAATTTCTTATGTTCTGTTTTATGAGCAATTTGTATGCGTGGTCATAGACTTGGTAAGAAATTATCACAAAAAGAATATGAACAACCAAAAAGAACAAGAACAACAAAGAAGTATAAGCTTACCAAAAAAAATATATATTTAATTGTACGAGAGGATGGTAAGAAATCAACACATTGGTAAGGAATACACTCTATTTCTTACCACTTAATCATTTAAAGCACTAATATTAGTTTTAGACATGATAATAAATTACACGTGTTGGTAATAAATTATTAATTTTCTTACCAAGAACCAGAAGAAAAAAAAAACTGCAGATTTGGTAAGAAATTAATATCTTTTCATCTTTCCCGTCTCATAGTTGTCGTCAACCGAACACTTCCTACGATAAGAAATGATGCAGTTCTTACATAAGTTGAAAAAAGGTAAGAAATTATCAGATTTTTACTAACTATCATTATTAAACATAGGTATTTAAATCTGAACCCCAGCCTTATAAACGCACCAAAATCATGTTTTTTGCATTTTCTTACCACGAAATTGCAATTAATGCAACAAAACAGGTCAAGAACAACAATAGTCATCAATTTTTAACCCTAAAAGCCCTATTTTTTTTTTATTACCAAACCAAGGTAAGAAAAATGCCAAATTCTAACCAATTATTATCAAACAAAATAATATAAGAAAATGCCAGATTCTTACTAATTATCATCAATTTTAATTTGGTAAGAAATTGTCATTTTCTTATCCTTCTCCAACTCATTTTCTTACCACGAAATTGCAATTTTCGCAACAAAAAAGGTCAAGAACAACAATAATTATCAATTTTATACCCTAAAAGCTCAGACTTTTATTACCAAACCAAGGTAAGAAAAATATCAGATTCTTACCAATTATTATCAAACAAAACAAGGTAAGCAAGAAATTGATTAACTTGGTAAGAAATTTCATACCAATTTAGAAGTAAGAAATTGATTAACTTGGTAACAAATTTCAAAATTTCAATTTCTTACCAAGTGGTAAGAAATTGAAATTTGTTACCAAGTTTTACCAAGTAATTGGTTATAAATTTCAATTTCTTACCAAATTTATTTGTACCAAATTTATACACCAACAATAGAGTTAAATTGTATTTCTCTCTTTAATCCCTACATCTCACATTTAAATAACAGAGGGAAAAAAAAAAAAAGGGGGGAAGAAGAAGAAGACGGCTCCAATTATCAATTGCAAGGATAATCCTCTACTCCAAATAAGCAGCAAAAATCACAGCAAATATGTAACCAACAAATCAAAAGCACCAAAAAAGAAGAAGAAAAAAATTAGGAGAGGAATTACATGGACAGTGAGCATCAATCAAGAAAGAAAATCAAAGGTTTTCTACATCTCATCCTCCTAACCCATTTGGCCAAGAGATCGGGCAAGTGGGAGAGGCCAACATCTTCTATTGGTTTTAGAACTAGAAATCGAGGAGCAAGCAGAAGCAGCAACCCAACCTCCATAACAACAAGCGTCGTACGCCGCTGGAAAGCTGGTGGGGGTGACTGGAAGGCCGGAATAGTCGCCGATGGCCAGCGGCGGATAAACCCTAGTTTTGGGTCAGTGACGAAATCTAGAAATTTGACCACTAGATTGTGCGAAATTGAGAGACGATTTCAATGGTATAATTTTCGTGATGATTTGTGTAGAATTGAGAGTGGGGTAGATGATTTTCGATTGAGAGAGGAGAGAAAAGATTTATTATTTTCTAAGGAAACGAATAAAAGTCAAATTTCAAATATAGTTAGTCTCACGACGATGTTGACAATAGATACGTATAATCACATTATCAGTATATGTGTTCATGTGTATATACACATAAAATATCTCATGCATTTACACTACCACTAAAATGAATATCAAATGTCAAAGTTGAAAGATTGTTACGTCTCTAGAGGACTGTTTCTGATTATATTGATTCATTTTCCCATTGAATTATTTGAATAAAGGAACAGATCATTTAAAAGTTATGGTGATATTTCAATTCCGTGCTACTAATTGTCATTTGAAAATTAACTAATGTGGATGATAGCTCTTTTAATTGTAGAGATTTTAGCACCTCATATATTTCTGTTCCTTGCTGAAAATTGTCACTTTAATATATTAAATGATGGGGGACCATAAATTAGTGAAAGCAATTGATAATTTATTTTTTTTCTGAAGAAATAATTGACATTCTCATTTTTCTGTTGGAATATAATTTAGCCACGTTTTCATAGAAAGAATAGAAGATAGTAAATGTCAATTTCTCCTGGTGCATTGAATATAGATTATATTCTCTTGTAAAAATTAAAATTTAATTTAAACTATTGATTTTCTTATAATTTAAGGTTGTCAATAAAAATGCATTAAACAAGTACTCCATTATATGACGAATTCGATTTAAATCAAACATATTTCTGAAATTTGGACTTATAGCATCTCAATCACAGAATCTACTCCACCAATTACTATATAATATATCCCAATAGTATATTGTTATTATAAATATTATTCTCATTATCATTACTACAAAATAAATTTTGATGAAATGAAAAAAAAAAACTTTGTTTATAATTATAAAATTGAATTAAAAATTTAAAGACGACGTAAACAAAATCAAGAGATGAAAAATACAAATAGAAATATAATGAATAGATAATCAATTTTTGGGTTTACTTTGTTTTACTAATAAAAAATCATGAGCACACATGTAAAATGGTTATAATATATTTTATTTGATTCAGTACGATTTAAAATGTATGAAGATAGTCTATCATCATACAAAAACAAGATAAAATAAACATGTACTGTATGATATTGATGATATATATGTTAATTTATAAATAATCTAACCATAAAGTGATTAGCCACCACGAACACGAAGAGAGCACATTAAGTTTGTAAAAAACATGTCATTAATTAATTAATATTCAAAATAAATATATAATTAATTGAATAATGCAATTCTATCACATTATGGCATGCTTAATGGACAATCATAATGGGAATATTATCAGTCAATGCTATGCTAATGATATTCAATAAATATTAGTGATCGAATCAATATTTGGAATTTGCTATAGCCCATTTGAAAAGATTGTTATGTCATTTTGTTAGATAGGAGACAATGATTGATTTCGATAATTCGCCAAAATCACTTAAGTCAAATTTTCAGTTATGCAAATAGAGGCAAGTTGAATTTAAATATTGCACAAGACTAATTTCATTACTCCCGGACTAGGTTGCATAGGTGCGGGGATGCGGGTGCGGGGGCGATACTATACGGATACGTGGATATAGATTTTTTAAAATTTTAGGTGCGATTCGTGAAAGATACGTTTATATATTTATATTTTATTATATATATATATATCACTTATTTTTAAAAATAAAATTTATAAATTATATAAATGTCAATTAAAATGGAAACTTCAATTAAACCCATAAGTTAAATACTATATTGATTTTGCAGTAAATTTAAATTTTAAGGGAATAAATATTTAAAAATGGTTAGGAAAAAAACCCAAAAAATAAAATTATTACAAAAATAACCCTAAACACACCGGATTCTCGTAACAGACGCACCGGATACGTGTATCTAATTTTATTTTTAATAGGATTCGCCACGTATCCTCCGCATAACCGATACTGCAATGTGTATTTTTTTAAGAATCTATGCATATAGCTCATGGACTTTTTATTTCCCCCACATGAATGTTTTTAATGGAAAATTATAATATACTTATGTATATATATTTATTCTTTTAGGGAGGAATCGAATACCAAGATCCACCCATTATGCAAAAAGAAAATTGAATAGAAATAAAAATCCCTCTTTTGGAATTGACTTTACTATACATTCATGTCTCTGAAAAAAAAAAAAAAAAAAAACTAGTACTACAAATCAAAGTCTTCTATACTCACTACACCATAAAAATGAAGAAAATAATCTTGCTATTATTTCTAGTGGAATGCTGCATTATCCAAAAGTATGTTGATGGATGTAATTTTAACGTAGCAAAGCATCATATTCATGTCCTTAGTAATCTGCCTTCAAATTCTCTACCATTAAAGGTTCATTGTGCATCTGGAGATGACGATCTTGGAAATCGCATCCTTCATACCAATCAAGATTTTCAAGGGAGTTTTTGTGCAAATTGGTTACCAACGACTATATTTTTTTGCCATTTTTGGTGGGGTAAAAATGATCAAGCTTTCGAAGTTTATCACTAGAAGTTAACTAAAGCAGTTACTCTTGATTAATGGTGGATAGCGAAGAGCGACGGTATTTATTTTAGTAATTAGACTCAACCCATTAACCAAAATAAGAGATATGATTGGAAGAATTAAGATTGAGACTTTTATACTACTTCATGAGTAATGTGCTTTTTTTAAAATAAAATAAAAAAAACTATTAATGCATTTGAAATAAATCTTTAAGTTGTCTCATAGATTTTGCTTTAGTTAATCTTGTATTTTTAAATCATATCGAATATTATTATTGATCTTTCCGTTGCTATAATGTGTATATATGTATATGTTACAACGTTCTTTTTATGAGATGTATGCGCTCACAAGCATTGAGAACTTTAATATTGTTAAAAAATAATGATCCCTTTAAGAGGAAATGAAAAGTATAATCCGATGTACAGATAAAGTAATTATTTGTCATTTGTTTGCATCCATGTTTCACCTAAAAGTGCTAGTAATAAACTAGGTCTGTAGGCCCCGGTAAATAGTCATTGGTGTGGGGGGGGGGGGGGGAATACACCAATTAGCCAACAATTTTGATTTTTCAAAACAATTTGATCTTACTGAGTCGTCACTTCAGTTTATCAGAGCAGTTTAGTTTTTTCAGCTCAATCAGTAAACTGCTGAGCTTGCAAAACTAACTTGCATGCGGAAGTTTGGTGGAAAGGTTGGCTAACTGTTTTCAACACAGTTTTCAAAAGATTTCAGTTCAGATAACTGCTCATGCAAGACAGGTTACAGTAGTGCAGGTTGTGAACATGCAAACTGTGTAAATAAAGATGTAAAAGTAAATAGCAAGAGAGAGAAACACGAGGAGTTTTTATCGTGGTTCAGAGTAAACAGCTCCTACGTCCACGCCAGATCCCGTCGAATCTGTAATCCCTTAACTTGAGATATTCGCTCCTTTTAACACTGGTGGAGGTCCAGTCCAAATTCAAGTCTTTCTTTAGACTGAATCTAGCACGATTCTTGAGTCGTGTCTCTTCTTACTTTACATACAATCTATCATACAATCTTACCAACGCTAAACAACTAGCGCTAATATCCCAACTAGAAAGCTGTGAATAGCTATCGTCGTTAGGAATACTCAACTCAATCAACTACACTAAATATCAACTGTGATGGTAGTGAGAGTGTGTGTGATGTGTTCTAGTAAGACAGTTTCCAGAGAGATCAGAAATCTATAAAGATCAACACTTGGGAAAGCTCTAGTGATTTCGAGTGTTGATTGAATGAATTTTAGCTTGAGATTTCTGCAGCGTTTCGGCTTGTGTATTGAGTTTCCCCTTTTTTTCTTTCTGGAATGAGTTGAGGTATTTATAGTGAAACATTTGAAATAGAGCCGTTGGAAGTGTGTTAGGATTTGCAGTACCGTACACTGACACAATTCTTGTCGTTGGGTGAGAACAGGTTTCTCAACCACAGCTCAAGTTGGTCTTCACAGGTTGACCTTCCTATACCTCGAACTGTCTTCGGTCTTCTGTAACCTTCGTGTGAAATCTTCCGAGATAGGTAGGAGCAGGTTACATAGACAAATTACCTAATGGAACAGTATGACAGATTGAGTAGATTAGGTACAAGGTTGCACTACTAACCTTGACCTTTACATGAGTAACCTATCCGAGTTAAGCTTGACGATCCAAACACAGAGACCAGCCTGTTCCACTTAAAACCTATATCTAAGTGTGGTTTCTAATAGCATTATCAAAACTCAGTTTCAAAGGGTTCCCAACAATTTCCCCCTTTTTGATAATGCCGAAACCCTACACTTTACATTTTGGCTTAGAAATTGAATTAAAAACAAATCAAAGGTTTGATGCCCAGCCAACTGCATGATAATAAATGTTAGAAAATTTTAAAGCATAACATGCAAAGGCCTGGACAAAGAGAGATTGTCATCAGGAACAAAAGATGATCATAATTCATTTATAGTATCAACTGAATTGATATGCACAGATTACAGAGGGTTGATACATGAAATAAATGAAAGCGATCAGGTTACTTCCTTAATGACTTGAATTTATCTTCAGCAATCTTGTCTAAGCTTACAGTTCCCATCGCTGCATATATGATGTCGCGAATCGACCTGTACTCGTCACAGTTTGTGATTTTGCAACCATACAGAGCTGCGACACTCCTAATGAATGTATTGATTTTGTTGATGTCTGGAGTATTAGTGTCACAAACAGTGGGAGGTCGGAAGGTCTCTTTCTTGGGCGGATTGAGCGTGATCTTGTCTTTTGCAGCTTTCGCCCTAACTCTTTTGATGAATTCGCGATCTGGAAAAGTCTGCAGCCAGTTGTGAAAGGCTGTTTTGGTATTGCCAGTATAACGAGCATCGATTTGCAACCAGTAGTGGTGCAAGATGAATTGGTTGATGAACTCATCCCATATAAGCTGATCTTCCACTAGTAACCAATTCGACAGTTCTCTTTTATCAACCTGTTCCTTGTAGCTTTCAAGTCCTTTGAAGCTTGCCACGCGAGCTTTGTCCCTTGCCCTTTGTTTCTTCAAATCTTCCAGAAACAGCTTCTGCTTGCCTTCATCTGCGCAGTCTTCTGCGGTATATCCAGCTTCTGCCATAAGTCGGATGAGGTTGGATTCACCCTGTGCTTTTTCTTGAGCAGACAGCTTGGAAATAGCAGGATGAGGGGCGATTGACATAGACGGAGCAACTTCTGTTTGCATCACAGGTTGGTCAGAGCGACCTTTGCCTCTGCCTTGAGGTGGTTGGGTAACCTGCAGTTGCGTAACCTATTTCTCCTTGCCTTTCCCTGATTTCGAAGCACCATGTTTTTCCTTGCCTTTCCCTTCCCCCTTTTCGGCATTATCATCAATTAGATTCTGAACAAGGATGTTGAGGGAGGCCTGTTCATCAGAGATCAAGGACAGGTCTGTGCAGATCTTTTCATTGAACTGCAGTAGGGAGTTGATGTTCTCTTCCATCTCCTCCTCTTTCTTCAGTGAGCTGGATGTGGTTTGAGTAAGCTTTGTAGAGAAGTCGTTTACAAGCTTGTTGAGTTGTTCAAACTCGTATTGCAAGCCCTCAATAGAAGATTTGTAGGCGACTTTCAATTCGGACAGCTGGATGGGAAGCAGCTTGTCCGTTTCTGCTCTGAGTTGTGTGGAGATGAAGGTTGCGAACTGGCTTGCCATTACTTCTTTAATAACTTGTGGCATTTCATCCCTTATGTTGGTCAGCATGGCGGATGCAGCTTTATCCATAGCTTCAATCTTGTCAGCAATCTTCTTGTGTTCTTCAACCTCTGTTGCCTTCACCTTGGAAACCTCCTCAATGATGAAGTTCTTCAAGTTTTCTTGCACCGCAGTGAGAGGAGTTCCAGTGGTTGCAACAGAATATATAGGTGCACGATCATGATCGGACTCTGTGTTGTCGCTGTTCCGGGTAGGAGGGGGAATAGGACTGAAGACATCATCCTCCGGAAACCTGAAATTGTAGGAACTGCGATCATGAGTGTAAAAAGGTTTCAAATCAATATTGAGAGCCCTGGCCTCTCTCTTCATCCTAGAGAGAACAAAATTCTTGAAGTAATCGCGAGCTTCAGGAATTGAAGCATAGCCAAAATACTTCCCCAGGGTGTGCTCTTCAATTTTAAGCTGTTCGATGGGATGAATAGGAATATAGACTTCAAATCACTGTATGATTTGTCCTTCCCATCGAGAAAAGTACGCAGCCTGTACGCCATCTCCCTGGTCTCTAGTGTGAGATTGATTCCGGGAAAAGACTCCAAGACTGTCTTTTCAGCATTGATCTCGATTGAGTTGACCAGCATGGCAGCTGTAGTTTTCACGGGATCTTCTTGAACATCATCATCGTCGGATGAGAGGATAAGATTGATGTCGATCTCTGGTGGAGAGCTGAGATGAGGAGAGGCTTCACCGGACTGCTGGTGGACAACAAATGAAGTGTCGAGATTTTCTTCCTCGAAGTCTATCTCGTCCTCCGGTTAAGATACAGTATGACTCTGGCCAGCTATCTCCAGAACTGGAGCCTTGAAGATATCATGAACAGAGGGAATAGGAATTGAAAACTGTGCTTTGGGATCTGTCTGTTCAGTGATGTCTTCGAGTAGAGCGGTGGTTGGACGAGCAGGCCGGTGCTGTACTTCAATGTCAGCAAACTCCGTATGCAACCTGCGCGAGATGGGAGTTGGAGATTTGATTCTCACAGACTTGGGAGGTCTGTCAAGCTATTTGCTGGGGGCATGCTGTCTCTTCCTTCTATTGTCTCGCTGTTCTGGGGGTACCCAGGCTGGGTTGGACCTACCCATTTCATACAGAAATGGTTTGACCATGTCGTCATTCTTGGCAAAAACGGTCATGTCGACCCCAATGATTAATTCAAGCTGCTTCTGGTCCTTGGGGACCTTTTCCTTGTTGAAAGGCGTCATTCCACTCCAATTGAGGTCGGGGTGGAGACATTGAATTAGAGAGCAGATCTTGGTGCCTAGGCGCAGGTTCCTGGCAACACGGAATTCGGTCAACTCTTCGCCTTCAAAAGTGATCGAGAGCTGCTTGATTTCTTCGTTGATGAGTTTGAGAAGAAAGCGGGCCCAGTTCACGTCTAGACCCTGCACAATTGCAGTCATCACTCTGAACTTCGCTGGAGTGATAGCGTCGTGGTTACCAGAGTAACCAAGGAAGACCTTGTGGACAAAGTCGAAGAGGACTCTGTATGCAGGTCGCAGCAGAGATCGCGAGAACTTCTTTCCATCATATTTTGCTGCAGGCTGCATCAAAGCTTTCTGATACACAGATTCCAGATCTGCATCAGCAATATCCAAAATGAGACCCATGGGCTTGTGAAACAAGATTTCCACGGTTCCCGAATCTGCGATGCCGTAGGTCCGAGTGATGAGCGGTAGAATGGGAATGGGCGCGTCGGGTTCATCGGGTATCAGAAGATAGAATTGGGCAGATTCTACATCTTCTTGGCAAAAATAAGAGAGAATGAACATAGCGACTTGTTAAGGAAGCCAAAATTTTAGCTCATGAGAGATGATTTTGTAAAAACCATCCGCTGCTTTAATGGTGGAGTACATCTCATTCAGGCCGGCGTAGTCGTATGTAGAGAGATTTGTTGTGGGCTCCATGAGAATAAACTCCTGTATGTACTGGATCTTTTGTTCTGCTGTCGTTGGAAGATCTGGTTGTTTGCTTGTACCGGTTGTATACTTGACGTTGTGAGAGGTGGATTCTCCTGCCATTTCGAGAGAGTATAAGTGAGAACTTAGAATGTCGAATTTTGAAAGAGAGAAGTTGCAGAGAAAAATGGCGGAATAATGTAGTAATTTAAATGAGAACGACGATGCACAGTGGTGAGCACATATATAAGAGAAAATGAGCGGTTGTGATTGAAGTATTTCAACCGTTCAATGGATAGGATTAAATCCCTAGAAATCCGTGAGGTAGTGGGTGCGTGGGGTGGTTGTGAAGCCCACTCGCACAACCCTTACACTCAACCGTCACCTCGCATTTAATGCGGATTTGACACTGTGCATACACTTTTTGACATACATGGTAAGTGAAGTGCGAATGTTGTGTACTGTGTTAGAATATCCTTAACAATGATTTCAATAAATAACAAAACACATGCTTCAATAAATGAAAATAATTGATAAGACATAAAATTTATCAAGTGAAGCAAGAAATATTTCATTGAGATTTGAACATTTAGAAATATTAAGGCATATCATTGACATATTTAAAATATAATTCAAAAACACGGAGACTGATACAGGTCATCCATGACACTTCCCTATGCAAACTGTGACTTGTCCACAGTTTCTGATCTTCACAGTTTCCACCTAGCTGGAGTTTCCTTTGTCCACCACGAACTGCCCATGTGCATCCTTCTTTTCACCAATGTGAGCTTTGATGAACTCCCACAGCTTGACATTCTCAGCTTGTAAAGCTGCAACCTTTTCATCAACATATATCTTGTTTTCCAGCTCCAACATGTTAAGCTTACAAGACATTTTAAGGAATTCTCCGTTGAAGAAGGATAACATCTTGTCAACTGCACTTGAGCTGTTGAAAGAGGATGGAGGAGCTACGGACGAGGAGCCAAGAGCTGGGGAGTCTGGGGCCTGGTCCTGAGCTTTGGACGGGGAGCCTGGAGTGGACTTGTCGCCCGCAGGTTCCACATCAACCTGTGGAGGGGCAGGCTGCGTTGGACTAGCAGGTTTGGGGTCTGCCTCCACGAAGGTCACTGCTGCAGATCGAGTGGTGCGCTTTTGTGAGGGCGCAGACTGCAGATCCATCATCTTTCTTTTCCCTTTTCTGACTTTCTCAGCATTGTCACTGTCTTCTTCTTCATTCTCACTGTCATCTTTACTTTTATCTTCATCTTCCTTTGAATCGCGCATTTCTGTGAGCAAATGCTTGGCTGCACCTCTTGCTTTGTTGATCTTGTGTGGCAGAATGCCAAGTATCATGATCAACTGGTTGCAGGTGTGAGGAACCAGCTTGTCCTCAGGAAATCCGGTGCAGACAGGCCACATACGATTTGTAAGTGTTCTCTGCATAATGATGGAGAGCTTGGTGCCATGACGAAGTTGCATGTTGGCCTTGATCCTGGCAGGTTGCTCCGCGGCCTCTTTGATGAACAGGTTGACTAGCAACCTGGCCCAATTAACATCTAACTGCTTCACCACAGCAGTCAACAATTTGAACTTCAACAGAGTGACAGCTTCATTCGAGCCTAGATATGAAAAGAACACGTTGTGGACGAACTCGAAGAGGAATCTGTACTCAGACTTCAAGTCGTGGCGGTTGAAGGTTTTCTGATCGTAAACCTTCTTGGGCTCGAAAAGAGCTTGCTGATACACGTTGTTGACAGCATCCATGGGCACATCATTAATTGTCGTGATAGCCCCTGTATCCGTCAATCTGTAGGTCTGAAGGATGAGTGGAAGAAGATGAAGTTGTTCTTCTTCATCGTTGACAAGAAAAGTTGCCGTTGCGGGATCTCCGGCCATCGATTCCAAAGAACACAGCAAATAGGCAACATTCATTGGTAGCGTCACTCGCGGATGTTGAGTGATGATATTGAAGAAACCATCACATTGGGTGATAGCTTCAATCATCGGATCCAAGCCTCTGTATCCATAACTGTTTAGCACAACAAGTTTCTCAAAGAAGATGAGAGGGGATGCTTTCTTTACTTGAGCACTTAGTGAATCTGTAGACATTTTTGCAGAGAAAGTAAGGAATGATTACGAATTTGTGATTTTTGAAGAGGAGCGAAACAAATTTTGAAACTTGATTTCAAAGGATTTCAAGAAACGCGTAAGGATTTTATACAGTTTCTCTCTATTTATAGAGTCTTCTCCAACGGTTAAGATTTTATAAATAAATCTCAACGGCGAGGGAGGCGCGTGAAAAAGGTGATTCAGAGAAGGTGAGTTTCACGCGCTTCTTCTCTCTTCTTTTTCCTTCTTAGATTAACATAAATTCCTTGATTTTTGTGAAAAACTTTTCAAATACTTAACAGTAAAAAGATTTGAAAAAGATTTTTGAAAGGATAAATAAGGAGAGGAAATAATAAATTCTGCTAAGAATTAAATGGAGATTGATACGACATCTCCAGTTCCCCCTTAAAGGTTGGCCAGTAATTTTAACTTTCAACGCAGTTTGTGGCCTCAAGCTGCGTGTCACCGAACTGCTTCCTTTGAGTTGCAGTTTCTAAGCCAGTCTTCTCTTGGCTGACCTGCTCTAGCGAACTGCTTTTGTTAACATGCAGTTTCCAAGTCAGTCTGCTCTTGGCTGACCTGCTCTAGCGAACTGCTTTTGTTAGCATGCAGTTTCCAAGTCAGTCTGCTCTTGGCTGACCTGCTCTAGCGAACTGCTTTTATTTTCTGACTTAGGTTGTGTATCCATTCTGAGCATTCCAAGCTTTCCACACAGCATTTTGAATCTCTCTTCCATGAGAGGTTTCGTTAGAATATCAGCTCTTTGGATGTCAGTATGGATTTTCTCAACTGTTATATCTTGTTTTTCCACATGATCTCTTATGAAGTGATGCCTTATATCAATATGCTTGCATCTGGTGTGGTAGAAAGGATTCACGGTGAGTGTTATAGCGCTTATGCTGTCACAAAAGATAGGAACTCTTCGAACTGTGACTCCATAATCTTTGAGTTGTTGTTTCAACCAAAGAATCTGTGCACAACAGCTTCCTGTCGCCGTATACTCAGCTTCTGTTGTTGAAGTAGCAACTGAAGTTTGCTTCTTTGAAAACCAAGAAATCAACTTGCTTCCAAGAAACTGACATGTCCATGATGTGGACTTTCTATCCAGTTTGCATCCTCCATAATCTGCATCTGCATAGCCAGTTAGTTCAAAATTATCATCACAAGGGTACCATAAACCGAAGTTTGCAGTTCCCTTGACATATCTAAGAATTTTCTTGGTTGCTTCTAGATGAGATTCCTTTGGATTAGCTTGATACCGAGCACATATTCCAACTGCAAAAGAAATATCAGGTCGACTTGCAGTAAGATAAAGTAAAGAACCAATAATTCCCATATACAAAGTTACGCTGGCAGGTTTCCCTTCAGAATCTGGATTCATCTTTCCATTTGCAATCATTGGAATCTTCAGTGGTCTGCTATCTTGGACACCGAATTTGGTTGCTAGCTCGTTAGCATATTTGGATTGACAAATGAAGATACCATCCGCAGATTGCTTGACCTGCAGGCTAAGGAAGAAGTTCATCTCCCCTATCATGGACATTTTGTACTCATACTTCATGAGTTCTCCAAACCTGTCACATAGAAACTTTGACCTAGATCCAAAGATAATGTCATCAACATAAATTTGCACAAGAAGAATATCATCCTTGTACTTAAAAGTAAATAAAGTTATGTCGACCGATCCTCTTTTAAAGCCAGAATGCAGTAGGAATGTAGACAACATTTCATACCAAGCTCTGGGAGCTTGTTTCAAACCATATACTGCCTTGTGCAGTTTGTAAACTTTCTCTGGACCTGCTTCCTCGAAACCTGGTGGTTGTTCAACGTAAACTTCTTCTCTGAGGATTCCATTGAGGAAAGCACTCTTCACGTCCATTTGGTAGACTTTGAACCTCTGATGAGCTGCATATGCTAGAAGCAACCTAATTGCTTCTAGTCTTGCCACTGGTGCGTAGGTCTCATCATAGTCTATCCCTTCTTGTTCACAGTAACCTTTGGCAACTAATCTTGCCTTGTTTCTGATTACTTCAGCATTTTCATCTTTCTTATTCCTAAACACCCATTTTACATCAATCACTCCTTGATGTGTTGGGCGATCAACTAGTGACCATACTTCATTTCTTTTAAACTCATTGAGTTCCTTTTGCATGGTTGTAACCCAGTCATGGTCGGTAAGAGCTTCCTCAACGGTTTTGGGTTCAGAGTAGGAAAGATAACAGCTTAATAGACAGCTTTCACCTATCTATCTTCTTGTCTTCACACCCGCATTTGGGTTCCCGACAGTGAGATCTCTAGGATGAGCATCGACCCATCTCCTTCGACGAGAGATTTCTTCTTCTGAAAGAATAGGTTCAGGGTCTATTATGGGATCTTCAAACTCAGGTAGAGGTTGAGGAGTGAAGGGGTCAAGCTATTCAAGTTGTTCAGCAAGCTGATCCACTGACAGTTCTGCATTGACTGCAAGTTTTTTTGGAGTTTCTGGATCAGTTAAAGAGGAGCTGGTTGGAGGAGCTACGGTTCCCCCTTGGTTTGTTCCCCCTTGCTGAATGGGTGGATTTTGTGGATTGGAATCTTGTACAGGCTGACTTTCTTCTTCTTCCAAGTCGGTTGGACTCCATATTAGTATTTCATCTCGAAACTGCGTGTTGGAGCCTGCTTGATCTTGATTTTCACCTGTACTTTCTTCAGGTTGAGTCTCCCTGTACTCACAGATAGATTCATCAAAAACAACATGTGGTGTTACTTCCACAATCTGAGTCTTCTTGTTAAAAATTTTGAAAGCTTTGCTGATCTCTGAATATCCTATAAATATTCCTGGATCTGCTTTGCTATCAAATGTTTTTAACTGTGATTTCCCATTATTATGAATGTAACACACGCAACCAAAAGATTTAAGATATTTGAATCGAGGTTTCTTATATTTCCACAGCTCGTATGGAGTTTTTCCATGTCGTTTATGAATGACTAATCTGTTCTGAGTGTAGCAAGCTGTGTTGATTGCTTCCGCCCAGAACTTCTTGGGAAGATTGGTTTCATTCAGCATTGTGCGAGCTGCTTCCTTTAGAGACCTGTTGCGTCGTTCAACAACACCATTCTTTTCAGGTGTGCGAGCTGCTGAAGTTTGATGTGTAATTCCATTTCTAGTACAATAGGACTCAATCATATGATTAAGAAATTATGTTCCACGGTCGGATCTAATTGAGATCACACTTTTGTTTTTCATGTTTGACAGTCTGGTGAGCAGCGCAGGTAGCTCTACTAGTGTCTCCTTCTTTTTATGTAAGAAAATAACCCAAGTATATCGTGAGTAATCATCAACAATAACGAGAGTATACTTTTTACCATTAATGCTTCTAGGAGTTACTGGACCAAATAAATCCAAGTGGAGTAATTCCAAGATTTTACTTGTGTTGTGAGCTGCAATGCTTGGAAATGACGATTTGGTCTGCTTTCCAGCTTGACAGGCTTCATAAACATGATCTTTATAGTAGACTTGATCTGGAAGGTCATCTGCGAGCTTCTTGCAAGCAAGCTTGTTGATGGCTTTGAAGTTTAGGTGACATAGTCTCTTATGCCATAGCCAGCTAACATCAGGTGCAGATTTGGTGACCAGACAGGTTTCTTTCTCATCTGACCATTGTACTATGTACAAGTTATCCTGCAAAATACCGGTAAGAAGAATTTCTTCCCCTTCCTTGTTCTTTATAGCACATATGTTAGCAGAAAATTCTACTCTTTTTCCAGTAGAGCAGAACTGGCTTACTGAAAAGAGATTATAATTTAAACCTTCAACATATGTGACATTAGATATTGTCGTTTTACCAACAACTAGATTACCGTAACCTATTGTTTTCCCTTTAGAGTCTCCTCCAAAAGTGAGAGGTCCGTCACATTCAATGAAGTTTGTAAGCATGTTTTTGTCGCAGGTCATGTGCGTTGTGCATCCACTGTCAATGATCCAGACCGTGCCGCGAGCTGCTCGCTTTCTCCTTTGAGTTTTCCCATCCTGCAATTAGATAGTTTTAGCAACCCATATGAATTTGGGTGCTTTGTTAGCAGGTTGAGTTTTAGCAGCTTGGTTTCCAAGCTTCTTCTTTTGGGAACTCCTTCTGTTGACTCGTGGCTTGGTCCGTTGCTTATTTGTTGAGTAGAAGGTTTCATTAGAGTATGCAGACTGTTGTTGGTAATGAGCAGGTTGATAATGATCATTTTGATAGTACTGCTCCATATATCCACATCTGCAGCGATCATTTCCAAATCCACTTCCATGTGGAAATTGATAATGTCTACTTAACAGCTCAGGATATTGGTACCAATGATGGTCGTACCAATAACCTTTATTGTCAAGTGTTTGTTGATTTGGCCACTGCTCATGGTAAATGTTTGGTTGTGGTTGAGCAGTTTGAATGATTCTTTGTTGAGAGACTGCATTTCTTTTGCCAGCAGTTTGCACCATTCTTGGAGTAGGTTGGCTTCCTTTTTGATAAGCTGTTTGACCATATAGTTTCCTAGGTCGCTCAACCTTTTGCTGTTCAACTGAGGGTCTTGGCTGCTGTTTCTTGATAGCAGGCTTTCCATGCTCTTTCACCAGGATTGCTTGTGGTTGCCGGGCTGGATTTTTCAGTTTGAGCTGCTTGTTTGGTAGAGTGTGATGAGCTTTGCTTACAGCCAATCCTTTTTCTTTCTCGAACAAGACCTTCTCCTTTTCTTTGGCTCCGCTGGTTTGACCATGGAATCCAATGCCAAACTTTATCTGAGCAGGTCTCTGGGCAGCTTGCAGGGCTTCAAGCTTTTCACCATTTTTGTTCATTTTCATCAGGACTTGTTGAAGCTTGAGCTCTTTCTGCAATAACTTCTCATGCCCCTTTGAGAGATCTACCAGTTTGCCATTCAAGTTGTTGATCTCACTGTCCTTTTCAGTGAGCATTTCTTTAAGGTTTTCTTCCCTTAAAGCTGAATGACCCATTTGGACTTTTAGGGTCTCTATCTCCTTTTCTTTTGCTTCATCATAGAGAGTGAAGTCTTCATTCATGGCAGCTTTGAGTTTCATATTTTCATCCTCCAGCTTGGATCCTTCTTTGACTACTTGTTTAAACATTTCCGAGAGCTTCTTGTAGTCATCAAGCTGTTGTTGAAACTCTTCATACGTTGGCATTTCAGATATTTCAATACCTGCATGTTCGGAGTTAGTTGAATATGAAAGTGAGGTTTCAGTATCAACCTTGTATTGAGCAAGATCGAGATCTTTTCCCATGTAGCATTCCTCATATTCAAGTTCCTCGTCAGCTAAGCGACATTCCTCCTCATCCAATTCATCATCATCTTCGTCGGAGGAGGTTGACTCTGATAATGTGGCAATTGGTTTGACCTCTTCCTCAGCTGCGATCATGGCGTTGCGCTGCTCCTTAAGCTTTTGATCTCTTTTTGCGCGGAGCTCTTCGCGTTCAGCCTTTGATAAGTCTGGGCAGTCTGACTTATAGTGATCTGGTCTGCCACATTCAAAACAGCCACCCACGGGAGTGTTAGAAGAATTGAATTTAGAGGGTTTTGATATACCTTCACCTTTCTTGTCGGAAGAAGAGGTGGTTTGATTTCTCTTGAAATCCTTGTGATATTTACGGAATTTGTTGAAACGTTTTTCAAGCTTTTCATTTCTCCTAGCCATGAGTGCATAGTCTTTCAACAATTTCTCCATTTTGGAGCATAAATCCTTTGGGATTGCTCTTTTTTCTATAATTGATGCAGCTTTGAATGCAACATCCTTTTCTTTCTTTTCGGGCTCGGTCTTCTTACTTGAAGACACTTGTTCTGACCCGTGAAGTCTGATCATTTCAAACTCATTCCCGATGAGTAGATCAAACAGTTGCTCAGTTGACAGGTTGCTGATATCCGACCTGCCACGGTGCATGGCACTATACACATGTCAGCTTGCTGGAAGAGATTGGATAACTTTGAGGTTGAGTTCGCGCTGTGTGTATTTATCTTTCTTGAGAGCTGCGATCTCCAAAGTGATCATTGTGAATCTGTTCTTGAGCTGATCAATGGTCTCCATTGGCTGCATTTTGAATTCTTCAAATTTACAACATGCCACTGGCAGCTTATTTTCCAGCATTTCTGTTGATCCAAGGCTTATGGCTTTTAAGGTGTCCCACATTTCCTTTGCAGTTCCAAGATTTCTTATCTTGGCCAGGTGGACTCCCTTAACTGTGCTAGAGATCAACCCTTTTGCGAAGCTGTCAAGTCCAGCTTCCTTTCTTTCTTCGGTTGAGTATTTTCTGGGATCTTTGATCTTTGGCACATACGTTGCTTCGGAAACTTTTTCTCCAGAAACATCAGTATCGTAGGGTTTGTAGATTGGTGTTGGACCATTCTCGATGACATCCTACATCAGCAAATGATGAGCTTGGAGGCACATCTTTATTCGAAAGCTCCAGTCTTCATATCCCTGCACAGAGAAATCTTCGCAGACGCGGAGAAGTGAAGCTTCCATAGTGACAGTTTATGTATGTATGCACAAACACAATTCTAGAGATCTAGTTCAATTTGACACGAAAACACAAAAAGCTTCTAATATGCAAAAGCAGTGGTCAAAAGAACCACCGCTCTGATACCACTTGTAGGCCCCGATAAGTAGTCATTGGTGTAGGGGGGGGGGAGAATACACCAATTAGCCAACAGTTTTGATTTTTCAAAACAATTTGATCTTACTGAGTCGTCACTTCAGTTTATCAGAGCAGTTTAGTTTTTTCAGCTCAATCAGTAAACTGCTGAGCTTGCAAAACTAACCTGCGTGCGGAAGTTTGGTGGAAAGGTTGGCTAACCGTTTTCAACACAGTTTTCAAAAGATTTCAGTTCAGATAACTGCTCATGCAAGACAGGTTACAGTAGTGCAGGTTGTGAACATGCAAACTGTGTAAATAAAGATGTAAAAGTAAATAGCAATACAGAGAAACACGAGGAGTTTTTATCGTGGTTCGGAGTAAACAACTCCTACGTCCACGCCAGATCCCGTCGAATCTGTAATCCCTTAACTTGAGATATTCGCTCCTTTTAACACTGGTGGAGGTCCAGTCCAAATTCAAGTCTTTCTTTAGACTGAATCTAGTACGATTCTTGAGTTGTGTCTCTTCTTACTTTACATACAATCTATCATACAATCTTACCAACGCTAAACAACTAGCGCTAATATCCCAACTAGAAAGCTGTGAATAGCTATCGTCGTTAGGAATACACAACTCAATCAACTACACTAAATATCAACTGTGATGGTAGTGAGAGTGTGTGTGATGTGTTTAAGTAAGACAATTTCCAGAGAGATCAGAAATCTATAAAGATCAACACTTGGGAAAGCTCTAGTGATTTCGAGTGTTGATTGAATGAATTTTAGCTTGAGACTTCTGCAGCGTTTCGGCTTGTGTATTGAGTTTCCCCTTTTTTTCTTTCTGGAATGAGTTGAGGTATTTATAGTGAAGCATTTGAAATAGAGCCGTTGGAAGTGTGTCAGGATTTGCAGTACCTGTACACTGACACAATTCTTGTCGTTGGGTGAGAACAGGTTTCTCAACCACAACTCAGGTTGGTCTTCACAGGTCGACCTTCCTATACCTCGAACTGTCTTCGGTCTTCTGTAACCTTCGTGTGAAATCTTCCGAGATAGGTAGGAGCAGGTTACATAGACAAATTACCTAATGGAACAGTATGACAGATTGAGTAGATTAGGTACAAGGTTGCACTACCAACCTTGACCTTTACATGAGCAACCTATCCGAGTTAAGCTTGACTGATCCAAACACAGAGACCAGCCTGTTCCACTTAAAACCTATATCTAAGTGTGGTTTCTAATAGCATTATCAAAACTCAGTTTCAAAGGGTTCCCAACAAGGTCTATCGTAATACTAGCAAGTAAAACCCAATATCGAATCTCAAGGAAGACTTAGCATGGTAATCAATTATGTGGCAACAAAAAGCAAGTAAAATCTACTCTAAAAAAGCATGTAAAGAATTTGGGGATTTTGAGTTTTTATTATTAATCCTAGACTTAATGAAAAGAAAGCAAGTAAACTAAACTAGACTTGAAAACAATTAAATTAAAAGCGAGTAGAAAGCATTCCCGTCTGCCACGCGGGATAAAGAATTAAACTAAGAGGAAAACAATAAATCTATCTAGGCATGAATTGAAAGAAGCATAAGAAGCAATTAAATCTAAGCTAGAGCAAATAAATCTTAACACGGATATAAGGTAAATTAAAGCAAATAAATCTAAGCCTAGGCAAATAAATAGAAAGCAATTAAATTGTAATCTAGAAAACTAATTTTAACTAATCAAAGCAATAAGAGAAAACAAGTAAAATTAATCTAAGAGCACAAATTAAACTTACGAATCGGAGATGAAAGAAAGAACGAAGAACTTGAATTAAATCTTGAATTAAAACTTGAATCCAAAGCTATAATCTTCAAAGCAATATCTAAAAGCTAACCTAAACTAATCTAGAGTTCTAAAGGCTGAAAAATAAGAGAGGAGAAGTGTATTTTTGTTCCCCAAAGACTAAATATATATAGGACCTCAAAAACCTAATTAAACAATGAAAGAAATCACTAAAATCGGCAGGGCTCGCGGCCGCGTAGACCCTTGCGGTCGCGAGGGGTAAGTTGCAGTCCGTTGCGCGAGACTTTTTTGTTTCGGCCATATCTCCCTCGTCCGAACTCGAAATTGATCGCCGTTTTTTCCTACGCGCTCCTATCGAACTCCTCTTAAATAATATGCTTTTATTTCATCCGAACTTCATCTCCACTTTTCGCTCATTTCTTCATTCTTTTGCTCATTTTCTCTCATCTCTTTTAAAACTTCTCACGAACTCGACTTTGACTAAAACACACAAAATACACATATAAAAATGAACAAAACACATATAAACAAACTCACACAAAACTATAAAAACCACACAAAAATACACTAAACAAATCCCCGACACTTAATCATTTGCTTGTCCTCGAGCAAACTATCAAATACCATCAACAAACATGAATTATGAAATGACAATGAATTTTGGCTTCAGAAATATTTTTCCAAATAAAAGATACTACAAGCAAAACACATCACTCATCAACAAGCATTTCATGACAAACTTCAATATTTAACCTCATCGAACAAGAATCCTCACGACATGGATAAACATATGAGTGAACCCTCAACTCTCAAGTGTATAGAATGAGAAAATAATCTCTCATTTCAAAACACATAATGTCTACCATTAGCTTGCAGATCATCTATCCTCTCCATTGTTACGATGTGTGCTTGTGACGAAGATCAAAAATGACTTTGTTTTTTGTTGTAATGTAGACTCTTTGGTAGGTAGGGAAATTTGGCTAAAGTGAGTTTAAAACCCCAAAGGATATTTCTCATCTCACCCTCTCTTTTCAACTTTGAATCTCAATTTTCCCCACACTGCTTCAAACCATATCAAGAATTTCAACTCTTCACAACCTCTTTTAATGAATCTTTTCACTTTCTACCCACTTATGCTCTACCAAAACTCCTTTTTTTTTCTTTTTAAATTCTATTTCTAATAGCCTAGAGCTTATATGGGTAGAAAGCACTATCTCATGAATTCCAACATTCTCTAATTCCTTCCCTTCTTTCCCACTTTTGTACAATTCAAAGTAAGCACTTTCAATTCAACCAAACTCACTAATCCCGCATTTATTATCCTTCATCCCAAGGCTTATCAAAGAAAAATGGTCTTATAGGCTCAAAGGGGCTAACTAGGATTATATCATGTGATTTGGACAAGAAAAAGGGTAAAGAAAGGCTAAGAAAGATGGCCAAAGCACACTAATGCAACCTCAAGGAAGAAACCAAAGCAAATTCTAGAGATAATTATGCATGCTTGAACAATCACACTCAACTAAAGAAATATGACTATGATAATACAATAGTCAAAGGCTCAAATCTCACGAAAATAGGCTCAAATGTGATTCAAGTTCTTAGAGGCCAAAAGTCTAGATTCACCAATCATACTCATCAAATCATGACATGCTTCACAAGTAGTTATTTTCCAAAACAAACCAAAAACACTCATCATTAGCCTCATCATCACAACTATCATCCATGCTCATCATTTTTCACAAATAATTGAGGAACTCACAAAAGGATTAAGCATGCTTACATACAAAATCAAAACACAAAATACAAACAATTTCATACATCCCCCCCCCCCCACACTTGAACAAAGCAATGTCCCTATTGCTTCAAAATAAATAAAAGGGATGAAGAAACTGCCCTTAAAAACGAAACAACCGGCAACAAACTCGAAATCCATGAAGAACTCCAAATTCGAAAACCTACACAAACACAAAACACAAAAAGAAAAATAATAATAGACATAAAATAATAACATTAGATAAAACACATACTAACTTGCACAAAAAGAAAGAAATAAAAGAAAAGAAAATAGATTTGGAACAAAATAAACATATATCAATAAAAATAAAAGGAAAAGAAATCACTAATCCATGGTAATCGAGCAGAACGAAGGAATTGAGAAAGATGTTTGAGCAATTTGAGGAGCTGCAATTTAGGAGCTTAGTCGGCGTGCAAAACTACTACTTGGAATGATGTTGTCTTCCGCTTGCACGGCACGAACAGCTGGAAACGGTAGTCTATTCTCCGTCAACTTCTTCTTCTTTTCTTTTTTTTATTTTTTTTTATTTTTTAATATCACCTGCAAAACAAAAATGAACGAATTAGTAAAAATAAAAATTAAAAGAAAACTACTAAAACAATTAAAGCGTGGGCTGCCTCCCACACAAAGCGCTTATTTAACGTCGTTAGCTTGACGAATGTAGAATTCTCAACCAATTCCCGTCGCAGCTAGCAACGCCTCTCTATTAGCAGCAACAACTCCGAAGAATCCATTAAACATTCTCGACCTAAGTTTTGGCTTTTCCTCCTCAGTCCTCATCGGTTCGAAAATTGAGAATCGACTCATCGTCAACACCCATCTCCCTCACAATTATTTGGAACTCACTATCAAACATCTTATGATCTAGCCCTTCAAGCAATGACTCTTCCTCTATGTGAATGTCGGTCACCTTGAGATTCTTTGAATTCATCTTCTCAGAATTAGAATGGGGCCTCAAGTTCACCGCTGCTCCCAAATCTATCAATCCCAAAACTTTTTCTCCACTATCCAGAACCACCTCCAGTTCAAAACTTTCAAGATCACTTTGTTTGGGTGTGGACTGAAGATTACCAACCAACTCGTGAACTTGCTTCTCCTTTTTCAATCTATCCGGAAAGGGAGTGGAACATAAGGTTTTGAAGCCTTGTGGAGTTGGGGCTTCGAATCTTCCTTCACAACTTCGGATTCGGAATCTTCAACATCCTCCAGGCCTCGCGGTCGTGGACCCCCTCACGATCGCGAGGGGTCCGATCCTGTCTGGTTCCGCGGTCGCGAACCCTGGAAACTCGGTGAACTTTGAAAATCCGCTGAAACTTGGGGTATCTCCACCCCATTGTCCACAATCTTTCCATTCCGCAGTACCGTGATGGCTTGAGCTTGATGAGGCTGGAGACCTTGGGCCGGAATCTTTCCGGGTTGTGCTCATTGTTGCATTTTATTCATCGACCCCGCCATTTGCCCAATAGTATTCTCAAGGCGTTTGATCGTGGCATTCTGAGCATCTCTGTCCAATTTCATGGCATCTATGTCCAGCTTCAGTTTTTGGAGTATAGCCATCACGGGATCTTGTGAAATAGGGGCCGGAAGAGCAAGCACGACTGGTGGATTAGGTAAAGCAGGTGGTTGTTGTGGGGGTAGAGGAGCTTGTTGTGGCGGGTATTGTGGTGGAGGATAATATGGTGGTGGAGATGGTGGGTAGTATGGTGATGGAGGGTCATAAGGTGATGGTTGAGGTGAGAAATATAGTGATGGTGGTGGATAGTAAGGTTGATTTGGTGGTGGTTGAGATGGTGGTGCATATGGTTCATTTTGAGGAGGATAGTAGGGTGATTGTGGTGGATAGTAAGGTTGATATGGTGGGTATTGAGGAAAGAATTGAGATTCCGGTGGATAGTACACTGGCGGCGGCGGTGAGTAGTAGGTGGAAGTGGTGAATGTGGGACAGGCAAAATCGTCCATAACCATCCCCATGACCTCTGCAACCTCGATCTCTTCTTCCCTTTTCACTGTAAGCACTCAACAAAAGGATTAAATATACCAATGGGAGAGAAGAATAATCTAGAAAAGAATATATATATATATATATATTTAATAGAGAGAAAAATATATACGAAAACAAGACCACAAAATCAACTACCTAAAGTCTTCCCCGGCAACGGCGCCAAAATTTGTTTCACCTAAAAAGTGCTAGCAATAAACTAGGTCTATCGTAGTACTAGCAAGTAAAACCCAATGTCGAATCTCAAGGAAGACTTAGCAGGGTAATCAATTATGTGGCAACAAAAAGCAAGTAAAATCTACTCTAAGAAAGCACGTAAAGAATTTGGGGATTTTGAGTTTTTATTATTAACTAGTATTGTTGCCCGTGCGATGCACGGGATATGATCTACGTTAATTACTATTACTATAAGAAAAAGAATAAGCAAATATAAAAATGATCGAATTTAACTAATTATAGTAATTTTTTTCACATAGAGAATTTTGATTATAAATAAAATTATCGATATTAAATGAATGTGTGGATATAGTTGTTATTTATTTAACCGTAATTGAATCATTCAAAAATATTTATAAATTAAATTTATTTTTATAACGAATCGCAGTTCAATTGGTAAGACGCTTTTCCTCCAACCAAGAGGCCGGGTTTCGAGACATCTCGGGTTCGTGTGTGTGTGAGTGTGTTGTGTTTGCTTGTTAAAAAAAAATTCGTTTAAATTAATATTGGATGGTATCTTCAGGCCCAACTTTGGTATCCAAAATAATTTTTATTAATTTTAGAATGTTTATCATAAAAATGCTACTATAGTGATTTATAATTATCATTTATAACTAAGAATGAGGATTTTTAAAAATTACTATATACCTTAATTTTAATTTTATTAACTTTATTTTAATAAATAAAAATAAAAATTAAAAAATAATTAAAAATTATAATTGGATTGGTGACTCAAGTGATAATTGCAAACCTAAACTAAATCTTGATATATAAACTGAAACTGAAGCTTAAAAATCAAAACTTAAAAAAATTATATGACACACTAATATATTAAAATTGAGACTGAGTATTCCAATTGAATTAATATTATTGTTAGATTATAATACTCAACAATAACAAATTGAAAAGATAACAATTACAAATATTGAATTTGTTTACAAATTGATAGAGCTGTCAAATTTGGCCTGAAAAAGCCCAGCCCGACGTGTAGCCTCGGCCCACCCGTAGTTTGGGCGAGCTTGGGCTATGAAATTCGAGGCCCGTTGAAAATTTGGGCATGCCCGACCTGACCCAAGACACTCAAAAGCCCGATGGGCTCGGGCGGCCCAATCGACCGATCATTTTTATACTATAATTTTCTCACGGGCCGAGTTTGGGCATTAATTTTTGCAGCCCGATGGAATTTTAGGCCGGCCCGACCCGACCCGACTTTGTCTCAAACCCGATGGCTCGGCTCGGGCTCGGCTCGGGCTCAGGCCGGCCTGACCCAAGCATTTTGACAGCTCTACAAATTGACCGTTTGATATAATATATATACATTTATTGAAGAAAAATACAATAATGCTTGATTTATATTTATGTTGATAGCACAATCTATTTGATAAATTAATTTATAAACTAACAAACAAATGTACATCATTGTAATTAATCAATGTGTATTAACCATTAGTTAGATCTCATTCACCTTTAAACACTTGTGCAATAAATATTTGTCCATAAGATTTTTGGATGTATGTTTTGGAGGGAAAGTGGAAATATTGTAATTTTTTGCAACAATTCTTCTTTTAGATATTGTAATAGATCCTAGACTTAATGAAAAGAAAGCAAGTAAACTAAACTAGACTTGAAAACAATTAAATTAAAAGCGAGTAGAAAGCATTCCCGTCTGTCACGCGGGATAAAGAATTAAACTAAGAGGAAAGCAATAAATCTATCTAGGCATGAATTGAAAAGAAAGCAATAAAGAAAGCAATTAAATCTAAGCTAGAGCAAATAAATCTTAACATGGATATAAGGTAAATTAAAGCAAATAAATCTAAGCCTAGGCAAATAAATAGAAAGCAATTAAATTTTAATTTAGAAAACTAATCTTAACTAATCAAAGCAATAAGAGAAAACAAGTAAAATTAATCTAAGAGCACAAATTAAACTTACGAATCGGAGATGAAAGAAAGAACGAAGAACTTGAATTAAATCTTGAATTAAAACTTGAATCCAAAGCTATAATCTTCAAAGCAATATCTAAAAGTTAATCTAAACTAATCTAGAATTCTAAAGGCTGAAAAATAAGAGAGGAGAAGTGTATGTTCGTTCCCCAAAGACTAAATATATAGGACTTCAAAAACCTAATCAAACAAGGAAAAAAATCACTAAAATCGGCAGGGCTCGCGCGTAGACCTCGCGGTCGCGAGGGGTAAGTTGCAGTCCGCTGCGCGCGAATTTTTGTTTCGGTCATATCTCCCTCGTCCGAACTCAAAATTGATCGCCGTTTTTTCCTACAGTTCTCCTATCGAACTCCTCTTCAATAATATGCTTTTATTTCATCCGAACTTCATCTCCACTTTTCACTCGTTTCTTCTTTCTTTTGCTCATTTTCTCTCATCTCTTTCAAAACTTCTCACGAACTCGACTTTGACTAAAACACACAAAATACACATATAAAAACGAACAAAATACATATAAACAACTCACACAAAACTATAAAAACCATACAAAAATACACTAAACTATCCACATTCGATCGGATGAGTCATATAGATTCTTTGAAAGTAAAGCTTAATACTCCTGCCGTCCTGTTTAAAATGACATGTTTCTTGAGTATAAAATAACATAAACATGTCATCTTAAACGAGGCGGAGGCGGAGACAATAGTAAAACTTATTTAGAAGACATCATGTGGTGGATAGCAAAAGCGATGATTTTCGTTTTAGTGACCAAGAAATATGGTTGTAACAATTAGAAATGAGACTGTGTGCTTGTTATACTAATGTACTTGTTAAAGATTATTTCAATTGCATATTTGCATGTGTGAAATAACAGGATTTGGATAGTGCGCCCAAAACGACACCATTTTGGGATTTTCAATATTTTTGTCTTTTATTTATTATTACAATTTAATTTATTTTCTATTTTTTTATTTTAATCTTAATTTGTGATTGTGTGAGTTTATATAACTAATCTTGTACGGGGTATAGAGTATATATTTTCAATTAATTAATATTTATTTAAAAGTGAATATAAACATAATTATTTTAGATATATAAGAATGGAGAATGAAGGAAATGTCACATAAACATGTAAATCAATATAGTGCTTCAAATTTGCAACAAAATTATAGATAAATTGATTCATTGTCGATTGATATAGGTTTTGTTTTTGCTAGTAACAATGAAAGTGATAGCGCTAGGCTACCATACTTGAGTAATTTCAATATTCTTACGCAATCAATACAACTAATTAGTTTGAAATCGTATTTTCTCCTCAGTAGTTAACAAATCTCAATCATAGCTCATAGCTTTGTATCCTTTTATTTTTCAAGGCGAATCTATATCATAGCTAGTATGAATTCTTTTAGATAGTTTTTGGGTTTTGACATTTTGAAATATTAGAAATGCTCCCCTACCCACGGTAGGCACACTTAATGTGCCCACCGGTGATGGAGCAGTGCCACGCTTGTAATTTTTCCTTTTAGGGTTTAATTTTTTATGTTAGGGTTTAGTTTTTTATAGTAGAGTTTAATTATTTTTGGTAGAATTTTTATTAATTTCCTTATATATTCTAATGTCACGTTATCCGTGGGCACATTAAGCATGCCTACGGTGGACATTGGAGCATTACTCTTTGAAATATATAAGGAGTTTGCCCATCTTTATTTATTTTTCTCTTTCTCTCTTTATGCATATTAGGAGTGCTTTAATGCTCATTGTGGGCACACATAATGTGTTCACAGATCACGTGACAATATCATAAATAAAGAAGCTAATATAAATATATACCATAAAAACTAAACTCTACCAAAAAATTAAATCTTACTAAAAAAAACTTAACCTTAAAAATAAAAATTATTGATGTGACACTTCCATCTCAGCGGTATACACATTAAATATGCTCACAGTGAGTAGGGAGTGTTTTTGCTATCTTTCTCATATAAATTTTACATTCATAAGAGAACTAATATGAACGTTAAAACGCAATATACAAACAAGCATATGAGAGTGGCTGGCATGTTACATGTTTTTTTTTATATCGTGTTAACCCGCAGCCGACATGTTACATGTTATTATATGCTCAATTTTTTTAATTTAATGGGGAAATTATTTATATCCTAAGGGCACTCCCAATGGAAAGCCCGAAAAGTGGGCTCTCTCCCACTTTTTCGGCGGAGAGAGTCCACTCCCAAAACGAGTCACAGTGATTGGGCTCTCTCCGATTTTTTTTATACTTTTTTAATTCAAAAATCAAATTTTAATGTTTATTTTATTTTTTCGATTTCTATTTCAATTTTTATTTCGAATTTTATTTCGATATTTAGCTAATTATTTTATTTATAAAATTAATTTAAGAAATTAAAAATTTGAATATTATTTCATAAATTGAGTTTAAAAAATAACATTACATAAAATTAAAAAAAGATAAATTAAAATTTTTAATTATAAATAATTTTATTTCAATTGAATAGCAAAATTTTATAAATAAAAATAAATAAATAAAATTTATATAAATAAAAAATTACCCAACCACATTGTTGTGTAAATCATATTCTAATTTGTATAGAAAATTACCCAACTACATTAAAGGTGAGAGGTGTGAATTGGGGGGTTGAGGTTGAGAAAGAAGATGAACGAATGAAGATCTTTGTTTTTGTATTGATTTAAATTAATGCTGAAATTTGAGAAGTCTTGGGATTGTCCGTGGATTCATAATAAAATTCATTTTATTTGTTAGTTCTCTGCACTACTGAAGAAGGAAATGGAAGAATTCAGAGTGTGATTTTTCAACTACGTTGTACTGTTTTTTTTTTTTCTTTTTTTTTAAAAAAGAAAAAACTAAGCTAAAATTCCACGCTGGAATCCGGCGAGCACAATCAGCAATTTGTTGCCGGAAATTGAATAGCAGGGTGTACATGTTAAGTTCTGAATAGTGATTTTTTATTTTTTATTTTTTATGTTTATTTATAACTATTGATAGTTTAGGATATTTTTGTTAAAAGGGGAATAGTTTAGGATATAAACTATAAGGGCATCTCCAGCCGCAAGTCCCTAAAAGGGGCTTGCGGTCACTTTCCGGCGGAGAGAGCCCCTCTCCGAAAATCGCCTCCAGCCCAGGGGCTCTCTCCATTTTAATATATTATTTTTAATTCTTTTTTTATTCAATTTTTGATTTATTTTTTTAATTCAATTTTCGTTTCGATTTTATTTATTTATTTAATTTGTATTTTTTATTTAATAAAAAGACACTAAAATTTTGGAATTTTTTATTTGATTCAAATATATATATTTTTATTTTTGTTATGATTGTAACTTTTATTTATTTTTATTACACATCAAATGTTGGAAATAGAAAGAATTTTGTATAATAGTTGTTGGTTATCTCATTTTTCTCTTGTCTCACATTGAAAAAGTGGGAGGAGTTAGACCATTATATATTGTTTCCTTGTCCCACATCAAAAAAATGAGGAAAAATAGGAGGATTTGGAACATTATATATTGCTTCCTTGTCCCACATCGAAAATATGAGGAAAATTTTGAGATGGAGTAGTCTATAAATATTTTCTTCCACCTTCTCAAGACACATCCAAAAAAGATAATTCACAATAGATTTATCATACTTTGAATTTTAATAATTAATTACTTAATAATTAATTAATTATATTTTAAAAAAAATCAAATTTAAAAAATAAAATTCGTTTTAAAAAATATATATATATATATAGCCAGCTGACGTCAAAATGACATCAACATGGCGTCTGCGAGGGGCGTGAGCCAGGCTCGCAGTTACAAGCCGGACTCGCCAGAGGAGGGGCTTGCCAGCACAGCCCGGGCTTGCTCCACGGGCTTGCACGCGGGCGCGAGACCCCCTCTGCCGGCCCGCTGGAGATGCTCTAATTTTTCCTAATTTAATCGAAGCAATGGCATATATTGTTACGGGCGTAGAGGTGAAATCTACAATTACGGTTGTCCGGTCGATTCGGGCACTAGCAACCTGTAACCAACACAACGTAGAGACGTTAGAGCCCTAAGGGAACACCGGAGGGGGTGTCAGCCGTAGGGCCTCCGACACTCAAGTTAGTACGGTGAGTCAAAGGTAAATCGAACGTAAAGTAATAAATAAAGAATGATTTGTAAGTAATAGAGATCGCGGACGCTTCAGAGCGTTCGGAGGGTGGGTGTGATGTTAGAGAGTTCAAGATCGTAGGGATCAACAATGGAGGAAGCTTGTAGGGCTAACTCCAATGGCGGCGGACGTAGAGTGAGTGCAGAGGGTGCGGTGAGTACAGTGAGTAGGAGAGGGAGCAGTTGAGAGCGTAGTGGAGAGTTCGAGCGTAGAGTTCGATGTCTAACTTGACCTAGATGGTCGATATTTATAGAACGGCTGTCCCCTAGGGTTTCCCTCTCTCGCGGTCGTATCAGCCGCTCCACTCGTTACGTCCGTTCCGAATTCGGAGGAAGAGATATCTTCCTTTGACTCAGTCGTTGGCTTCAGTGATAAGTCATTCGTGTTGACTGTATCGACTGTATCGACCGTAGCGGCTGACATCATCAACCCTTTGATCCGGGTAGGCTATTTGAGGCCCAATTTGTGAGGTTGGGCTTATTGCCTTGATTATTGGGTTGTTTCGACCGTTAAGTCTGACTTGTTGGACTTGTGGGCCAAATTAATTTGGGCTTACGAAAATTGTCCACTACAACAGGAATGCTCCCTTATCCATCGTGGACACAATTAATATGTTCACAATTGATGTGGCAGTGCTAAATCGATAATTTTTTTATTTAGGGTTTAGTTTTTTAGGTAGGATTTAGTTTTTTTTTGTATGATTTATTTTTATAAGATATATTAATGATAATTTTCCTTAAATATAACACCGTCAGGTCAGTTATTGACACATTAAGTATTCCCATAATGGGTAAAGAAGCACTCCTTTATATTGTTAATAGAAATATAATACTCTCTCATTTTCACTCGATCAGTTGTTGACACATTAAGTATTCTCATAATGGGTAAAGAAACACTCTTTTATATTGTTAATAGAAATATAATACTCTCTCATTTCCACTCGAAATGACGACTCCTTTTTATTATTTTTGAATTAATCCATTTGAAATAGCCTAGAGCCAAAAGAAGGGAACCTTAATGTTTTATTATCTTTATTAAATCATCACATTAATCTAATCTATCAACTTTTTATCTAACCTGTAATAATATAATACGAATTGTAATATTTTAAATTATTATAGTTTGCTCATTTGTTCTTTAATTTTTATAATTTTTAGGGTTAATGTCACGAAAATACACAAACTTTGCTCCGTGTTTTATTTTTTCCCAAAACTTTCAAAATTTCGTGTAAATACACAAACTTTTCTCCGGTTTTAATTTTTCCCTAAGTCTGATTTAACCCAAATTCAGATCCGACGTGGAGCCTACGTGTACGCCGAGAGTGTGTCGCCGTTAAGTTTTTCCGGCTCGTGAAACGCAGTCGTTTTAACAATATAAAACGGCGTCGTTTTGGATTTATTTTATTAAAATTGGATTTGAAATCCCAGATAAATTTAGGGTTAGATAGAACGTGAGGGAGCGAGACGCTCGAGTTGCAGAAGAAAGACATTCGAGTTGGAGAAGAAAGAAAAGCTCGAACTCGTACGCGAACTGAGATAACTTAGTCGAGAAGAAAACCGTGTTCGAGAAATGTCTTCGTGTAGTCAATCCGACGATGCCTTCCTGCAAAGAGCTCTCGCGAGCTATCCAATTTGTGCTTGTAAATTGAGGCCAGTATTAGATATTTCCTACTCTGTAGATAACCCACATCGTAGGTATTTGCGTTGTCCTAAATCAAAGGTTAGGTGATACCTTCTCTAATTCGACATAACTCATTGTCTGTTTTTTATATTTTTCTTTATGAAGTTGATTAGGTTGCAGTTAGTTTGGTTTTTATGGATGAATGTTCAATTGTTTTATTAGCAATGGAGATTTTGTGCAATGATTACGGTATTCTGGAATTTTGACTGTAAATAGGCCAACTTAGTTTTTGTTGTGTTTATTGCTTGTTTTAGCCATATGCATGTGGATTCTTCAAATGGGCTGATTCTTGGAGGCCTCCTCAATTTGAGAATATTGAATCATTGAATGGAGCAGAAGAGAGGGAGAAAGTTAATATGTGGATTGATGAATACTCGAAGGTGAAGAAGTTCTCTGAAAAAAATGAAGAAAGAATCAAAGAGCTTCAGCTTGAAGTTAATGATTTGAAATGTGCCAACAAAGGATTGAAGAAGAAGATTATGGTGGTTGAACTCTTAATAGTAGGGCTAGTGTTGTTGGTCCTGTCACTGTTCTTAGCTTGATCATTTTGAAGATGTTTCAGTTTGTTATAGAGCATTAACTCTGTAACATATTGGTATATCTGTAGTATGTTTCATTTTTATGAATCCAAGTAGTAGGGCTAGTATATGTGTTATGAATCCAAGTAGTATGTTCTAATATCAACTATTTGTTGCTCTACATATTTTTCTAAAGTTTCTGATACGTATGAATATGTATTGTTGAAATCGGAATAAGTTCATAGAGGTGCATGAACAAGCACATACTGCAGCAGCACAACTAACAACATTAACCAACAATTAAACAAGAAAAAAAGAAAAGAAAAAAAAGATAGCACTTCAGCAGCAAAACTAACAAGCATGAAGGAGAAAGAATAGGCTAAAAACAGTCTGCCATAGCCATGCAGCCAAATGAACAAACACAATATTTTTCAGCATGAACAACACAATATTTTTCAGCAATATATGATTCCAGAATAACTTCAAAATAGAATGCAATACATATCTGTCTCATCAAACATCATTCAAAAGTTAGCTTAACAAAAGAGAATACTGAGTTTAATTCACAAAAAAAACTAGCCTAGCACCAGAGAATACAAATTGTTTTGTCACAAATCCTTCTCCATATTACAAAGTAATATAATCCTGACAATTTCATGTGGGGTAAATGTCGGTTTTTCCACTAGAAATGTCAAAAGAGGCAAAGTTCTTCAAAATCAGTCAGCCACATTCTAGTTGGCTCGGCTCTCTTGAGTTGGAATCTCTGAACTTCCTGCATGTGTAGAACTTCTTGTGGTTGATGACCTGCTCCCTCCACTAGGTCCAGGTTGATAATAAATTGTAGAATCACATGACATCTACAAGCATTCCAACATTAAATCAAATTTACTCTTATGCAATAATAGCTTAGAAATCATAAAGTGTACTTGATATGAAGACCTACATGAACATATGCATTTCCAGTTGCTTCACATACCAAACGCCCAATTCCTTTTCTAGCCTACAAGTTTGATTTCAACACAAATAGCAAATTATAATTTAGTCATAGTATTCAATTCATAATAAAAATGTAAACAAAAAGATGTCATACCTGTGCTCTCTCCTTAGCAATAACCTTTTTCAGGGCTTGAGCTTCAGTTTGAGGAAGTTCTGGCTGAATGGTAGCCCTTTTTCTAGAGCTTTCTGTAACAGGCTGCTTCCTTGGCCTCCCTCTCTTTCTCTGTATTCATGCATTATATGTTATGGAGACCATGTACAGGTGACTAAATGAATTAAAGACTTAAAAATAAAAAACCTTGTTCAGGGCTTGAGCTTCAGTTTGAGGATGTTCTGGCTGAATGGTAGCCTTTCTTCTAGAGCTTTCTGTAACAGGATGCTTCCTTGGCCTCCCTCTCTTCCCCTGTATTCATGCATTACATATTATGGAGACCATGTACAGGTGACTAAAAGAATTAAAGATTTAAAAATATAAAAAACATAGTAACTGGTTCTTTGTGAGGTTTCTGGACCTCCTCCTTCTGGCAGGACCTTCGGTTATGGCCTACTTCCCCGCAATTTCGGCAGGTCATTTCAACTCCAACCTTTCTCAGCCGGTTTGGGTTCTTCGGGTCCTTCTCATCTTGATCTCTTTTTCTTTTCTTCTTTGGCCTTCCAGGCATCTTGCGAACTACTGGAGGCTCCACAGGATACCCAACAGCCTTGGGCCACATCCTCTCCCCATTAATGGCAGGCAACCCAAATGAATAGGCTTTCTTGTACACATCCACAGTGAAACAGGAATGCACGAAGTCTGCAGGATCCTGCCTCATAAAATGAATTGCAGAGAGGCCATGTATACAGGGTATTCCTGTTATATCCCACATCCTACATGTGCATTTCCTATTTGCCAAGGATACTATAAAGCTATCTTTTGAGATAAGATGTTTCACCTCAAAATCTCCATCTATTCCCAAGCTTGCATTACAGAACATACTTGCTTGTTTTAACTTCTCTATTTTCTTCCTGATATTAGGGCAGATTTTATCATTCAAATTCTTGATCATTTCCAATTTAACATACTGCCTTTCTCTCAATGCACACCTTATATCTTCTAACATGTGGATAATATGTTTAGCTCTAGCCCTAACAATATACCCATTAAAAGTTTCACTCACATTGTTGTCCACCATATCACTGACACACTGAGTTGAAATGAAAGCCTTACAAAATTTTGAAGGATCCCTCTCAATGAAATTGTCATAAGCTCTGGCATTTTCAGCTTTCATATCATCAACTGCAATGTTCCATTCTTCTTGGTAGGTGCATCTAACTGCTCTCCAGAATAGATTCTTCAAGGTTGCACCCTTGAATTGTTTCTTCCAGTTGCAGTAGACATGCCGTGCACAATTCCTATGTTCTGCAAATGGAGCTACAAGCGCAACTGCATTTAACAAGCCCTGCATCATATATATAAAAATAATATTAAAATCAAAATTCAAGTAACAATTTGCAGAGATGGGTAATATGAACTTAATATTCACCTTTTGCTGGTCACTTATGAATGTAAGCCCCAGCCCATCTCTCATTCCAAGCTCTTCAAGAAGAATGTTCAGAAACCATGTCCAATTAGCCTCATTTTCAATTCCTACTATAGCCCATGCTATGGGAAACATCTGGTTATTGCCATCTTTGGCAACAGCACATAGAAGTTGACCTTTAAGATATGTTTTCAAGAAACACCCATCTATACCAATGATCCATCTACACCCTTGCATGAAGCCCTTCTTCAAGGCACTGAAGCCTATGTACAATCCTTGGAATACATTGCAATGCCCTAGCATAAGCTCAAATCTTCCCTCTCTATCCACTCTTATCAACTCGCTTATGTAAGATCTAAGTGAATTATAATGTTCTTTCACTGTCCCCCTTAATAACTGGAATGCATAATGCTTAGCCCTGTGTAATATACCCTTTGAAACTTGGATGGAAAATTTCTGCTTCACATCTAATTCCAGCTCCGCAATATTCATAGTAGGCCTCACTCTGAAAACATCCATGTATTGTTTTCCAATCCACCTATAATCAGCTTGTTTGTTACTTATCTTAAAGGGACAATCATGTGGTTCAACTAATTTCCTAATCTTAAAGTACGCTTGCCTCCTAAACATACTCCCATAACACTTCCAGGGGCATGGTGAGTCACAATAAGCCTGAAGCTGATTTTTTGAAACCCTCCTAAAGTGGATAGGATGACCGTTCAAGATTGCCCAAGTTTTAAGTGCTTCTCTACACTGAAACCCATCCACAAATCTCATGCCCATACTTAACTTCATTTTCTTATGATCACATTTTGGATCATATCTAACTTTCCCAGGCTTAATTTTGGGGGTATTATCATCTTCACCAGGTGAACTTGATTCAGAGTCCACTTCTGCATCTGAATCTAAATAGTCAGAGTGCATTTCTTCCCTGCCTTCAATATCCAGCCCACAACTAGTCTGAAACATAACCATCTCACTGCCTGCACCTCCAACCTCGCCTTCTACCCTGTCTTCCACAATTTCTGGAATCCGGAACTTCTCCAGTTCAATATTCTGTCTAGCTTCCTGATACTCCTCATCCCCACTCCCCAATTCATCATCTCCAAGACTATCATCAGTTTCAATGGCATCATCATCTTCATCTGAATCATGACATGAAATATCAGAAGAATCAGAATCCTCATCATAATTTTCTACGTGTTTCAATAATCTACCTTCAGCCACCTCAATGCCCTTGCCACTCACACTAGTATTACCCTTCTCCTCTCTTTTTTCAGCCACTACAACTTTTGATTTCTCCTTGCTTCCCTCTCTTTTTTCAGCCACTTGAACTTTTGATTTTCCCTTGCTTTGTTTCGTATCAACAGACTTAATCTTTGTAACTACAGAGTCACAAACTGCAGAATTTAAATTCTCCCCTACCCCCCTGCTCTTGGTCGTTTTTCCATCCATTTTCTCACTTCCTACCATGTTGCTTTTCTGCCTTTTTTCAGCCCCTAATCCCTTTTCCCTAACAGACTCTTCCTCTTTGTTAGGTGCTGCAACTTCAGAAAGTTCACCTCTTTCAATATCTGTAACCTTTCTCAACCCTCCATCCACATAGATATTGATACATCTACATTTATTAGATAAGTTTCTAACCATTGTAGTTACGTCCTTATCATCTTTCAAATCAATGAATGCAAGGGTTTTAGGAATGTTATAAGCAATACAATTCCATTTTTCATATCCTAGATTCTCTACCACACCCACCACATCAAAATAACAAAGTCTGTCTAGATCAAACCCTTCTTTTCTTTGATATGTGCCACCAGAGTAAAATCTAGCACCCCCAATCCTCCTAAAATTACCACCATGATGAAGGTAAATGACGAATGTCTTTCTGCAACAAAAATAAATATTGAACATTCAAATTTCAGATAACAAGAATACATATATAAACATCCATAAATGCAGAAGAATGATAATTTCAAATTTAAGGTTTTTTCTACAGCTTGGCGTTTCTACAAACAGGTGGTGGGCTTATTCACTTCACTCAAATTCAACTCAAATTCGTGTATACCCAATCATGTGGGGGGCAAAGTTAACCCAAAAAAAATTTATAAATGAAAAAAGCATACCCATCGCCCATAGTTGAGATATCGGAAACTGGAGATTCGTGGGTCGACTGATAGCTTCTTTCCTCGTTCTCGCTAGCACACCCAATCGAAGTCCCTCTCTATCTCGTCGCCCATATTTCAAAAATCTCGAGGTTATTTTGTATATTTCAGCAAATGAAATCTGGAAGTGCAGGCTACAGAAACCCTAAAACAATTCACAAATCGCGTTATGTTGAGAATGAAACATCATTGCTATGTTGTGAAAGAACGGCGTCGTATATAACACGTAGGATTAGTAAAAAATACACGTATGATCCATGTCAGCACAGATTCCGCCGGAAAATTAATTTAGGGAAAAATTAGAACCGGAGAAAAGTTTGTGTATTTACACGAAATTTTAAAAGTTTTGGGAAAAAATAAAACACGGAGCAAAGTTTGTGTATTTTCATGACATTAACCCTAATTTTTATGTCAAATTAAAAGTTTCGATACAGTATGTCTTTCATTTAAAATCTATCTTTAATATGTTTTTATTGAGTTATTATATTTTACTTAAAAAAAGACACACAAATTCTACATATATTACTTCCCTTCGTCTCACTTATATAGGGATAGTTGACTGTCTTTTTGTGAGACAAAAGTGCTGTGAACTATCCATATATAAGTGGAACGGAGGGAGTACAATATTTAATATAATGTTTTTAACACTAATAAAAAGTTTCTTAATATATACATGTGACCAAAAGTCTTGAGCCAATTCAAATGGAACAGAAAAACATATAAATTAAATAGAAAATTTCATTGATGTTATTGTTAAGAGACTCAATAGATGACAATATTGGACAATCAATTGATTCACACTTATCCGCTGAATCTAAAATACAAATCAAATATAAAGAAATATGTAGTACGGAGTATATTAATATTAATGAAGAGAGTGTGAGTTTTGAAAGTTGAAAAATTTAAGATCCAAAGTAAATTCTTTTGTTTTTTTTGACGGAATCCAAAGTAAATTCTACAATATCAGAAAGGATAGCAGGTACCCAATGAAAGTAAATTTTTAATTAAATTCGGAATTTTAAGAATCTAACTAGGATTAAATTATCATAATCGGAAAAAAAAATATGTGTATGATTATTTAAAATTTAAATTTTCAGATAAGGAAAATTTAGGTAAAACACACACATCATCCAGGTCAAATTGATACAAACGTGTTTATTATTGATTCTCAAATTAAATCCGACCCAATTATTTAATTGGATTAATTTCACAATGAATAAGTCTACGTGGCCGTTTGCATAATACAATAAATTGTGCCAAATTCCTACTACATGTGATATTGTAATAAATTTGCAGCAAACACAAACACAAACACTCTCTCTCTCTCTAGAAATTTGAGGGTGGTGGGATTTCTATTCTGAACTTGTCGTCGTGGTTGAATTCGATCTTGAAGGTAAGCTTTCTTTTTCTTCTCTCCCATAACTATATATATGTATCTTGCAATTAATCTTCCATTAAATTAAATATATTATTCGATATATAAGTAATATATATGTATTTCATTTATAGAGAATTAATTAATGGTGATGATGATGGGGCTGGAGAGGCTGATGACGAGCTTGAAGTCAAAGTTGATGAAGAACAAGAATTGTACATACGATAAGATTGAGAAAAGTGAGAGTATGAGAGTTGAAATCAGAAGCAGAAAAGCTCGAAAAATCATTCAAGATACTCTCAAAATTGCTGATTCCCCTAAAGCCATCAGAACCTACACTCTCTAGCTCTCTCTACTTCTCTCTATCATGTTTGCAATGGTGATGTATGATTTTGATAGTTGCCTACGGTTTTCTGTAGCTATGTCACAATTAAATTAATATGTACGGTCTTTAAATTTTCTATACGTTGATAATTAATATTAGTATTTGGATTCTATATATGTTAATGTTTCAAATCTTATGATTAATTTAGAAGTGTTATTAGCAAGAGAGCTCTGTATCTTTTCATCAAATATATAAAAATAAAAGTAGATATTATATGAATTAGTTGTGGGAACGAAAAATTATATGGATTGAGCATGTGGTGTGTATTTGTTTGGAGAAAGAGGAAGAGAAAGAGAAAGAGAGAGAGAATCAGTCCAGTGCAAAATTATGGTCGTGATTTGGATGTATATACGTAATATTAACATTGAATTTGGCTCATATAAAAATCAATATTAATGAAAGAGATCGGTAAGTAAGAGGCTTATATTTATATATAATCATGCTTAAAAGTACATGATTGATGCATATTTTATGAATTATGTTTATTTATATATAATTAGATGCTTAATTATATTATACTTATTGTGTATTGCAAATATATTTATTTCAATTATAATCATAAATTATATTAAGATCAATATTCCAAATTTATTTATATTATAATTAACTTGTGTTCGAACCATATTCATTTGTGACTACAATATATATAATTAGCTGAAAGGTTTAACTCGCACTTACTAATACTAGTATTGTTTATTAGTTTCATATAAAAACTTTTAAAAAAAATTACCTAAATTGTATACATTACCCGCTCGTTAATTATAAAGTTTGCTACTATTGTAACTTTCAAGTTGCAAGCATCGGCAACTTTTTTTTTTTTTTTTCGTGTTTTTTTTAACTAGAAGATGAGCAATAGTGTTTTCGAGTATTAATTTCTACTTTTTTCTTGGAACTTTGTGCTTTTCTGCTTATATATATAACTGCAATCTCTTACAACTCATATGTGCCGATAAGTACGACTTATTGTTTGAAATGCGCAAGTCTTTTCTTTTTTTCCCTAAAAAGTATTCAAACAAATAATTAACTTTTGCAAGTAAATAATATACCGGCTTTCCGCTCACAATAATTTTGCACAATTTTCTTTTTTCGTCAATCCATAACTTATCACGAATTAATTAAATTCGCAAAATGGACTCACAGGAGTACACCTACTCTAAGCCAATACTGTCTGCTACAGAATTTAAAATGGATATTAAATGCAGAAATAGAACATTAATCAATATTCTACCAATGTGTATGTGTATACGTGGTTAGCAATTATTAGCGAGGCATATAATGCATGTAAATTAAAATAGTAGTTATTTGAGAAAAGCAAGAAAGAAGGATAGATGTAGAACAAATAATTCCAAGAAGAAAGAGAGAGAGAGGAATGGATGACTCACAATGCATAACTCACCAATTTACTATATATGCTTAATATACAAACTCAACTATATTTATTTATGCAAAAAATTGTAAATTAATTAATTACGTAGTAAGCATATATATGTATGTATTTATATTCGGAAATGATTATAAACGATGATAAATTATTCACTCACACATCTTTAGATGTGGTAGCCCACATGTATTTCTATCTTTTACTTTATGCACATCTATGTATCTATGTTTGATATTCTTAAAAATTAGTAAATGAAAAGAGTATAGAAATGGATAGTGTTAGATTTGTTAAAAAGCAAATAAACATGGAAAGTGACGAGTCATAAGAAAACGACGAAATGAAGAGGATAAGAAAGGAGGCAGCAATACTTATTCTAAGGTGAACGATGGGCACGTGACATGAGCCTCACGAGCACGCTGCACCCATGTTTAAACATGACTAGGATGTGCCGACAAAGCCTAGCTCAAGTCGTTAGGTTAAGGTACCACAAGTTTTTTTTTTTTGATTTTTTAGAGAGGTCTTGAGTTAAATCTTATTAACTGTGGATTAATATAGTCTTATTTATATGAGTTTGTTGTTTGAATCTGATTGATAGTACTTTAACACTATTTGTAATAATTGTTGAATGGTAATATGTTTGAGATGATATGATTGTATACAATATAGTTTTCAAAATATACAGTATAGAATATCAATACTATATTTGATTGACTATAAGCATTAAAATTTCTACAACATTTATACATTATCACATGAGGATGAAATTATGAAAATTTAGTTAGTTTTTTTAATTAAAATATTCATATAATTGTAGTTTGTATTACCTATCGCACTAGGAGGTGGGATATGTACTACAAATCACTATAAGTCATACCGTGTTGTCCCTTATCTTATGTTAGTCCCAGAAAGAGTATTTTGGTGTATGGAGGGAGGGGGAATACACCAAATGCCAACGTTTTGACTTTAAAATAAAGTATGAGATCTGGTTGACAAGTCAAGTCAAGTTTTATCAGAAAGAGACGATCTGTTGAGCAAGAACAGGTTCAGTAGTGCCAACAAGTTGTCAATGCAGTGCGGAAGTTGGTAAATAGGTTTGGCTACTCTTAGAAATTTTTTCTTTGAAACAACAAGTTGTAAGTTTGTATGAAGATTTTGTATGCTGAATATGCAGGTCAGAGAGTAAGTAATAAATCAGCTGCAAATAGATAAAAAAGAGAGATCAACACAATTGATTTTATCGTGGTTCAGGATATCTTTCCCTACGTCCACGTCAGCTACCATCGTAGCTGAAATTCCTTACTTACTTATCTTCTTGTTTAGACTGACTGAGGATCAGCTTCAGTTTACGTCAATCTTGACGAAAAAACTGAACATGAAATCTGGGTCGTGACCCTTACAACTTCTCTAGGATAGAGATTTCAAACTTGACACACACTAGCTATTCAGAATTTGCTAAGCTAATCTGGACTTAACAATTTGAGAAACAACTTTCTAAACTTCTTCAAAATTACAGACTTTGACAGACTTTAATATGAAGAAATCTAAGGTGTTCTTAAGCAGCAGTGAACGCTTAAGAACAGAGAATCCATAATCAAAAATTTGAATATCTTAACACTTGGGAAATCTTCTTGATTCGAGTGTTAAGTGATGCTTTGAGCTTCAGAGATTTCTGCAGAGTTTTGGCTTGAAAGATTAATTTCCCATGCTTGATTCTGGAGATGCTTGAAGTATTTATAGGCGCATATTTGAAATCTAGCCGTTGGAAATTGTCAGTGATGGCAGAGAGGCCGTACAACTGACTCACTTCTAGCCATTGGGAAAATTCGTCCTAGCTGGCAAACAGGTACCAGAGGACAGGTCGTCCACTTGTGAAAACGAATCTGTTTGACCTTCGATCTGTAGAACTCCAACGATCTTGAACTCTTCAGAGCAGGTCATATGAACTTCTACTGAAGATTGACTAGAAATAGTAAGAATAGGTTGAAGACTATAGATCAGATCGGCAAACACGATCTGTTCTTTACAAAGGTTCAACCTGTAAACGAGACTAAAGGAGTCGACCTGTGCGAACAGAGCAGGTCGTTGTCAACCTAAGTAAGTGAAAAATAAAACTAAGTGTGGTTTCGGAAAACATCATCAAAATCAAACTGCAGGGGTTCCCAACACCTTATACAGAGTGTTGTGTTTTTAACAAAACAAGATATTAGAGTATCATATGTATAGCATCTCTAACCCATGCTCTAAAATAGAGTAATACTTCATTTTGAAGTACGGAATCCATTCCAACCGTACTCTATTTTGCAGTTAGAGTATAGTACTGTTCAATACTCTATACTCCATTTTCACTATTTGAAAAATATTACACTATAAAAATAGTAATTTAACTAAACTTTATTAATATAATTTGATTTATAATTCAATGTATCATATATTTAATTTATTATTAATTTTTGAAATTTTTATTCAATTTTATATATTTGATTTATTTCAACAAAAAATTAACAATATCTAATATATTTAATTCATATTATTTAAAATACGATTTTATTAATTATTCAATATTTGTGATACGTTATAAATGTTAATTATGTAAAATAATAAATAAAAAAAATTACAAATGGAGTATGTATATAGACTACGTGGTTGAAATATATTTCTAAAATGAAGCATAGAATGCTGCATTTTAAAATATAACATACTGCAAAATAAAAATTCATGGTTGGAGATGATCTACAATACACCTTAATCACTTCTACCAAACAAGCCCTAAAAAAATTTAGTACGGAGTGTATAATAACAAAACACGTGAGAATCATGAGATGAAAAATTACGGGTTAATTTTTATTTTGCATGTCAGTTATAAGTTACTTATATGATTTGTCCCGGAATTAATATTATCTTTCAAGACTCTTCATTGCTCCAATTAGTGGTAGAATAGTTTTCTTCTTATTCCTAAAAACAATTAGGCCTGAATATAAATTTCGCATCTCATTCTTCTACTTTTTTTTTTTGGTCACATTCTACGTAGACATTTTATAAAATTAATCGTCTTAATAGATTTTTTTAATTATGATTTAGCCTCTCAAAGCATAATGCCAAGCATATAAATTCCGGGAGTCACCCCAAGGCTATTATTTATTCTTCTCTTTTTATCAACGTAAAGAAACATGAATCACAAAGTTTGAGGCAATCTTTGTGCTTTTTGACGTGGAAATCTTAATATTTTACTCAAAGGGAGAGAAGTGAAAAAGTGAGACTTTTTGTACGAGTTCGATAAATATTTACTCTTGGTCTACTTATTACTTTGGTTTTAGTCAAGTGACAATTATAAGTTAAATTTCTAATGCAGAAGCCAATCTGAAAAGAAGCCCTCTTCTCTCTCGCCTACGATAAGCTCATGTTCATATCAGTAGAATAAATCCCAAAAAATGTCCAATATTAGTATTCTCCTAGCATATTATCTTTGAGATATTACGAAATATAAATTCTAGATTGACATTACATATTTGTAGTTTTTTTAAGTTACATTTCACCCAACTTCAACATTAATTTGTTAGGCGCAGTGCCCTAAAAATCCCCACCTAGAGCCGCATTGTTAGGCGGCACCCCACCATCCGATTAATTTTTAATTCGTTTAGGCATTAAGTAGCATCACACTGATCTGATTAAGGCTTAATCAATAGTCTCTAGGCATGAATTAATCAATGCCTAGGCGAGTTGGACAAGCTCTATACGTGATTTGGACACTAGATGAATTTAGGGTTAAATATAATTAGATTGCATATATTTCAATAATTGTGGATATTATGTTGAAATATATGAATTTTATGTTTAAAGTTATAAAATTCATTGTGGACTATAAAATTAATGTTAAGACTACGAAGTTTATGGAATTGAACTCATAATTATCATATTATGTGCTTTACATGATTTTGATAATAAAATTATGTTTAATACTCCATCTGTCCTCCATTTCTTGACACTTTCTATTTTAGGACATAGGCCCCACATAGACTTTAACACTTTAATTTATTAACATATCATCAAAATACATTACACTTCGTGCCCAGAATTTTAATCCAAGAATTCAAAGACGGAAGGAGTATATGTTTATATAATTTGTACTTAAAGACATACTATAAACAATAGTAAAAGTGAATATTATAGTTCTGATCTACCTAACCGTCTAAACCTCCACCTTTACCTAGGCACTAGACCGCCTTTCACTGCCCGACTAGCTTTTTAGTAATTTTTAAAACATTGATTAGACGAGAAATGAATGCGAGGCTATTTAATTTTCCCAAACTTCAATTTTCTAATAAACGAGATGTGAAAATGGTACACATATCAATCTCCCATTTGTCATCAAGAGTGGTTAAGTGACATGTTTAAAAAATGACCATAAAGTATGTTACCTACTATGTTAAAATTAAGAAAGGACAGATACAAGAAGTTGTGAAGTCATGCAACTTTATGTTTTAGGCGTGAAAATTGTCACGGCCAACCCAGTTTAACACGTGCCATTGGTTGCAGAATCTTCTCATTTTCCGATCAAATAATAATAATAACTGTGTAAGTTCATACATGGTTTACTTTCTTATAAACAAATCCATCTTATAGAATGGAAATAAGGATATAGTAGAGGAACAATCTTTAGATGAGGTATCAAGAATATGAAACGCAACTCGGTTGGTAAGACGCTTCTCCTCCAACTAAGAGGTCGAGGATTCGAGTCACCTTGGGTGCATGTATGGGTGTGTGAGTATTGTGTTTGCCTGATAAATAAATAAATAAGTGTATAAGATGGAAAAATGAAATGCATAATTTGGTAAAAGTGAATTTTGAAGCATACCTATCACATTTTTATCTTATACTTTCACCTTAAATTAGGTATTTCGCCGGAATTTTTTACTTTAGCACCCCTCGTTGTTGGAATTTTTTTACTTTAGCACCTCTATGCTAACGGTTGCGAAGGTAAAGCATTCGGAGGTCCTTGCAAAACACGCATGTCCAAGGAAACAATGGCGGATCAAGGCAGCATCTATGAACACGTCGAATTGAGCAGGAGTCACAGCTAACAAGAAGATCTACAGGTTCTCTACCGAGGCATATGTAACAAACTGGTGCTGGTAGCTACACAAATGAACAACTCAAGTAAAGAGATTAGACGAAACAAAATAGTAGCGTACGCAAAATTAGAGCATGTTATATATTGTGAGGAAGCAAAACTGATGAAAGAATGTGTTGTTGAATGTTTCAAGGCCCTAACACCATGAAAAGACTCACTTACTTTCTTTTCTTATACTAATTCCAAAAGGAAAAGGTAAGGAAATGGTTGAGCAAGTTGACAATGCCCAAGGACACTACAATTTCTAGAGAAGTAATATAACTAAAAAGGGTTATTGGCATTAAGGTTCTCTTCTCTATGTTATCACCTTGCGTGTTACATAAGAATTAAGAAGCCTATTCGACTATTTAAAGCAACTTGAGCACAGCAAAATACTTTAGGTTTGATCTGCAAAAGTATCATTGTGATGGATCTTGTTCTACTAGAGAATAAACAGATAACAAAATAAATCAACACAAAAGGGAATGCTTGAGATCACTTACGTTGGTGGGATGAACATGTGTTTCATCAGGAACAATGTACAGATTCATGTTCAAACTATCATTTGGCATAGATTGGGAATATATTTTCTGATCTGAAGAAACAGCATCTTCCACTTTAGTGATGCATATGAAACTAGCTTTGCACAGAGGACATGTTGAAGTCTTTCCACTTGAAGTCTGGAATAAATAAAACTATCAGTAAGTAAATGCATCTCAAAGTTTATGTACTTTAGTACTCTATTTATCATCCACAGAAAAGTTTCCTCATCGCCGAAATTAATCTGCGAAAGATGATAAATACAGTACATTTTCAGTGCAACTTAAGCTTCAAAGAATAAGATGATGTAAGACTTAAACAAATAAAAATTCTAGGTGTTTAGTCTCACCATAACATAACTCAATGAAACGGAAACAAATGTTCTTGAGGGTTAAAGAACGGAACAAGCTATAATGAGGTGGATCTTGATAACAGAGAAAAGATAATTCTTTCTTCTGTCGCAGAATAAGCATTTTGATGCCATGTAATATCTACTTAGCTCTGCCTGGATAACAGAGACATTTAGTGCTCTCACAACAAGATCGATATCTTGGTATCTAAACACAAAAAAGTTAAGATCTCTGAAGTGAAAATGCAAATAAAAGGTTCGGCCTATAACTCAAAGAAACAGCAGTGCACATAATAACAGAAAATAAGACGAAGAAAAGAAATATACATATATGGAATTGGAAACAATAAGAAGTAGAATGTGCACCATCTCATCAGCCCAGTTCCGGACGCATTTGAAGCAAAATCGATGACCACATGGCAGTACTCCACGAGTGGAACTGAAATCCGTCAAGCATATGACACACGACAACTCACTTGATGCAGGTGGTAAGCTACCCTCTTCAGTTGAATCTGGGTTAGCAGCTTCATGAAGCTTTTCTGAAGTTGCAGAGGAAGATGGTGCAACACGAGCATGTGAGTTCTGAATTTCATGATTTGGGTGTTCAAGCTCCTCTACGTCATCATCATCTAAATGCTCAATCTCTTGAAAAGTATCATGAGCAACAGAATTCTCTAAACCATTTAAAGTACTCCCTCTATCAGATATATGCCTGCTTGATGTTTGGTGCATCTCAACCTCTGAACTATCAACCGGAACTCCATGGCTTTTATTCTCAGGCAAAACTTTAACTTCCTCACATTCATCCTCCTCATCTGAAGTTATTATGACCAGCCTATGGCCTTTGGACCGAAATTCTGAAGATTTTGAGTTCCTCTTTTCCTGTTTAGAAGAATATGCAGCCTGTGATGTGCTTGCTTCATCAAGCTGTTTAAGGAGCATGAAAATTGTGAGCAGAAAGTCTAAATGGATAAAAAAAAATCAACAACATATAATGAAGGATGACAAGGACAGGGCAGTTGAATTGAGAAATGAAAGCAAAAACTTGTCTTGAATTAACTTTCATTTGATTAGGATCTTGGGTTCTAGAAAGGTTACTCCTAGAGGTTGAATGGAGCCATTCAAGATATTTCAAGTTCTCTACTCAAACTCAAATGCATACAACTAGATGGAAATTATAAATTGTGCTGGCTCGAAGCTATTGGAACAAATTCTAGAATCTAGATGTAAAATGGATTCACATGCTGACTGAAATTCTGTGATAATGCTTCAGAGAAACACTAGAAGTAATTCTCTGATACCAATACAAATCTCCAAAATATAAAGCTCCATTCTATTGTATACTGTCTAACTAAACAACAGAACTTTTAAAATGAATAAAGAGGAGGAACTAAAATTCAGTACCTCCACAATCCTTGCTGTTGATAGTTTTTGAAGGTTATGTCTGCTGCTACTAGGACAATTCTTCCTTGAATTTCTTTTAATAGCTTTCTCTGTTGATCTACTGGAATCATGATTGTTCTGCTTCTTCTTGGGAAATAGATCCTGCAATACAACAGACAAGACAACAAAGTCATAACTGAAGTCATTGAAAAAAAAAATCTCCAGCAGCAAATCGCAAGCATCTTTTCAAAGAAATGCAGAACCGACAAAAACTTCAAAGGGCATAGCATGCTATATTCCAATTTTCCAATAACCAGGTGCAGCAAGATCCATAAATATCAATCACATGCATATTTATGATTACTAATTACTTGAAGAAAAAGCTATATCAAATAAATTGAACCAGATAGGTAGAGATGAAATGGAAATTGCATGTTTGCTGCAAATTGTTAAACTATCAATACATCAATAGACCAGATGTCACAAACACCCTTAACTATAAAGTATGCACTAGCGACGAGGTTAACGAGAAAAACAGCTCGTGAAAGGGAAATATTCTTTTACACTATGAAGTTCTCAAAAAATATAACTAGAGTAAGATTGCTACCTCATCTAAAAGAATTGAATCCTTCCAAATAGTATCATACTTGTCTTCAAGTTCAGCATCTAGCAAAGGTCTTTTACCATTCTTCAAGTCTTTTGGTCGAGCTTTTGCCTGGTCAATACCCAACAATATGTCCAGAACCAATGGTCCCATTTCTTCTCCACTGCAAAAAAGTCAATAAGTAAAATTTTCGATTTAATAATACCATAAATCATTTTTGAGTGATATCATTAAAATCAGTCATTTACAGTTTACAAGAAAATTGATGCAGTCTGTGGATTACTTCCCTTATGAAGACATTTTTCCGTAAAACATACAACCAGACACCAGTGAAAAGGACAATGGTTTCTGTATGGCTAAATTCAGCAAAATTACACTATCTGCTCCAGAATGGGAAGCCTTAGTTTGCATAACTTTAAAATGAGTAAACGAAACATGACTGGAAGTTGTGAAACAATTATCAAGAACAAGATGTTATAAATTTAGTTACCTCGGCAGTATATCTCAATATACTAACCATAAGAAAATCATCATTTTTTTCACGAGATTGGGACACTGTAAGAAACAATGCAGCACAATGTGTCCCAATGAAAATGATTTTGCCTCAATAGATTACATTAAATCCTTTATTCTGTCAAAGACTGCAGAAAAAGCAAAGACAAAGACAAAGGGGATTGAAAAGATTATTCACTTAGACATAAGACTGTGGAAGAAAGACTTTTGACGGGTAGTCAATATGGCACATATACATTAGCTGCCCTCTTCAAGCTCTATTTCTAGACATCAAATTATTCACAGAAGCTTACATATAATAACTAGTAATTTGTTCATGACATCTGAGAGAGTCTGAGCTGAATCAGCTAACCATAGTTGAAAACTTTTCAAGATTCTAAAAGCGGGAAAATAACATTAAGCTCCTCGTAATTCAAGTTTTCCACCAGATATTAGACCAACAATTGGATAACTCGTAAGACCGCTGACATTAATAATGTTATTTTCAGTAAAAAAAACAAAAGAAGCATTAAGATTCAAGATCACCATTCAGAACCATGATGTCAAATCCACTACACTGTAATTCTATGACAAAACAATTTTACCCAATACCGCTCCGTCCCACTCCATTTGGCCTAATATACAAACAGGCCAAACGGAGTGGGACAGAGGTAGTATATGATTTCCAGAGCTCGACCTACCTATGATAGGTATATGGTTCCTCGGAAACACGTCTTCCTTTCTTCGCACATTCCTCAATCCAGCAATGATTAACAACCCGTATTTTTAACTTCACCGCAAGCTCATATTTTCTGCCTTCAAATCTCCAGCACACCTAACCAACGCAACCAATCAAACTATTAAAGTTCAAACGAAAATTATCTACTAACTCCATAAAATCATACTCAAAACAGCTACAAATCTAATTCCCTACCAAATGAGTTACAGACTTAGTCATATTTCCAACGTAACTGGCTCCAATACGATCAATCAGTTTAATTAAATTGAATCTCTCGGAACCCTGATAACCGCTCACCGTCGCCACAACCGATTCCATTCCTTTCACAGGGTGACGAGCGGATCCTGCTGGAAAAAGAAAGAAAAATCAAACGATCAAATACAAAAGTAAATCAATAACAACAAAAATTTGAAGGTTAAGGGGAATGAGCCCTAGCGCCGATCGAAAAATGCAGAATCGTGAAGTATGTAGTTCATAAGAGTGATTGTTTGTACAATTCAGCACATATCTAAATATTGATTTACCTAAATGGTTGCAGCGTTGAAGCGAATCGTCCTCCATGGAAAGTAGCAATCGTTACCGCGTGGATTGTGCCGCGAAAATGAAATTTTTTGAACTTTGAAGTTTGTTTTGTTTAAAGAGTGAAATTACATTTACCCAAAATGTTTTTAAACTGGGATGCAAAGAAGGGTGCAGTGCTCTTAAACGACAACGTTTCCATCATTTTTCAAGAATTTTTCATTTATTTTTTAATTTTGTAATATGTTCTCTCCTTTTCTCTTTTTTAGTTAATACATTTTGTTTTTGTTATATTTCTTACTTCAGCTTTACGTTTATATTTTGTTATGTTTGTGTTCATTTCTTGAATAGAATAAATTAATCATAATGAATTTTAAATTAGTAATGGAATTATTAACCCCTTTTTCTAGAATATGAAATTATTAATCTTAATTACAATGATTAACTGAAAATTTAATACTTCCTCCGGCTCAGAGATATTGAGTCATTTCATATTGATATGTGAGGTATAAAATAATGAAAGTAATCAATATCTCTGAGACAGATGAAGTACTATTTATGAAAACCGTGAGTTTGTAAGTGAATAGTTGAACATGATATATTTATAAAAACATAATGAAATAATTTAACTCTTAATATGAAATAAAATAATCAATTAAAAATTATCAACTAATTTTTTTTATAGTTTTGGAGGCACATCATGGTGTAGTGTAATTTTTTTATTTATTTGAGTTACTGTGCAGTTAGGGATACTAATACCTGGGGGAGGAGGGATAGTTATTGTATATTGGAAGAATAGCGTTTTGCAACGGGCCTTTCCCAAATGGTGGGCCCCCAAATAGCTGCTTTGTATACCAAATAGCACTATAAACCCATACTATAGTCAATATGGGCTTTAAAGGGTCTACCAAACATGCCCTTAATGTTAAAGTCTCAGTCTACGCACTAGGCGGCACTAGGCACATCATCGCCCGACTAATATTAAATCTGCTTAGGTGCTAAGCAACACTCTAGTTATCAATCGAATTAAGGCTTAATTAGTTTCTAAGTGTGAACTAATCGATATATATGCCAACTAGATTATTCTATACGTAGGCGCTTGGTCCCTCTCCACCGTCTAACTAGGTTCAATCAACACGACGCGAGAGATTTGTGAATCAATATGAAAATATTAAAACTGAACTTTCAGTTCGACCTAAATATATTTTTAAGTATGCTTTTACCATGAAGCTCAACATTCTATACAAGACATTATAGTAAATTTCCTTATAATAAATCAAGTCGAAACTGCTTTCTAAATTCAATTTTCCAGAACTCGACTGTAACAAGACTTTGTTATACTATCATATTCATATAAAGATTATACATGGAACTAAACTAGCTAGATTTATACTGAATGGCCAATAAATATACAAATGATTAACATTGGGCTCACATAGAGAGAGAAATGCATAGAGACGGCGATGGCCAATACCATAGTATTCCCTCCGTTTTTTCTAAAGTGACCTACTTATATTCAATATGTGAGGTATAAAATATACAAGTAGGCCACTTAAAAAAAAACAGAGGGAGTAGCACAAAAACTCAATTTATACCCATAAGAACAGAGGTTGAACTCCAATTTCACTCAACTGCACAGTAAGTAGACAATGGATTCCACTACAGTATAACTTTACTCTAACCCATACAAATTGCAGTTAATCCAATGATGCCTGATTTCTGAACTCGGAAACCCTCAAAAGAGTCCTCGCCTTTTCGCAGAGCAACTACAAGAGAGCAAGTTCGAGAATCATCCGCGACAGCCGCCTTCTCAAACGCTTTGTGCACACACAGAGAGATCATACCCCCACGAAAAGCTAAGAAATTATATTGGATCAATGGTTAATAACTACGAGGCTTAATTTTACTACCCGTAGATAAAAAAGAGGAAAGACGTAGGTAAGATGGATTCCACAAACCAACCTTGAGCAATTTCCAGTTCCAGCTCAACATGAAGATGGCTTTTAGTTCACCTATGAACAAACTCATATCCAGAAGTTCCAACTCTAGAACTGGGTGTTGGCATGTAAGGTTGATTATTGTTCATGGAAACCTGTCCCTTTTGTGCCTCGTAAGTAGCTCCTCCCCTTTGAACTTCATCTCTTTGGATATCATAAGCAGCTCCATGATTATTGTGTGAGGATGCAGCCAATCCTCTCTGGGCATCATAGGTTGGTGCAGTAGGTCCTTTTTGGGCATCATAACTAGCTCCGGTTCGAACCCTCTGACCTTCATAACCTGCTCCAACGTGGGCCCCCCTATGGGGATCGTAACTAGTTCCCCTATATGTGGTGTAAATAGGGCCTCTTGATGCATTTCCTACAACATGAGGAGAATTACCCTCAGTACCGGTCGGCCCAGCAGGTCCTACTCCAGTAACCCCTCCCAGATTGGAGCCATGGCCCTGCTGCCAAGTGGCAAAATTCATTAGTAACAAATTCTTTTATAACTGGAAAAGAAAAAATTTGCTTACGCACTACAGGTTTGTTGCTAAGATCAGAACTATGTTTAATTACATGACAGTCAAAGAACTTTTTTTGACTTGTCATACAATGGCCCAGCTTTAGCCGAATGGTTCAAGCTTCGTGGTGTTATACACCCAATAAAATAACAAGGTCAGGAGCAGGGATTTCATTTCATCGCCAACTTTCCCTCTCCCCAAATGAAACAAACACACACATGAGAAAAAGGGCAAAAAAAAAAAGAAAAAAAAAAGGTTGCAGCATTTGTTTCAATAGGAATCTGCAGCAATTTTTGAACTGGTAGATATCGGGATTAAACAGGTGAAGTTCCTACTGGTGAAGTATGAAACAACTGAGATAAAACAGCAGAAACTATCAACGGCCAATATATTGCTTACATATATACATACATACCTGTACACCATAGGCCTGACTAGAAGCATAGTTCCCCAAAGGAACATTTCCACTATATACAGCGGAACCACCATACTGACCTCCTGAATTTGCATTTTCAGAACATTAATATCAAGGCAAAAAGATAAACATACTAAGGATATGAAATATGATGATGCCTTTACCAGTTTGGTGGTCATAATTTGTGGAATTACTCAACTGAGCTCTGAGCTTCTCCACTTCTCTTGACATTGCCATATAGTTCTTTTCCATTACCTGAAGAGATTCAAGGTGATCATTGTATAACTTCTTCTCATACTCATAAGTCCCCCTGTGTAGATTAAAACCCAAAAATCATAAGGTCCTTTCGAAAGTAATAACAAAATCAAACAAAAAAAAAAAATTATAGAAAAGCCAAATAAAACCCACCCAGCCATTTCATGATACCAACATGGCAATATCAGTTTACACTGTCAAATGGAGAACTATCAGAAAAATGACTGACTTGCATGTCAGGCACTTTTGGAAGCCACAAATTCAACCCTTACAGCAATATTTTTGTGTCCTACAACCCTCATTTCAACATTATAAAACAACAATTACCTGCAATGCTGATACTCCTGTCTCAAGCCATCAAGTTCAGCAATTAGGGGAGGGATTTGTTGTGCCTCAATGTGAGCTATTTGAAGCTCACGATTCAACTTCTGTACCTTCGAAATTAGTTCTTGCCTTCCAGTAACCAAGGACTGTGCCTCAGTACGTGCTTGCTGCAGCTCCTTTTTGATGGATTCTGCAGCTTTGAGTTCAGATTCCATCACTGATATCTTATCTGTAATTCCTCTAACTTGCTGCTCTTTTTCAGATTTCACATTAGAAATGTGTGCATGTATTAATTGCAACTCATGCTTGGAGGCAGTAAGATCTTGTCTCAGAGTTCCATGGGTAGCTGCGAGCCTCTGATTTTCTTTTGCAAGCTTCTCTATCTCCATATGCTGTGCAGAAAGCTTGTGGGCCATTACCTCGTGAGGAGGCAACATTTCGTAATGTGGAAAACCACCAACAGGTGGATGAACTGCAGAAGCATATGGATCAGGATGCCCTACACCAGGGCCAGGAAGAGGACGGCGATGGTGAGGAAGAGGGGCTCGACCTTTACTTGCCATAATTAGCTCCCAACTTTGACCTCTGATACAGGAGATTATTACTTAAAATGCTTATGCAAATTTCACTATCTCCACCATAAGATTCCTAACTAACCTGGTCCTGCAGAATGACATTTACAAAGATTAGGAGGTCATCATGTAAGGCAGAACTGGCAAATGGTGTAACCCAATGTTTTGAAATGCATGCAATCCACCACAAGCAATAAAAAGAATTAATAAAAAGCTAGAAATTGGGAAACTAGTATGTAGCCACAAGCTCCTCAAGCTTGCACTAACAAAGATGACAGAATAGCAATGAATAAGCATATTCAGGTATTGTACTTTCAGGCTTTTTAAATGGGACCTTGAACTTCATTTGTAAGCATTGAGTCTCTTTCATTTTTTTTTTCTTTTCCTAAATTCTGTCCATCTGCTTCGGCATTGTCTCTTTTTTTGTTCTTTTCAATTTTAATTTTTAAATTCTCAAGTTTTTGGTACCTTGCATTATGCTAAAGTTTGTCATTGCTTTTTTTTTTTGGGGGGGGGGGGGTGTAGCACAATGACCCAATTTAACCTATAATAAAGAATAAGGACTCAAACCTTACCTAAGACCTAATCCTAACATAAATAGAGTACGGCAACACAATTATAACAAAAAAAAAAAGTGCAGTGACCAAAACAAAATTGAAAGTGTTGGGACCCAAATACCATTTTCCAAAAAAACATTTCTCATGAGAGTTTCACTTGCTTAAGTGCGTAAAAGATGCACTCTATTAGATTCTCAAAGATATTCATAAACAATGCCACTGAATGCCAAGTGCATCTGATGTCATAATGCTTCTTCTATGACCAACCTAAATAATTTAATAGACATCCTTCTCTCTACTTCAGAAAATTTACATATTCAGTTATCTACAACAACCTGTTACAGTCAACTCACGTTAAACGTTCAGCACTATCAGGGTAATCATGAGAAGAAGAAAAATGGAACAAGTGAAACTAAGACCCGTGAGACTAACTCAAAACATTCCACCAGTTGGAGACCATTCTTTATTTACTCCAAAAGTTGTCTGCAAGAACTATAACTATATATAGGAAGCTACCATACATTCTTCTAGATTTATCTGCATTTCTACTTAAAGGCTTTTCTGCATAACACCTTCCTACACTCTCTTTCCGATACATACTCTGAAGTAGAGACCCACAAGACCCAGGATTTGTCAATAGACATCAAAGTAGCTAGCATTTCTGCATCATACAAAAAAGTGCAACCACTAAACATCTTTCTCCATGAAACGAAAGAAAGGCTTTCATGATAATCATAGTACAGGTACTCGAAGATTAAACAACAATTTAATACCTTCTCTAGTGATTGGTGCTATGCCTAGTGATCAACAACATTGGCAATATCTAGCATACGTTTGCACATAAACACATCAGAAAGTGTATGATTGTTGGCAAGTAGATAGTATTAGTAGATAGCACTCCTGTATAGTTCATCAATTGCAGCAGCAAAAGACCTAATTTTTGGTTTATGTGATAGAACAAGTTATCATCAGATTCCCAGAAAAAACTCCAAAGCCCTCGACGAACCCTAGAAATTTATATCAAGACATAGAGTTGGCAAACAACACGATCAAGGTTCTATTTCATAAAAATAATATATCCACACTACTTTCTCCCTAATGTGCATAACATAACATTGTGGAGATTTATCAAGAAAGATAATCAGTAATTCCCATCCATGAACTGAAATTCCTATGGATAAAAATACGAAAATTAATGATATCTGAGACGGATTATACGAATTCGGAAGCCACCTGCCTACGCAATAGTTTTTGATAAAATTGTCATTTCTTCAATTGGTAAACAGAAGTCACCTTAAAGCTAGGTCGTCGCCGGCAACACGGTGGCGGAATTGCGGTGGTTTTCAGATGAGGCTTGGGGGTCAGGGTTTTTGTTCGATTACGAATTTTATGAGAATTTTACCTGAATTTTCATATCATCGTTAGTGCCTTGTTCTGAAATCGGAATGTATTCCAAATTTGGGCCCAAATTTCATTTCAGACCCTAACAAAGCCCAATCTATTTGCATCCGAATTTTGAAAAGATGGACCTCCATAATTTTGCTACTGCAAATTGGGACATGTATGAAAAAGAAAACAAATAAATCACACAAAAGAGTAGAAAATAAAAATAAAAATAAAAATCAACTGAAAAATGTACACCTCCATGGCTCCATACTCCTGAAAATTATACTCTTTTCGTAAGAAAATATTTTAAAAAATTAATTTAATAAGCGTGTTGTGGTCCTACAATCTTACTATACGTCGTACTATATATATATATATATATATATAGGGGTGCATTCTATTGGAAACCCAAATTAAAGTGAAACCTAAAAACTATAAGAGTAGAATGGTCAAATTCAACATAAGGGTTTATAGTGAAATTTTGATGGAATTATGTTAGCGGGATTCTTCATGATGGCGGAGCAATGGAGATGGTCGGAACTTCAAGGCCTCGAACTCCTCGTCTCATCTTCCCTGCACCGCCGCACTCCATTAACAACTCCAACGCTTCATCCTCATTAGTTAATCTCCACAGAAGAGACGATGCAGCCTCATCAATGGCGGCGGCCTCAACCTCTGCCTCCGACCCAGACAAACCTACCCCATCGTCGGCCTCGGTGGCGTTCCACGATCTCTCGATTACGCCCTAATGAGCATCAACATAGTTGGCGCCATTGTTCATGGCAGCTCCTTGCCTCTGTTCCTTCGATTCTTCGCCGATCTCGTCAACTCCTTCAGCTCCAACGCCAATAATGTCGATAAGATGTCTGGGGAAGTTCTGAAGGTGAGTAGATAGCTAATTCTGTTGAGATAATTTTTAGAGAGAGAAAGTAAATTATTTTTGTTTTTGTTTATGTGTGTTGATGGTTATATTTACAGTATACATGTTACTTTCTTGTAATTGGAGCTGCTATCTGGGCTTCTTCACGGGCAGATATAATTAAATTAAACACTCTCTCTCTCTTTCCCTCTCTTCAATCTCTGTTTCTTGATTTTCAAATCATAAAAAAATGAAGAAAAAAAAAACAATGAATGCAATGCAGAGATTTCATGCATTTTAGTTTAGTTTTTGCATAAATCTTTTTTTTTTTTTTTTTTTTTTTTTTTTTAAGATTTATGCATTTTAGTTTTGTTTCCCAATTGTTACATTTTTTTTTTGTTTTTTAGGCATATAAATGCAATATATATGTATGTTATTAAAAGTTATTCATTTTTTTTGTGCAACTAGGTCAAAATGAATCCATAGAAGACTCACTATAAACAATATGCCACGATTACAAATATGCAGCAGGAAGAATTAAGAGATGATGATTTTGTTTGAGTCAAGTCTTGTAAAGAGGCAAAATAGGAGAAGAAGATCTATAATTGTATATTTGTGGTTTACAATTAATTAATAATGGTCGGTCGTTAATTTACAATTGTTTTACTTTAAAAGTATGCAATTAAAATTTCTCAAAAATGCAACAAATAATAACAAGAATGCAATGAAATTGATGAAAAATGTAACAAATAATAACAAGTATGCAATGAAATTGCTCAAAAATGCAAATGAACTCACGGTGGAAATGTCAAACCATTATTGATCTCCTTTTACACTACACCTAACCCCTATAACACTAAACCAAAACCCCTAGAAACCTAAAATCTTAAAACCCTAAACCCTAATAAACTAAACCCTAACCCCTCGAACCCTAAAACCCTAAACCCTAACACCTAAAACATTAAACCCCAACCCCTAGAACCTTAAACCTAAACCCGAAACCCTCACCCTTAGAAAACTAAACCCTGACCCCTAGAACACAAAACCCTGATCTAAATAAGCTGATTTTGGTGGAAGATGGTGAGAAATAAAATGAAAGAAGTGACACAATTGTTGACAATGCAACAAATAATGACAAGTTTGCAATGAAATTGCTGAAAAATGCAACAAATAATGACAAATATACAATGAAATTGCTCAAAAATGTAAATGAACGTTGAAATGTGGAACCATTATTGATTTCCAGTTTACACTAACCCTAAACCCTAGAACACTAAACCCTAAACCCTAAAACCATAAACCCTCACCCCTAGAACACTAAACCTTAACCCCTAGAACCCTAAAACCCGAAACCCCAACAACACTAAACCCTAAACCCCTATTACACTATACCCAAAACTCTTAAACCCCAAACCCTTATAACACTAAACCCTGAAACCCTAATCCGAAACAGCTGATTTCGGTACAAGATGTGAAATAAAATGATAGAGGCGACCAATTGTTCACAATGTAACAACTAATGACAAGTATGCAACGAAATTGCTCAAAAATGCAACAAATAATAACAAATATGCAATAAAATTGCTAAAAAATGCAAATGAACTCACAGTGAAAATGGGGAATCAATATTGATGTATATATTAATTATCATAGTGTAATGATATATGAAATTAACCGAACATTAATAGTTTATTGGTAGAGTAATAGTATAACCAAATTCACGTAACAAACCATTGTTTCAACAATAATAATAATAATCGAGAAAGCTAAGCTAATGCAATAATAAAGAAAAAAATCTAAAAAATATATTAATCCTCGATACAATGATTGAGAATTTACGAAAAAAACTAAACTCAAACAACAATGGGACAATTTTTGGCATCATGGTTCGTTATTTGCTTGCATGAACTTGCTGCATCAGGAGGCAACACATGAACATTTTTTGAAATGGAAGAACCATAAAAGCTCTCAAATCCCGTGTGCTTCGAACTCATATGAGTATCCTTATCTCCAAGCCGTACATCAAAACCACAAGCAGCACCGTACGAGCAATAAAATTTTCTGCATCATTAAGAGTGCCAAACTTGCGACCAATGTATATGGCTTCTTCTCATCATCGCATTCGGGCACATATTCAACCCCGGATTCACTAGTACTATCTCCATGAAGATTATGATCTCTACCAGCATCGGTATCAACTGCAGAATATATAAAAAAAAATATGCATCATAATCACTCAAAAATACATCGAAATGACTGGAATATGCATCAAAAAAATGCATCAAATTAAAGCACTATGATATAAGACAGAAACAACGAAATCAACATATTAGGCATCAAATTGACTTTTAGTTGATTAAATTGTTTGGAAAGTGGAAGATAAATAGACATCAAATTCAATTCATCATACTGGAAGATTCCCAATCACCGAAAATTCGATTCACAACCATTGAATTTATCTCAGTGCCAGTACACATCAACCAAATTCAGTTGTAGATCAAAATCCAAATTCCAACAACCAAACGAACAGCTCGCTCTACCAAACCCTAATTCCTAACAGGATTTCAGCTCGAAGCATCAAAAGAACAGCCATTAAACGTGTGTGCTTTCGATAAAGCACACATGTTCATTCGATCAGATCAAAAAATAGTATTCCAGCTCGAAGCACCCAAACGAACTCGATTCGACTCGTATTCGTACACACCGATTCAACTGAATTCATGAAAGTATAAAAACAAACAGAATCAAACCTGTAAAACCCATAGAGAAATCACAAATTCAGTTGCAGATCACAATTGATTCAGATCGATTCCAATCAAAGTTGTAGATGCAATGTGAATTCAGTTGTGATTCAGTTGAGTTTGTATGAAATCGCGTTGGTCTTCTCTTGTGAATTGGCTGAAGATGGTTTCTGCAAAACTACGTGAAGAAGAAGACCGATAACAGAAGACATGAAGAAGACTTAAATACGCTAATTAATTCAATTATATGCTTAAAAGACTTAAATACCTCTGCTGGGTTAAAAAATAATTTTATCACTTGTAATTAAAACATAAAATCCTGATTAATCCTAACCATAGGATGACAAAAATCAAGGGCCCCTGTTGGTTTCTAGGTTTCACACTATAATTAGTTTTCATATGATCTACTACCTATATATATATATATATATATATATATATAGAGAGAGAGAGAGAGAGAGATTGGATCATATAAGAACCCTCTCCAATCTTGAGAACTAGGAACCAATATCCACCATCCATTTTAATAAATTAGTGGCTGAGATTTTGTCACGACCACACTTTGCTAATCAATAGCTAAGCTTGGTAAATTCGTGAATATAAAATATGAATATGAAATAATGGATAAATGAAGAACATTTCTTGAATCGACTCTCAGGGCAATCTCATTTCTAGATAATCTGATACTTATAACTGATAAAGTAGGACAATGCTTGTCATGATTCTGACTCAGAATACATCTAAATCGAAAGGAACTTTGAGAACATCAGAGTGTACGCAACGGAAGTATGGCTATAAATACATGTATGAAGACATGTATTACCAAGAGTTATCAACAACTAAATCTTCACTAAATTGACAAAAGCTCCGCCAGTCACTCTGATTCAACCTGCTCAACCTGCACATTAAAAACAATGTACAGGGCTAAGTACAAATTGTACTCAGTGAACACTTTGCCCAAAACTGATTTTATTGTCATCCATATACTGAGTGAAACACAGGGTTTTTCTTAAAAGTCTATGTTCACTAAAATCTCTTAGTTCTCAAAAGTGACTGCAGTCAAATTTCCGTTGTAATCCACCATATCTGATCTGTGGTGCCCGAGGAGGTGGCCACCTCACTCGTCACCTGATCGATCGTCACACTAGACGATTCGACCACTGTGTACACTAATCCAAGTATAGCAGCTGGCCATACAAGGACCCGAATTCGATTAAGTAATATTGGCGTAGCCAATAACAGATAGGTATCATACAAAAACAAAATATTTTATGGAATGACAATACTTTTAAAAGAGCTATATTAACTAATAAAACATGTTTTGTTTTAAAAGAAAGCCCACCTCATCTGCTTCTCTTAGATGTTACTGAACTTCTACGCCTTCTTGACTACTGCTCCTTCTTTGCTCGACCTTTGCTTAGAAAACGAAATAAGATTCTCAATTCGAGCGATAAAAGATTATCGAAGAATTTTAACTCTACGTCTACTTAGAGATTATTCCTAATTCCAGTGACGTTGTCACTGCTATCTAAGCTCGATTTATTACTTCCGTTATGTGAACGGTTTATATGGAAAATTTATTATTAAATCATTACTTGATTTATTATTGTTAGCTAGGAATTAATTTAATTGAGAAGCTTCTCAATAATTAATTTTAACTGTACAATTGATTAACTTTAATCAATAAATCTTGATTATTAAATTCTGGTTAATTAACTTATTTCTATAAGTTAATTCTTTAAGCTCGTAAAATAATTCGATCAAGAATTATTAAGTTCTAAAATTATTATTATAGGTATAAAATAATTTAATTAGTGGTGGTATAAAATAAACAGTAAATTAATGCCTTAATTAGGAATTGATTCTTGGCCCACTTGAATTAAATCGGCCCAGCTGAACAAGGGAAACTGGCCCATCAATTCGGCCCAGGTCTTAGTCGACCCACGAACGCAACCCGGTTCGGAGACACCCGACCCGCTGAGACAAAAACACCCTAACCCCTCTTCTTCCTCTCATTCCCGTCGGTCTTTCTCTCTCTCGCGCGACTTCTTCTTCTCCCGAACTCTCATCTTCTCCGTCACCCCTTCACTATACCGACAGCCGGCACCGTACTTGAGCCACCGTCGTTGTGCGATGGCTCTGTTCATCACCTCCCTCACATTCTTGGTTATTTCCTCCAAACCCTAAATCGAAATTGGGGAAGAGTTCTCCTCTCTCGATTTCCGACGGGAAACGCTGCCTCCGGCTTCTGTTCTGTTTATCTCTTTCTGGAATTCGCCTGTCACGACCGTACTTTGCTAATTGATAGCTAAGCTCGGTGATTCGTGACTATGGTGGAAATTAACGAATAATTTACGAAAGATGGGAAAGTCGGGAATTTGATACGAACATATTATAGAACAAACACCGATAGATGGAATAAGTATGACATCACTCGTCATGATCTTGAATTACAACCATATCGAAGGATTAGAAGTATCAGAGTGTACGCAGCGGAAAAACGTTTAAGAATACATGTATGAAGACATGTACTACCAAGAGAAATCTTCAACTAAGACTGCTTGCTAACTTTGACAAAAGCATCGCCGGTCACTCTCCATTCATCTTGCTCAACCTGCACATCGGAAATAATGTACATGGCGTGAGTACTTGAGTACCCAGTGGACACATGCCCAAAATATTTTATTGTCAAGCCATTCATAGTGAAGCATAGGGTTTTATCAAAAGGCCTATGTTCACAAAAAAATTGAGTTATCTTAAAAGCGACTGCAGTCTAGGTTCTGAAGTATTCTACCATATCTGAGTCTGTTGTGTCCGAGGAGGTGGCCACCTCACTCGGTCACGTGATCGGTCACTATCTGGAATGACACGATCGATGTGTACACTAGTCCAAGAATAATAGCTGATCATTCAAGGACCCGAATTCAATTTATGAATTGGCATTGCGCCATTTAACAGATAGGCATCATACAAAAACTATAAACATTTATGGCATGACAATACTTTTAAAGAGCTACTGATCTAATAAAACATGCTTTGTTTTATAGAAAGCCCACCTCGTTGTTTTTCTTTACTGCAACGAGACCTGATCTCTGCTCCTGCTGTTGTCCCTCCTTCGTGTACCCTTCGATTAAAAATCGAGGTAAGATTCATATTCTAACGAATGAAATCTTATCTAAGATTCTAGTTTTTAATCTGATCGAAGGTTATTCTGATTTCAGTAACGTGGTTACTGTTATCTAGCTCTAGGTAAAAATCTCGTTATGTGAACGGTTCATATAAGTTTATTATAATAAATCACCTTGATTTATTATTAAACTTGATTAATTTTAACTGCGTATCGATTAGCTTAATCGATTATGATTAATTATTAAATTCTAATTTATTAACTTATTATCATAAGTTAATAATTCACTTAAAAATTTCTAAATCTTAATCACTGAATAAACCATTATATGATTTATCGTTAAACTAGGTGAATTAATTCTAATGTGCAATTGATTAGCTAAATCAATTAATCAAAATTATAAGTTCTTAGTTAATTAACTTATCTAAAGTTAATTATTGAAATTGTGGAATAATTCCATACGAATTATTGGAATTTAATTGCGGGTAAGGTACGATTTATTTAACGATGTCTTGATCCGTAATTAATTTGAGATTAGACTCGTAAATTAGCTAATAACTGATTTCGGCCCATTGCTTGATTCGGCCCAGAATTTAGTCAGGCCCAATCTTCGGCCCGCTTTCTCCTCAGCTCGGCCCGGACCCGTGACTTAGACCCGACCCGACCCGACTGATCATAATCCATAATTTCTTCTCCTCCCCTTCATTTCGAACGCGGCACATCTCTCTCTCTCTGAACTTGCGATTTCCCTCCTCTGTATCTCTTTCACTCCGCATCTTCTCCTTCGGTCGCCTACTCCAGTGACCTTCGCGGTCGTCGGTTTTGGTTACCCCTCTAACTTGTTCGCCTCTTCGTGTTCATGAGGTGGTAGCCCCTATTCGAAATCCTAACCTGAAATTGGGGAAAGAACACCCATCGCTGATTTCCGGCTAGATACATCGCGTCGTGGCTCCGGATGATGCTCTGCCACAATGGTGAGATGGTGCCGCTATGGGGAACTATATGACGACCTCGACTCGGAGTCTGCAGCTCTGCTCCTATCAATGCGACCACCTTGGTCTTCGACGCTTCCCATCTTCGGCGCAACTCCTGTGCTCTGGCGGTCTCTCTCTCCCTACTCTAGGATTTCGGTCCTAAATTGAAACCCTAATTCATTTTGAATTAGGGGACATTTGTCCCGATTAATTGTTTGATTCTATTTGCTAGTCACTTGGTTTAATATTAGGGTTCGATTTGGAGTTAATGGTATTATTTTCAATTATGAGTGGCTGACTTTCTCGGTGTGTCTGTGCTTGCAGTTCCGGCAAAATGACTCGAGGTCACCGCTGTCAGGTTGTTCCTCATCCCGGTGCCGACCCTTTCTCCGTACAGTTCGAAGCCCCGAATGAGGTGTCGGAGGTTCGATTCTTCTAACTTTCTCTCGTTTTAGGAGTATAATTATAGAATTTTATGTTGATTTCATTAAGAGGGCTATGAGTTCTTAATTAAATTCTGGAAAATAACATGCTTGGCTCATGGACTTCTAGTTTGGAATTTCAACATTGAAAACATGATATGGTTAACTTGTGAGTTAGGAAGGTATCATGCTTGTTTTTCTGTGTTTAGTTGTTCTAAACTTGATAACTAAGGTTAAGAAATCGATTCATGCTTGGGCTGATCTTATAGGTGAGGGTAGTAGCATGTCTAGGAGTAGAATGTTGTCGAATTACCTGGATGAAAAGGGTTGTGGTTGCTAGCTCTCCTTTTCCCTCTCTTCCTAGTTGTCTTCTCTCGGTTTGGTGTCTCTCTCATCACTCTCTCTATGACGCTTGAGATAGTTGGTGAGTGTTTGAATGGGAAAATGATTCTGAACTTGGAGAGAGGAGAGGGTGTATATAGGAGTTCGGTTGAGCTCATTTGAGTTAAGAGGGTAAGGTTGACCGGGGTTTTGAGTTGTAATCTTACAATGTTTCCATTTTCATGCTAGTCTTGTTCTTACTAGAGATGTGGTATGCTGATTTGCTATTTGTCCCTTGTTACAGATTTTGGTTTTCCAACTGATTCTCTCTCCCTTTTGTTCTAATTCAATGGCTTCGGTTCTCCCCCTTTCGTTGTTTCTATTTGATTAATGACACTTTCTTCACAGGTATCCTTAAGGATGGGCTGTATAAGCTAACTTCTCTCCTCTGCTTGCAAGTTTCATCTGCAGAGGTGGCTGGTGGTGCAGCCAATTCTGGAGTTCAAAAGGGGCGGCTGATCCCTTCCTTTTTTAGAAGATAGGATTTGATTTAGTTTGTTCTTTAGCTGCAGATTTCGATTTCTTCAAAACCTATCTTGTTTGACTGATCTCCCTTTTCATTTGCAGGTAGCAAGAGGGCTGCTAATACTTGTTGTTGGGACTAGGCCCCCTTAAGAAGGCCGATTCTTTCTTTTCTATAATTAGACTGGAGGAGATTCCTTAAGTTTTGTTTTATCTATCGTGTTAAGGTTGTAATTTGAGATCTGTAATTTGTAGAAATTTAATATCTCATATTTTGTATCTCTTCGTAGCCTTGTAACAAAAGTCTAAGAATGTAAATATTTTATTCTATTTCTCTTCTTGGTTTTTAGAACAAGAATATATATATATATATATATATATATATATATATATATACACGAATTATTTTCCTCTCACGTTGCGCCCCTAGTGGTCTATTTATCGGGCTTGGCCCACTAATTAGTCAGACGGGTTGACCCGATTGATCTACAAGTGGGCTCGGCCTAACTTCTAATTAATTGGGCCTCGGCCCAATTGCTAAATGGTAGCAATTGAGTAATTAACATGTAACTAGAATAGATCAAAACTTAGCTAATGAATGATCTAGACTTATTAATTAATCACTTAATTAATCGAGCGCTCAATCGATTGTTTGATGATAATAATTTATAGAAGTCGAGTCACTACTCGATTTCATTATTGCTCTCTAAGCAATTGTTCTAGGAGTCTTGAATACTAGAAATTGATAATAATACCATCTATAATCGAGATTACTTAACTAAACTAATTAAGCAAAACACGGGGCGTTACATCGCCCCCCCCCCCCCCCCCCCCGCTCTCAAATTGAAATTGGAGAAGAAACCCAATTTCAGAAATTTGGGTTGGGGTTCCACCGGCTTCCATGGTGGATTTCCGGCGAGTCCTTACTTCGATTAGAGGTCCCGCCGGTGCGGTGAGACGGCTCTGAGCAACTCCCGCAACCGACTTTCTCTCCCTCGGATTGAGATCCGAAAATAAAATCCTAAATTCATAAGAATTTGGGGACATTCGTCCCGATCGATTGTTCTTTCCGTCGCTCTCTTTCTTGTTATCTAATATTTTTTTTAAAAAAGATTTATTTGTTAATTTACTGATTTTATCTCTATTCGTGTTGCAGCCATTGCTCGATGTTGCTTTCTTCTCCAATTTGCAGGTTTCGGTGATTCGACGACGAGGGCGCTGCCGCTGTCCGCTGCTCGCCGCCGCGAACTGCCGCTGCTTCCGATGCGGGTCTGCTGCCGTCGAGGCTTCGGCCTCGACGAGGTTCGATTCCCTCGGATTGGAACTTTCATTTAATTTATTAATCATTTCCAGGTTTCTTAAAGTATGAAATTATGCTTGTTGATTCGTGTCCTTAGTGTTATGCTCATCTTTGGATGTTCTGTTTTAATGAGCATACTCTCGTAACCAATTTTGGTTATCACTTAACTCTTGCTTGATTGTTCTTAGTTCTAGGATTTGTGCTTGTATAAATATTTAACTTCTTCATTCTTCTAAGGTTTGGGGTTGTATGAAATAGCATGCTGAGTATGTTCTTGTGTTTTTAGTTTGAGAATTATAAATGGAAAACATTATGGGCTTGTTTAACTGAACAACAGTAGCATGCTTGTATAGATCTAGGAGTTGGGATTTTGGTTGTTACCTTGAAGTAATGTGAGTGCTAGTGTGTGGCTTGTAGCTTGAGGGAATGAATTTTTGCTGTTGTTTCTGTTTCTCCCTCCTCCTCTTCCTTGCTTCCTTCTTGCTCTAATTTCTCACTCTCTCTTTTTGAGTGTTTTAAAGTTGAAGAAGTGTGTAATGAATGGCTGCAGCAGGAAGTGCATATAAATGCTTGTAGTTGGTTTATTTTTCTGCAAAAATCTTTCCCAAATCTTACTTTAACTAAAAGCTGCCTTGACTCTTTGCTTGCAGGTTTAATGGGGCTGGACGAAGTTACTAAGTTGCAAGTTGTAGCTATAAGAGTAGCTGATTTGCAGCAGAGGAGGAGGATTTGCTGCAGGAGAAAGATTTATGCCCCCCTTAAGTTTAGCACAAGGCATGTAGTCTAGGTATAGGTGTTGTAGCTCTATCTTATTGCCCACCATTGTTGACTTGTATAAAGCTTGTAACTTAAATGTTTTAATTTAAGTAGATTATGGGTTGTAAAGTTGTGAGGTAGTTTCGGCTGCAACCTTGCTTGCTAAATTGGGCTTAGTCCCATAATTAATTGTATAATGGGCTCGGCCCAATTAAACTTGTAAATGGGCTCGGCCCGCTATTAAACATTAATATATAAATCTCGGGAATACTAATCGAATTTTTAGAATCGCTTATAACAAAGCAATATTTTACTACTTAGTAAAATATCGAAATCAAGCTTTTACTCGATTTATTTGCTAATTAACTGAAAAACATTGAGAATCAAGTAGCTACTCGATTTTCTAATAGAATTTCTTTTAGGTAATTCTTTTATACTCAAGTGATATTAAATTACTAGGAGCGAATAATTATCCTTCAATCATTTCTAAAGTACATAGAAAATACGGGGCGTTACAGATTTGTTGTTATAATTATATTAAAATTGACAGTTTTTAAATAGAAAAGGGTATTAAAGTAATCTTTAAAAGTTTGTTCCGTAATTTACGTGTGTAACTGGTTGTTTCACATTCTCGGTTATTCTCTGTCTCTCTCCATCTCTCTATCTCTCTCTCTAAACGTTATCGCCGGCGGTTCTCCTTTCTTCTTGTTCTTATTCTTCAAGGCTGGAGGTGGAGAAGCGATGCTTATGGTTCTCCTAACTTGAAGGGGCAGCGGTGGGTATGGACCTTGGTCTTTCCGAAGTGGTCGAGGTATCGGAGGAATTTGAGGACATAAGCGCCGCTGCTGCGGGAGAGAAAGCGCGACAGCCGGTGGTTGCGAAGGTACTGTCCGAAGGTGTTACAGTCGCAGAGCTTCTAGTTTTGGTACCGGCTGAGACTCGTCAGCGAGGGAGGCGGAGGTGGAGAAGCGATGCGTATGGTTCAACTAACTTGAAGATCTAGGAGTCGATCTACAATATTCCTTCATATTTTTTTGTTTGTTTCTTCTTTCTCAAAGTAAAAGCATAAAAAGAAAGAGAAAGGTGAGAAATATAAGAATCAATCATTCGAACACCACAATTCATATTTTTATTTATCAATTTTTAATCCCACCATTATTAAATACTTTGGTGTTCATCTTCCTTTTAGTTTATGAATTGAAATCTGCAACTTTTCTTACTGATTGGCATCTGTGTTGTATTGAGATGATAAGCAAAGCCTCAACAAGCTAATAAGTTGGTGATATAATAAGCAATGTTGTTGACAGTATAATAAAAGCAATATATTAACATTATTTAAGCATTTTAATATTCTTAAAAAGCCTAATTTAATATCTAAATAAGCATGATAGCAAAAAAGCATAATTTTGCATATAGAAAAGCATGAAAACAATTGTGAAAAGCATAATTTAATACAGAGTATCTAAATAAGCATAATTGTAAAAAGCATAATTTTTTATATAAAAAGCATGAAAATGTTTATAAAAAGCATAAGTTTTAGGGTTTAGATCTTTAGAGTATTAAATATTATTGAATTTAAACAGTACGAGAAAATTAAACCAGCGTACATGAAAAACAAACTAAGCATTTTAACATTCGTAAAAAGCATAATTTCTCATCTAAAAAAGCATGATTATAAAAAAAATGTAATTTTATATACTACAATATAAGCCATTAAAAAAAGCATAATTAAAAAAAAGTGTAATTTTATATTATAATTATTAACTAGTACTAATATATAGCTCTGTTTTTTCAATTTAAAATGTATGTCAATATTCAAAGCTCATTAATAGTATAAAGTAATATTGAAAGCATGAAATCGTGTATTTAGAAAATAAACTAGAAAACACAAAAAAAATTGCAGTAATAATAAAATAAGCATTAGAAATTTAGAATTTGAAATTTAAAGCATGAAGGAAGATGCTGAAATTGAAGGAAGGTGCCGATATTGAAGGAAGACACGTAATCTTTTTCAATTCTTTCTTTCCTTAACTACCCTTTAAAATTAGTAAAATACATAATCTAATAATTAATCTCCACCATCGGATTATATTGAAGGAATGATTAGAATTAGTTCCTAGTTCTCAAGTTTAGATGTGGCACCCATAAGATCCATCCCCTATATATATATATATATAGAGAGGTGAGAGATCATGTAGAAATGACACATTCCGTAAGAAATAGGAAGAGATCTACACCTTTGATTTCATAAGATCTGTTAGGATATTTATGTAAGGGGGAACTTGAATCAAGTTGATAATAAAAGAAGTGTTTTGATTCGATTCCAAAACCCGCGTTTTAAATAGAATATTTCCCTTATTATCTTTGATGATCCAACTAAGTTAATATGTACATTTTAATGTATTAGAAGAACTCATTTGTTAAGGAGTTCTAAGTATTAAAATGTAACTCTAGAGTATCTATGTGAGAGCGCTTAAAAGGAAGCTGAAGCGCCTGGCTAAAGGAAAAACAGTGGAACGCTTCAAGAAGCGGAGCGTCCAGAATAGCCAGAGCGTGCTTCCAAGGACGGAGCACTTGTCAGGAAGCGTGACGAAGCAGGAGCGAGAGCAACAAAGTACAAGGCAAGAAGAGAAGCGTCCTTAGCTTACTGGAAGGAAAGCCGGAGCGCACTTCCAGTACAAAGCGCTTCCAGACCAGAAGCGTGCCCTGAGAACAAAGCGTCTGCAATAAAGCTGCATGAAAGCAGAGCGACTGAACAGCTCGAAGAGCATGCTTAGTTTAAGTGTGATGGAGCTCGCTTTCATTACGCAAAGCGTCTCCACACTTAGCCGCCTCAGCTGCAAATTCAAAGCAAATCAAAGCGCCTCTCTGATCTAGAGCGTGCTTTCAGGTCATAGCGAGAGCGTCTGACAAACAAGTGAGATGCGATAGCTGCCAGACCACGTGTCCGCCTCTCAGTGCTCAAAAGAACGGTGAGCCGTCCAATCGCCGAATGCACATGCCTAGGTTCTAACAAGTCAACTATTCCCCTAGGACTGTGTGCTATAAAGTAAAAGATTTGATTCAAATTGGACATGGTGAGGTGCACGCAATCTATCTTTCCAACGGATAGATTTGCTTTCCCTCCCTATAAATAGAAGGTTCAAACTACATAATAATGAGAGAGATCAAGTGAAATCAATAGCATAAGAGAAGAGAGAAGGCGCTTCCAACTTCGAAAAACCTCTTTTCTTCTCTACTTTCAATATCTCCGATCCAACCTTCTAGCTCACAACTTAGGGCTTCAATCTCATTTATCCATAAGCCCTAGAGAGAAATCCAAGCTTTCTACATTGTACTTCATTGTAAAAGGATTTCTCATTAGTTGGAAATATACGAACCCAAACCCAAACCCTAAACTGAGTTTGAGTGTTTTGTATGTAAAGGTTGTAAGGCTCGTGAGTGCCTATCGTATAAACTCATAGGCTCGTGAGTGCCTATCGTATAAACTCACATGGTTCTTCGGGTACCTAGTTAAAACCCCAAGTTGAGTGAAGTTCCTCACCGGGTTGTGGTGGGAAGAGTGGACGTAGGAGCGTAACCTCCGAACCACTTTACATCTTGTCTTAAGAGTTCGTGCTTTCTTTTTGGGACCAACAAGATCTATGGTTATTTTTAATTCTGAATTCTTTCATTAAGTAAATGTATTAAGGTTAAGGATGTAATTATGGTATTACTTATAACCATCTCTCTTCCATAAATTAGGGGATTTAGTGAGATGTGCATTAATTTACGGGAACTACTCCTCTCTTTTCTATAGATTTCTCATGTAATAAATTTAAAAAAAAAACTGCAGGTATCATCCTACACTTTCGATCATGTTATATCATAATAAATTGATATACATTTTTTTTCCCTATTATTTAGTAATATACCATAGATTCGATTTTAATGCAATTCTTTCTAACATCGATTCATTTGATGCAGTAAGTCAATGCATAGTTTCATTTTGAGAATAAAACACATAATTTTATTTTTGTTTTAAAATATATACATGTCCTTTTTATATTCCACATTACAAGAGCTAATTCTTAATGCATTTTTTATATGTATTGTAATTCATCATTATATACGTGATAATGCATTACATAATAAAAACTCAAAATAATGCTAATAATGCATTATATATATATATATATATAAACTAATGCATTACTATGATGTTCGTAATGCACAACACATGGACAATATAACTTTAATTGTTTGGTGTGTCATTTGTCTAATTTAAATGTCATGTTGGCTTCAAATTCATTTATTTTAAAGTTATTGGAATCTTTAATATTTTTTCTAAGTTTATTAATTAATGTAGGCAATGCACAAAATAAAAACCATCAATTATTTATATAGACCAGTAAAATATTAGATATTTTGTAATGCACGATCATGTTAGTTATAATGCATATTCAGATGTCATATAATGCAACATGTGGCTTAATGTAATGCATCGAAAATTTATAACTCGGCATCTCATATATAATTCAGAAAATTAACTAATAATGAATTTGATCTCAATCCAATTCAGCATAAAAACAAGTATATATAAAAGATCTAGTATACGACGTATGTGTTTTTAAATAAAATCCTACAATATGGTTAAAATTAAAGAAGATTATTGAGCATTGTGTGTAATGCAATTCTTGTATATAATCACAAGAGGGAGAAATATAATTTACGGCCGGGTTTCAAATCACAAATTCCGTAATAATAGCCATTCTCAAATATGTAGATTTCTCTTTTTACTTTTTTGTCCTCTCTTGGAAGTATTGTATCGAAAGTCAATGCACTTCTTAACTTAATAGTGTTATTTACATTAATCAAGAACCGTTAGATTAGTATGAATGTAGGGCCTAGATTTTTTCTTATTTCTTACTCTTAGAGTCATTTTTACTAGATCTCATCCATATATATAGGTAATAGATCATATGAAAACTAATTAGAGTGTGAAACCTAGAAACCAATATGAGCCCTTGATTTTTCTCATCATGTGGTTAGGATTAAGTAGGATTTTATTTTTGTAATTAGTTTTTAATTACCTTTAAATTATATTTATAATCATAGAAGGGGTATTTATGTCTTTTTAATGCAGTTGTATTTTGCTGCCATGGCAGCCGAGAATCCTACCCAGACCATATCCTTTTACTACCAGACACGCGCCCTCAAGGTCGGCACCTCCACCGCCAGGGAGAACGCCGCCTGCGCACTCCTCTGTCTGGCGCAGATCGAGGTGAACAAGGTCGCGGGTGACCCTGCTCACTCTTCCGCCTGCTAATTCCTCCGCCTGGCGCGATTCCGCTGCTGGTGAACCTTCTCGAGAATAGGAAAACCACGGGAAGAAGAATATGCCATTTGAAAAGTAACCTCCACTGCTATGACCTTCGCAGCGTCGCCGCCTTCACCATCCATCGTTGTTGGTGGCAGCAGCAGGGGCAGAGGCGCTGCCCCTATTTCCACGCTCTCTCGGTTCCGGTGAATAATCACCGCCGTTTTGGTGTTGCCGCCGGCCTTCTGCATCATCGCCTCCTTGGCATCGTGCCGTCATCGCCGTAAACCTTCTTCGGCAGTAGCAGGTTCAGGAGGCACTGCTCCTGTTTCTTCCTTCATCTCTCATCTCCGGCAACTACTACACATGTACCGCTCCTTGTCGATGGAGCGCCATTAGCCACGCCGCCGGTGCTGCTGTACCACCACCATATCATCGACATGGCTTTCCTTTACCTCATAAATGGCAGTTGTAGGCTATGGGTTTAGAACTCAACCTCCTATTCAAGTGGAGACACTGATTTGTAATTGAATTTTGGTGGAGTGTATATAGGTGCAGAGTGAAGAAACAGATGTTTTGGTGGTGATGAAATTGGATATCAGAAATTCCCTTGTTTCCCTCTTATTCATAAATAAAGTTGGATCAATAAATTGGGCATAAGTTGTACACGGAAATATGGAAATCCCTTACTATGTAATGGTTTGGATTGTTGTAGTTGTTGGCTTGAAATGAAAATAACTTTCACTCTTCTATTCTTTGAGATTTCTTCTTTTTCTTCCTTCGTCTTCTTATTCTACGTTAATATCTGGAAGTAATTCTCTTCTCTTCTTATTTCTCTCTATTGTATATTGTGATCCATATTTCCACCGTGAGTTCATTTGTATTTTTGAGCAATTTCATTGCATATGTATCATTATTTGTTGCATTTTTTAGCAATTTCATTGCATACTTGTCATTATTTGTTGCATTGTCAAGATTACGTGTTCTAGGGGTTAGTGTTTAGTTTTCTAAGGGTTAGGGTTTTGGGTTTTAGGGTTCTAGGGGTTAGGGTTTAGTGTTCTAGGTGTTAGGGTTTAGTGTAAAAGGAAACCAATAATGGTTCCACATTTCCACTGTTAGTTCATTTGCATTTTTGAGCAATTTCATTGCATAATTGTCATTTTTTTTTGCATTTTTTAGCAATTTCATTGCATACTTGTCATTATTGTTGCATTGTCACTTTCATTTATTCACATCATCTTCTACCGAAATCAATTGTTTTCGATCAGGATTACACGTTTTAGGGGTTTGTTTAGTTTTTTAAGGGTTAGGGTTTTGGGTTTTAAGGTTCTAGGGGTTAGGATTTAGTTTATTAAGGTTTAGGGTTTATGGTTTAGTGTTATAGGGGTTAGGTTTAGTATAAAAGGAGATCAATAATGGTTCCATATTTCCACCGCGAGTTCATTTGCATTTTTTAGCAATTTCATTGCATACTTGTCATTGTTTGTTGCATTTTTGAGGAATTTCATTACATACTTATCATTAATTGTTGCATTATGAACAATTGGGTGACCTCCATCATTTTATTTCACATCTTGTACCGAAATCAGTTGTTTCGGATCAGGATTTTAGGGTTTTAGGGTTTAGTGTTATAGGGATTTGGGGTTTAAGAGTTTCGGGTATAGTGTTATAGGGTAACTACTTGAACTTATCATGACTACTGCAACTCCAATTTATAACTTCGGATTCCAAGTTAACTTTTCGTCTTTCTACTTCGACAAAATCAAGTAGAAAGTAGCAACATAGTCAATAATATGTTGCCTCTTTTTGTTGCATTTCGTACAGCGGGGAAAAATAGGATACATTATAATTTATCAATATATTACTCTCTCTGTTTCGTCAAAATAGTTCTCTTTCATTATTTTATACCTCACTTATATTCAAGAAATATTAATATTCTAGGGGTTAGGTTTAGTGTAAAAGGAGATCTATATAATGGTTCCACATTTTTACTGCAAGTTCATTTGCATTTTTGAACAATTCATTGCATACTTGTCATTATTTGTTGCATTGTTTAGCAATTTCATTGCATACTTGTCATTATTTGTTTCATTTTTGAACAATTTCAATACATACTTGAAAAGTAAAATAATTTTAAATTAACAAACGACCTTAATTGATTAATTGTAAACCACATATGTAAATAAAGGTGTCTTTCAAGAACTAACAATAGTCAAATTTGTCAATAACTTCAAATGTAAATATTGATATTGTATTTCAAGAACTAACAAAACTCCAAATCAATCAATAACTTCTTAAACCTATCATGAATGCTACATCTCCAATTTATGACTATGGATTTCAAATTCAATCTTTTGTTCTTCGACAAAATCAAGTAGAAGCTCTCAGAAACGTCCAATGATTTCTTTCGCTTTGCTCTTCTTTCCAATCATCAGTATTGGTATATCTCGTTTTTATGGCTTGTCATTCCTTGCCTTTGTCCTAGCATTATTATTAACCACATTCACGACATAAATAAAAAAATAATACGTAATTATAATGCTTTGAATTCATAAAGTTATGTATTGTTTAAGCAAATTATTAAAAACACCAAATAATGCAGCATTTTGCTGAAAAAATGCGACAAACATCACATTATGCACAATTTAACTTGAAAAAATAAAAATAATATAACATTACAATGCAGTATTTATTGTTTAAGCAGTTTATTATAAACCACTAAATAATTATGTTAATCAATTGCATATATATTCCTTCATTTTCATCTATAAAGCCTCTGCCTCTTACACACCATTACAACTCTTGAATGGGGTGTATATATCCACAAAATCATCATCAGATCCTTCATCGCATACTATACGTGGACGATACGGTTTATCATATTTTGCTTTAGTTCTTGCTGCACATACACACACAATCAAAACAATATCGATGAACTACTATTTCTTTGGCAAATTTATACAACAATATTTCACTTAATAAATGCAACAAAACAACACTGAATCATTCAATAAAACAACATAATACATAAATTATACATAATATATATAGAATAGTGCAGTATTTTACTAAAATAATGGGACAGAATATCACAATAACAGATATAGAATGCATCGGTTCTGCGAATATATACAACCAAAACTACCTAAATACAACATAAACAATGTATTTCGTAGAATTGAATATTTTAGTGCCACAAGGCAGAATTATATTATCTCAAATAATCTGCACAAATGCCCTAATTATTGCATTCAATCGAGCAGGTTGTGTGCGTCAAACAACCTTTAACACGGATGGACCAGAATACATGAGTAAATTCAATCACAATTCATGAGCAAATTCCCATTGTGCAATCAGAAACCCAATCCCTCGGAATTGAAAATCAAAAATTATTTCTCTCAGGAATAATCAATAAGTTTATGTGTTAAATTGAATACCTCCTTCATCGTTGATGAGATCCCCATCAACTCGTCCTGCTTGGACCTCTGCTCTGCACCACGATTTGCTTCCCACTAGTCGGAATATGCTGGCGGTGCCGGTGTGGATCTTCGCGTGGTGGATGACGGAGGCGGTGCTGATGCCGGTGACGTCGATGGCGCCGCTCTTCCTCTTCCCGTTGTTCGGAATCTCCATAGCCGACGATGGCACCCATTCGTATATGGAATTTTAATTTGGCTGCTTGGAATGATAAACCCTTATTTCTAATAATTAAATTGGACAATTCTACCCTTATTTTCCCATTTAATAATCACTAATTAAAATAATTAACCGGCTTCTACTTCTAATCCTGACCGTCTAATCTACAAATATTAATGGTCTTGATTAGTTTTTAGGTTATCCTCTATCTTTGGTTTCCACCATAATGCATCCCTATATATATATATATATATATATATATATATAGACTAGAGATCATATGAAAAGGAGCTATTGTGTAAGAAATAAGAAGTAATCTGATTCGTACATTTTGAAAGATATACGGTCAACTTTTATTTTTGTATTTCTATTAATATATTACCTTATTAATTGATGGAGGGGTATTAGTGTAGTTTTCTTTTAGAGAGTGGACGGTTTTCCACTAAAATTAAGGATTGATTTTTCTCTCTTTCCTATGTCTATGCATTTCCTAGATAAATCTCCCTCAACTCTTCACATCATCTCTCTCCTATCTTCTTTTGCATACAAATTTCGCATTAAAATTCAGATATATGGTTCTTGCATTTCATCAATGGATCGGAGAAAATAAATTATTCATCCATAGATTGATGATTAAAAAAAATCATTATCGCATGCTATTTCATAAATTTGAAATGGGATGGATTATTCACGTATTTTACCAGTTTTACGGTTTTATGTGAATTGTGTCATCACAATTCAACGAAATGCATTACAAAATTAAATAAATGCATTATTCATATAATATTTTTATATATTTTATTGCTTTATTTTTTTTAATACATTAGATAATAAAAGTGATACATTGTACTTTACTAATTTTACGCCTTTATGTGTTAAATGCATCATCACAGTTCAATCTATGCATTATAAAAGTTAAATAAATGCATTATTCATATAATATTTGTATAATATTCTATTACTTTCTTTTGTAATGGATGCATTGTATTGCTATGTATTTAGTATTTTTGAGAAGATAATATAGTATAATTTACATTATTTTTTACTTATGCATTACAAATAGTGTAGTCATGCATTACAAATAATGTAGTAATGCATTCATTATAACATGGTTTCTCTAATTTTTAGCTTATATTCGACTCTTGATTTTTTGCATCGACTAACTTTAAAAGTGTGCACTCAAATTTATTTCCATAAGATTTTGGAATTATTATGTCATTAATTTCATTATAATTACCCGACAAAACATCGAAGAAGAAGGACACATAATGCATTATTCAACATACTGTAATGCATTAATCATTTCTAAATATGACATTTGTATAAACTATAGTTTTTACATGTAATGCATTATAACTTGTGCGTTAATGCATTGCATTGTAAAAGTAAGTGCATTATAAAAACAAACTTTTTTATTATTTTAAATTCTAGGTTTTTAATATCAATTTCAAATTTTTAATAATTTTGATTTTATTTATTTTTTCGAAATATATGAATAAAATCTTTTAAGATTCGTAAGTGTTTTCAACATGCATGTTTCACCTCATTTGCCTAAAAAATCGCCACCTTTTCATCTTTCCGTAAATTACTTAATTACCCTTCATGCGTCTTCATATGAGCAATTACGGAAAATGGTAATGGTTATCCAAATAATAGAAATTAAATTTGATCCATTTATTTTGGAGTAATCAAAGGTCATGGATGCTTCTTATTTCCTACATAATTATGTTTTTGTACATGATCTCATCCCTATATATATATATATATATAGGAGCGGTTCTTGTGCTAAAAAATTCTTCCGTGAGAAATGAGAATATATCATGTCCATTGATCTAAAACTAATTGGCGGCTGAGATTAATCCCAGAAAACTAATTATAAGCAAAAATTAATACGAATGAAGGGTAAAGTCGGTAGTTTCTGTTATTTATTATCTCACCTAATATTACTGCTCCGAAAGTTACGGCCCTAGATTTTGAAAGGAATCACAAAACGCATAAGCTGAAACTTTTTTGTGCTTCCATATATAATTTCGAGCAGGAATAATTGTGGAGAGTGAATTTATTAATTTATTCACTTCACTTACAATTGGGTTTTACCAATTACTTTTGATGCTTAATATTAAACACATGCATGCCTACTACTTGATCAAATCGTGCTTAATGGATCTAATGATACAAAAAATTATTTAATTATATTTAGGAGTTGTTGGTTTTTATAGTAAATTTTGATGCTTAAAATTGAACACATACATGCTTATTACCTGACAAAATCATGCTTAAATGGATATAATGATACAAAAAGTCATTTAATTATATTTAGGATTTGTGGGTTTTTATAATTAATTTTGATGCTTAAAATTGAACACGTGCATGCTTATTACCTGACAAAATCATGCTTAAATAGATATAATGATACGAAAAGTTATATAATTATATTTATGATTTGTTGGTTTTTATAGTTAATTTTGATGCTTAAAATTGAACACGTGCATGCTTATTACTTGACAAAATCATGCTTAATGAATACAATGACAGAGAAGTGATGTAATCAATATTGTTTTGTTCAGTAATAAGCATGAAAACTTTTAATTTAAAGCATCATATTAAGAACCAGTTGCTATTATATAATATCATAAGCATGAATCAAATAATGAATAAGCCTAAAGACGAAAAACTTGAGAAATATAATTAAAATAAAATTTGAACAGTAAAACTAAGCTAGAGAAATCATCTTCTTTCGGAAAAGATGGAGACGAAAAGCTTGAGAAATTTCATGGGAACAATTCAATCATTCAACTTTTAACACGAAGAACGAAGGACGCAAGAGCAACTAAGCAAGAAGGTAAATTATGTTGCTTTCAGTAAATCACAACCATGCTTAAAATGACTAATGTTCATGCTTAATACTCAACAGAAAACTAATAGAACATCCATGCGAAAAAACTTTGTCAAAACCTTTAATTTGTTCTACACCACTGATTTTTTTACAGAATTAAATCCTTATAATACATGTAGTAGAAGCAGCAATACACTGTACAAATCTAATGAATAAAAAAGAATACACACTACACACAAAAGGCAGATGAATCCATTTCTAATTCGATACAATCAGAGTTCGAAAAATTCTCGATGCTAGATATTTACGTTGGCGATAGATTCGCTTGCGGAATCAACGTCACACGACGCCTAATCTGCAAAGGCAATAACGGCGGCGGCCAATTGAACACACATCGAAGCTTATGACAGTTTCAACGGTCTCGCCGTTGGCTTCAATCATGGCTGCGCGATTAGGAAAACCAACGGCACGGTGGTTTGCTGGGGCGGCGGCGGCGATGGAATAAACTGATGAAAGCCGTATGAAGAAGCCGTTAAACAGAGATGAGAAGAAGCAGTAATCCCGTAATCATAGGGATGTGAATTGATAATAGAGATGCAATTATACAAAATTACCCCTAAAAGCAATGAAATGAGCGATATTTGATTTGGTTAAACTTCATATTAAGTATTCATTTACAGCCGCTGATTTGAAAAAACGGATGGATGGGATTCATTCCTTTTTCTCACAGGAGGTTCTATTCCCATATGAACCATCCGCTATATATATATATATATATATATATATATTAAAGTAAAATAGTTTTATCTAAGTTTTCCTTCCAAAACCATTTTATCTATTAATTTTTTCGTTAATTAAAACTTTAGAAGTTAGTAACAATTTTAAAAACTATTTTCATTAATTAATTTTTTTCCTATAATTCTTTTGTATAAATTATACTAATTAAAGAATTTTTATGCACAAATTCTTATGCTAAAATTACACCTCATATTTGAAAATTTTATTTAATGCATTTCTTTTATTTATTTTTTAGTATATATAGTTATTGAGCTAATACTTTTTTCAATAAATTATTAATAAATTATCCCCCAACAACGTGGGGTACAATTCTAGTATAGAAGACAAAAATAAATTTAATAATATTAAATATAAAAAATCGTACTACTTAAATTTAAATATGTTAGTAGTTAGGGGTGAAAACGGATCGGATACGGCCATACGGGCGGATAGTGCTTTTCCCGTATTCTAACCCATATATTTTTTTTCGGATTCGGAGTTGAATACGAAAAAGCCGGATTCAGAATATTCGGGATACGGACACGAGACGGGCAAACCCTAAAATCTCTCTCTATATCTTTTTTCTCTATCTTCTCCCACCTTTGATGTCATCGTCGGCGACCAACATTGTGTCCGCCGCCGCCAAGCACAGCGTCATCGCCGTGCCGTTATTCACTCTCCTCACTTGTGCTCACACTCTCTCTCATCACCTCTTTTCTCCTAGCACCGCCGTTGTATCTTTCGCCGGCGAGCAGCATCGTGTTAATTTGCCGCCACCATCATCACAACCAACACGAACGTCGTGCTCGTGTTCGTGCTCGTTTGATTTATCCATGTTCGTATACACGAACACGCTCATTTTATTCATTTTCGTACACACGAATACATTCATGTTTGTGGGCGAGTGAGACCGTCGGAGGGATCGGAGACGATGAGGCAGCGATGACGGCAAGCAATGGCGGCGATGGCAGTGGGCGTTTAGAGATTGTCACGGCGATATCGAAGGTGGTGGTAGGCACGAGAGAGAGAGAGAGAGAGAGAGAGAGATGAGGGATGGAGAGGCGGCGCCAAGGGGCAAGATGTTGTGGCGGCAGCGCAGAGGTGTGGGGCGAGAATGATAAAAGAGGCGGAGGGGCGGTGGTGGCAGATGCTGGTGGTGGAAATTTGCAGAAAAAAATAACAAGGGAGGGAGAACGAGAAACATGGAGAGGATATGGGGAAGGGGTGTTGAGGCACGCTTGTGTAGTTAGGATACGTTCTAAGTGCATGTTTGGTTAGCTAGATGAGATTAAGCATGATAACATAAAACACCATGATTATAATCTGACCAAGATAAGATTAAGCATGATAACATAAAACACCATGATTGTTTGGTAGGCAAGATTGAATTCATGACTAAATATAGAATTACACTTTTAACCCTTTCTATATTAATTCATCAAATTGGGGAAGAAAGCTCTACCTAATTTCTACCCTTCCATCTCCTTCGACCAAGTCATCTCCGACACTAACAGCATGGTGGTAGCGCCACCCCAAAGGTTTGGTCTTGCATCCAAATTTGATGGTGAAGCCCAAATTCCCTATCCTAAAGTTTGGGCGAGAAAGCTCCGGAGGAGAAAAAACCGATGGCCGGTGATATTTTCCAGAAAAATAAATGGAAAGCTTCAATACACACACATACATACAGACAAATACCTCTCTCGTTGAATCAACCTGAATCAACGCCAGTCATCCTATGGTGAACATGGTCAAATACAGTTCCGCATTCTATGGGTCTCAGCGGCGGAGGAGCAACACCAAGCGGCACCGGTGACGCCGACGGGGAGAACCAATTGGGGATGATGTGGATGGAGGGTAAATTGGGGGTAAGGGATTTTGGTCGATACTGTAGAAGGCTGAGAAAAGAAATCGGACCCCCAACCCCAGATTATTACTCTAAAAGGGAATAGTGAAAAAGTGGATGGGCCTGATTAGAATCTCGGGCCTGCAAGATTACAATCTATGTAACCAAACAATAGGATTAGGACAGATATCTAGGCTTATCTTGGTTAATCTTAACAACCAAACAAGCACTAAGTGTTTGTTTTTTTTATTTAATTTCATCAAGGGTATAAATGTCATTACATATAAAAAATGGCTAAAATTAGACGATTTACTTATTGGTGACCAAAAAAAGACTTTTGTATTATGAGAATGACTACTTATAAATATTCACACTAAGATAAATATACAAATATCAATAAATATATTTTTACTATATATAAAATGCATCCAAATCATAATAAATATTTTTTTTCTTATATAAATTCCTACATAGCATCTTAAATTTAATATTTGCAATTAGAGCTTCTCAATAATGTTTATTTTTATCATACATTTTATGCCATTTCCAAATCACCCACACTACACAAATCAAAAGTCCACCCAATATATTCTTAAACTTACCTCCACCAAGAAGACCAACAACGAAGCTCTCGAAGTATCAGCGATCGTCCTCGGCGACGCCCACACCACTCTACCATTTCACCCCACAACTTCATCACTTCCGGGCACTCGAGAAACAGGTGTCTTCCGGTCTCCCATACATCCTTGCAGCAGCTACACTTCCTATCCTCCAATGAAATATCATTTCTTTTGCCAAAATTGTCCATCGTCGGGAGTCGGTTTCACGCGAGACGCCATGCCATAACTTGAGCTTTACTCGTTGCGTGTGATTTCCATTTCTTGTTAAAAACCAACCTCTTGTCCATAATATTGCCTTGTGCTGCATCGATTATTTTCCAACTCCACATAAGCCTTCTTTACCAACCCTTAAATTCACTATTATTGTATACTACAGTACATTATAGTTTTACGCGTCAGCTTTCAAGATTACCTATAAATTCGTCAACTTTTTTTATTTTATTTTTATATTTACACAAGATTTTTCATTTTTTTTTTTCAAATTTGAGATGAGTTGGTAAATTTTAAATTGATTAATATGTATTGATAAAAAAAGTGGGATGGATGACTACTGGGAGAGAGAGGGAGAGAGGTGGCATTAAAATGTAAAATCCAATTTGTGTGCAAAGTGAAGTAATAATATCGATAAGTAATGTGCAAAACTAGAATTAGCACAGATGTGGTATATTTAGGGACAAATACCCCTATGAATTAATATTTGTGTTATACTAATCTTAATAAGGGCAAAAATTGGGGGGATAATAAAGAAAAGAAACAGTATTTATTCAACGGATGGATGGGGTATTATTGTTGCAACTTTCGCTTAGAATTGAAATGATTTAATTAGGTAGAAATAGAAAACACTGGACAAGTTATTTGATATATAGATGGGCATATACGAAACAATTGACACTATTATTCCCCACATTACAAGTTATACAACATTATGACTTGTTCGTGCAAATTAAAATTAAAAGATCCTATCAACCCAAAAATTGGTTGGGACCTAAAATAATTTCTGCAAAATCAAATGGCTAAAGACATTGATTTCAAAAGAACTGTACCTATAGATTCACTTTCTTAGGAGGCTGAGGAATAGTAGCAAGTGCTGCGTTTATCTTATCTTGAGAGAATGACAAATCAACAAGCCCTCCATTCAAATACTTGTCATAAGCTGGCAAATCAAAATGCCCATGTCCACACATTGCCATGAGAAGTACCTTCGATTCGCCCGTTTCTTTGCACCGAAGAGCTTCTTGTATAGTGGCAGCTATAGCATGCGCTGGTTCCGGTGCTGGTATCAAACCCTCTGTCCTTGCAAATTGTATCGCCCCTACACGAAAAAAGTGCAGTACATTCAAATATTTTGAGACAATGTTACTAGAACTAGGGGTGTAATGATTCAAGACGAGTTGAATATTTTTCATGCAAGCCCGCCTCATTTATTGTCAAGTCGAGCTCAAGTTTTATTTATTGAATACTTCAAGGCTCACAAGCTTGATTGAGTCGAGAGTGTTTCAAATTTAGTTTTGCGTTTACAATATTACTCACCTGCAAAGCATTCATTCTGAGCAATCGAGAGTGTTTCCATGAAGCCTAATTCATGAACATGCGAAATCAACGGAGCCATGCCATGGTACCTCAAACCACCTAGAATCAAGAAAAAGTCACAAAAACGATGATCAAACAGTGAAGGATTGTACTAGTAGTAATTAATATACAAAACTAGTAGCTAATTACCAGCATGGATTGGGTCCGGAATGAAATCGTGCCCAAGTGTATGCATCTTCATCAATGGAGTCATCCCAGCCGTATCACCATAGTCATATGCATATACACCCTTGGTGAGTGAGGGGCACGCGGCCGGCTCCACGGCTCGGATAATAGGATTTATCTTTCCACTTAGCTTCTCTCGGATATATGGAAAAGCAAGTCCCCCGAAATTGGAACCACCACCGGTACACCCGATGATCACATCCGGAGTCTCGCCTATGGCCTCCATTTGCTTTATGCATTCCTCCCCAATTATGGTTTGATGCATAAGAACATGGTTGAGAACACTGCCTAAGCAGTATTTTGTGTCGCCATTTGAAGCTGCAACCTCAACTGCTTCAGAAATAGCGATCCCTAAACTTCCGGGGCTCAAGGGGTCTCTTTCTAGTAGTCTCCGACCAGCCTCAGTTAGAGTAGAAGGCGAAGGATGCACCTTCGCCCCCCATGTTTGCATCATTAGTTTCCGATATGGTTTTTGATCATAGGAAGCGCGTACTTGCCATACCTAAAGGCCCACAACAAAAAGATATCAACACTTGGAACTCACCAAGAATACCAAACACTCAAAGCTTGTAAACAGGTTGATAAGTGATACCCAACCATTGCCACTATCTTTCATGACTTAAACTGTATGGGTTTTTTTTTACTTTGGATGATAGTCATAGATGGATAAAGAGAATATAGGTTGATCTAAGATTAATTTTGAATTTTTTTGATCATCTAATCCTTCAAATACTCAATCATAGTATGTTTTATCTATCAAACAAAGTAAACTCCTCCCTAGATAGATACTGAAAAATAGGCCAATCCACCACATACTTTGATAGATTGAATAATTTTGAGCTCGTTTGATTTTCTAATCCTTCAAATACTCAATCATATGTATCGTCAATCTAATCAAAATATCCATCTATGAGACTAACAAATTGACAAAAAAGAAAATGGTTTCACACCTGCAGGCTCAAAACAATCATGAACCTATACAATATATACATACAACTAGCAAAGAACATCAAACACTCAAACACTCAAAGCTCATCAAAAACCAATACCACAATCCATCAGAACTCAAACTATGCTACAGAACTAACAAACTAACACAAAATTAGAAAAAAAGAAGAAGATTGCCTTACTTCACAGTTAAGGCCAAACAAACTGCAGGCGAAAGCCAACGAGCTCCCCCATTGTCCAGCTCCGGTTTCAGTAACCACACTCTTCACACCTTCCTTTGCATTATACCAAACCTGTGGAACAGCAGTGTTTGGTTTATGCGAACCTGCAGGGCTAACGCCTTCGTACTTGTAGTAGATTCTTGCAGGGGTACCGAGCAGTTTCTCAAGCCTCTTAGCTCTGCATTCGATCTATAGGCATTAGATTTTCTTGATAATCAACTATGCTTAAAGGCATTCAACCATGATTAAGTTAAGTGGAACTAACCGGATTAGAGGCGTAGGGCGCCATAGCCTATAAACATCGATAACCTCTTCGGGGATGTCGATGAATCTCTCGGTGGTGGCTTCTTGTTTGATCAATTCATCGGGGAACAGAGGCGAGAGATCCTCTGGTTTGATGGGCTCAAACGTTTTTGGGTGCAAATATGGTGGGGGTTTCACCGGAAGATCTGCAATTAGATTGTACCATTGATTGGGGATTTCGATTGCCCTAGAATTGGAATTAGTGGTGTACGCTGCTTTGGGTTGTACTCTGGAGTTGGAAGAAAGCCTTAATTGGGATGGCCTTAAATTTGGGGAAAAACAGCTCCGCCATTGATTATTTCCTGATTAGGTCGAACAACACAAATTGATTTTCAGAATATAAGTGTGTGTGTGTGTGTGTCAAAAATAGTGATAGGAATGATCAGAAAGGGAAAGAACGATGTGCAATTTAAGAAGACAAGTTCAAAAGTGGGAGCACCAAAAATTGCCTGAATGAACTACTGTTGATCAATTTAGTAATAAATTTAAGATTCACCAGATTATGTAAAGTTTTTCCATTATTAGTAAGCACAGCACTTGTTTTCCCGAAAGGAGTGTACGAGAAATTTCAGCATAAATGTAGAGAGCGAGTTGAGATTTGAAATCGATAAATAAATAGAAAAAATAAAACGGAGAAGACATTGAAAGCTCGAAGATAATGAAGGGAAAGAGAAGAGTTATACCGTTGAGAGAAAGTCGAGAGGAGGAGACGAGAGAAGATTCCGCCATTTCTGGAATTGTGTGAAGGTGCAGGAATGAAGAGTGAAGTGAAGAAGCGAAGATATAAATAGTGAAATCAAATGCGAAATGAGCATATTTTATTTGAATAATAAAAGAAGTGGGGTGGTGGCGGTGAAGCAAGATGCTGACATCTCCATCTCCTATTCTTCTGCTGCACCTGCATGGCATTCAAATAGAAATACTACGTAGTAGGAGTATTATATATGCCTATATTTTCATAATTAAATACGGATTACTACAGATTTTCCAAAGAAAAAAGGTGTTCATTACTTATGAAATGAAATATGATATCTGATATAAAATCAAATGAAAGTGTATATATTAGAATTATAATAATAAAATAGAGTTATATAGTACTCCCTTCTTCGGCTCAAGATTTCATTATTTTATAAACCGTTCAAGATTTCATTATTTTATATTTCACATATCAATATAAAATGTCTCAGAAATTATAAGTCGAAGGGAGTAGAAAATAAGATTTTGAAAAAATAAATAAATTTGGGGGAAAGAACTTATTTTTTTTGAATAGCTTAAGGGTTATTACCAGTGTTTTAAAAACCGGACCGGACTAGGCAGTTGAACCGGTTGAACCGGGAACCGACAAAGGTTTGGTTCCCGGTTTTTCCTAGTTTTGGCCGGTTCGACCCCGGTTCGACCGAAAAAACTGGGAACCAAAGGCCTCGCCAGTTTGACTTTCGATCCGGTTTTTAAAACATTAGTTATTACATCATCCTTGATGCGCACGTGCTCAAAGTCATAGATCAGTGGTCCTCTAGTAATAATTACCTGATTACAAAATAAGTTGATCTCTCTACATTCTGCAATTAATGGCGCATTCAACGACCGTTGAAATATAAATTATAAAATGCATTTTGAGCCACAACTTTTTTGTTTTTTTTTTGTTTTTTTTTTGGGGAATTATTGTACTTATTTCATCCCAATTTAAATGCTTGAAACTATGGATGTACACAAACAAAGTTACTCGTGAGCCATTTGAAGCTCGACTAGTAAAAAGTTCATTCAAGCTCGTTTAATGAAGCTCGTTAGTTAAAACAAGCCAAACTTGAGCAACAAGGTATTCGGCTCGAAAGCTCGTGAATAGGCTCGATAAGTGATTTAGCTTTTATATATATATATATTATATGTTTTAAGTAATTAAAACTTATATATATGTGTGTTATAATAATAAATAATGTATTTAATTCAACAAACCTTATTGTTTTAAAACGGATGATGAATTTTAGTGAATATGTCATGTTATTATGAGTAAATTAATAAATACTTATAAAAAATGATTAATATTTTAAATATAAATATAAATTTGGAAAGTTCGTGTGGGCTCGATAAAGCTCGCGAGCTTCAAAGTATTCGAAAAGTAAAGCTCAAAGCTCGGCTCGATAATTAACGAGCCAAGCTTGAGTATGACAATATTCGGCTCGACTCGGCTCGTGTATAGCCCTACTTGAAACATATCAGCTCATGTATTAACGAAATTTTAATTAAAGAAAATTGATAAATGTGTAGTTCTTAACATTTTACTGCAGGTTTTATTTTTTAGAAATAGTGATCCAATGTCCATCGTGGACACGCTTAATGTGTCCACGGATGACATGATATTGGTATAAATAAAGAAATTAATAAAAGACATACCAAAATTAATTAAATTTTACTATAGAAAACTAAACCTATCTAAAATAACTAAACCCTAATAGGAAATATTGTTGACGTGGCATTGCCACATTACCGCTGGGCACATTAAGTGTGCTCACAGTGGGCATTGGAGCGTTTCTGTTATGAGTAATGATCCAATGCCCACTGTGGGCACGCTTAATGTGCCCACAGATGACGTGATATTGATATAAATAAAGAAATTAATAAAAGACATACCAAAATTAATTAAATTTTACTATAAAAAACTAAACCCTACCTAAAATAACTAAACCCTAATAGGAAATATTGCCGACATGGCATTGCCACATCACTGGTGGGCACATTAAGTGTGCCCACGATGGGCATTGAAGCGTTTCTGTTATGAGTAATGATCCATTAATTATGAGTTACTATTAGATTATAATGTTATTAATGGTATGCCAACAATTATATAAATAGTCTATTAAAGTTCTCTCCAAAACTATTTTACCTGAATAAATTTTTTATTAATAGAACTTAAAAGTCAGCAACAACTTCAAGAAACTATTTACAATAATTAATTTTATCTATTTCATACATAAAATGCTATTCAAGAATAGAATGAACAATATAATATTGGCTGAACTATTCCATATTGCCATTATAATATTCCCTCCATCCATCATTTTCATACATCATTGACTTTCTACTTGATTTTGGAGTTTTATAATAGTAGATTCTAAAATAGATTTTTGGACAAATATTTTTTTATATGGTAAAATAGATTCAACACTCGTATTACTTTATAAAAAAATATTAAATTCCAAAAAACTCATTTTAAAATCTATCATTATAAAGCCTCAAAACCAACTAAAAGGTCAACGGGTCTGAAAATCGTGGACGATGGGAGTATTGTCAGAAATCCCTCCTTTGTACAAAATTAGAATATATGCACACATCAATGTCAGTTGACAACCATCTCATCAGTTATACCTTCAATCCAAACACACATTATATATTATCTTTTGAAAGAACAAAATAGTGAAAATATATATACATCTATACACAAATGGCTGTACCAAAACAAGATGCAAATTATCATCACTACAACTTCTTCATATGATTGATCATAGGAACTCATTTTCATCATTTCACTCTTTAGTTTTCACTATTCAAGCTCTAACTAATAGTAATAGTAATTCATTCATCAAACCCAAAGTAAAAAATAAAAATAAAACAAACCCAAAGTAATTAGTAGCAATATCTTTTCTTTGAACACATTATTTCCATGTTCCAAACTACTCATCAGAATATGCATTTCTTATTCAAGCATTCCATTAACTAATTCAATTATAAAGCCCTACCCTACATAATGAAAAGCTAAAGCTCAAAAAAATTACAAACTTTGCCATACTTTCATCAATTACAATATATAAAGCTACTTACCAAATATTTGGCAATTCAATATTTATTGTTTCGAATAAGTTGCTGAAGAAGAATTCTCCAACCATCACAGCTTGCAGGCCACAAGAAAACCTTCCATGTCATTCATCTGTAACAAGCAATAAACAAGAGCACCTAAAAAGAGAGAGGCAAGAACCGAGTCAACTACTAAATTTCAAATCAAAGACCTAACTTTAGAAATTGTATAAGCATAGCCAAACCAAAGACCACCTCTCAAAAACCTCCCTTGAACTTAGGAATGTTTTCTTTTATTTTGCTTCTTCCATAATATATACTCACCTTTGAAAGGAAACTCCAAATTAAATTTAATTTGAAATTTCTAGATTCAAGCGCTTCTACGTAACAAGAAAAGAAACAAAACATATTAATTACTAAGTTTTATTTAGCATTTTAATACATAAGCTATAGTAATGCATCTTTGCACGTATATAGCAAGAATTGACATGCTAAGGGTGCAAGAAAGATAAAGCAAAAAAAAAAAAAACCTTTGCAGAATCGAACAAATCCAGAAAGATGTTGTTGATGTTCCTAAAGTGTGTTGCATGTACTCCTCAGGGAGATCTGCATTGCTTCTGATGTTGCACCTAGTTTCTATCTCTATCTATAAAATCCAAGAAAAATCAGAAAAGAACAATGAGCAGCATCTTCATCATTATTGAAGATTTCAAAGTTTGAAATGATAATATTTGTATACTGAAAAATATGACCACGAATAAGAACAATGAGGATGAGGAATCAACTATTCGAAGAATAGAAGTTGTGGTAATTGTTAAATACACAAACATTCAATAATTCAATAACTATGAGTACTAATCCCAGCAGTATGGTTTCCATAACTACGACAAACATAGCCATAATCTCATTAATTACAATACATAACGTTACTTATCAAATATTTGGCAACATTCAGTCTTTAGTTGGGAGTGTACTGTAATAACATCTCCAATTTGATGATGAAGAGTTCCCAAACAATAACAACTTACAAGTCATAGAGAAGCTTTCAGAAAAGATACTACAAACCCACCATTGAAGATAGTCTTGGCCATGAATCTTCTCCAAAGACGATATAAAAACAAAAACAAAAACGAAAACAAAAGTACTTCCATAAGGCTGAAAAAATGAGGCAAAATGATTAAAGAGTCGAAAAGATAGAGGAGCACCCATTGATTAATTACTTCTGATCTCCCAGATGCAGAGTTCTTCCATTGAATGCTAAAACCCCATCTAATTAAGAGAAACCAAACTCAGATAAAAAGTTATTGTGCAATATGTGAGTATTATGGGAAGCTGCAATAAAATCGTAATTCAAGCAGCAGATGTAGAATAGTGTTACATAGATAAGATTGCATCATATATGCACTAGGGAAAGCTAAGGATGCTTTTCAGATGGACATTAACCTAAAGAGAGTATTTGCTGCAGACTAAAGAGAAGAGACCTCATTTTTCAGCCATCTTCTACTCATGATTCTTCTCACCATTGAAGTCTCATCCCATATTCCTGCATCAGAATACACATTTGATAGAAGAACATAAGCAATGTGGTCTTGAGGGTTCAATTGTACAAGGTTTCTTGCTGCTATTTCTGCCACCTCCACATTCCCATGTATCCAAAAATTACTAAGAACACTAATCCAAATCGAATTATGAGCCTTTAAAGGCATATCTTCAATAAGCTTCAAAGCATCAATGATTCGACCAGACCTTCCGAGTGCATCAACCTAATGTTCTAAAAAGGTGACATAGTTTGGCCATATCTTCTCAAGCATCATTTTTCCAAACACTTGCATAGCTTCATTCCCATACCCATGGTGAGCATATGCACAAACCATAGCACTCCACAAGATAACATTTCTACTTTTCATCTTGTCAAATATACGACAAGCTTCTGGTAATGCCCCACATTTACTGTACATCTATATGATGGCAAGTAGAAGTTAACTCTTGCAACGTAAAGAACAAAATTTTAACTCTTCAAAATGCTAATGTTGAGTACTAACATGTAGAAGTTATACGTGTTACGAACAATTAGTTAAGAAACACAAATTCACTCAACACACTTACATTTGCTAGTACATAAATGCAGACTAAAGAGGAGAGGCCTCAAATCCAGCTACAACCTACTTATTTTTTAAGCCCACTGCAACTCATCATACTTCTCATCTTTGAAGCTTCGTCCCACATTCCTACATCTCTATAGACTTGTGATAGAAGAACATAAGAGAGGAGTCTTGAGGGTTCAATTGTACAAGGTTACTTACTGCTAAAGTTAGTAAAGATATAGAAATGAAAGCGATAAACACTTGGCTAGAAAGCAGTAAAGGAAGTAGTAAGGACACATCGATTTATAGTGGTTCGAAGGTTACGCTCCTATATCCACTTGTTGCCTTCACTCAGCAACTTCAAAATTTTTTCACTCGAAACTCGAACAACCACAATAACACGTACTGGTTATATCCTTCCCAGTGAAGTGTTCTAAGTTCAACCTTGAACTCAAAACCTAGAGATTAGAAAGGGTTCTCTAGTAACCTAACAAACACCTAACAAGTGATCTTTATTTTTTCACTTAAGTACTCGGACTTAAGCTTCACAAACTCAGATCAAACAGACACAAACAAACTCAAACTTAAACTTACAACTCGATCTAACAACAAGCTACGAACAAGGGTTTGGGTTATGTTTTGAATGTTCTAACTTAGAGAATCCTTTTACAATGAAAGATCACGTAAAAAGGATAAAGATTCTCTTCCTAGAAAAACCTAGGGTTGAAGGGATATAGGTATTGTGGACATAGAAACTTTTGAGAGTTTATAAGGACTCAATTAAACTCTAGAACTTAAGAACTTGGAAAGATGAATGCGAGAGAGCTCTGAAGTTCTTGCTGTAAACTTGTGCGCAAGAGAATAGTTTCGTAAGTCTTAACGTTGAGTATGCACCCCTATTTATAGTGGGAGATCGCCAACTACCTTATGTCAAGTTGATTTACCATGCACGTGGTGCTTGTTTAAGGCCATAGACAACTTTATTCAAGCTATACAACTTTATTCACAAATCCTGGGGGTTGCTCAACGTACGCTTCCTCCTTCAACCACCTATTGAGGAAAACGCTCTTCACACCTATTTGATAAACTGTGAACTTTTTGGATGCGGCATAGGCGAGAAACATGCGAATAGCTTCAAGGTGGGCAACTGGAGCGAAGGTCTATTCATAATCGATTCCATCCGCTTGGCAGTAGCCTTTTGCAACTAAGCGCGCCTTGTTACGAACCACATTATGGTTTTCATTCGTCTTGTTCTTGAAAACCCATTTGGTACCGATCACTTCTTGATGGGTCGGACGATCCACCATGTACCAAATGTTGTTTCTCTCGAATTCATTGAGCTCTTCTTGCATGGGTTTTTCCAGTTTGAATCAGCCATCGCTTCTTCCACCATGGTTGGTTCGGTGTTTGATAAGAAGCAACTGAATAAACAGCTTTATCCATGGTGTAACATTCCTCAAGTCTTTACACCTTGGTTTAGATTACCAATCACTTGAGTTGGATCACGATATCGTAACCATGATTTCTTTTGATTCATCTCATCTTCATTCTCCTCTTCTGATTGGTTTCCATCATTGCCATGATCACCATTCACTTCAGAGGATGGAATTCCTTCACCATTTTTACCATGGGAAGTTTGAGGATTAGCAGTTGAAGAGCTGGGTTTTGCTCTTCTTGAAGCATTTCGCTTGGATCCTGTTCCATTCACTCCTTAACATCTTCAAGATCTACGGCGCTTGGTGACTCAGCATTCATACTCGAGCAAGTCACTAGTCCACTGGTAGACGCTTCTCCATTGTTTGCTTCTACCCGATCCTGCGCTTTCTTGAAAGAAATCTCATCAAATATCACATGAGGTGTTTATTCCACCATAAGGGTTTGGTTGTTGTAAACGCAGAATGCTTTGCTTACTGCAGATTATCCTAAGAATATTCTGGAGTCAACTTTGCTATCAAACGCTCTCAACTATACCTTACCATTATTGTTAATGAAACATTTACAACAAAAAATATGAAAGTAAGAAATATCAGGTATACTCCCTATCCATATTTCATATAGAGTCTTTTGGTGTCTTGTGTTGATGCCTGTGTGGTTTTGGACATAGCAAGCGGTGTAAATCGCTTCAGCCCAAAATCGCTTTGGCAGTTCTACATCAGCTAGCATCGAGCGAGCTACTTCTTTGATAGTGCGATTTCTCTGTTCAGCTACTCCATTCTGCTGTGGAGTGCGGGCCACTAAAGTTTGATGTTTGATGCCATGCTCCGTGCAATATGCTTCTATAACTGAGTTGAAAAACTCTGTTCCACGATCCAAGCGTATTTTAATCACGGTGTGAACCTTCTCATTTGTAAGCACTTTGAACTTGGGCTTTCTTTTCATCTTTATACATTTTCTTCATATTAGCAAGTTCCATTGCTAATGCCTTATACCTCTCATCCTCAATCAAAGCAACCTTTCTAGAAGGGGCCATTTTCATTGGCCATTGATAGCTATTAGCCGTCATCTCTTTAATGATTCTCAATGCTTCCTTCGCATTATGATTGACAAGGCAACCACCGGTAGTAGCATCTACAATGCTTCATGTATGAGGTGTTAACCTATTATAGAAGTTGGTTATTTGTTGACCCTCACTGAAGCCATGTTGATGACATTTCCTTAGGAGCTCCCTATATCGCTCTCATGCTTCACACAAGGTTTTATCACCTTGTTGAGAGAAGTGTGAGATATCAGAAATTAGCCTTGGAGAGTGGGAAGTATTTGGAGAGGAAGACCTTGCACAAATTATCCCAAGTGTGGATATTGGCCTTGTTCAATCCTTTGTACCAATCTTTAGCCCGATCTCTTAGAGAAAACCCGAACATTCGCATGCGAATAGTATCATTCGAGACTCTATTCTGCTTGACGGTGTCGCAAATATCAAGAAATATGCTAAGATGGGCATATTTATGTACATCTGAAGCAAACAATTGGCATTAAATCGTGATTAAAATACGAGTATATTGAAATTATCACATTATCACGAAGAGTTGGTATTTTTTCGGATAGTTATGAATATTAAATCGTCCGTCGTTTCATATAATATAAAGTATCTTAGAGATGAATAAAATTTCTTAAGTCGTTATTTCTTTTCATATCAAACTTTAATTTCATTGAAAAAAAAAAGTGTTGGCATCTAATTATGTTAGAAAAAATAGGTCATTGAGAGGATGTATTCGTCAAAAAGTATATATTAATTAAATCTATAATTTCTCAATAATAGATCAAGAAAAGTTGGTATTTTTCAAATGATTATACATGGTTTGAATGTTAGGCCGCTCATAATGCTTAAATATTTGGTTTGGTTTTAAAATAAACAGGAAGATCACAATTTATATTTGTGTGAATTTTTGACTGTTACAAATTAAAAAAACACAAATGAAAATATATAAACATAACCATTTACGAATTATGATTGCATGCTTGATTTGACTTTTTTTTTTGGTGAATTAATTATCAAAAAGAAAAATTAAAATTAAATATTGATTATAATGTCACGCCCCAAATCCTGATAGAAAGAACATGTGCCGGGCACGTGACTAGGGATTGAAATAAAGAAGTGGGGATAGAAAGGGGATCAATTCATTTCCGTGATCAAAGGATGCAACCCGAAAAATTGGGATAAGCCAAAATAAATACAACGGCAATACACCCAACATAACAACATATCATTATACTAGGATCGCATAGGATTCGATGGCTCAACGAATCAACATAAGTCCATCATTTCAATACATAAAGTCAAGAAGATCTCGAGAATAGATAGTGAGTAAATTCAGAATGCATATCTCTAGTTCAAGACAAGAAATATATTTAGCGGAAGCTTAACAAAAGAGATTTCCTAGCCTTAACTCCACACCGTCATCACCGCAGCATCAACCTAAAAACATTTTGAAATATTTGGGCTGAGTACAATTGTACTCAGTGGGCTACACATTTTATCAATAATTTATGAAGACTGACAGTTCTTAAAGCATATCAGTATGAAACATAACATGATTATGAAACCTTTTATGAGTCATAAAACATAACAACGCAATAAGTCCACCTTGAACAGTTTTATCTTATCCACACTCCAGGTTGTAACCATGTGAATCCATTTAGTATCCAGACTCTAGGCCGTAACCTTGAGAGTCTATTTAACATATATCCAAACTCTGGGATCGTAATCCAATGAGTCCATTTGGTATCCAGACTCTAGGTCGTAACCTTGAGAGTCTATTTAACATATATCCAAACTCTGGGATCGTAATCCAATAAGTCCATTTAGTATCCAGACTCTAGGTCGTAACCTTGAGAGTCTATTTAGCTTGTGCACATCATTCTATCAATTTATCCCATAGCATTTAACATGTACGTTGCGCCTTGACCATTTTATGGATAAGCAGTTTACTTCTAACCAACATAGCATTATGTAACTCGTATACATTTGAAAGTAAAGCCCACATAAAATATTTTATGGATAAGCAATTTTTCATCTTTGAAACCTTGAGCATACATAACTCATATACTTTGGAAGAATTAACTCACCTCTTGAAGCGTAGATAATGGCCGGTCTTGATAGACAACACCTAAATTATCATCCTCGTCGATTCGCGCCTAATCATAACAATATAATAAGAATCTAAATTCTTATGATAAAATAATCTCTAAAGGAAAAATATAATTGTTTCTATATTCTCTTATTTAGCAAAATCTGTTAAGGGCTAACAAATTTATTGGGAATATTTTAAATCTTCTCATTAATGGAATAACCATTTTCTTATTATTAAAGAGGTTCAATTAAATAATTAATTGGGTACAATATTCGTTGAATAATTATTCCGAAATTAGGATAAATTCCGGAATACGTTTTTGGGCTAATTAAAGCTTGATAATTAGTTATACTGTACAGTTTAATAAGCCTTAATCCATTTTAATTAAAAGTAATTAAGTGAATCTAGCATGAAACCCAATTCCAAGAACCCACCAGGATTTAATCAGAGCCCATAAGTAAAAAAAAAAACATCCGGCCCACACATTGAATTAATTCGGCCCGACTCTGAAATTAATTTCCCGGCCCAGTAATTGAAAACCCAACCCACATGGAGAAAAATCCATTTTCCCCAAATTCCTCTCCACCATCTCGCAGATGCACACACACAAATCTGCTCTCTCTCTCTCTCTCGAGCTCACCCTTTCTCTCCCTATCTCCTTCCTCGGCAGAAATGTCGGCGATCTCGCTGCTGCCTTGCTGAAATCGCCGCCGCCGTTGAACGGCGGTCTTTCTCTCTCTCTTTCGTCCAACAACCCCAGCCGAAAGCGCTATTCGAGGTCTCCAATTTTTAGAAATCGAATTCCCCTCCTTCCTCTTTCGATTCATCACCGGCGGAGAACGCCGTGTCGCCTCCGTTCGCATAGCAGCTTTCCCGCCGTCGATTCTTCAGCGAGAAGCTCGCCGCCTTTGCTGCAGCACCACCGCCAATGAGTCCTCTTCAGCGCCACCCCTACAGCAGCAACAAGCCGTTGTCCCGCCGCTGCCATGGTTGCTGCAGCGCCGCCGCCATCTCTTTCCCCGCCGCTGCCGTCGAAGCTCGCCCGACGCCGCGCCGCTGCTCGCCTCTGTTCGTCCCGACGCCGGCGCTACTCTTCAATAAGCGCTGCTACTTCTTTTCTGCCGTCGCCGTCGATACTACACCATCGTGCATACTCCGCAGTGCCGCAGCTGCTCCAACTTTCAGGCCGAATGACAAGGGAAACTCTCTCGTCCTAGTAACCTTCGTCAAACTCCCTTCCCTTCTTCTTTCTTTTCATCATAGTTCATAGAAGTTCTCTGTTTCTATTCAGATTATTGTTCTTTAGATTAGTTAGGTGCTTTTAGCTTAGGGCTTATATTTTTAGATTCGTGTTACTTGTATTTCGGTTTCTAGTTCTTGCTTTTGATTTTAGTTTTGTTTCCCTTTTTCCTTGGCTGAATACACATTGAAGAGTGGTTTGGAGTAACTAGTTCGTAGGTGTAGCCTAATATTTGAGTAAGTGTTTTAAAAAAAAATATTTTCCATTCTTAGTTATTAGCTACAGATTGTGATTTCAGTTTTCATGTTTGTAGTTTTCTAGCTTAAAAACATGAACATAAAAGGGCTGGGAATTCTTACTGTGATTGAACTTGGGATGGTGGATTTTGAGGCTGTGGTTTTATAGGTGAAATGCTGCAAAATGCTTCTTCTTTTCCAGCCTTATGTTTCTCCTGCTCCCTCCTTCTTCCTCCTTTCCTTTCTTTTCTTCTTGCCTTCTTCTTCATGTTTTATGCATCTTTTCTTTGAGAGAATTTTCTTGTTTGGTTTTTGCAAGGAAATGAAGTGTTACAAGGCTGATATAAGGGAGGTTGAAGTCGAGGGAGTAGATGGGATGTGTTGAAAATTGGTGAAGGGACAATGCTTCCAACTATTTAGCATGGTGAAGTTCCATGATTGTAGGGATAATGTAGGATTGGTGTAGTTAGATTTGCTGAAATCTTCTATTTCTTGTGTAGGCAGCTAAGTAGAGATAATTCATAAATCTTCTTGCAGAGATTTCGTTTGAAAATTGGCAGATGGCCGATGTAATTTCTTTAAATATTAGTAGTATATTTCTTTTGTAATCATACTTGGGCCATGGTTTTTGGGCTATAAATTAACTTGTGATACATTGTAATGGGCTTGGCCCAATTTTATTTTATTCAATAATATTGTTTTGGCCCATTAGCCAATCGTACTTAGAGATTTATTAATCATTCTTTAATTAATTCATTTAGAAATATTATACATGAATATATTGAATTCGGTTTGTTAGTTCGTAATAAAAATTACAAGATATAAATATAGATTTAATCTATTTCTAAATTGCAAAGTAAAATGCAATTTATTATATTTAATAATAACCATTCTATTCGTCATTAAAAGAGACGAGGCTACAATTTTTTTTGAATTTATTCATATTTTTCTATTTAATAAAAGTCGGGTATTACAAATAAAGAGAATTAAGGGAAAATATAAAGAAAAAAAAATCGTGCTATTTTTGCATTAAAATTTATTTTGTAGGTTAATTTTATATTTTTTCTCTTTGTTATTCGAGTTGGATAATGGATGCCGGCCACTTGAATGAAGAGGCAAACCACTATCTACTCAACTTCACATAAAAAAATCAAAAACTACTCATCCATTTAATTCGACCCCTTAAATATCCAACTTTATAAAATGGGACACATTTATCCCTTTTTTTGTCTTTTATGCACATGGCTTCATCCTCCCTCTCTTTTATGCTTTTTTTTCCTTTTCCTTCATTTCCTTCATTTTCCTTTGCCTTTTCTTTTTCTTTTTGTTTTTTCATTTGTTTTTTCAGTTTTTTTTTTCATTTTCATTTTTTTTTATTTTTCGTATTCTTTGAGCTTTTTTCTTTATTTCTTTCCTTTTTCTTTTTTAATTTTTTTCAACCTTTCTTAGCTTTTTTTTTGTTTTTTGTTTTTTGTTTTTCCTTTTCCTTTTCTTTTTTCCTTTTTCCATTTTTTCGTATATTTTCAATCTTTTTTTGTTTTTTTAGTTTTTTTTCTTCTTTTTTTCAGTTTTTTTTTCATATGAACAGAGAAGTGGTACGGGGTACGAAATGTCAAATTCGTACTAAAAATCAGGTAAAAAAATCATTCGAGATTCAAAATGCACAAAACAAAACTAATTGTGACAACATGGAACATGTACGAAATGTGTAATTCGTACCAAAATAAGACCAATTGTAATACGAACATATATGAATACGAATTATCAGTACGAATGTTGTTCAATTCGTACCGATTACCTATAGTGTACTACGAATTTAGAAACAACAATATCATTAAAAATCCACTCTAGAGAGAACAATAAGCTCAAAATACACAAAGGTAGTTCAAGAGAAACTGGAAAACAAACATATAGCAACAAAACCCTTCACATATCTCAACAAACAAGAAATTTCTATATTTCTATCGGTACGAATATTGTTCAATTCGTACTCGATTACTTATGATTATCAGTATGAATATTGTTCAATTCGTACCGATTACCTATAGTATAGTACAAATTCAAGAACAACAATATCATTAAAATCCACTCTAGAGAGAACAAAAAGCTCAAAATACACAAAGGTAGTTCAAGAGCAACTGAAAAACAAACATATAGCAGCAAACCCCTTCACATATCTCAACAACAAGAAATTTTTATATTTCTATCGGTACGAATATTGTTCAATTCGTACCCGATTACCTATGATTATCGGTACGAATATCGGTCAATTCGTACCGATTACCTATAGTATAGTACGAATTCAGGAACAATAATAGCATTAAATCCCTAATTAAAAAATTACTAACTTTGATTCCAATTCCTAGAAGGAGAAAGTGCGAAACCACCAAAAGTAAAGGTGGCATATTCATCATTCACTTCAAACATTCTAAGTAAATTTTTTTTTAAATAATCTAAAATTCAACACAAATTAAGCTTACATCCTCCCATTCATTTGCTATATTTAATTAGCAGATAATTAATTTAACACATAAATCTTCCACGTGAAGCATGAAGATAAATTGCCAATCAAAATACTTTCAAGAAAAGAAAAAAAAAGAACTAGGACTTGACGGTGTAGCCGAGTTCAAGAGAAGCCACCATGGATTTATAAATCTCGAGAATAAGACGATTTTCAAACTCGGTTCTCGACTGCGCCATGGGAGCGTCTCGAGCCTTGGGGATTCTTCTACCGCCGAAGTGCCCTCAGCTCTACCGCCGCCTTCGTTGGCGATTGAGCAGCGCTACTGCTCGTTGGTGCTGCTGCTCCGGCTCATGAGCAAGAGGCGGACTGCTTGTGAGACTGAATTTGGGGTTGGGAGTGAAGGGGGGGGGGGGGAGAGAGAGAGAGAGGGTGAGGAAGAAAAAAAGGAAGAGGATGAGAGAGAGAGAGACGAGATTCTAGAAGAGGATGAGAGATTCTAAAATTTGAATTTGGTTTTGGCGGAATTGAGGGTAATTTGGTACTAATTTGAAAAAGTGGGTAGAAGAGTGTGTAAATTAAATAGGTGGGTAGAATTAGTGTTTCTTATGGGAGGTTGGGTAATTGACCCTAATACCACTTGAATGGAAGTGATTATAGTGTGCAAATTTTGTAAGCCCAATTAACCTACTTTGCCTGACAAGCTAGACGAAATGGTCAAATCGGCCTAATAACGTATGCCTTAAGAGTCCAACCTCACGACTTAGGCCATAAAAACCTATCCGGATCAATAGGAGAGTCATGTTAGTCGTTGCGGTCAATGTAGTCAATACGTACGACTTATCAATTAAGCCAAAGGCCGTGTCAAATGAAAGTATATACTTTGAAAAAGTCGAAACCGACATGATAGGTGGAGCAACATGAGATAAAGTCACCTAAGAGAAACCCTTAGAGGCAAACAAACATATATATATACCACCTCATTAGATCAAAGAGAGGGTGCAATCGTTTCTACACTAATACTTCCACTACGCTGTGAACTTTCTCTCTTGTGCTCTTTGCCCTCATGTCTGTCGCCGGCGGAGTTAGCCGTACAAGTTATCCTCTAGACCCTGAACTCTCCAATACCATCTTCACCCTCCGAGCACTCCGAGACGTCCACTAGATATTCACTTTCTTTCTTTGTGGTTTTCAAATTCAATTTCCTCGCTCACCGTAATAATTTTAGCGTCGAGGCCCTACTACTGACACCCCCACCAGAGCTCTCCTTAGGGCTCTAATATGCTTGTGCGTGTTGATTAGAGTACTCGCAGCGGCGATCGCGGCCAGTGGTCTCTGACGCCAGGACTGCGGTCCCGCTGCATTTTCTGCCGCTGCCGACCGCTGCGGTCTCGAGACCGCGGACTTTCCCGAGCCTATCTCCAACTCGCGGTCCCTGCACACGTATCGGCTCCTGAGTGGTAAACAAGGTTCGACCGTTGACTAATTAATTTTTTATTTATTTTTACTCCATTCTCCCCATATTTTTTCTACACCATTTTCTTCTTCATCTTCTTCCATTTCAAGAATATTTTTCTCTATTTCCAACTATTGCACCATGGATCCCAATAATTTGAACACTTAGCTTGATTCAAATTACGAAGATTTAACCAAAATAATCCAAATTCTTCCTCATCAACACCTCCCATTCACACACCAACATCTACCCGGCCACAAGGTTTTCTTCCTTTCGCCGGAGCTTGGACTATGATTTTTCACCACAAGGGGTATATTAAGCGGCATACTCACCGGTGCCGAATTTCCCGAATTTCTCCTCGCCAACGGGTCAGATGCCATTGCTGCGAGCGTTTCAAAACTTTTCTCCCTTCTGACTCGATGAGGAAGCTGATAAACATGGTTTTTCTATAATTTATAACGTTGTTGGGCGTTCATTTAGAAAGAGAAAATCATGTTTATAAAGGTTTTTATACTTAAATTGCATTTTCTTGTGAAATGTGATACTTGCTCGTTGTTTGATTGAATTTGCAAAAAGATAGTGAGAATATTTGGCATATTAGTCAGCATAGGAATGACATTCGGTTCGATAGGAGTTCATAGCAATAAACGGATCGAAAATCAGTGTTGAAACGAGAAAGAACGAGCCAAAATAAAAACGTAACGCGCAGGATGCCAGTGGGGCGCGACCGGGGCACTACCTGGGCGACACCATTTCAGAAGTGAATTTCGGAGTTCCAAGCGCCACCTGGGCGCCACCTAGGCACGCTCACGCCCCAACGCGTGTTTTTTGGATTTTTACGGGCTTTTTGATTCCTAAGCTTATTCTAACACCAACACATCCTCCCCTATATATATCTAAACCCTTAGAACGAAAATCAACACTTTTTGGAGGAGAACAAGAGCAAGAGTTTGAAGAAGGAGACATAAAACTTCCGACGGGTTTTTATGGTTTATTTTGAATTGGGTTTTCATGCCATGATTATGTGGCTAGTTTTGTTATTCTAGAGTAGAAAGTAATGAAAAATTGTGATCTTGACTCATATTTATTTAATAACATCTGTATTCTTCTTCTTCTTATGTTCTTGTGCTTATTGATAATAAATTGATTGATCACCTTTTTATTATTCTTTAGTTTAAATTTGAGATCCGAGAGGGGAGACTTAGAATTAGAACAAGGGAACATAAGACATGTTAGGAATCAACGTCCAAAAGGTTTGAACTTAACGTGGGAATGTTAATCTTTAGTTCTATTGTAAGTTGCATGTTTAATTGTTACTTAGAGATAATTTCAATTGCATGTTAACTTAAGGTTTAATTACACCCAAAAGGTTGATTAGGCTAATTAAGTGATTGCTTCAGAAGAGAATAAAGTGTGATTAGATAAATTGGAGTCGAATGTTAAATTGTTCATCTAAATCGAACCCTAGAATATTTGTGTTTATTAGAGCTTGATTAGTGTGCTGGTTTGATTTTATTTACATTTTTATTTCGTTTGTTTTCTTTAGAATTAATCAAATCCTCAAAGTTTCATTAGTCTAAATAGAATCGAGTAATAGGTTAGATAATCACTTGGAAAACTCAGTCTTTATGGATTCGACCTTGTTTCCACTACAAGAAATTTTGTCATAGATAACACTGCATACATAACGGTTTTTTTATAAAAGCGTTATCTATGTGCGTGTGTTTTGCATAGATAACAGTTACCGTTATCTATCTGGGACATAACAGTTAACATTAATAACGGTTTTTAATAAGCATTAGTATAGTTAACAATATCCTTAATACCGTTATCTATGTAAGTGTTATTTTTACTTTTAATAACAATTAGCAAAAACCTGTTATCTATATAAGTGTTATCTTTACTTTTAAATCAAATTAAAAATATAAAATTAACCATCTAAAGACTCTCGAAACTTCCTTCAATTCTCTCACAGCGCGCGACATTCGATCAATCGCAGCGGCTGCCGGAACCGAGTTTCCACAAATTGGGGTGTTTGAAAATTGAAGAGTAACCTAACTTGGAGGAGAACGAGGAGAGAGAGGGCTATTTTGCTTTTCAATCCATATTATTCAACACCTATCGCGCATTCTCCTTCCAATTTCTCTGTTTTGTTTGATCCTCGATTCATCTAGGGATTGAAAAGTAAGTTTAATTGTTCTTGTTTTCATTTCACTAGATGTATGTTTGAAGCTTCTCCGTCGCTATATACCGTAGCCTGACCAAGCTGTGGAACTCCTCGACGGCGAAGATCGATCTCATTCAAACCTCCCAGCAACACTTTGTGTATCTGAAAATTACACTGTGTTGAACATTCTGCGATTTAGGAGTCTTAGAATTCTGGCGACCCTCCCCTCAACACTGTCCACGTTAAGGGCATAAGGGTCCTTCTCACTCCTATTTCGTATCTTTGTTCTTTAATTTTGAGTTTAGTGTGATGTTTAGTTCTTTGCTGATACTCCTCTAAAAGTGCTGATTTTGGAGTGTAATTGGTGGAATTTCAGTCTCTGCACTTGCTTTGTTTGTGTGTTGCTTCTGCAATTGGGATTTATCACCTTCTGTGTGCTATTGGTGTCACTATGCTTTGAGTAGTTGATCTATTATAGTTGATTTATTCTTGCAATAGCTACTCTTGATATTACTGTCCGAATATACCATGTGATGCTGCTTTGTGTACCTGTGCTTAGCTTATTAATTACCTCATTGTGCTCTCGCTACTGGCGTGTGTGTGTTAACTTTGCCGCAAAGTGTACGGTGTGTTTCACTTGCCTAAGGTGCTACTGATTTTGGGAGTATAGTTAACTCATTGATACCCCACAAAATCTGATATTATTGTTGTTCTGTGGGGACTGTTTTGTGGTTATCCGAGTAGCAATACGAGCTGCTGTGTCTTACATGTTTTGATATCTTATTCAGCTATTTTTGAGTGCTTCTATTGTTATTTTAACTGGGCTGGGGCTGCCCTTGCCGGGTGCAGCCATTGAGTGCTCTTATACCTCTCCTTGAGTTATCAAAACTTGATATATGTGCTACTTACTCCATTAACTTCCATTAAAATTATCCTATTTGTAGAGGTTTTTTGACTGATTTTTGTGGGATCTTGTCATCATTATTCTGCTGCACTTAATCTTCTATAAGGTGCCTCTTAGCTGGCGCTATTACACCTGTTTTTACCTACTAATTTACTGATTAATTGGAGCTTTTAAAAGTGTGATATGTTCTCTTGTTTGAGTGTTCTTGTGCCTGTTGCTGCTACTCTTTTTGCATGTTATTAAATGGCAAAGAACGAAGGGAAAGACATAGAGCAGCAGCACCCCGGAGGTATTGAATTTGATTCATCATCAATTCTTTTGTTTTTTCTTTAGGTCAGTTTTGGTCGTGCAAAATTAAAATAAAAAAATAAAAACAAGACTGACTATTAATAATATAAGGTGCAGTCAGTGTAAATCTTAAGCTTTGAGCTGAATTGATGTTGTGATGTGACTTGATTAGTTTCTTTCTCTGTTTATGCTGCATTCAAGTATTCATGTTTCTTCTATTTCTTTGGTTTTACTTGTGAGTAATTGGAATCTAGAATAGAAATTTACCAAAGTGTGAAAAAGTGTGAATGATTTATGCATGAATATTATTAATTACTTGAATATGCAGTGGGAAAGGTTTCTATATTTTTCTTATTTTGTTTCTTAATTAAGTTTGTATGCCTCGTCAATTTGGAAGTGTTAGAAGAATGAGTCTTCCCTTTCATAATATTGGACTAAGAAGTGTGAATACAAAGATCCATCTGTTTGTTTTTCAATTGGAAGCGTTTTTATTATCACTAAAATTGGTGGTGGTGGATTATTTATGACAAGATAATCTTTTGCTGGATTTAATTATTGTTTGATTATTTTGTTAAGGTAGTCTGCTGTTTCTGTTTGTCTTGTTTGGTTAGTATTGCTTGAATGCTCATTAAAATTGTAGTCACTTTTGTTATGTAATGGGAATCTCTCGTCGAGGCTGCCAAAAAGGTTGGAGTTGAAGGAGCATATGAGTTTCTTGCAGATCCCAACAATGGATTGAAGGAGGTATAATTCCAACACAAAAAGAGAAGAGTGACAATATCTGATTTTGAGGGAAGACTCTGATATCAATTATAGAGTATTACAAGAGAGACAACACAGAGCTTCCAATAACTAAAGGTAATTTGTTGTACTGGTGATTTGGTTAAATTGAGGTATATACATGGTTTTGGTTCAATAATTTGTCCGTCAGGTACTATGTTCTGTTAAGTGCTACTTGATAAACTTATTTAATGAGTTATTGGTGCTAGAAGTTTTATACAAAGAACGGATCTAGTGCACCGTCCTTGTGCGAAGATTAATTGACAAAGAGCAAGTATATGTATGGGAAAGTCACACACACACTAAATCACATATTCATGATCAAGATAAGCATGATCATCATACTGTGAAAATGATGTTGAATAGGTGTTTACTTGTTTATTTTTCTTCTGTTCTATGTCATATATATGAATTGTTCTGGTTTAATTTCCTCATGAGGTTAACTATTGCTCTAGGTCTTGACAACTCTGCTGGATTTTAACAATGTAATTATGTTGCTTCTATAGAGTCTATAGGGAAAAGATAGTGGATTCAACTGAGATCTCTACATTAATATTTGTAGATGGTACTCCATTTTGGAAATTGTCATCTCACAGCAGCTCTCCGTGTTTTTGTTTTCCAGATTATGCTCTTAGCTCTGTTGATGGACGAGTAGCAATGGAGTTTTTCGATCTCTCAGAGGCCGGTCAATCTAAGAAGTATGTTCGAATTACTGCCTCATGTCATAAGCTTGGAATCAATGTTTTATCTTGCAAGCTTGTAATAAGCTTTTTTTGTAGGATGAAGTAATTGCAGAATTTGACTATTCCATAACTTGTTGAAATTTCTCATCCGCAGGTATGCATTTAAGGGCCATAGGAAAATAGAAGCAGGAAGAGATATGCCATTGCATTCCACCCAATGTGAAATGCACCGAGTAGGATAGTAATTAGTGTTGTCTTTGTTATTTGACTATGTTATCATAGATATGTTGAATGTTTAGATGGTGTATACAATGTTTAGATATATATATATATATATATATATATATTATTTTTTGTTTTCATACAATATCTATCATTTATTTACTAAAATTAATAATAGGCAAATTAGAAAAATATAAATGAAAAGCTAAAATATAAACATTAGATAGGTAACGGTTCAAAACTGTAATCTATGTTGACTATAAACAGTAATGTAACACGCTCATAGATTACTGTGTTTTAGTGTTATGTATTCTATTTCAACCGTTATCTTTTACTCACATAGATAACAGTATAAAAGCGTTATCTATGAGCGTGACTATAGATTACACCACTTGATTTAACACTTTTTTTTGCACATAGATAACGCAATATTTGAGTTATCTATAAGTGTTTTTTTGGTAGTGTTCTATACTATTACACCTGTGTACTTGCAAAGTGATAAAAAAAATAGCAAACAGAAGCCGGCGGCTCTAAACCGGCAGTGAGCTTGGCCGACGAGTCCGATCCACCAGTTGAGGAGGAAAAAGTGATGGCGGTGCCTCCGGGGCACAGAGCTCGAGGAGGACGCAGCGGAGGAGGACGACGCGGCGCAGCTCGAGGAAGAAGAACTGATAGGGGCCAGGCGCAGCAGCCGGAGGAGGGCGCCCTCCCATATAGCGTAGAAGAGACGGAGCTCCTTGGTCGTGTTTGGGTTGATATATCTCATGCTGCTGCAAGGGGCAACCACCAAAGGAGAGAAGCTATGTGGGTTCGAATTGCCAATCGCTACAACTCCCTTCGCCCCAAGTATATGGGTTTTCGCACTAGCAAAAGATTGCGCATGCATTGGAAGCACGTGATGTCTGATATCAAAGTCTTCGAAGGGTACTACCTTGGATGCGAGCGCAACTTGGGTAGCGACAAAAGTCGCGAGGATATTTTGAAGGACGCATTAGCTCAGTATCAGAAGCTTGTCAGGAAGGCGTTCCGATATTTCAACACTTGAGAGAGGGTGCGTGGAATGCCCAAATTTTAACCGCCACTGGAAGCATTGATGTCGTCAAATGATGCAAAACTAGCATCGACGACTCTTTCTTGACTGAAAGTAGTCGAGAGGATACTCCATCGACGGATATGTCGGCATCCTACGCATCCGGAAGTAGTTACAAGGCTCGGCCCCAAGGTTCACAAGCTGCGAAAGGGAAGAAGAAGGCATCCGACTCTGACGACGCGCGGTCCGAGAAAGCAGACGAGAGTTTGCAACAACTCGCCCAATCATTGGACATTATGGCCCACTACGAGATAATCACGAAGGATACGTCCCAAATGACTCCCGAGGTCAAAGCCGCACATCTCGACTATGTAGAGTGGCTTTGCAACATGCTTGGCATGCCTCCGCCCCCGGAAATTTAATTTAATTTTTTCTATGTATTATTTTTTTATTTTTTTATGCTTAAATTGTATTGTAATTTTTCAAACGTGCAATATAATTTTTAAAAAAGTCTTGTCTGAATTTATTTAATCATCCAAAATTAATTCAAATAATAATAATAATAATAATAATAATAATAATAATAATAATAATAATAATAATAATAATAATAATAGAGATCACATTGATTTTGAAGGTCTCCACTGCAACAAATTGTGAAGACCTCCAAAATACATTAAAATACTACTCCCTCCATCACATTTAAGATGTTACATTTGCTTTTTGGGGTGTCCCGTACAAGACGTTACATTTCTATTTTGGGGTCCTAAATATACTTACAACGAATCTTGTGCACATGGAATGTTCAATACATTTACAACACAAAACACACATTTTTTAGATCTCGTACTGAAAAGTAAATATAATTTAAATGAGACGGAGGGAGTATTATTTTTAAGTACAGAACTCTATTTTGGAGGTCTCCACTGCTAGCACTCTTATAGGTCGCAAATGTTTGCTTCGACCGATGCATAACAAGAGCAGGGTGAATCGGAGTGGGAGAGGATCCCTTGCTGTGCCTTCAAACACAGCATCATGTGATGTGCACATTTTCACCACACATTTATATTTTGTTTCACCAATTTCTTTTTTTTGTTGTGATATATTATTGGGGTGGAATTTATGATAAAGAAATATATTTATGAAATTGGTTGCCCTAATAAAATGGTCATTTAAAATTTAAAAATACAAAATATGAACTTCATAAGAAATAGTCAACATACTAAATTCGTTCAACTAAAAACAAAAAATGTATAGCTATAAAATAATTTGATTCAAAATATTGTAAAAACTCCAATTAATACTTATTAAGTAGTACTATAAAATAAAATAAAAAAATATAAATGTGTGGTGAAAATGTACACAGCTTGTGTTTGAAGGCACATCAGGGGATCCCTCCCACTTTCATGCAATTAACCCTTTCTTAATTTTTATTCTCTCTTTTCTTATTTTGTGATGTTTTAAGATTCATATCATGGTTCAAAAGTTTCTCGTAATTTAGAGATAACAAAAAAAAATAAAGAGCTATCACTTGTGCTAAATTATACATATATAATATATATATCACACACATTAAGATGACATGAATTCTTAATCCAAGAAAGAAAGAAAAAAAAAAGATATGACACGAATTAGATCAATGTCGAAGCCAATATCTCACTCCCATTTGCACACAATTTTTTGAACATTCCTAAAATTGAAATTGATCAACAAAGTCCCATCCATTCTTCTCAACACAAAACTCTCCACCAAAACATAGCAACCAAACCTAGTCCAACAACCACTCTCACTCCCTACCTCCTTCCTCCCACTCACTCTCACCTCTCTTTCTCCATCAAACCACCCTCTTCTCTCTTGCACCCACCTCATCTTCTCATACAATCCACTACTCAACCCCACACCCCTCCCTCTCCTCCCACAATCTCCCTTTACCCTAAACCACTCGAACCCGTCAGCCCCCCCGCCCTGGCCCCCGTCTCTCTCGGCCTCCCTCCCTTCCACCAAACACCTCAACCTCCTCACTCTCACATCCACCACTACAACACTATTCTCATTACCGTCACTCTCCACCATGTGTATTTGCTCCCACCATTGCTTCAAGCTCACCTCGTACACCATACACTTCCTCATTTGATCGTCCACCCTCGAATCTCCATCCTTCACGAAGATGAAAGGGCAGAGCCACCTCCCCACCACCTCGGGGGCCGAACGCCTTGAGTGTAGTGGGAGGTCGCGATCCGGGAACCCCAATGGGGTCGAACCAAGCAGACCTGGGGCTTCAAGTAGACGGAGCCTGCACGAAGGCACCGTGTAGACTTCCCATCCACCTCTACTCAAGAAAGTCGGAGGGTAGCCATCCCATTCTATTGATCTAGCAAAGAAACCTCCACCATGGAATGGCCTGATCTCCAACTGCTGATATCTGTTTCTGTGATCAAACGGCCTCGTTTTTGGCTCTGCACGAGGGCGTCGGAAGCAACATGCACTTACTTCTCCCTCTCTCGAACACGTATAGGCCTCACTGCCAAATTAAAAAAAAGAAAAAAATCTCCAAATCAAACTGAATTAGTCCATACTTTTTGAAAGATGACGAAACAAATGAGATTTACCCTTTTCGCCTTCCCTTAGCTTTGATGACGTAGTAACGATTGGAGGAGAGAGGGTGATCAAGAACAGGTATGAACCAAGCCTTTATAACGGTGGCCTCTTCTTGTAGTGAAGAGTGGACCACCTGCAAGATTCTGTCGGAAGGTAATGGAAGCCTATTGATTCTATGATTACTAAAGATTCCACAGCAGAAGGAATCCATCGCCTCGGATTCCTCGTCTGTAACAACAAGGTGGGCTGAGTATGGAACATCTGCTTGTGGCTGCAGTGAGAGAGCTCCCGGAAAGTGGCGATAGACTGAACGACCTCTACTCACGTACATCTCTCTCTCTCTCTCTCTCTCTCTCTCTCTCAGATACAGACTAAAGCTTTGATAGAAGAAAAAGAAAGTTAATCTGAGCCATCTGTTTGTTTTTCTGATTGAGAAAGACAGTCCTCACTCACCAAAAGACATCTTCTTTTGGCCCTCTTCTACTTTACATCTTATCTTTCACTTTTTCTTTTTTATTTCTCAAAAAGAAAGATCACTATCTCTTTTCTAAAGCATGCAGACTTAAAAATGGACGATATAGTTGAAGCAGTCAGTCTTCAGAGTGTGTAGAAAAGGAGCACTTCAGAAAAGATAACTTAAAAAATCATTTAATACGTATTAATTAATACACATGCACAAAAGAAAATGACATAAAACCATGCAAGGCCAAACACAAAACCATAGCAAGGCAGAAAAGTTTTCAGTTCTAAATTACTGATTTTTGTAATTTAGAAAATAATTTTAATGACTGCAGACTAATGAGAAGTGACCTCAATCCAGCTACAACCAGCCTCTTTTTTCAGCCTCACTGCTACTTATCATACTTTTCGTCTTCGAAGCCTCGTCCCACATTCCTGCATTTTTGTAAACTTGTGATAGAAGAACATAAGCAGTGGAGTCTTGCGGGTTCAATTGCACAAGGGATCTTGCTGCTATTTCTGCCACCTCCACATTCCTAATCATTATACAATTTCTTCAAAGATCATCATTAGCCTTTAACTGCATATCTTGAACAAGCTTCAAAGCATCAGTGATTCGACAGGACCTTCCGAGTGCATCAACCTTACATTAATAATGTTCTAACACCGGACTTGAAAACACTAGCATGAACATGTTTGCTGACACAAACACACACCCTTAAACTAACCAATGCACACAACCAGCAATTATCGCACTCCAAGATACAAAAAATTTCATCCGCATCCCATCAAAACATCGTAGTGCTCTATCCAACATATCATATTTTGTGTACATTTCGAAGATAGCATGAAGTTGCAGCCACCACATCACATTCAAACCCCAACTTCATAACAACTCCATGTACTAGTAAAGTAGTAAGTAGTGATCCTAACGCATGGTTTTCCAAACTGGCAATTGCTTTCAACACAGCAGAAAATGTGGTCCCGTCGTACATCATAACATTTAAACACCGCAATCGACTTCAAAAAATTACCATAGAAACCCCATTTCTCTCACGCATGTTCTTTCAGGCATTCTGTCGAACAGCTTAGCAGCAAACTCCACACGGGCCACGGCAGCAATTCATGTACATCTGAAGCAAAACAATAGGCATATAAAGCTATGGGGTTTGAAACCGGATACGATCATCCGTGCGTGGGCTTGCCCGCCTGCTTCGGTCGCTTTTGTCCTTTGAGCATTCTTGAAATACATGGAAGAATGCAGAGAATGAGAGAGAAGTGAGCAAGTGATTGAGTTGGCATTTTTTATTTTTATTTTAGAATATCAATAAATAATTAAATCGTGTTTTGTTTAATTCATTTTCTTATCTGTTCTTTTTATCGGATGTCCCCGAAGGGACTTTTCTTATACTACCTTCATCTCATATAGTTAGTCCATTTTGCTTTATTGACACGTGTTTTCACTAAAATTTAGTATGAGTTTTAAAATATAATTTTGTAGTATCGTTTTTTTTACGGAATACTATGAGTGTTATAGTATTCCGTAAAAAAACGATACTTTAAAATTATGTTTTAAAACTCGTACTAAGGTTCAGTGGAAACGTGTGCCGAAAAAATCAATAAAGCAAAGTGGACTAACTATACAGGATGGTGCCGAAAAAATCAATAAAGCAAAGTGGACTAACTATATAGGATGGTGCCAAAAAAATCAATAAAACAAAGTGAACTAACTATATAGGATTATAGGATGGATGTAGTATGTTCTTTTGGGTGTTTTTTTTTCTTTTTTCCTCATTATGTTGAATATAAGGAAATATTATGAAATTTATGTCTCTCAAGTCCCGAAGCAAAACATGTCAAATATCAGTTTTACCCTCAATGTTGAGTTGTGTTAACCCCAAAGACTGGCCCACTGCAAAGGCCTCAATGTTGAGTTGTGTAAACCCCAAAGACTGGCCCACTGCAAAGGGCAGAGAAGGTAATTCAGTCTTCCTTGTTGGCCTAAATACTCTCTCCGTCCCCTTTGATTTGGCTGGTTTGTTTTATGCACATATATTAAGGCATGAATAATTAAGAATATAAAATGATTTAAGATATGAAAATTAAGAAATCAGCCAACCAATTAATCCCAAGAGAAGAAAGGAGAAGTACAAGTGCATTTTTTTAAAAAAAGGCAATCCCAAGAAAGTGGGAGAGAAAGCACATGCACATTACAAAAATCAAGAGATCAAGGCTAAAACTGGCGGCAGTAATGCAACCATATCAAATCCTACACAGCTGTGATCACAATTCAAATCTAAGGGAATTTCCCTCTAAATTACACATTCAAATTTAGTGATTGATCATTCTGCTATAAATAACCCTACAACTCCATACTTCTAGTATTACAACTTCATAAACTGATAGAGAGCACCAAAAATTCTGAGAGAGATGAGGAAGCACAACTTCACAACGGAGGAGAAGATGCACATCATTCAATTCTGCTTGAAGGATCGAAGAATGGCAAGCCAGCCTACGGGAAGATGAAGCAAGCTGTGCTGCGGTGGGATTCATCATCAAGAACTCTCTCAAGGTTGTGGGCTGCAGCCAAAACACAAAGAGATCAAGGTGAGGTAATTAGTCTCAAATCCAAAAAGCTTTATCCCAAGAGAGTTAAGAAATTCTTCCCAGATTATGCTAAAATTAAAACCCTAGAACTCAGAAAAAGAAACACAATAAGAAGGCTTGCAGAATCGCTAGATGTGAGTAGGGGTACTGTGTTTAGATGGGTTAAGTTGGGGCTACTCAAAGCACACACTTCTGCCCTTAAACCTTTTCTAACCGCAGCCAACAAGCTCAAAAGGTTGAGATTTTGTTTAGATTCAGTCATGTATGATAGGGAAAAAAATGAAATGAGGTTCACAGATATGCAAAATACAATCCACATAGATGAGAAGTGGTTTTTCATCACTCAAAAAAGAATAGAATGTATCTATGTCCAGAAGAAATTGGGCCACACAGAACATCAAAGAGCAAGGCATTTATCCCAAAGGTAATGTTCATGTGTGCAGTAGCAAGACCCACCTTTGCTAGAGATGGGTCTTGCCTATTTGATGGGAAGATTGGAATCTTCCCATTCACACACAAAGTTCAAGCAAAGAGAGACTCTGTTAACAGAAAGAAGGGAACTTGGAGCACACAACTAATTGACACAGTCAATAAAGATGCCATCAGAAAATACATGCTGGAGCAGGTATTTTAAACTTTCTCCTATTCAGTTTGCAAGTTTCAAATTTTACCTCAAGTTATATGAAGTTGGAATAATTTTATTTTTTCAGATACTGCCTGCTATCAAGGCTAAATGGCCTGCTCATTTATCAAAGACAATATGGATCCAACAGGACAACGCAAGGCCGCATATAACAGATCAAGACCCAGCTTTCAGAGCTGCTGCAAGTGCAGATGGATTCAATATCCATCTCATGCAGCAGCCACCAAATAGCCCAGACATGAATGCTAACGACCTAGGGTTTTTTGTGTTTATACAGAGCCTACAAAATCAGTACGCATGCATCAATGCAGATGATTTAGTTGATGCAGTTCAAAAAAGCTTTGAAGAGTTGCAGCCAACAACACTTAATAAGGTGTTCATAAGCCTACAACAACAGTTTGTGGAGATCATGAAAGTGAATGGCCAAAACAGATACAAACAACCACACATGAGGAAAGATGCTTTGATTAGGGCAGGTACTCTACCAAAGAACCTTGAAGTTACTCTAGATGTAGTTACAGCTAGTATTCATCATCTCATCCAAGAAGGAAATGTAGAAGGAATAGAATTGATGATGCATAGATTAGGTTTTATAGAGTAAATTGAAAACAACACCTATCCAATATTGTGTCCAAGGTAAAAAATCATTTTGAATGGACTAAAGCTTTTGAAGAAGATCATCATTTGCCTTATGTTATGGCATCAGAAATTGTAGAAGGAAAAAAACTCACATTTACACTTCAAAAACATCATCATTTGGCATTTAAACAGCCATCAGAAAATCTCGAAAGAGGAACAGCCCAAAAAGGAAAACCAGCCAAATCAAAGGGGACAGAGAGAGTATATTAAGAACAAATCAGCAATGTGCATTAAAACAGAAGCAAGCAATCGATATGTAGGCCAATTTCCCTTAAAAAAACTAAGGGAAACCGGCTCTGTATTCAAACACTAGTAATGTAAACACACATGCCAATTAAGTTCAATTTTAGATTTCAGATCATTATCAAGATCATCATATAAACAGTCAAAGGCAGAAGTGTGTGCACATAATCATCATTGCAGATACCCAACAACCAACTAGCTAGCCACACAGAACAATCCAACAACCCAACAATCCAACAACCCAACAATCCATCAATCCAATAAGCCATCAATCCAACATAGAGCACTATAAATAATCTAATTAAAATCCAACAAGCCAACATTCCGAAAAGGCATAAATAAATAAGAAACCAGCCATGCAGATCAGAAAGTTCTCACAGCGTTGTGGGATCTTCGAAAAGCCGAGGAAGAAAGATCTTGTGGATCTCCTTCAAGCTCTCACTCTGCAACAGGTATTCCCACAGCGCCTCCCTTTCACGGCGGTGCTCCACCGTGAAGATCGCCCACTCCGCCTCGACCTCCCGCGCAGTAGCTTCCGCTTCCATCTCTCGCATAGCGGCTTCCGCCGCCAGATCCCGCGCAACCACTTCCTTTGGCCTTCGTCTGTGCGCCGGCGACCGCTTCATCGGACCACGCCGTTCAGATCCCTCGCCGGAAGGGGAATCTGAGACAAAGGTCTCGTCGTCGGTGATGGGTTCTGACAAATAATCGTCGATTGCATCAAGTTTTGCTTGCAGATCTGAGTCAAACTCAATAAACTCAATAGGAGTGAAAGATTGGCCGACGACCCGTGTTGATTTAGGGGTTTCGGAGTCGGGAGGGGGAATCGAAGATGGGGAACTCATCACCACATAGAAGAATGACTGAAGCGGCCGCTGCGGTGGAAGAGGAAGGGGTAGCGGCCGCGTCGGGTGGAGGGGATGCCAAGGGAGAGGCGGAAGAAGGTTGCAGAGAATCGGTGGTGACGCGGGGAAGGGGAAGAGGAAGGGGAAGAGCGCGGCAGAGGGGGTGTGGTTTGAAGATGGGAGGCGGAGGAATGTTCCAGAGAGAGAGAGAGAGAGTAGAGAGCGGCTGAAGAAAATGGAGGATGAGAGAAAGTGTGTTGATTTGGCTGGTTTTCTTCCACATATTAGGGTTAGGAATTTTAGTGTTAAGTGGGCAATTAATGAGCTAAAAAGGCCCAAAAAAGGAAACCGGCCAAATTAAGAGGAACATCCCAAAAAAGAAACTCAGCCAAATCAAAGGGACGGAGGGAGTAATTACTGTACGACATATTCATCAACTGAGTCATGTCAATATGTCATCGCAACATTTGCAAGCGAAGCAATTTGTTTCGTGCAAGAATTAATAACCTAAATATTTATAGATAATATGTAGATGGGGAAATCACCACACTTCATAAACACTCCACACCACAATGATGTCATGGTTATACATTATTATTTTTTCCTATTAAAGTTTAATTTTTTCAATAAAATTTAATTAATACTATCTTTTTAAGAATTTAATTTTTACAATTATATATTTACGAATGTGACTGATCATAATTTTTGGTCTTTTAAGTATTTAATACGTAGTATGTGATAATTTATCTATTTATGTCAAGCTTTTTAAAATTGTAAGAAATAAAGTGGTACAGTATAATTTATGTATTTTGAACAAATTCACCATTTATTTTATTTGATAATTGTGATTATTTAAAAAAATGTTGCTTTTATTTATTGGGAGCACAAATATATAATTGCTGGGAAGAGAGAGTATTTTTAATTCTGAAAGTAATTAAGAATAATTTCTTAAAATCATTTAAACATTGATAATACTTATTAATTTATTATTTTAAAATTATGTATATTAACAAGAATAACATCGTGTGGCTCACCACATTATGACCAAATATCATCATTGTATATTTATTTATGTAATTTTTCCTTATGTAAGTTATTGTCAGTCATGAGCAACTTATGATGAGGACTTGAACATTCTTTCCAAACACTATAAAGAGAAATGATTATACGATGTTCCTATATTTGTGGGTACTTTCATAAGCACATTCGCCGATTTTTATTTTGACATTACTTTTTTTTAAAAAAATTTGTTGTTGTTTTTATATTTTGATATCTTATAAAGTACGGAGTAATATATAGATCAATATATTCACAAAATAAAAAAAAAACCAAAACCCGGTTTGTCTTATTACTCTTTTTTTGAAGTTAGAAGAAAAAAAATCAAATCAAGTTTTGATTTTTATATATTTTGTAGAATTAATAATTTTAATACGTATTATTTTTTGAGACACCGGAATATAAAACAATAATAAAAATTAAAAAAACTAATAATGTCAAAGTGAGGTGAGAAATGATAAGCTACTCTCTCATTCGTGAGCATTTTCGTCTTTTTTTTTTTTTTTTTTTTTAATTTTGGCACTAATTATTTCAATTTTTATTGTGGTTTCATATTTTAGTATCCTAGATATTAATATAGAAATCATTAAATTCATAATATAAAATAAAAATCAAATTATATTTTTTTTATTACTCATTTTTTAAGTTGGAAAGAAAAAAGAACAATTGACTTTTGATTTTATTTATTTTGTAATTTTTATATTAACTTTTAGCATATTAAAATATAAAACAACAAAAATTAAAAAATATATATATATATCAAAATGAAAAAAAAAAAAAAAAAAAAAACAACAACAACGATGAAAGCGCTCACTAAAGTGGTCACGATTCACGAATGTCAGTGTAGCATATTTAGCATATTGCTTGTCATATAAACACACACACGAATACGGTATAGTAGCTATTTGGGTTATTTTACAATGACTTGAATGAAAATATTTTATTCATTTCATTTATTTAATGTTTAAAAATACTAGCATAATATCATCCAAAAAAGATAGTAGTACTTCGAACTTTAATATTTGAACAGTATTTAAGTAAAAAAAAAACCCGAGAAAATTAAGTATTTTAAAACTAATTAACTAGTAATGAGAGACACAGTCAATGAAATTTTAAAAAAGACCGAAAAAATTAATAAAATGACTCCATATTTTCTTTTCCACAACATAAATTCAATTGAGAAAATAAAAAGAAAATAAAAAAAAAATCAGAAACAGGATCTCTTTCTCTCTACAAAATTTCTCCGATGGCGGAGGTCTCCAATCTCCACCGGCACCGGCAGCCACCGCCGTCGTCCCGGCGAGCCGCCGCGACAACCGTTGCGTCCCACCTCGAAGAGGCCGTGCACGAGGAAGAGGAATTCTACAACCAACCGCATCATTTCGTTTTCGATTTCGATTCGTTCCCCCCACCGCACAATCCCTCAAATCCCTCTTTCTTCGACGACTACGCGACGTCGTTTGATCTAGGGTTCGACTTGAACTCTGAAACAGAGAATCTGGGGTGCGAGTACGAGGAGGATGACCCTAATTGCTTCTTCGATGGGGGCGAAGAAGACAACGACCAGATGAATTATGTGACAGATCTGTTCGAGCCGCTCGTGGCAGAGGATCTAATTTGGGAGCTTGATTCGCGCCGGGTGGAGGATCCGGGGGTGGAATTCGGATTCGGGCCGGGTCTCGGGTCAAACATGGGCCTACGCGTGGTCAGCATGGATTCGGAGTCTGATGCCGAGGAATTCGAGGTAAATGCAGGTTTTACTAATGATGAAGATGATAGCTATAATGTTTTTGGGGTTAGGAATCATATTCATAGGTATCACGCTGGTGAGAATGAGAGAGAGGAGTTTGAATGGGAGGAGGTTAGTGAGCGAATCCAATATGATGAGAGGGAGAGTTTGAATATGGTGATTAATCGAATTGAAGAAATTTCGGTTTCCTCAGAGATTTCGTCCTCAGATAATGAAAATTCAAGCTTAGGTGATGATGATGGTGAAGGAGCAGAGGTAGGGCGGAATATAGAATGGGAAGTTCTGTTGGCAGTGAATAATCTAGATAGGAATCTCGAGTTCGAGAATTCAGAAGAAAGCAGCATCAATGGAGGTGAAGTCCCAGCCAATCTTCCAGAAGATTACATCTTGACAATGGAATATGATGCCCTTTTCGGGCAGTTAGTGGAGAATGACAATGCATCGAAAGGTAGCCCTCCGGCTTCAAAATCCGTGGTGGCGAATCTACCTTCATTGGTTTTGACAAAGGAAGACATCGAGCAAAATAACAGCGTCGTTATCTGTGCTGTTTGTAAGGACGAATTTGCGATAGGGGAGAAGGTGACTAGGATGCCTTGTAGCCATCTCTACCATGGAGAGTGCATCATGCCATGGCTTGGTATAAGGAATACGTGCCCGGTATGTAGGCACGAGTTGCCTACAGATGATGCTGAATATGAGAAGAGGAAGGATAGAAGAGTTCGTAGTGGAAGTGCTGGTAGCTTATTTGATGATTTTGAGGTCAGGTACAATTTTGAACTTCTGCCTTGAAAAGGCATATCAATCTTTAGAATATGGTTTAGAGTCTACGTATAGCTCGCTTTTTCTTGGTATGTATAAATTTCACATGTGTTTCGAGGTGTTGATATTGCATTGGGAGTTGTGTGGATCCATGGCTGAATATAGAACTAAACTACCTTGTGATATACAGCATTAGGAGATAGCAATCACCCCTTTTGGTTGTGCTCGAATCAAACATAATGAATAGAATTTCAGTGTGGTATTAGTGATCATAAAACAGAATCAGCTTGTGGAATTGTTGCCTGCCTTTTGGTGGTATGTCAAGTCTGGAAAATAGTATAGAATTTGTGTGAAGGCGAGTTGCAGAATTTTCGATTGAGCGGAGCATGAATCTCCCACAATAGATGGATATGGAAGAAAATTCAAGTTACTTGAGTTGAGTAGACCTATGATCTTTCACTTTGCTGGATGCTGATGATCGATTCGAGGTCACATTCTTTTATTCAAGACAAATTATGTTAGGATGATTCTATAATTCCCAGCTTGTGTCTTAGGATTGAACTTCTAAGTTTATGGACATGTTTTCTGCACATCTTTTGGCACATGTTTAAGTTGAGTTACCAACTTTTCATTTAGCTTTTCTATGAATGTTTTATATAAGTAGCAATTGGCTTTGATTTGGTAGTCAGTCCTCTGTTCATCCTTTTATGCAACATAGTTTTCACTTTTCAATCTTGTGTTTGATATGGAGAACATCCTCTCGAATGAATTCAATTTCATTTGCCCATTTACACATTTCAACTCATGAAACATTCTCTCTTATCTTTGGCATAGTCCTGACTTGTATAATTTACTGAAATTGAATTCGTGCCATAACCTTAGTGGTGAGATTTTTAACACATGAGTAACTAAAGGAAACCTTGATGCATCTATAAGAGGTGTTGAGGGTGTTTTCTTTTTCTTTCCTATGGTGTGTAGATGTCTCTTCTTCATTGAGAAGCAATCTTTCTTACTTTACTATTATGATTGATAATCTTTGCTGATAAACACAGCATAAAGGTTGCATGTTTTACTATCTAATTTCAGTTGAGGGAACTTTGGATCCTCTTCACCCCTGCTATGGGCTTTCTAATTTCTACTTGTTCCATTTTCAAACTCCACTTACATATATATAAATTGTATGATGCTATGTTATATTGAATGTTTAGGAATGCTCATTTTTTTCTTCAATTTTTTTTTTTTCAATTTTTATTTAATTTAATTTAATTTTTTGTTTCTTTAGATTATTATTCTTTTCTTTTTTTCTTTTTTTTTTCTTTTTGTTTTGTTTTGTTTTGTTTCTTTAGATTATCTAATTATTTAAGATAAGAGATTGCATCACTTGGTTAAGTACATAGATCTTAGTATTGAAGTTGAGTAATAATTTTCACCAATTTCTATCACTCGCGTCCCTATAGTATGTTATTGCTTTTCTGAAACATCTGCAAATTATCAATCTTTTTTTTTTTTTTTAATGTTTTGTTATATCTTCCTTTTCTAATTAAAGAGTAGTAAAACAGGAAGCAAAACGTAAGATTATTTTTCCTTAACGTGTCCATTTTTATCGGTCGTGGAGAGTGTAAGTACCTCACGGCAATTCATGGTTTATCACGATTTCCAGGTAAAATATGTGGTTCAATTCAAAATAAATCAAAGTTATAAGGGAAAGTTGCCCAAAATTTGATTTTGCATATGAGCTTTAAAATGTACTTATATATGCATAACTTTTCAATTGTATATGATTTTGCACACAAGGTTGGTTTTCCTCTAATTTTGTTAAATTTCGTGTTGATATGAAAGTCGGAAATTGGATCTATTAGAAAGCATGCCAATCATATACATGAGAAAATTAGAATCTAATGATTCAACAAATTCAACTTCTGTATTAGCATGAAATTTGATGAGGGAAAATCGACTTAATGTGCAAAATCATATATAATTAAATAGTTATATATATTTATAGACATATTTTAAAACTTGTGTGCTAAATAAGAATTTAACGAAAACTGATGTATCCAGGGGCAATTATCTAAGTTGTGAAAAAGTTTTATTTCAGCACGAGATACTACTATCTAAGTAGACAAAGACGATGTAATTTCTTCTTCATTCCAATTTCATATGGAGTTTAATTGTTTGATATTTCCCTTTGCTACTTCAACTGGACCCTGGGGTCCAAAACCGTAGAACTTTTGTTTATGGACAATACATTCTTGGTCTTGGGCCTTAATTTCTCTTCCTCCCTCTCTACTACTACTATTTCTTGCTCCTTTTTTAAAAATTGTGTTGCATACAATCGTATCATGTCATCATGACTTCTAGGTATTAGTACAAATTAACACTCATATTACAATTATCACAAATTACAAAGAATAATATGGCACTATATTTTGTATATTAAAAAAGAAAGGAAGAAATTAAAATTCTATTTATCGACTAAGAAATAAATTATAACAACCAAATTTAATCATTTTATACTCCCCCTCCCTCCTCAAAAAGAATAGAATGGAACTTAAAGTCAGAATATGAAACTGGAATAGTTCAAGGGGGAGAAATCTCACACGTGAGACAAATATAATTTTTTTTTTTTTTTTTAAAGTTGTGAAATAGAAATGGTTAGTGTAGAAGTGCCCCAATCAAAATCAAATGAAGCACTTAAATATAATAATCCCTCCAAAAAGCCATGATTATTAAAATGGGGTTAGCTTTTTTCAACAATCCAACATAGCACTAGGATAGCTTAAGAGGTGGTGGCTCAATTCTCAAGATTAGGGATGTCAATTACCCACGCATATCCGATACCTGCTGGTACGGGTATGGATACAATTTACTATCTATTTAATTCGCAGGTATGGGTATGGATAGTTACTATCCATATCCACAAAACCCGTATACCCGCTAAAAATACCTGCGAATTACCTATATAGTATTATTTAACTATTTTTATGATAATATAATATAATATATATATATATATATATATATATAGGGAATGGTTCGTGTGTTAATAAATTCTGGCGTGTTAAAATGTTAAAAATGCTTAAAGGTATACAAAATTATGCTTAAATGTGCATAAACTTATGCTTATTATACAATCGTGCTTTTAAATATACCAATTCATGCTTAAATGAAAGCATGCTTATTGTACTTTGAAATCATGCTTAAATCAATGACAACCATAGATTTGATTAAGATCAACAGTCCAGATTCATTCCTATTTAACACACCAGGATTTATTAACATATGAACCAACCTCTATATATTATATATACTTTTTTTTGAATGAATGTTAATATATATTAAGAATTTATGTATTCTTATTTAAACCGTTAGAGTTGGAATAATGTACTCTTATTTAGATTTTAAATTTGAAATTTGAACTTTAGTTGAAACTTATTGGATATTGAATGTGGATTAATATTTGTGGATTTGATTTTTGGTAATTTTGGATATTAAACTTGTTTTATGGATTTGAATTTTGAATAATAAAATTTGTAAAATTATGATTCGCGGGTAGCGGGTATCCGACGGGTGCCGGGTTCGCGGATGGGTGCCGGGTTGTACACGTCGCGGGTCGTGGGTACGGATATGGGTACGACTTTCATTCGCGGGTATGAGTATGGATAGCTACTATCCGCGCCCGTCACACCCGATTCCCATCCCTATTCAAGATTATTGCCTCAATCATTTTGGTTTTGAATATGTGATTATGTTTTGACTTCTTCTTCCTTCTTACTCTATATTTTAGATGAAGCTAATAAAGAAAGACCACTTAAAGTACATCTACTTTTTTAATGAAAGAAAATACTCAAATTGCACCAAATGTGTTGTGTAAAGTGAATTTATAGGATAGGAAGCACGATTATTATTATTATTTTTAAATGGAAAAGTCTAGATGGCTCCAATATTTGGCCTCACATTAGTAGTGGAGTACTTTGATTTTTTATTTTTATTTTCAATAATTTTCTAATTAGTTTTATCATTTATTTTTCAACCTTACTCCTCCTTTTATTTGATTAATTATTTTCGCGAGATTTTTTTTATTGATATTAGCTATTTTGTCCTTCTACGCCCTTAATAAAGTGGTTTGGAAAAAATAAAAATAAATAAATAGTGGTTTGAAAAAACACGGTTTTATTTAGAACAAGTTGAAGATGAGTTTAATTTTATTCGTTGGATTTCTAATTTGGTGGGTTCTACAAGATCCACCCAAAATTCACTTCATGAGGGCATACAAAGGAAAGGAAAAAAAAAAACAAAAAAACAATCAAAATATTTATTAGATTATAAAATAGTCAATTAGTTTTTTTGTTTCAAAATTTATGCAGATAGTTTTTTAGTAATCATACTTATATATTTATGCAAAAAGTTATTATTATTATTATTTTCATCCACAAAGACTATTTTAATTATTTAAAGATTTTTATCAACCCTGCAATAACAATGTTATCCTCACTTCAACCTTCCAATTCTAGGACAAAGTTTCCTCCAAAATATATCTTGCAAAAAATATTTCAATTTTTTTTTTCCGTCAAACTAAAATTTAGTGGAAAAAGGTATTAAAAAAATAAATAAAAAAAGAAGCCATCAAGCGATTGTCTATTTCGAAAGATATTCTTAATAATTAATTTTAGCTTAAGATGATTTTATTCTTATCATGTCAAGAAAATATACGGGGTGTGAAAATAACGTGTGTCGAAGCGTGATAAAACAAGATGGTGCATATATACAAAAATAAAACAGACAAGGCACCATAATATTTATATTGTCCACACAAAAGGGTGCATATCACCTTTGTTTCACAGCCCTAATCTAAATGTAGCATCCTATAAATTTTGATTTTTTCATCATTGTAACCCCTAAATACATCTATTCTTTATAATTGTTACCTTAAATTTTAGGGGAAAAAACAAAACACTTCACCTTTCTTCGAATGTGCATTTCAATTCTAATAACATTCACTGTTTTGAAAGAAAAAAAAATATGTCATTTTTTATGAATATTATTAGATTTGCCGCCACATGAACAGTATGTCAAGTTCAAGAAAAATATAAATTTTCCAAAAAAAAAAAAAAAAAAAACACAAGTATCTCTATAAATTGAGATCGAAAATAAAACATAAATTACAGTAGAGAATATTGTCCAATTTTATTTACATAAAAAAGTTTTAACTTTTTTTTTCCTACTCAATTGAGGAAAGGACAATACAATGATGGGGCATTCGAGGCATGCACAATCTAGTACTGTAATACAAACCATATTTTTAATTTTTTTATTGCAAAATATATTGTGTTCATAACAATATTAGTGAAGTGCTTTGGAAGAATCCAAATATTCTCGTTAATTTCATAGGTGTTGCATTTGATAATTTATTGGTAAAATTTTGTATTTAAAGAATAATCTACCGTGCATACAACTTTTTATGATGATACCTACCGTAACTGGTGTTCAATCGTTCCTCTATATATATTTACAAGAATTATTAGTACACAAAAATATATTGTGATTATGTACCAGTTGTACTATACATACCAGACCTATTTCTCAATTCTCTTGAATTATATTTAGTCAAAATCATCTTCAACATCGTCACCATTTAGTTTCATAAAATTAAGAATTAAAGCACGCATATTATTTTCTTATCAAAAAAAATACTCACTTCAACCGCCAAAAAAGACCCAACACTCCGTCTGGGCACGAGTTCCAATAAAAGAATTGAGTGTGATGTGAGTGGAACAAATGTCTCACACACTGTATATTTTTTTTATATAATAAATGAATTGAGCGTGTTGTGAGCAGAATAAAAAATGCGGTGAGCAGAAGTGTCGGTCTTTATTAGCAGATTGAGGGAGTAGATTAATAGTTATATCTACCATTTACCTCCCCTTCACGAGTACAAGTAAATACAAAGTTAATTTGATTTGATTCGATTTAATTTTACGTAATTTCCATGTGCTGGACAGTCTAATAAGCGTCGTAATTGTGATAATTTTCTTTTGACATAATTAATATGAAAAAAAAAGAAAGAAAAAGATTTGAGTTCAAATATAGGAAACATTAACATATGGCTAGCATTAAATTGTCCATGAACTTTAATCTTTAGCTTCTTTGTGAAACGTGAACGTGTCAAACTTTAATAAATTTATTTAGTACATTTCTCTTTTACTTTCCTTTTTTCTTTCCATAAAAGAAACTTTAAATAGAAAAGACATCCTAAATGTGTGTTCGCTAGGGCTTTTTTCATTTGTTCAGTTCCGTTTAAAACTAATATTGAATCAAAGGTTACATTGCATAAATAAGTAACGACTTAATTGAATTTTTAGATAAACTGAACCAAATCAAATCATTTTTAAGAAAAAAAATCAATGTACTGTCAAAATTGATCTTCAAAAAAGTTGACAAATCAAACGAACTGATATTCCGATTTCGGGTTGAAATTTTCCACTATGTAAGCTATGATAATTGAGGGAAATTTTTGGTGAAATCCTGTCCCCATTAATTTTTATTAATTTATAATATTTTTATTAAAATAAAATATAATATTACAATAAATCATAATAAACGTTTCTAATTAAAAATTAAAAATTAAAAATAAAAATATATATCTTAGTTTTGGACTTATCAACCATATTTCAGATAATGAAATTGAAAATAAATGCCTAACATAATTATAAAAGCTAAATGGATATCGAGAGCTATTTTCGAAAATAGAAAAAATTAGAGCCCAAGCAAGTGGTTTTTTTAATATCCTCTTTCTCTATCTTACGAGATGTACTTAAAAAAAAAGAGCTTTATATTAATAAGACAGGAGTAGTAATATTTTATTGTTTGGAGAGAATATACATCCCAGTTATGATATTCAGATATTTCATATTTAAAAATTTAGCAAATATTAAAATAGGCACTTATCTAAACAAAAGTAAGAAAAGAAAATAGCCACATATTTAAAGATGTCTAAAACAAAATTCACTGCGACGAAATTATCTTTCCCGATTTTTGGATCCTCGGAACTCCTTCGCGTCTTTGCACTTTCACGATATCGCATCACAATTTAAAATATTTGACGTGTAAACACTCATCTCACGTCTCCCCGATGATTGTGCACCTTCGTGTCATCGTGTCACAGTATAAAATACGGTGTGATGCGAACCTTCACGGCTTCGCATATTTTACATTGTGATACAAACATGCGATTTACATCTTCGCGTGTTCACCGAACCGAGGAAGGTGTGATTCAGGAAATGCTATTTCATGAAGGGTATTTTAGTCGATTACAAAAATAAGACTAGCATCTATATATTTATAAGAAACGACTACCGTTTTTCTTTTGTTACGTCACGTGGGTTTTGCTTTTGCACCATTACTACCCAAAAAAAAAACATCACGAGCTATACTTTTTGGATCAAAACAATCAAGGTACTCGAGGGGTTAAATGCAAATTTGAAATAACTGTACAACTAAATTACTTTTTAATTTTTCTCAAAAGTTATATTCAAACTCTTACACGCACCAAATTTGAACTCTTGCTACATACTAATTCAAAGAAATAGAAGAAGGAATGTAACCCAAATTCCAATCAGTCCAAATTCCATTTTATAACATACATGCTGGGGGCGACACGTATGAGGTAAAATAGTGCCCTTTGATATATTGTGGGAGGAAACAACAATATTATAAAGTGGGAAAGGAAAAAAAAAACCATCAAAATCAGTAAAATGTTTTGTTAACACCAAAATTAGTGAAGAAAAGCAGTTGTCATTTGCTATTAATAACTAAACACCTTTTTCTATCCACATCGTTAGTGGGAAAAGAACTTATGGCAAGTACGTAAGCACATTTTACCAATATAGTACTAATAATTCAAAACCCCTCTACATATTACATATATATGATGGAGTACTAAACAATCCTCATTATTGCACCAATTTGGCAAGTTAAACTTTAAAAAGTTCATGCATATGTTTGTTTCACATTTTTTTGGGTAGGGAAAGAGAAACAATTAATTGATTCCCTTACTTTTTGTTTGATTTAAGTAATAGATTATCCATTTCTCTTACTTAGGGGTAACCCAATCCATTACATTGTTACCCCTCAAAAAGGAGGGGAAACAAGCATAAAGGGAACCCCTTACAAGTAACTCCCTTTCTATATTTGAACCAAACACTCAATAAAAATAACCATTATTATTATCATTCCCTTACTTGATTTAATTTCATTCCCTTTCCGTTACCCTACTTGAACCAATCAATTTTATACTAATCCTTTTTAGGTTAAATAATTGAAACAAAAGTTAGAAGAAGATTCACGTAGATGATCTTATCCTCTTAATTGCTCTTTATTTTGGATCTGCATACCTCATTTTCAAGAGGTGGGATTAGAATCATATCTTAATATTTTTATTAGGATTTTCTTTATATATGTATAATTGTATTTTAGTTTTATACTCGATTGATTTATTTATAGAGTATAATACATGTGGGGTGCAGCTTATAAAAGATAAAGGCAATGGAAAAGCAATAGATGATATGTGTCTATTTTTTTTTTTATATAATCGTTTAAATCACTGTTAATGACGAAAGATAATTATAATCTTGCTTAGCATGTATACAGAAATTTGAGTGGGCTTTTTATGCTGCAAGGACATAGCTAAAGGATGCAACTTGCCTAAAAGTATGGTTGTGTTTAGGAGAAGGATATACGTGATCATCTTATACTAAATAATTTGATTAACTAGTTCAACGTCACAACCTCTTTTATCTATAATCGATAAAGTGCAACTTAGTTGGTAAAACACTTCTCTTTCAACCAAGAAGTCGGGGGTTCGAATCACCATGGAGGGAAAATGGGCAACCATTATTGATCTTCTTAAAAAAAGACCTCTTTTATCTATAAATATATAATGTATTAATTAAATCTAAGGGCATGATCAAGCCCAAGCCTATAATAAACGGGGAAAAACTCATGCTTTTCTAACTTAATTTTTTCTAACATCTAATTAGGAAAAAAGAAATGACTAGAAAGGATTTAAGAGAGAATGTGATTCATAAGATGCAAACACGTTTGTTTAAGCTAAGTTGAATCACGTATTAAGAAATATTTAAAAATATATATATATTGCCTTGACAAAAATAAAAGTGTTGCCTTATCATGAAATTTGGTAAAAGCGGTGAGCTATGGAGGCCAATAGTATCTGTATGAAAAGGAAATGGTATTTTGTTGGTGCCGCCCCCTACTAGCAATAGCCAATAGCATGAAAACTTCAAGTCAATACTGAAACAATTATAGCTGAATTTATTTATCTTTTTCTGAAAATAAATCACATCCAAGATTATGAGAGAGAAAAAATAAATAAATAAAAAAATAAAAAATAAAAAAATGATACTTTGGTGATGCATTCTGTAGAAAATTGCAAGGAAAAATCACCAAAAAGAAAAGTCGATCAAATAGTATAAAATTTGAATTCTATTATCTGATTATCAAATTTACCAATACAATGAAGTTCTTTACTACTTGGAATTTACCAATAAAATATTGACAACAATTGGTATCCTCCACTCATATACAATTAGGCAACAAACTGATAATTTATAATACACCATATATGTATGATGAAAAATAATGTATCTTATACTATTTCTTCAAAACATTCATTCTCCGCAAAATTAGGTAAGAGAGAGAGAGAGGGCTAAAAAAAAACCTACGAGTTGAGACAAAAAACTGATTGGGACCAACACATGATTGTTGTAAGGAAATCAATAGCTTTGAATACTTGAAAGAAAAACTTTAGTATAGGTTACATGAGTGGGGTGCATAAATGGCTTGCATATGGTTACAAATGACAGTACCACAAATTTGAAAATCCCATCATGGACTAGAGCACCTGAACAAAGGCCTCCCCCCCCCCCATATCAAATAATCACCAAAGATCTCTATTTATTTTTCTCCTACTCATCTCACTCACATATACTTGCATCCTATATTTCCTGTCCAATCATCATTGCCACCATCATTCTCATTCGAGAATTCCGCACTCAAATACGTATTTTATTCTTTTATACGTCCAATCTGGTTCAATTTTTATGTAAGAAAAAGGAGGGACGTGTGGTCGACACATGTGGTTAGAGTAGGTGAACCCTACACCCCCCCCACGCGGGGGTGAAGATCATCGTGCACCTGCATTTTCCCAGTCTGCCCAATTCTAATTCACATTTAGGAAGAAAAATGTGTCTTTGATTCTAAAAAGGGACAAAGTCGGATGTTAAATCCAGCACCCCTCCGTGGAATACCCTGACCGTTGGTTTAGGGCACTGTCCCTATATATTATTGGATTCTCATGGCCAATTTCAACACTTCCAAAGCCTCGCACAATTAATAACTTTCTCATTTTTCATATAAGTGTGGCTAATAAAGAGGTTACAACGGTAAAAATGATGGGATACAAGCAAATTTCTTGAAAGATAGATAAGATATGCTGACAGGGGATTGTGCCTCAAGTGGGTAATTGGTATTTAATCATTTCTTTCACATCACCCAACCCCATCTTTTTCTTTTTCCTCCCTTTATCATTAGTATTATCTATTTTTTTTAGAGAAAGATAGGAAGAAGAAAAGGATATCATACGTCTTCCAAATCTTTAATTTTTTATTGGCAGATGTGTTTTGACTTAGTTACCAGAAATCTTCTCTTCATAAATCCTGATATATAACTAGAAAACAGTGACTTCTGGTGGAGTCCTCACTATTATTCAATTCACCTCCCTTTTGCAATTTGCACCATATGACATATCATATTATTATATGGGTTTGGGAATTGAATTGGAGATATTTACCTGTATCAAAATGAATTTGTTTGGTCTTGTTGCATTTTCCAACTATTGCTTGCTAATATCAACTGCTAGATAATCCATCAACCTACAGAGCAAACTTCATAAATAAGTTCACATAATTAAGCTATTCAAGTGATGTAAGCTAAATGAGTTTAGTTCTAATAGAAGTCTCCAAGGTACAAACAATCATCGTTACGACACTTAAAAGCAAATGAAATGACAGGCATCCTATTAGAGTCTATCGAGCAATGTCACTTGGTCAAAAAATATAAAAAATTGTAAGACTTTAACAAAGGTTGATGAGATTGTGGAGGAGTTCTTTAATGTTTAGAAGCATCCTGAAAGCAACATAACCTTATTGCGAAGAAATATACTGAGACCAATTTTATAGAAAGACAGCCATGGTTATAAGAAAAATAAAGGATATATGTATATAGCTATGTGCAAAATTGAAGCAATGACAGAAGAAGATAAAAAAGATTTACCAAAATCAAATATACAAGGATAGCAAAATGGAGTAATCTATGGAGGAAAATGGCACTTCCAGAAGATATGAAATACAAGTACAGTAGACAAAAAAGGTGGGATGATGTACGTATTCAACCACATTAATCATCTTCAGCCTCTCAATCACCAATATGGGAAAAGACTTCCATTGGAAAGTAAAAATGAAATATAGGAAAAGGAAACAAATAAAACAGGAAACAATAGAGACAAGAAAAGAAAGAGGAGTCAAATTTCGTCTAATGGTGTTGTTGACTACTGAGGCCACTCAACCCAATATCAGGAAAGCAATTAACTCCATAATAATTCTTCTACATGAGGCATTACACATTTCCTTTTTTTTAGTGGAAGAATACATTTAAAGTACATCCATACATTAATCACCTATCCATCATCCCATCCCCACCACGAACCGTACATGTTTTCTAAGTGTTGGTTGTGTGGTTAATATTGAACCTATTATCCTGTAAAAGTGATCTAGATCAGGGAGATTTTCAGGTCGGCATTAAATTGCTTAAAAACAAATGGAATTTACTGCATGAGAACTGAACTCTTGCAGAATTGGCAATTGAACGGATTTTCTGCATTATATGGTATAAACATAAATCATCTTGCCAATTTTTGAAGTCAGTGAAATGAATCACCAACTTGCATGCATCTACCTAATGTTCGAGTCATAAACTGAAGCATTTTACAATCTGCCAGAATCGTGAAAATACTAATCTTACACATAATGATTTCCACAAGTCTAACCTGACAACAGTTAATAACACATCGAGTTCCTTATCGTCCGATATTGTTCAGTTAATCAGAGAAAGCTTAGAATTTAATTTCACATATATGTAGGTGTTCAAGAGTAATACAGCATATTGAAAAATGTTTGCAGTAATGGATATTTCTGTTCACCAATTCAACTGGAATAACAAAAGCAGTCTGCACTACATTTGATAGATTAAAGAATCAATATAATCTAGCTAATAACTAATTACGTCATTGTACTTATTCAGCTTTACAGCTAGCTGATCTTATGAAATGCAGGCATTTCTTCTTAAAAAAAGTATACCTTAAAAATCAGGCCAATAACTAATCATACACAATATATTTATCCACCTTTATAACTTACCTATAAAAATCAAACATGGTTTTCAGTGTCCAGATGGCTCAGGAATAAGATGCGTGATACCAAGTAATAAATATTGCGTCTAAAACATTCCTTTCTCCCAAAGCACACGTTGCTTAAACGTCAAACAGTGCCTCAAGCAGGGTTTTCACCTAATAATGAATTTCATCAAAGTAACGAGTGTATCGTATCTTAATAATTTAAATATGGTCTAGAAAAGTGGTTGATGAGTCATAAATTTCTTTTATGCAAGTTTTCCACCTTTAGAAAAGGGATTGTCCTGCCCCAGTCTTCTACCTGGTTTTCTCCTATTCATTTGTGTCATTCAACAGTGTTGCCTACAAACAATGTTTAGTAGAAAACTTCTTGATTTGGCTGACAATTAGAACCAGTTTTCTAAATTGACTTCTCATCCAATTTATTACTGGGCCATTGCCTCCACAACATTCCCCAAATCAATTATTATACCCCCAATAATAAACTCCCCCACATGAAGCACTTTTTATTTTTCGTTCAGGAGATTATCCAATTCTAATCTAAATATATATATCTCAATTTGTATAGATTGCCTACATCTGGTCCATGGGGATCATACAACATAGAACCAGTGTGTACAAGTACACAATTAACCCTCTGATGCACAGACTAATACATCATGTTCCAATAAGCCCAAACACAGTTTTGGTGTCTGTCCTGTATTCTCATTTTTGAGGATTTCTACTGTACTCTAATTTCTATAGATGGGACCAAACACCTTTTTGGCCTTCTATAAATCCACCCCTTCCCACTAGTTTCCTTCGCCTTCACCCACAAACTGACTTCTTGAAAACTCCCATAAACTCATTCCACAACCTCATCTCCGAAAACCTGCCTAATTCCATCAGAGCAATGCAACCCAATGAGATTGCTGAGCTTCACTTGTTATTCCCTTCAAATACAACACAGTACACTCCCCATTTTGGCTTAACTAGTAACTACTCACCATCTTATCAGTTTAGCAGGTTCCCCAACCCTTCATACCAACTCCACACCACACCCCAAGTTCAAGAATTCAATCCTCAGTCGACATGTTTCAGCTCTAACTCGACATCCGATGAAGCAGAGGAGCAACAGTTAAGCATAATAAACGAGAGGAAGCAGAGAAGAATGATCTCAAACAGAGAATCTGCAAGAAGATCACGCATGCGTAAGCAGAAACACCTGGATGAGCTTTGGTCACAAGTGGTCTGGCTTCGGAACGAGAATCATCAGCTACTAGACAAGCTGAACCACGTTTCAGAGCGTCATGACCAAGTACTCCAGGAAAATGCTCAACTCAAAGAAGAAGCTTCAGAGCTTCGTCAAATGCTTACAGGCATGCAGCTCAACAGTCCTTATCCTAGCTTAAGAGAGCTTGATGATGATCCCAGCACTGAATTGGCCTAAGCATGAATAAGTACTCAACTTTCTTATTGAGTTTCTTCATTTGTTACCAAGGAAGATGCTATGATTTTTGTCTTATCTTAATCCCTTTAGCCCATTGTCGTTGTCTCGATCAATATGGATCACAATTCAGTTATGATCCATATGAGATAACAGCTATGTTGCAATAAAATTGAATTCAATATATCCAGTGATATTGTCAAAAAAGGCTAAATTTCTTCATGCCATACGCCTAAAATTTGTGAACTGCGACCACTTAGTAATGTCAATCACCACATGCAGGCATTAATTCAGTCTTAGAATCCGACCAAGCAAGTGCCCCATCACAATTTGATACACTTAATCCAGACAGTTCGAAACATAATTCTCAATACCTAAATTTAGAAACGAAACTAAATGAATACAACAACGAAGTGATTAAAAAAAGAAAATGAAGAAAAATATCCCAAATTCATGCAGTATTTCATAACATATAAACTAGTCCATTCTCCAGGCAAACTATGCTACAGTAAATGATTGCCCATTCTACAACTAAGCAGAAGCAATTTTTTTTTTTCTTTTTCAAGTTAATCAAGCAGCAAAGTTGAGGCAAAATATCATTAGATGATTTAGTTTTGGCCAAAAAATATGTTCCCTGTGGTATTTAGGGACCACTTCCATTCCTCCAAGACTCCAAGTCATATTCAGTTCGGTAATTAGGGAACACACTGTTTGGATTAATTTCATCATCTTCAACCTTCAATGCCCCCACAAAATCAGCTTTTATCAGCTTTATTTACGATTTTTATCTTCAAACAGTACCAATTTATACAGAGACGATGAATAAATATTCCAATTCGAAGATAATCGTGCCGACATTGCCGTATAACAACGCATACATGAAGAAAATGGTATTCAAGGAGTAGAAATTCACCGCGGATTAGGGATTTAGCCTGGATTAAGAACTACAATTCCGTCAATTCACCTGCAAATGATTACAGTAACTCATAACTACAACTGACTCGCATTATTACTGCTTTGATTTATAAATTATTCAATTCCACATACCTTGAAGTCGTTTTGTAGTTTTCTGAATGAATTTTTTTTTTTTTGAAAAGAACTCCTCCTGTTTTATATCCAAAGTATATTGCGTGGTTTACGAAAAAAAGTGTGCATCAATTTGACGGCCTAAATTTTTTTTATTGGTTATCTCATGGTGTTTATTGAATAGTGATAATTTAGTAGTACTGGAATAGTAAATATCAACTGTCAAACTGGCGCCCGAGCCCGTCGGGCTTTGGGCTATTATATGACTGGCCCGACCCGGCCCGAAAATTGGGTCTAAAAACTCAAAGCCCCACCCGGCCAGTAATGCCTTTTTAGTGTAAAATTTTCCGGGCCAGGTCAGGCCGGCCCGAGCCTGGCGGGCTTTATCATTTTCGGGGCAGACAGCCCGGCCCGAAATTTGATAGGTTCTAAATATATGTGGCCCAACCTGGGCCAAAAGCGGGCCCGGCGGTCCGGGCCCATTTTGCCACCTCTTATAATGTAGTAAGTGCATAAATATAATTAGTGGGAATGGGATAAACTACCTACATTTCATAACAAAACTTGTAAAATAACCACTTCCATAACTCTTCTATCAAACTACTCACTTTTATAGTGAACTACCAATTTTGTCATTCACTTTTTTTGTCTCAATCCTTGTGTGTACTTTGCGTCAGTTTTTTTCAGTCATGGGGCCCACGCATAACTGCTGAAATGTGCAGAAATCGCATGCCCTTTATGGGAAAGATACAAACGTCAAGTCCTTACTTATTGAATTTATTGCAGAGACAAAACCCTCACCAACATTCTCTCATTTTCCAACCGGCGACATTACTTTCCCATCCTCCCCCAATTCTTCTTCTTCCCCAAATTCAAGCAACGACTGAACATCATAGCAAAAATTGAAAATTTTTGCAAGCAACAACCGGAATTCGTGATGAGGATTTACTGAAATTACCGAGCACGATTATTTCAGAATTTTTAACCGAGTAAGTTCAGAATTTCATTGTTCATCTTTTCTGTTGCTTGTCCGATGGGAATGTGCTCAAAATCGGTTGTTTTTGCAGGTTGCCGAAAGGAATAACGTGATAAGGGCGGCGGGTTTTCATTTCTAAAGTTTGTTTCGGTTGTACTATCAGATCTGTAGCCAAATGTCTTCCTCGCGAGAGAATGAGCAGGTAAAAAGGCTTTTATGTTTGTTGGAATATTTGTTAAAGGGAAGCGGAATCTTACATATTTTTAAATGATACAATTTGTTTTGATTAGATTCCAAAACCCCATAGAACATTCCCTTATTATTTTTTATGTATGCAAGCATCGCATCATGTAATTTTCAATGTATTAGAAAAGCTCACTTGTTAGGGAGCTATACCTTTTTAAGTGTATTTTATTCCAGCACAAGTGAAGCGCTCCAAGCGAAGCTAGAGAAGCGAAGTGAAGAAAAACAAAGAAGACGTTACAAGTTTTCAAGTGTGCTAGAAGCGAAAAGTCACAAGCAATCACTTTTTATAAAGTGAGGAGCGACTACAGTAGAAAGCAACTTGAAGAAAAGCGTTCGTGCAAAGCTAATCCGAGAAAGTGACATCCGTACAAGCATAAAATAAACAGTATCCAACACTGATGAAGCGCTCATTAGAAAGCACGAGAAGCGATGAAGTGAACTGGAGTTTGAATTTCAAATTTTGACTCTCCAACAGTTCGTACACTTCATTAAATGCGGCGCGACAGTCAAAGGACACGTGGAAGCTCGCCATAGGGCAACGACAGTCACCAGAACAGTGCACAGAAGTTGTTCGCGCTAGAAGATGCAGCAACAACAAGTCAAGAGATAAGGTTACCTCTTCCGGAAAGAAGACAAACCTGAACTCTGCAAAAGCACTGTGCACCTGCCGTTAAAGCTGCATTGTCGCTTAACCGAAGGAAAGTGTAGAGCACGCGCCACCAACCTCTCTAATGGGTAGCTGGTGATCTCTCACTATAAATAGGGGTGCATACTCAACGTTGAAGACTTACGAAACTACTCTCGCGCACAAGCCTACTGCAAGAACTTCTGAGTTTTCACAGCATTCAAATCTCTCAAGTTCTACAATCTTAGAGTTAGTTGAGTCTTTAGAAACCTTCAAAAGTTTCTAAGTTAGCAGCATCTAAATCCCTTCAACCCTAGACTAGAATCCCATCTTTTCTAGGAGGAGAATCATTATCTTTTTTACGCGATCTTTCATTGTAAAAGGATTCTCTAATTTAGAACTTTCAAAACCTAAACCCAAACCCTCGTTCGTAGCTTATTGTTAGATCGAGTTGTAAGTTTGAGTTTGAGTTTGTTTATGTCTGTTTGATCCGAGTTTGTGAAGCTTAAGTCCGAGTACTTAAGTGGAAAAACAAAGATCATTTGTTAGGTGTTCGTTAGGTTATTAGAGAACCCACTCTAATCTCTAGGTTTTAAGTTCAAGATTGAACATAGAACACTTCACTAGGAAGGATAAAACCAGGACGTGTTTGTTGTTGTTGTTCGATTTCCAAGTGAAGGAAGTTCGAGTTGCTGAGTGAAGGCAACAAGTGGATGTAGGAGCATAACCTCCGAACCACTATAAATTGCCTGTGTCCTTACTGCTTTCTTTACTGCTTTATTATCTAAGTATTTATCGCTTTCATTTCTTTATTTATTTACAAGCTTGATTATTGCATAAGACACACACTCACTTTAAACAACCAACACGGTTTTTAACAAAGGTAATATTTTTCAAAAACGAGTATAATCGCTCACCAAATTTTCGCAAAGCATTTTTAACTCTGCAAGCGATTCGCTTCTGAAAAGCACTAGCTTCTTCAAAGCAAAATGCTTATAGTTCTTAACTCACTGTTTTTTTAAGAAAATTTAGAGAAGTCCAAACTTCTCTAACACGTGTATTCATCCCTCTCTACACATATAAACTCACTTCTGGGACCAACAAATGGTATCAGAGCAGGGGTTCACAACCTCTGTCTCTTGATACTGGTAACGTGTTAAAACGTTACAGTTAGGTTACCGAACTGATCTGTTTTTATAAATCTTGCATCGAAAACCCACACACAACATACCTGCATTTTATTGACAGTTTAACAAGTATATCTTCTATGCAACTACTGCAGTTCTCGATAGAAGGATATAACACTTGGAGTTTTTATGTTCAATCTCATCTCGCTTCACTCCACGACCGCATGTGGGAAGTGATTGGGAATGAACCTATCATTATCACGAAGATTGTCACTGAAAACCGAGTTGTAGAGCAAAGAGATGCTGATGGAAATGTTCAAGCCCAGCTTGAAGGACTTCCAGATCAAGTGATACCAAAACCTAGAGCCGAGTTCACGGCCTATGACTTCAAGGTCGATAATCTTGACCGGTTAGCTAGGAACGTGATCCAATCAACAGTTTTCGAAGCTCATCTTGTACGAATCATGAAGTGCAAGACAACTAAGGAAATGTGGGATACCTTTGCCCTTATCTCTCAAGGAACAGAGAAAATCAAGAGAACAAGCTCTCTGTGCTGATGCAAGAGTTTGAAGCTCTATCTATGAAAAACAATGAAACCATGGAAATGTTCAAAACCCGAGTCTTGAACATGGTTTCCTCGCTTACTACCCTAGGGAAGGATCTCACTCACAAAGAGGTCAACTCAAAGGTAGTTCAAGCGCTTACTAGAAAATGGCAAACAATTAAGGAAAATTGTTTGTTCATGAAGGATCTTGGAGCAGTCTCACCCGAAGCGTTATTTTTTAGATTTCAAAGCGATGGAATTCGACCTCAACGGAAAAGCACCAAGGGATGATGATGATGAGCCTCTAGCACGAGTAAAAGGCTTAGCTTTCGAAGCCTATGAAGAATTAGAACCATCCGTGCCAAGCGCCGCTTTCTCCCACGGCGATGTAGCTGACATGTCCAAGGAAGAGCTAAAGGAATTCAATTTGACCCTACTGAAAGGGTTCAACACTTTGAATGCTTGCTGGCAAACTACAAGCGATTCTATAAAAGCCAAAGGGGACAAGCAAATCATTCGGCTCCTCGTGAAGGAAGGAAGGATGAGAAATCAAGGATTATTTTCAAAAAGAAAATGAATATCCAATGTTACGGATGTTATAAGATGGGCCACTACAAAAGCGAGTGCCCAGATCTAACTGAGAAAGAGAAGTAAGAAATTCAAACTCAAAGGGATAATGCCAAAAGAGCTTCTCTACTAGCTGAAGAGTCAACTGAAGCATCGCTCGTCAACAAAACCATAAACCATGTTGCTGATGAATTCACTGACGATGATGAAGCAAACGCTTTAGGTATCGACATGAGACTTATGGCTATGAGTGACGACGATATAAGTATAGAAGAGGTACCTATTTCTAACTCTTGTACTTCTCTAATTATACATGCACACGAGCAATATGAAGTGAGTGATTCCTGATAGGGAGTAATCTGTCAGCTCCCAAGGTGTATCTGGAATACAGAAGCGATAACTGAATAGATGCCATACTTTCGCCAGATCCCTCAGATCAGGTCTATCAGTGATCTGAGGGTAACTGGTGTAGACCACCCTCTGTCGGTGATCTGGGCATAACAAGTGCAGATCACCCTCCGTCGCCCTCATTCCTTTAACCCCAGATCCCCATATGAAGCATAGCAAAAACGTGACTGTGGGGATCACTAATCATAACTAAAATATTCTCTCTAACTGACTTGTCTCCTCTGAAAAGACTAACTTAACCTCGTAACATAGAGGTAATTACCCTTTTACCCTCACTCTTTATCCTACTATAAATACTCGATCTTCTTCACCAAGAAAAGGTACGCATTTTTATTGATACTTTACCTCCGCTGCAAGCTTTGCTGAAGCGGATTTCTATTTCCCTCAAGCACATACTGACTTGAGCGTCGGAGTGCCTTCCCGGAGGAACCCTCCCTGCTCCTCCGGTGTTGTTTTGTAGGATTACGGTGCAGATTCGGAATTCATAGAGGTTGTTTCGAGGTAGCATCATGAAGACGATAAAGAAGCATTAGTTTTCATTTTAGATAAATGTTCCCTTATATGTATTTCTGTAATATTTCTCTCAATTTGTTGATGGAAAATAACCCAATCTATCAACTCGCGCCGTCTGTGGGAAAAATCTGACTAAGGCGTAGATTTCTCTCTAAAAAATGCTCTGAATTTTGATTCGATTTCTCTGCTAAAAAACAGAAAAGAAAAATCTAAGTATTCGCATAATTGATGTAGTACTAATCCATATTTTAATTCATTTGTTGATTATGATGAGAAATTTGCCTGAAATATGAGTAAAGGATGTCTCAATTGCTTTTTCGCCTTATGTAGGATTTGTGGTAAAAGCAAGAAAAAAGGATTTAAGCAAATCCTAACTCCAACAAAAGGAAATTGATCACAGTAAAAATCATTCTCTTAAATTTTTTCATCTTATTCGTTGAATATCCGCCGTGCTCCTACTAGGTATCGGTCTAGGCATATTCATTGAATATCTGTATAAAAAAAATCTTAAGTAAAAAGTTACATATACCGTGTATGTTGATCTTTCTTTTTCCTATAAAAAACAAAGTATTAAAGAATTGTAATAGAAGGTCCTCCATATCTCAGAGGAACCTCGAGAAAAGGAGAAGAACCCGCAAATCATATACTTGGTGAGTAGAAATACAACACCTATACATATATCATACAACTTGAGAGATTTTTTGATAAAAGGCAAGATAAGCTAACGGTAAGCCCTATCAAAAGATCCAGGCACAGAAAGGCTATCTTCAAGCTTAAACAAAAAATCCTCAAGATTGTTTAAGGGAAATGGTCGGGAAAGTCCCAACAAGGGAGCCCGAAGCTCCCTATCTTCCTATGAAATGAGAAGCCCTAATCTCATGGCACTAATTAAATAAATGCTGCATATATCTTTGCAGATTTTCCTTAAAAATGGACCAACATTCCAGCATAGCCCAAATGATGGGATCATCTGCTGAAGGACAGGCAAACACGCCTCATCTCACCCCCGGTTCTGGTGCCAATCCCGGGGCCGTGTCAGTACCTCAGGGGACTAATGTAGGGGAATCTGGTTTCTCCCCATTGATGCTGCAACAGATGAAAGCAATGATAGACGGGGCCTTGGAAGGAGCCCTAGAAAAGAGACTAGCTGCCGTCGGGGCTAGTACTCTTGCAGATCCTATCAATCCATCCTCATTCCCCGAGAATAAGGGAAATCAGGAAAAGGCGAAAGGCAAATACGCATCCAGATCACAAGATCCTAAAGTCCTTAAGGATGTCATCACCCAGCTACCCCAGATCCAAGAGGATGGGCAGTTTACAGACTATGGGTCTTCTGACGATGAGGTGCATGAAAACAATACTGGTCAAGAAAAGACTCTCACAGCTATGCTCCAGAAGCAGATCCAGGAACAACAAGACTAAATGAGGGTCATGGCCAGAGAGCTGGAAGAGCTCCGTAAAGCACACCAGGCATCTGAAAAAAGAAACGCGGAGGAATCTGTCCTTCCAACAGAAGAGACAATGGGCACATCTGTAGCCCGCACAGGGAAGGAAAGCAGATCTGAATATAGTCCTGACTATGTTAATGAGAACAACCCTTTCTTGACAGATATTCAAACTGACCCTATTCCCAAGAACTTCAAATCAGTTTCTTGTGAGTATAAGGGGCAAGGAGATCCTGAAGAACACCTCATGAAATTTGAGAGTTTGTGCTTATTGCATCAGTACTCTTAAGGAGTCAAATGTAGGGTATTCCTAACCACACTTTCTGGCCCTGCACAGCAGTGGTTTCAACAATTGCCTAGGGACTCGATCCACTCATTCAAAGATTTAAGAAAAATCTTCCTACACCAATTTGTGAGCTCTAAAAGATCCACTAAGAATTCGTTGTATTTAACAACCATCAAACAAGGGGCCACTAAAAGCCTGAGGGAATACATGACCAGATTTAATGAGGCGATACTGGAAATCCCAGGTGTGGGGGCTACGTTGAAAATACATTCCTTTGTGGAAGGATTAAGGCCAGGACATTTCTTCACCTCATTAATGAAGAAACCCGCCAAAACCTTTGATGAGCTCTTATCCCGGGTACAGAAGTATATAAATATGGAAGAAGCCATGAGTGCTAAAAGGGCCGATGTAGCTTTCAAGAAAGATAAGAAGCCTGATGATAGAAAAAGAGGGGCCCCTGAAGGAAGGAAACCTGAGAAAAATGAAAGATTCCAACGGTCTCTCACACCACTTACTAGATCCCCAGCTGATCTGTTAGAAGTGGTGATTAAGAAACCAGGGGTACAGATCCCCCCAGGTCCAACCAGCCTCCAAGGCGACCCCCTTCCGATAAGTTCTGCAAATTCCACAATGATTACGCGCATACTACCAATGAGTGCCGTAATCTGAAATAGCCATTGAAAAACTCATACAAGAGGGTCAGCTATTAGAATATGTCAAAAAAGAATCTAGCCAACCCAAGAGGCGTAAAGATGAAAGAGACGGAAAACTCCCACAAAAAGAGACATCAACATAAATTTCAGCCAATAAAGGCGTAATCTCTATGATCTATGGGGGACCTACGGGAGGTGATTCCAACAGAAGCCGCAAAGCACATCACAGAGAAATCCAGATGCTGGAAAACCATGACATGCTTAAGATTGAAGGGGGAATACCTCACCCTGAAATATCTTTCGGGATCGAAGATGACAGATCCCTAATTCATCCTCATGAAGATGCCCTGGTTATTACAGCAGGGATCGAACGATATGAGGTGAAAAGAGTATTCGTAGATACGGGAGCTGGGGTGAACGTAATCTTCGAGGACTGCTTTCTGCAAATGGATTTGCATAAACCACTAGATGGGGTGGCCACATCATTACATGGTTTTGCAGGGGGTTTGGTCATGTCGTTAGGCTCAATAGAGCTGATGTTAACCTTGGGAGATGAATATTTGCACATCTCTAGGCCAACTACCTTCCTGGTAGTAAGGCAAAAATCAGCTTAGAACGTAATACTGGGAAGAACAACTCTCAGTAATTTTCAAGCGGTGGTGTCAACCTACCATTTAATAATGAAATTTCCGGTGGGCAACCGGGTGGGATCTGTCTCAGGGGACTAGGTCCTATCACAAAAATGTTATATACAATCTGTGAAGGCCGGTGAGGCTAAAAAAAGATCTGGGGAAGAATTGATAGATCCCCAGTGGGTAGCAAGACCTGAAGATAAACAGATGAGGGCTGCAGAACCTGCAGCATAAAACAATTCTCAAATTCAACCGGCTGAGGAGCTGTTGCTGGTGGAATTGATGCCCAATAAAATGGGATTTACTACACGCATCGGGACACAGATGCCATATGCGATAGCCAAAGCATTAATAGCATGCTTACGGAAGAATGTGGATGTTTTTGCATTCTCGTCATCTGATCTAGTGGGATAGACCCAAAGGTCGCCTTACATAGCCTTAACGTGGACCCCCAGGTTAAGCCGGTGAAGCAGAAGCTTCGGCAATTCGGGGTAGAAAAAGACCAGGTCATTAAAGAAGAGATACAGAAGCTGTTGGATGCTAAACATATACGGGAAATACAATTCCCAGAATGGCTGTCCAACGCTGTTATGGTGCCTAAAGGCAACACTGGCACGTGGAGAATGTGCATAGACTTCAGGGATCTGAACAAGGCGTGTCCTAAAGATCACTATCCCTTGCCCAGAATTGATCAGATGGTGGATTCCACATCTGGATGCGAGCTACTGTCAATGATGGACGCATACCAAGGATACCACCAGGTGAAGATGAACCCAGATGACGTCAATAAAGCGGCTTTTGGGGTCTGTGTTGGAACTTTCAGTTTCCAAAGCATGCCTTTCGGCTTAAAAAATGTTGGGGCTACATACCAGCGTATGATGGACAAGATATTCAAAAAACAAATTGGAAGGAACATGGAGATTTATGTCGATGACATACTAGTAAAAAGTGTGAAAGCTGCAGATCACATCAATGACCTGTAGGAAGCCTTCGCTGTGGCTCGATTTTATCATTTAAAACTAAATCCTGCCAAATGTGCCTTTGGGGTGCAGTCGGGAAAATTCTTGGGATACGTGGTAACTCCCAGGGGAATCGAGGTAAATCAAGCCAAAGTACAGGCTGTGTTGGAGATGGTTCCTCCCAGGAACATCAAGGAAATACAAGAACTCAACGGCAGAATCACAGCCCTAAGCCGTTTCATTTCCAGATCCGCTGATAAAAGTTTGCCTTTCTTTAAGGTGTTAAGGAAAGGTAGCCAGTTTGAATGGACTCAGCAATGTCAAGACGCTTTTGAGGAGCTCAAAAAGCATCTGCTCTCTCTCCCATTGCTCACAAAGCCAGCACCAAAAGAGGTCCTGTATCTCTACTTTGCAGTAGGGGAAGAATCTTTGAGCTCAGTGCTTATCAAGGAAGATGGATCTGTCCAGATCCCAATTTACTACGTAAGTAAAATGATTCAAGGACCGGAAACAAGATATGCCGACATAGAAAAGGCCGCACTGGCAGTAATGGTCACTGCTCAAAGGTTACGACCTTATTTTTTATCCCATAAGGTCATGGTAAGAACCATATCCCGCTCAAGCAGGTGTTGGGGAAGCCAGACCTATCTGGGCGAATGGTGAAATGGGCCATAGAACTCAGTGAGTACGACGTAGAGTTTAAACCTAGAACCGCTATAAAGGCACAGGCCTTAGCTGATTTTATGCAAGAAACCACCCGGGGTGATGAAAGAGAAGAAAAGGTGTGGAGAACCTATGTAGATGGGTCGGTTACCAAAGAGGGATCTGGAGCTGGGATATACATACTTGATCCCGACAACAAGGAACATCGGTTTGCCATCAAATTCAATTTTGTGGCATCAAATAATGAAGCTGAATATGAAGCCCTCATCAGATCTCTGCATATCCTATTAAGCATGAATGCCAAGAGAGTGGAAATCTATTCTGACTCCCAATTGGTAACACATCAATTATTAAGAATATACGAGAGAAAAGAGAAAAGGATGATAACCTACGCCTCTGTGGCCGAAGCTTTGCTGGCCAAATTCTCGAAGGCAGAGATCATTCAGATCCCTAGGGAAAAGAATGAAGAAGCGGACAAACTTGCCAGGATATCAAGTGCCATTGAAGGCACATGGGACGGGGATCTGACCGTACTGCAAGCAGATACCAGATCTGGCCTAACATAAATTAGCACAATACAAGAAATCAAAGACTGGAGAAGACCTATCATCCAGATCCTTAGAATGGAGAGACAAGAAGAAACCAATGTCGATAGACGTAAAAAGATGATTATGGCAAAATTCTTCCTACTTGAAGGATTCTTGTACCGAAGATCTTTCACGCATCCCTATCTCAGATGCTTATCTGAGCCGGAAGGGGAATACCTATTGAGAGAAATACATGAAGGAGCTGCTGGTGCTCATACGGGATTCAAGGATCTGACTAGAAAGGTCTTAAGAGCAGGATTCTTTTGGCCCAGTATTGAAAAAAATGCCAAGGAATTGGTAAGAAAATGTGAGCATTGCCAAAAAAATGGCAGATTGATTCATAGACCTGCAGAGGAGATGGAAATCATGTCTTCCCCTTACCCCTTTGATAAGTGGGGAATTGATATTGTGGGAAAATTCCCTACAGCTCCCGGTGGACGGGTTTTCTTGATTGTCGCTATTGACTATTTCTCCAAATGGGTAGAGGTCGAAGCTGTAGTCAAGATCACAGAGCTGGCCATGAAAAAATTTATCTGGAAAAACATATGCTGCCGCTTTGGCGTTCCCAGAACTCTCATCTCTGATAATGGAACCCAGTTCACAGGTTCATCTGTGCAGGCATGGAGCCAAGAAATGGGAATCCAACAGCTCTTTGTGGCAGTAGCCCACCCGCAAGCCAATGGGCAAGTTGAAGTTACGAATAGAACTATTGTATCTGGAATTAAGGCCAGATTAGGAAAAGCAAAACGGAACTGGGCGGACGAGCTAGACTTAGTACTCTGGGCTTACCGCACTAGCCCCAGAACAGCCACATGGGAGTCTCCTTTCAATTTGGTATATGGTTCGACGGCTGTGGTACCAGTAGAAGCAGAAGCAAAATCGCATCGAATTTTAAAATATGATGAAAATCAGAACCTGGGGTTACTTAGGGAGAATCTGGACCTGATTGATGAGCACAGAGCAGAAGCTCAGAATAGAGCTGAGCGATATAAGCAACAGGTGCGGAATGCCTATAACAAGAGAGTCCAGATACGACGATTCGAAAAAGGAGACCTGGTGCTGAAAAGGGCGGATGCTCTCAAGCCAACATGAAAAATAGACCCTAATTGGGAAGGACCATACGCCATCACTAAAGTACTCAAAGGAGGAGCATATGAGCTCAGAGATGCAGAAGGAAGGGATCTGCCCAGACCTTGGAACATCAACAATTTGAAAAAGTATTATGTTTAAAACATTCTAGTAGTGTGATAAATTTAAAGAAAGAGAAGGTATGCAAAAACCAACCCATTATCTGTTATGATGGAAGTTCATGAAATAAAATATTTTCATTTTTATTGTCTTTAAGAAATGAATTATAATTCATTCGTTTTCTTATAATTCACTTGGGGGGAGTAGGGGTATACCCCCTAATATCCATCTACTCCTAGAGCAAGTATCTATTTACGAAAATTGATTCAAAATTTTCAAAAAATATGTTTGCAAAGGAAAATAAAGCATGGAGAAATGAAATAAAAATATACATCCAACCGAATGGCATACGAAATCCATATAAGTAATACATGATAAAAAAGAGAGTACTAGTGGAGCCAATCCCACTGACATGGCACATCTACGTCTTGGAAAGAGGGCCTATTCTTGCAACTTATCCCCGCCATCTGGGGTTTGCTCATGCAGATCCGGGTCGGCGCCAGGTGTCAAAGTACTTGGTGAGTCGACGACCTGATGAAGAACCTCGATTGAAGAAGTGGTTGCCCCTGTTTTTCCCGCGAAAGTGCCCGCCATAACTTCCTCGAGAAGGTTGACTCCTTCCTCTATCTCTGAAAAATCTTCCCGAGCAGGAGCCTCGACCGCCGGGTCTGAAGAGAGGTGATCCACGGGATCTGATAGGAGGGGAGGAGGCTGAGGCATCTGTGACGGAGAGGGGGATGAACTCTGCTGGTCCGGCACCTGGTCCGTCATCTGGCTTGACACCTGGGGCATCTCCTGGGCCATCATCGGACTGGGCGTTTGGCCCCTCATCTGATCCGTGAGGGGAGTTTGAGCTGGGGAGTGGAGCTGAAGAGCTGGGTCCGATTCCCCAAAGGGCCCACCGAGCTCTAAGGTTCCTCTGCTGTTCAAGAGCCCATTCAATGTGATCCCGCGCGGGGATCGAAGAAAAGACGCTTCCTCCGACGCCTGTATAGCCTTGATCTCTTGCAAGGAATCTCCCGTCTGCAAAAGATGGAGGTATAAGTTAGAATTTTTTAAGTCACCTGAGAAGGTGAAACAGGGAAGAGGAGATTCCTTACCCATCACCTGTAATAAAGAGAAGTCCATAATAAGGACAAAGCAAACGAAGGCTGACAGCCCACAAATGATAAAACAAGGCTTTATCATGATATTTTATATGAACACTTACCATTTTAAAAGCCTCCTCCAGGAGCCCGTACATCCCAGCTTGAGGAGGAAGAAGATAGTAAGGAATCTCTTCCCAAGCAGGCAAGATACTTTCATGCTCTTCAGGCCGGTATAGAATTTCAGCGGCATATCTCAAACCCCGCATACACCAAGGGTTATGGGCATTGAAGTGGGGATCCAGTTCCAGAGTAGGGGTCTCCTTTTCCAGGAGATCCAAGATCTTCTCAATATCCAGATCCTTCATCCTTTCCTTTAGACCCAATTGAGTGAGAGCCTCTTCTATAATAGCCCCAACCCAGAAAGCCAGGGGAACACTCATCCTTTCCCAAAAGTCTTCTGAATGGAGGAAGGCTTCGGGGAGATCTCGCACTAAGGCTTGGAGGAAAGCCTGGCCATAGGGCGTCATCAGCAGATAAGATCTGCAACGGTGGGCCCCTACTGCGGACCCGGTAACGAGCCCCTTTTGCAGGCCCGCTTCAGTACCCTTCTTGGTCGCGTTGTCCCAGGCTCGCTCCAAAGCATCTTTATGACTCTCAGATGCTTAAGCCAGATCTGCCTTAGCCTTATCACAAGACCTTTGGAGATCTTCAACACGAGTCTTTTGATTAGCCAGGTCTCGCTCTAGCTGCTGAAAATGAAGCTCCCGTTCTTGGGCAAGCCTCTCCCGCTCTGTCTCCCGCTGCTTCAATTCTGCTAGCTCTCGCTCCAGATGTGCAGCTCGGTCGTTTAAAGCCTTGACCTCGGCTGCATGCTCTTCACTGCGCGCCATTCTCAACTGCATAACCTCCGCCTGCAGATGCTCGTTAGAGGCATGTACGCCCGACATATCCCCCTTCATGGGATCGTAGGCCAAGGCTCGAAGAGAGAGCATGGATCTGAAGGCTACGGCCTGAACACAATAACAATAATAAGAAAATAAATAATATATGAGCATACAAAAGAACATCTTTGAAATTAAAGCTATTTTTAATACCTTGATCTCGTGAACAGAGGCTTGTCGGACAAGCTCTACAGAAGACAATCTGTTCAGATGCCTCTAGTCTTCAGCACGGGGGATGCTGTCTAAAACATTGGAGGCAGTACCTCCATCGATGCCCCGAATTGTGCCACGGAAGCTTACGCTAACTCCAGGAACGTTGTAGGAGGTAGTGGGGACATCCAGACCCTTCATGCGCAAAGCATGAAGCATAGCCAGTGTGGCTTCGGAAGCAGGGCTTTCCACCATGGCTGGTTCTGGAGGCTTAACCACCGTGTAGGGATTGGCAGTGGCATACCTAGCCAAAGTGCTGGAATACTGCGGATGGCCCACGACAGATGGTTCTGCAGAGATGGGAGTGGGCGATAAAATGTTAGAAATCGGCATGCCCACTCTCCGGTCGTCACTAGCAACAGACATCTTTTTTCTTTTCGGGTCCATGGAGGATGAGGAATCCGAAGGTCTCTTCTGTGGGATGAAAGGTCTGTTAGGCTCGGTTGGAACCGGTACTTCAGCAGTAGCGAACAGGTCTGACAAAAACCCTTCTGAAGACTAAAAGTCCAAATCTTCATCGGAAGGAGGAACCGCCCCCTCGGACCAGGTAGACAAGCTACGGTTCACCTCAGTAGCCAAGGGATGAGGAGGGCGAGTGGAGGAAGATATAATGGCTCGAGGAGTTGGCATTTCCCTTATGGTCACCCCGGGCAAGGTAGATTTCCCTCTAGCCCGAGAAGCAGATCTCTTAGGCAGGGCAGCACCCCCAGATCCCTGTAAGGGACCTGTAGGCACTGCTGAAGAAGAGATCTGTGAGGCAGGAGGAGGAGGTGGAACAGAAGCCCTCAGACTCGGTGCGACTCCCGTCGTAGTCGCGAGAGTGGAGATGGGAGTTGAAGAATGAGCTGGTGCAGGTGCGGAAACTGCAGGAGCTTGTTTAGAGGCTGCAGCCATAGCAGCCATTCGCTCCTCGAACTATTTCCTGGCCTTCTCCCGAAGAATGGATCTGGCCGACATATCTGAAAAAGTAGAGTAGCCATAAATAAGAAACGCGATTAAATTCAAGTCACACGCATAAAAACACTCGAATTCAAAATAAGAAGTATTTACCCATAGAGGGATTCCAAGGAGTCCCAGGCCTCAAACCAAACAAGGACAACACCTCTTCACTAAGAAGAAGTGGCTTTAACATCCCATGACCTGCTGGGTACTCTATAAGCAGGTCATTAAGGATATTCTTTTCCCAGGCAAATAAAGTAACCTTCTCAAAAGAGGGTTTATCTGTCTTAGGCTCGGCATACAAAGGTATATCGGGAATATTCCAAGAATTGGGTGAAGGAGCACCTACAGTTAAATACTGGGGATGCCATTTCCTATCTACAGACTCATACTGGCCATAAAATTTATGAAACCATCCTATAGGAGAAAAATATAAGTGATACCCGCGATGTTTTAACTCGTGAGTTCTAAAAAATAAAGACACCGGGTCTTCCACCCCATATAATGTAGTTGCTATAAAAAAGAAAATAGCCCTACGGAAAGAAGTAGGGTTCAATTGATTCAAAGGGATATTATATCTCGTCGCTAAATTAGATAAAAAAGGGGGGAACATGAAATTGCAAGCCTGCCTCCAATTGACGGAGCCAGAAAATTTTATGATTGGCTCGAAGAAGTAAAGGGCGCTCACTAGGCCCGGAATGTCCACGGTAAAACCTCTAGTGTTACCTAGTCTGCTTAGAATTAGGCCTAATTCTAAGGAAGTTACAGTGGAAGATTCATATTCAGCAAAAGGGATAGGTGGCTGCGCAGCAGCTCTACCCTCTTTTTCCTCTTCGCCCTCAACTAACTTCTTCTTACCCTTACCTTGGGCACCTTGCCTA